>CM060903.1:310904523-312154523 GCA_030737815.1 Allium fistulosum | reverse complement strand
TGATTTTTGCGTAGTAAGCATCTTTGACTATCATAAGAAGAAATCTCCTCCAAGTCTGCGTTTGCATTGTGTGTGTGGTGGGAGGTCTTATGGTAGTTTCATTTTCCAAAAGCATTGCGAATTTACTTTAAAAATTTTCTGTTGTTTATTTTAAAGATAAAATAACTGTTTTACGATCTCACACCAGTCACCATGACTGACTCGGAGTTTATTGTTTCCCTTCTAAACTCTGGGTGCCCACCAATTTCCACACGGGCAGTCTAGAGTTAGATTATCAGGATATTCTGGATATTCTGGAGCTTGGAGATAAGCTGGATGACGAGACGTAGTATTTGTATCTGATAGTATTTATTCCGCTGTGTTTTCTGTATGAGGACAAGTTATATAACTGTCCATTGTTGTATATTGACTCTGATGATTGATGTATGTATAAAATGATATAGTTCTTTGTTTTAAAAGACTAGTAATTATCTATTGTATATTGTTCCGCTGCGATGTGTAAGATTCTGATATTGTTTTCTGTTCTGATGTGTTTTCTGTTGTTCTTCTTCTTTCTTTCTTCTCTTTTTCTTCTATCTTCTTCTTCTTCTACTTTTTCTTTTTCTTAAAACCCTCACTATTGGAGTTTCCGGCACTCGATTGCTCGGCAGTCGATAAAGTGAGTATCGATGTCGAATTTTCGAAAGTCGAAAATTTCGGTATGTGACAGAGTGGTATCAGAGCATATGGTTAAGCGACAACCCTGCTCTGTTGGGTGTTACTCATTAGAGATAGAGTCAGTAATACTCTAGAATGAGTTTGAGTGTAATAATAGATACGAGTGCGTATTTGTTAGTGAATATAAAATTGTTTTATATTGTGATGATTGGTTTGTTGAGTGGTATATGGATTCTGGTCGGTATTGTCCGTACAACTCTATCGGTAGGGATCTCTAAACACTTATATAGAACAATTCGGCACAATATTGTTTTTAAATAGGGTAAATGAAATAATTTTATCCAAAACTATTTTTGTATAGAAAAGAAATGTTTTTCTATAAAGTACTATAGTATATGGTTGCATGGATGTTAGGAAGTAATAATAGTGAATTATCATCACTAAAATTGAATAAGAAATTGAAATCATAACTCCAAAGTTAAGAGATAAATCCATATACAAATGAAATTTGAGAATGTAAATTGTAAATGTGATTTATAATTTGAAACGGAATTCCAGAAAATTTTTGGAAATGTTTTGAAAAGAATTTGAAAATTTTGGAGATTTGGAAAGTTTAAATTCTTTTTGGCTTGGAAATGAATTTCAAAAGTTTTGAAAAGTATTTTGGAGAGTTGAAAGCTCTAAACTCTTTTCGGTCGCTGGAAAATAATTCCGATTGGTGATCGCGACACTATCGGTGTTCATTTTCGGGTTTCCAAAAGAGGAATTGCTGCCAAATTGTTTTAAATGAAAGTTGTTTGAAAAATTTGGGTTTTGTTTTAGAAAATTCAAAGGATAATTTGAATTGTTTTCAAAATGGTTTTGAAAGGTTGAAAAGACTCTGGAATACTTTATAAGAATATGTATGGAATATTATTGAATTGATAACTTATACAAATAGAAATTGTTAATGTAAAATATGTAAATGTGATTGGAATTAAAGTTCATTAACAAATGAAATCTATAAATGTGAATTGAAAGTATAAGGAAATAAATTCATAAATGAATAAAATGGTGGATATAAATTGTAAAAGAATTTATAAATAAAAATAAAATTCCTTAATAAAATGGAATTGTGAAGGTGAATGTATAAATGATTGTATAAATCAAGATGTAAATAAGTTGTTAACTTATAGAATATTTGAAATCTGATTGGGATGAAATTCAAATTGAAGACGAATGAATTAGTAATTGGATCTAATTTAAGATAGTGCAGTTGTAAATGACAGATAATTGATAAAATTCAATATTTCAGAATTGAAAGTAAATTGAATCCAAATTAGATTGGAATTGTGAATTGAACTCAAATGAGAAATTGAAATGTGAAATTGAATTCAAATAAAATTTGAAATGTAAAATTGAAGATAATGGATATAACTTCAATAGTGAACTAAAGATGATATAAGTAGTTTATATTGAAATTTTTGTAATAGAATTTACAAAATGGTTTGAATATGTAACTAGATATTATGGCTAGTAGGACATACAGGTGTTATAAAAGGAATTGGAATTTTGATTTCGAAGATAAATTTGAATTGCTCGAAAAGGTATGTATTTGAGTTTTAATATGAGTTTTTGATGATTTCTCTCTAGCCGCTTGGCTTTTTCTTTTTCTTTTTGAAATCTGAGAGTCCGTAGGGACGTTTTGTAGTCGTGCCGTATTAGCCGCGCAAAGGAGACGCTGGCGAAATTTTTCGGAAATTTAGGGCGTTAGAAAATTTTTGAGAAATTTTGGAAGTTTAAAATTTGAATTTAAACTCGAATTCGAATTTTGAAGTAAACAATGTTGTTTAAAACTTATAATTGAAGTGTAGAAAGTTAGTTGAATTGATAACGAATCTTTAGTAAAAAGATTTGTTTTGATAAATTGATATAACAATTGAATTGTGGAAAAGAGTAGACGAGTTAAGGACCATTTTTCCTAACTTGTAATTTCGAGGACGAAATTCTTTTAAGGGGGGAAGTCTGTAACGACCCAGAATTTTGACCAAATTAAATTGAGAATATTTAATTAATTTTAAATATTTGAACGATGATTTAATTTGAATCCCCGATTTTCTTTGAAAACTGACGATTAAATGATTAAATTTAATCGATTGAAACTGAATAAAAATTTAAATCTTCAGTTTAAAGCCGAAGAAAAATATTTCAAAAGTTTTTAAAATTCGTATTGATGATTCTGAAGATAACAGAAGCTTCAGAATCCAATTCCGAATTGATTTGATCAGTTTTGAAATTTATATCGTTTAACCGATATTTAAAAATAGCCGTCCGAGGCGCAGTCTCGGAATTCGACGAAACTAGTTCCATTGGGTCCGTAATATTGTATTATTACCGGATTTCAAATTTCGTATTTAACGGAGTTGTTTTGTGACCATACGGTTAGAAAACGCGTTGAAACTTTAAATCGAATTCAATTTAAAATTTAAAACTTAAACTATTGCCGACACACACACGTTCACGCCTTTAATCACGCAGAAAATCACGTAAAGAGATCGTGCAACCCATACCCGATAAATTTTAAAATAATCCCTCTCGTTCGAAATAAAATAAATCGAGTCTTCTTTCCTCTCGTCTGAATCGAAACAAAGAAAAAAATGGCGTCCTCTTTTGAATCTTCGTCTGAACTTTTGGATCACAAATCGAACTGCTGCCTCGTCTCTGCCCTAAGTATATTTACGAGCCTCCCTGCCTGTAACGACCCTGAATTTTGAACAAATTGAATTGAAAATATTTAATTTATTTTAAATATTTGAACGATGATTTAATTTGAATCCCCGATTGAACTTTGACATTTGCGATTAAACTTTAAAATTTAATCGATTGAAAGTTGAATAAAAATTCGAATCTTCAATTTCAAGCTGAAGAAAAATAATTTAAAAGCTTTTAAAATTCATATTGATAATACCGAAGATAATCGAACTTTCAGAATGTAATTTCAAACTGTTTTGTTCAGTTTTGAAATTTATATCGTTTAACCGATATTTGAAAATAGCGTTTCGGGGCATAGTCTCGGAATTCGACGAAACTAGTACCATTGGGTCCGTAACGTTGAATTATTGTCAGATTTCAAATTTTGTATTTTTCGAAGTTTATATGTGAGCACACGACAGGAAAATGCATCGAAATTTATTCGAATTCGAATTTAAATTTAAACTTAAATTTGGTCAAACGACAACAGATTATCTTCCCAAATTCGCGCAGGGAATCACGATAAAAAATCGTGTAGAGCATGCCTCCACTGTTTTCAAATACTCCGATCCCCTTCCCTCTTCTAAAAAAAAATTCGTTCTCCCTCATTTCGAAATCAATGCCGAGCCATCTTCGTTAAACTTTCCCTTCTCGAAATAAAATGGCCAAAGCCAGAGAAAAATTTAAAAACCGAGCCTTCATCTTTATTCTCCTGTACAAAAATCAAAAACGGCAACATCCCCTTTTGCTTTTCTTTTTCGTTCGAATCGTCTGGCCAGGGAAGTCGAAGCCGCGTCGCTGTGAATTTGCGACTCTCGATCGATGAGGGGGTTTCAAGTCGCGATTAGGCGAAGGGGAAGGAGTTGGACATCTTCATCCTCAACTGTAGATTTGGGGTCGGTAGTTCGCGTGGGTGGTAGGGTGGTCATCACGAGGAGGAGATCGCGATGGTGACTCGTTCGATTCAAGGGAAGGGGGCGCGCGTTCGTCAGCAGATGGAGGCAAGTGGGGTTTCAAGTACGGCTATGGGCTCGTCGTCGAGGCAGCGATCTGGGATAGGGCTGGGGTTGTGGTTGCAAGCACGAGGCGATTCGCTAGGCTAGAGGGGGCGTGTGTTGTGGGCGAAGTGGGGTTTCGATCTGGTTCGTCGATGTAGTGGTATGGTGATCGGCGATGATGGAAAGGTTTGCTGGCGATGAGTCAGGGAGGCCGCATTCTCGTTCACGTGATTCAAAGCAAGGTATTTTGATTGTATCTTTAGTGTGATATATTTAAAAGTTTGAAAGAAAATATAATGAGATCAGATATTAAAGGGAAATTTAAATGATAAGCAGTTTTGAATTTTAAGTTATATTTAAAAATAATTTATTAAGGTGATTTATGTGGCTAATGAACTTATTAATTATTTTGTCACTTAAAGAAAATTTATTTAAATAAAAATAATTAGTCGGGAAGGAGTTATTAGTTAAATGAATTATCAAATAAAAGTTGTTTAAAATTAAAAGTGTTATTTTAAATAAAATCACGAGTTAATTTTAAGTATTCAAAATATTAATCAATTGTGTAAATGTTTATATAAGGTCAAAATGAAGAAATCAAGCCGAGGAAAAAAAAAATGGAAGATGGATTGCGAAATAAATAGCTAAGGTGAGATTTTCTCACTCAAAAATTTAAAAGTGGAATTTTCAGTTATTGCTGGATTGTCTGTTTTGATTGCTGTTTGTATTAGATATAGTAGGATATATATCTATATATATAGCAATATATACATATTGGCATATGTATATATTGGATTGATTGATTTCCCGCCTCGTATAGCGGATGAGACCCTATTGCGCCGTTAGTAAGCGGATTTTTATAAAACCCATATACCGCGATAATTCCGTACTGGAGCGGAATTGGTATTGTGCTAACGTCTTTGGATGCAGGGAAACAGGTTGGAGGGATCCAACTGGACCCCTCACATTGATTGAATTTATTTCTATTGTGATATGAATCTGTGAATGATTATAGTGATGCTATTAATCATATTGTTATCTGGAAATTGTTTGAAAGCTAAAATTTAGCTGAATGGATGTTTTGACATCATTGGATTCCAAAGATAAACGAAATTGAATTTTTGAAATTCAAGTAGAAAATTTCTAAGTGAATAAATTTTTGAAATTGAATAAATTTTGAAGAAAGGAATTTTAAAGTATAAAAAGTTAATTTTTATAATCTTATCGAATTAATTACAGAATCAAGTGAAAATGTTAAATAAATGGATTTCGAAAAATAGTGATTATAATTTGAAGAATTTAATTTAAGAATTTGGATTTTTAAATAGATTGAAAGAAACGATTAAAATTTGTTTCCTTTAAAAGGAATTTATTTAGAAAGAGATAAGTTGGAAATCCAATTAGAAATTTACTTGGTAAATTGAAATGATCTGGGAAATCAATGAAAAATGATTTCAATTTAAAGAATCCATTTAAAAACAGGATATTGAATAATTTGAAGGAAAATAAGGAATTTATTTTAGTAGGGATGAATTAAAATTAGAAATCAATCTATAATTGATTTAATATTTGGAAATGAAATTTTGAGAAATCAGTATGGGAATTTTATTTAAAGTTGAAAATAAATTTAGAAATCAATATCGAAATTGATTTGGGATTGAAGTTTTATAAATAGAATTGGAATTTATAAAAGTTGTTTATAAATCCGAAATCACTTATTTTGATAAGTAAAAAAAATATAGAAGTTGATAAAAGAAGATTTATAAGTCGAAGTTGTTATAAAAATGGAAATAGAATTTATAAACGTGTTTATAAATTCGAAATAGATTGAATTTGAGAAATTAAATATAGAAGATTTTTAAAGAAGATATATTCGCGATTTTGGATAGCGAATCCCTGTTGAAAAAAATGTGTAGAAAAGACTGGAATTGGGTTAAATGAAGTATATTCACGATTTTGGACAGTGAATATATTATTGAAAAAAAATGGATTTATTTTTGAAGAAGTGACATTAAAAATGAAGTTAAACATTTTAAAGATGTTTTAAAATGTATTATGAATCGAAAGCATAGATTTCAACATTCATTGTTGAAATAGACGTTTTCGAGAAATTTAAGGAAATGGTGGACTATAACACTGTTGTTATAGTAAATGATTTCCGGAAGGAAATGTTTTATATAGTATTGGGATTTACACATCTATCTAAATTCTGAATCCCTATACTAGTGATTTCGAGTCGTCGTAACGATGTTTTACGCAACATTCGTTTTGACTCAAATAGATGTTAAAATTTATGATTTCCTTAAAGAATGAACTATATACTTAAATTGATTTAAGTATATCGAATATTTTCAAATGTTGAAAATAAATGATTTGTGAAATACTTATTTTTAAATAAGTATGGAAATGCTTTTCTAATATGAAATGAACGTTTTGAGAATTTATCTTTGTAAAGATAAATTGAAGTTGAATATTGAAAACGATTTGAGAATCGTATATCAGTAGATATTTTGAAATATAAATTCACTACGGAATTTATAAAGGAAAGGGAAGATGTTTAAAAATAAATATTGATTTATTTTTGAAGTGTGGGAACTTTATATATCTAGTAAAGATATTTTTGAAGATGAAATAATTTGGAAAATTATTTGGAATCTGATGATGTTGCGCATCTTTATTGATAGTTAAATAACCGACTATCAATAATTACCTTTAGATAGGTATTTGTTGTGAATTGGATGAATTTGAATGCCACACTTATTTTTAAATAAGCGCTCACTATTCGGGTTAGCCGGGAAAGGACCATGGGGTCGTATAACCCATTCCGAATATGTGATACGTCGTTATGAATTGCATTTGAAGACCGGTGTTCAAGACCGGATATTTTTGAAAACGGAAGGATTACCGTCGAGTTACTCTACATCGGCTGATCTCCGATTTAGAGGTTTTATCACCCTTAGAGACGGGAAGTCCGGACGTGATTAGAAAATTATCCGGAAATGCAAGGGCTTCGTTAGAAGTGCCTTCGGTTCTGTTCGATCCCGGAACAGACTTGTATGGATTGTGTGTCTGACGTTACAATTTGAGATATAAAGCTGATTTCTTTCAAATACATTTCTGTTGGTGGCGGAGAATTTATTCTCTTAGCTTAACACCCTTCTCTGAGACGTACGAGCTCAGAGGTTATGTAGTTGAAATTTATCAGCGATATATCCCAATTTGGTAACGTGGCATACTGAATGTTGCTGTGAAATGATCAGCGTTTGATCATTTGTGATATGATCATTTGTTTGATCTTATATCTTTGTGATCATAGGTTGATCATTTTGTTTGACCCGAAGCAGGGCTTTTTGAGAAAGCGTAGCTTTGTGGACGAGACTTCATCGAGCCTCACACCCCGAAAATGGTCGAAACAGGAAGGATGCGGCAAGGTTCTAGGGAGTAGCGCCCCTTAGTGTATGTCATTCCTTCTGGATAAAGGTGGTATCATGGTATGGAGCCCAGATACTTAACCTCTGTGGTTACTGCATTATTATTATCTATGTGGTTGTTGCGAATCGGGGATCCTCGGGAAGATCGGTGACGATCGGGGGATGGCATACGCGTGTCAGTAGTTACCTATTTTTGCAGAGGTAACCCGGCCTTGTGTTGGCAGAGATCCGGTTAGGTTCTCGGGTCGTCTATTCCAGGGACGTACCCATCGTGGATAGGAAGTTCCTTAGCCTGACCATTTGTTGGAATCCAAAGAAACAATATGAGCCTTTACGATTTCAATTGTATAACCTGTCTCCTCAGGAGGCAGCTATAGCAAGCATAATATAATGGTACCTATGCTGGCTAAGATTTATATTCTACTTTCGAAATGTTTTCCACTATGCACTAATAATAATATCCAAAATGATTTGATTTTGCGTAGTAAGCATCTTTGACTATCATAAGAAGAAATCTCCTCCAAGTCTGCGTTTGCATTGTGTGTGTGGTGGGAGGTCTTATGGTAGTTTCATTTTCCAAAAGCATTGCGAATTTACTTTAAAAATTTTCTGTTGATTATTTTAAAGAATAAACTGTTTTACGATCTCACACCAGTCACCATGACTGACTCGGAGTTTATTGTTTCCCTTCTAAACTCTGGGTGCCCACCAATTTCCACACGGGCAGTCTAGAGTTAAATTATCAGGATATTCTGGATATTCTGGAGCTTTGGAGATAAGCTGGAGGACGAGACGTAGTATTTGTATCTGATAGTATTTATTCCGCTGTGTATTCTGTATGAGGACAAGTTATATAACTGTCCATTGTTGTATATTGACTCTGATGATTGATGTATGTATAAAATGATATAGTTCTTTGTTTTAAAAGACTAGTAATTATCTAGTGTATATTGTTCCGCTGCGATGTGTAAGATTCTGATATTGTTTTCTGTTCTGATGTGTTTTCTGTTGTTCTTCTTTCTTTCTTCTCTTTTCTTCTTTCTTCTTCTTCTACCTTTTTCTTCTTTCTTAAACCCTCACTATTGGAGTTTCCGGCACTCGATTTCTCGACAGTCGATAAAGTGAGTATTGATGTCGAATTTTCGAAAGTCGAAAATCCCGTTCGTGACAGAGTGGTATCAGAGCATATGGTTAAGCGACAATCCTGCTCTGTTGGGTGTTACTCATTAGAGATAGAGTCAGCAGTACTCTAGAATGAGTTTGAGTGTAATAATAAATATGAGCGCGTATTTGTTAGTGAATATAAAATTGTTTTATTTTGTGTTTGCTTATCCGTTGAGATGTTTATGAATTTTGGTCGGTATGTGGGACGCCATATTATCGATAGGGATTTCTAAACACTTAAACGAGGCAAGACGACATAGTATTGTTTTAAAATAGGGTGAATGAAATAATTTTACCCAAAACTATTTTTGTATAGAAAAGAAATCATTTTCTATGAATTATTATAATATATGGTTGCATGGATGTTAGAAGTGATAATATTAATCTATTATCATTGAAATTAAATAAGAAACTGGAATCGTAACTCGAAAGTTAAGAAATAAATTCACATATAAATGAAATTTGAGAATATAAATTATAAATGTGAATTGTAATTTGAAACGGAATTCCAGAGAAGTTTTTGGAAATGTTTTGAAAAGAATTTGAAAATTTTGGAAATTTGGAAGTTTAAATCTTTTTGGATTTGAAAATGAATTTCAAAGGTTTTGAAAAGTATTTGGAGAGTTGAAAGCTCTAAACTCTTTTAGGTCGCTGGAAAATAATCCTGATGATGATGGCCACATCATTAGAATTCATTTTCGGGTTTCCAAAAGAGAAATTGCTGTCAAATTGTTTTAAATAGGAGTTGTTTGGAAAATTTGGGTTTTGTTTTGGAAATTCAAAGGATGATTTGAATTGTTTTCAAAAGAGATTTTTGAAATGTTGGTAAACTCTGGAATGCTATATAAAAATATTTATGAAATGGTGAATATAAATTGTAAATGAATTTATAAATGAAAATAGAATTCCAAGAAGATAATTGAAAATAAAATTCCTTAATGAAATGGAATTGTGAATGTGAATGTATAAATGATTGTATAAATCAAGATGTAAATAAGTTGATAACTTATAGAATATTTGAAATCTGATTGGAATGAAATCCAAATTGAAGACGAATGAATTAGTAATTGGAACTAATTTAAAATAGTGCAGTTATGAATGAAAGATAATTGATAAATTCAATATTTCAGAATTGAAGATAAATTGAATTCAAGTTGAATTGAAATGGTGAATTGAATTCAAATAAAATTTGAAATGTAAAATTGAAGATAATGGATATAACTTCAATAGTGAACTAAAGATGATATAAGTAGTTTATATTGAAATTTTTGTAATAGAATTTACAAAATGGTTTGAATGTGTAACTAGATATTATGGCTAGTAGGACATACAGGTGTTATAAAGGAATTGGAATTTTGATTTCGAAGATAAATTTGAATTGCTCGAAAAGGTATGTATTTAAATTCGAATATGAGATTTGATGACTTATTTCTCTAGCCGCTTGGCTTTTTCTTTTTCTTTTTGAAATCTGAGAGTCCGTAGGGACGTTTTGTAGTAGTGCCGTATTAGCCGCGCAAAGGAGACGCTGGCGAAATTTTTCGAAAATTTAGGGCGTTAGAAAATTTTTGAGAAAATTTTGAGAGTTTAAAATTTGAATTTAAACTCGAATTTGAATTTTGAAGAAAACAATGATGTTTGAAAACTATGAAAGGTTTAGAAATTTAGTTGAATTAACAACAAATCTTTAGTAGAGAGATTTGTTTTGAAAGTTGATAAAACTATTAGATGTTGGAAAAATAGTAGACGAGTTAAGGACCTTTTTTCCTAACTTGTAATTTCGAGGACGAAATTCTTTTAAGGGGGGAAGTCTGTAACGACCCTGAATTTTGAACAAATTGAATTGAAAATATTTAATTTATTTTAAATATTTGAACGATGATTTAATTTGAATCCCCGATTGAACTTTGACATTTGCGATTAAACTTTAAAATTTAATCGATTGAAAGTTGAATAAAAATTCGAATCTTCAATTTCAAACTGAAGAAAAATAATTTAAAAGCTTTTAAAATTCATATTGATAATACCGAAGATAATCGAACTTTCAGAATGTAATTTCAAACTGTTTTGTTCAGTTTTGAAATTTATATCGTTTAACCGATATTTGAAAATAGCGTTTCGGGGCACAGTCTCGGAATTCGACGAAACTAGTTCCATTGGGTCCGTAACGTTGAATTATTGTCAGATTTCAAATTTTGTATTTTTCGAAGTTTATATGTGAGCACACGACAGGAAAATGCATCGAAATTTATTCGAATTCGAATTTAAATTTAAACTTAAATTTGGTCAAACGACAACAGATTATCTTCCCAAATTCGCGCAGGGAATCACGATAAAAAATCGTGTAGAGCATGCCTCCACTGTTTTCAAATACTCCGATCCCCTTCCCTCTTCTAAAAAAAAATTCGTTCTCCCTCATTTCGAAATCAATGCCGAGCCATCTTCGTTAAACTTTCCCTTCTCGAAATAAAATGGCCAAAGCCAGAGAAAAATTTAAAAACCGAGCCTTCATCTTTATTCTCCTGTACAAAAATCAAAAACGGCAACATCCCCTTTTGCTTTTCTTTTTCGTTCGAATCGTCTGGCCAGGGAAGTCGAAGCCGCGTCGCTGTGAATTTGCGACTCTCGATCGATGAGGGGGTTTCAAGTCGCGATTAGGCGAAGGGGAAGGAGTTGGACATCTTCATCCTCAACTGTAGATTTGGGGTCGGTAGTTCGCGTGGGTGGTAGGGTGGTCATCACGAGGAGGAGATCGCGATGGTGACTCGTTCGATTCAAGGGAAGGGGGCGCGCGTTCGTCAGCAGATGGAGGCAAGTGGGGTTTCAAGTACGGCTATGGGCTCGTCGTCGAAGCAGCGATCTAGGATAGGGCTGGGGTTGTGGTCGCAAGCACGAGGCGATTCGCTAGGCTAGAGGGGGCGCGTGTTGTGGGCGAAGTGGGGTTTCGATCTGGTTCGTCGATGTAGTGGTATGGTGATCGGCGATGATGGAAAGGTTTGCTGGCGATGAGTCAGGGAGGCCGCATTCTCGTTCACGTGATTCAAAGCAAGGTATTTTGATTGTATCATTAGTGTGATATATTTAAAAGTTTGAAAGAAAATATAATGAGCTCAGATATTAAAGGGAAATTTAAATGATAAGCAGTTTTGAATTTTAAGTTATATTTAAAAATAATTTATTAAGGTGATTTATGTGGCTAATGAACTTATTAATTATTTTGTCACTTAAAGAAAATTTATTTAAATAAAAATAATTAGTCGGGAAGGAGTTATTAGTTAAATGAATTATCAAATAAAAGTTGTTTAAAATTAAAAGTGTTATTTTAAATAAAATCACGAGTTAATTTTAAGTATTCAAAATATTAATCAATTGTGTAAATGTTTATATAAGGTCAAAATGAAGAAATCAAGCCGAGGAAAAAAAAAATGGAAGATGGATTGCGAAATAAATAGCTAAGGTGAGATTTTCTCACTCAAAAATTTAAAAGTGGAATTTTCAGTTATTGCTGGATTGTCTGTTTTGATTGCTGTTTGTATTAGATATAGTAGGATATATATCTATATATATAGCAATATATACATATTGGCATATGTATATATTGGATTGATTGATTTCCCGCCTCGTATAGCGGATGAGACCCTATTGCGCCGTTAGTAAGCGGATTTTTATAAAACCCATATACCGCGATAATTCCGTACTGGAGCGGAATTGGTATTGTGCTAACGTCTTTGGATGCAGGGAAACAGGTTGGAGGGATCCAACTGGACCCCTCACATTGATTGAATTTATTTCTATTGTGATATGAATCTGTGAATGATTATAGTGATGCTATTAATCATATTGTTATCTGGAAATTGTTTGAAAGCTAAAATTTAGCTGAATGGATGTTTTGACATCATTGGATTCCAAAGATAAACGAAATTGAATTTTTGAAATTCAAGTAGAAAATTTCTAAGTGAATAAATTTTTGAAATTGAATAAATTTTGAAGAAAGGAATTTTAAAGTATAAAAAGTTAATTTTTATAATCTTATCGAATTAATTACAGAATCAAGTGAAAATGTTAAATAAATGGATTTCGAAAAATAGTGATTATAATTTGAAGAATTTAATTTAAGAATTTGGATTTTTAAATAGATTGAAAGAAACGATTAAAATTTGTTTCCTTTAAAAGGAATTTATTTAGAAAGAGATAAGTTGGAAATCCAATTAGAAATTTACTTGGTAAATTGAAATGATCTGGGAAATCAATGAAAAATGATTTCAATTTAAAGAATCCATTTAAAAACAGGATATTGAATAATTTGAAGGAAAATAAGGAATTTATTTTAGTAGGGATGAATTAAAATTAGAAATCAATCTATAATTGATTTAATATTTGGAAATGAAATTTTGAGAAATCAGTATGGGAATTTTATTTAAAGTTGAAAATAAATTTAGAAATCAATATCGAAATTGATTTGGGATTGAAGTTTTATAAATAGAATTGGAATTTATAAAAGTTGTTTATAAATCCGAAATCACTTATTTTGATAAGTAAAAAAAATATAGAAGTTGATAAAAGAAGATTTATAAGTCGAAGTTGTTATAAAAATGGAAATAGAATTTATAAACGTGTTTATAAATTCGAAATAGATTGAATTTGAGAAATTAAATATAGAAGATTTTTAAAGAAGATATATTCGCGATTTTGGATAGCGAATCCCTGTTGAAAAAAATGTGTAGAAAAGACTGGAATTGGGTTAAATGAAGTATATTCACGATTTTGGACAGTGAATATATTATTGAAAAAAAATGGATTTATTTTTGAAGAAGTGACATTAAAAATGAAGTTAAACATTTTAAAGATGTTTTAAAATGTATTATGAATCGAAAGCATAGATTTCAACATTCATTGTTGAAATAGACGTTTTCGAGAAATTTAAGGAAATGGTTGACTATAACACTGTTGTTATAGTAAATGATTTCCGGAAGGAAATGTTTTATATAGTATTGGGATTTACACATCTATCTAAATTCTGAATCCCTATACTAGTGATTTCGAGTCGTCGTAACGATGTTTTACGCAACATTCGTTTTGACTCAAATAGATGTTAAAATTTATGATTTCCTTAAAGAATGAACTATATACTTAAATTGATTTAAGTATATCGAATATTTTCAAATGTTGAAAATAAATGATTTGTGAAATACTTATTTTTAAATAAGTATGGAAATGCTTTTCTAATATGAAATGAACGTTTTGAGAATTTATCTTTGTAAAGATAAATTGAAGTTGAATATTGAAAACGATTTGAGAATCGTATATCAGTAGATATTTTGAAATATAAATTCACTACGGAATTTATAAAGGAAAGGGAAGATGTTTAAAAATAAATATTGATTTATTTTTGAAGTGTGGGAACTTTATATATCTAGTAAAGATATTTTTGAAGATGAAATAATTTGGAAAATTATTTGGAATCTGATGATGTTGCGCATCTTTATTAATAGTTAAATAACCGACTATCAATAATTACCTTTAGATAGGTATTTGTTGTGAATTGGATGAATTTGAATGCCACACTTATTTTTAAATAAGCGCTCACTATTCGGGTTAGCCGGGAAAGGACCATGGGGTCGTATAACCCATTCTGAATATGTGATACGTCGTTATGAATTGCATTTGAAGACCGGTGTTGAAGACCGGATATTTTTGAAAACGGAAGGATTACCGTCGAGTTACTCTACATCGGCTGATCTCCGATTTAGAGGTTTTATCACCCTTAGTGACGGGAAGTCCGGACGTGATTAGAAAATTATCCGGAAATGCAAGGGCTTCGTGAGAAGTGCCTTCGGTTCTGTTCGATCCCGGAACAGACTTGTATGGATTGTGTGTCTGACGTTACAATTTGAGATATAAAGCTGATTTCTTTCAAATACATTTCTGTTGGTGGCGGAGAATTTATTCTCTTAGCTTAACACCCTTCTCTGAGACGTACGAGCTCAGAGGTTATGTAGTTGAAATTTATCAGCGATATATCCCAATTTGGTAACGTGGCATACTGAGTGTTGCTGTGAAATGATTAGTGTTTGATCATTTGTGATATGATCATTTGTTTGATCTTATATCTTTGTGATCATAGGTTGATCATTTTGTTTGACTCGAAGCAGGGCTTTTTGAGAAAGCGTAGCTTTGTGGACGAGACTTCATCGAGCCTCACACCCCAAAAATGGTCGAAATAGGAAGGATGCGGCAAGGTTCTAGGGAGTAGCGCCCCTTAGTGTATGTCATTCCTTCTGGATAAAGGTGGTATCATGGTATGGAGCCCAGATACTTAACCTCTGTGGTTACTGCATTATTATTATCTATGTGGTTGTTGCGAATCGGGGATCCTCGGGAAGATCGGTGACGATCGGGGGATGGCATACGCGTGTCAGTAGTTACCTATTTTTGCAGAGGTAACCCGGCCTTGTGTTGGCAGAGATCCGGTTAGGTTCTCGGGTCGTCTATTCCAGGGACGTACCCATCGTGGATAGGAAGTTCCTTAGCCTGACCATTTGTTGGAAATCCAAAGAAACAATACGAGCCTTTACGATTTCAATTGTATAACCTGTCTCCTCAGGAGGCAGCTATAGCAGGCATAATATAATGGTACCTATGCTGGCTAAGATTTATATTCTACTTTCGAAATGTTTTCCACTATGCACTAATAATAATATCCAAAATGATTTGATTTTGCGTAGTAAGCATCTTTGACTATCATAAGAAGAAATCTCCTCCAAGTCTGCGTTTGCATTGTGTGTGTGGTGGGAGGTCTTATGGTAGTTTCATTTTCCAAAAGCATTGCGAATTTACTTTAAAAAATTTCTGTTGATTATTTTAAAGAATAAACTGTTTTACGATCTCACACCAGTCACCATGACTGACTCGGAGTTTATTGTTTCCCTTCTAAACTCTGGGTGCCCACCAATTTCCACACGGGCAGTCTAGAGTTAAATTATCAGGATATTCTGGATATTCTGGAGCTTTGGAGATAAGCTGGAGGACGAGACGTAGTATTTGTATCTGATAGTATTTATTCCGCTGTGTATTCTGTATGAGGACAAGTTATATAACTGTCCATTGTTGTATATTGACTCTGATGATTGATGTATGTATAAAATGATATAGTTCTTTGTTTTAAAAGACTAGTAATTATCTATTGTATATTGTTCCGCTGCGATGTGTAAGATTATGATATTGTTTTCTGTTCTGATGTGTTTTCTGTTGTTCTTCTTTCTTTCTTCTCTTTTCTTCTTTCTTCTTCTTCTACCTTTTTCTTCTTTCTTAAACCCTCACTATTGGAGTTTCCGGCACTCGATTTCTCGACAGTCGATAAAGTGAGTATTGATGTCGAATTTTCGAAAGTCGAAAATCCCGTTCGTGACACTGCCTCTCAGCTTATTAAGTCACCAACTCAAAATCAACGAAAACAAAAATGGCTCTCGAGTTCGATTTTGAAATAGGGAAGGGAATCGCGAATCTCAATCGCGATGGAAGCTCTCGACCTCGGCAGGGAGTCGACGAATTCGAATTCAATTTGGCAAGCGCGCTAGGCCGCGACGACGAGGACGAAGTCGCGATGGCGATCGATGATGGAGGCCGTTCGATTGATTCGCGAGCGCGAGAAGCGAAGTATGGGACTCGCGACTGGAAACGGCGACCTGGAGGGATTCGCGGCAACACTGGAGGGATTCGCGGCAACACTGGAAGGATAGCACGAGGGGGAGAGCACGGAAATGGGTGGCTTCGACGTTATCGCGATGATGGTTTGGGTTGCTGTTCGACTTTGGGGATCGAGAATTGGTGGGTTCGATAAGCTCGGCGTGGGCAGCAGCAGGCATTGGAAGGGGAAGAGGTGGTTTCTTATGGTAATTCCTTTAAGCCTTAGGATTTTCCCTGATCTGATAAAGCTACTGTGGAAAATTTTCATGTATACAGAGAAACATTTTCATGTGCAGATAGATTTTTTTATGTATATATAATTGGCAGCTTGCAGAAATAAATTTAAAGCCTTAGACATATAAGATCTTGGAAATATATGAATTTATGTAAAAGTTAGATTTTTTTGAAATCTATAACTTGGTTTTATCAGTATATATATAGTTCCAAAGGGAAAAAATATATATATGAATTTTCAAAAGTGGTAAAGTTATGCGCAGTCAGATTGTTATCTATATAATTTTTTTTCTTTCAAGTATGTATATAAGATTTCAAAATAAATATACACTTACGTGTTTTAATTTACTGGTTGTTTTAAAATAATAGATTTGGTGAATAAATTGATAGATTAACTTATTTGGTTATTTTAGTTACTAAAGGATTTATAAAAAGAAAAAAAGAAAATCTGATTAAAATGAAATCATTAGTTAAAATTAAAATCATTGGTTAATTAAATTTACCAAATGATAATTTATTGTCAATTGATTCAAAAATTTATAAATTGTATAAATTATTATACCAGGTTAAAAATCAAGAAAACAAAACTGGAATGGGTAATGGATTGCAAATTAAAAAGCAAAGGTGAGATTTTTCTCACTCAAAAATGAAAGTGGAATTTTCAGTTATTTACTGATTGATTTGACTGCTATTGGATGTGATAGTAGATATAGTAGGATATATATCTATATATATAGCAATATATACATATTGGCATATGTATATATTGGATTGATGATTTCCCGCCTCGTATAGCGGATGAGACCCTATTGCGCCGTTAGTAAGCGGATTATTTTTATAAAACCTATATACCGCGATAATTCCGTACTGGAGCGGAATTGGTATTGTGCTAACATCTTTGGATGCAGGGAAACAGGTTGGAGGGATCCAACTGGATTCCTCAACTGTATTTACTTATTTACAGATATTTTGATATATTCTGTTATCATATGATGATATATGATATTTGACTGTTGTGATGGACTGATTGGTGTTGTGGCATCATCGGATTCAGTTTTGAAATGTAAAAATAACGACTTTTACTTTAAAAAGGTTTTTAAAGTGATTTTTGAAGATATACGTTTTATGGAATTTTTGAATCGATTATAAACGTAAAATTTTAAAGTTATAAAAGTTATAATTTTTAGTGAAATATAACCGAAGTGTCATTTTTGAAATAAAAGTCGATTTATTTATAAAATGGTTTAAGTTGGGATTTTTGAATAACTATAAACGATTTGTATAAAAAGGTTTATAAATTTGATAATTTATAAATTAAAATATTGGACTTATAAAACGAATTTTTTTTATAAGTGTTAAAAAGAAGTATAAGTGAATGAAATAAATAGTTTTATAACGTGAAGTTATAAAGTGAATAGATACTGTAGAATAAAGGATTTATAAGAAATTTACTTATAAATTTGACTTTTGCACTTAGATGAGATATGAATAGAAATTGCTAAATGAAATGATTTTATAAGTTGAAATTGTTATAAAGTATAAATGCGATTTATAAACGTTGTTTATAAATCCGAAATCACTTATTTTGATAAGTAAATTATAGAAGTAAATAAAAGAAAATTTATAAGTCGAAGTGTTATTAAAATAGGAATAGGATTTATAAACGTGTTTATAAATTCAAAATCAGTTGAATTTGAGAAATTAAATATAGAAGATTTTTAAGAAGTTATATTCGCAATTTTGGATAGCGAATTTTTATTGAGATAAAAATGTGTAGAAATGATTGAAATTGGATTAAGTGAATTATATTCACGATTTTGGACAGTGAATATATTGTTAAGTAAAATGAATATGTTTTGGAAAAGTGATATATGAAATGAAGTAATTGTTTTAACGATGTTTTAAAATGTGTTAAATATCGAAATCATATATTTCAACATTCATTGTTGAAATAGACGTTTTCGAGGAATTTAAGGAAATGATGGACTATAACACTGTTGTTATAGTAAATGATTTCCGAAAGGAAATATTTTGTATAGTATTGGGATTTATATATCTACCTTAATTCTGAATCCCTATACTAGTGATTTTGAGTCGTCGTAACGATGTTTTACGTAACATTCGTTTTGACTCAAATGAAATGTGTTAAAAGAATGGTTTCCTTAAAGAATGAAATATATACTTAATTTTGATTTAAGTATATCGAATATTTTCCAAGTGTTGAAAATAAATAGTTTTGTGAATTACTTATTTTAAATAAGTATGGAAATGCTTTTCCAATATGAAGTGAACTGTTTAGAGATTTTATCTTTTAAAGATAAATTGAAAAGTGAATATTTGAAATCTGATTTCAAACGGTTAAGTGTGGAAATTTTATATCTAGTAAAGATATTTTTGAAGATGAAATAATTTGGAAAATTATTTGGAATCTGATGATGTTGCGCATCTTTATTGATAGTTAAATAACCGACTATCAATAATTACCTTGAGTAGGTATTTGTTGTGAATTGGATGAATTGGAATGCCACACTTATTTTGAAAAATCGCTCACTATTCGGGTTAGCCGGGAAAGGACCATGGGGTCATATAACCCATTCCGAATATGTGATACGTCGTTATGAATTGCATTCGAAGACCGGTGTTGAAGACCGGATATTTTTGAAAACGGAAGGATTACCGTCGAGTTACTCTACATTGGCTGATCTCCGGTTTAGAGGTTTTATCACCCTTAGTGACGGGAAGTCCGGACGTGATTAGAAAATTATCCGGAAATGCAAGGGCTTCGTGAGAAGTGCCTTCGGTTCTGTTCGATCCCGGAACAGACTTGTATGGATTGTGTGTCTGACGTTACAATTTGAGATATAAAGCTGATTTCTTTCAAATACATTTCTGTTGGTGGCGGAGAATTTATTCTCTTAGCTTACCACCCTTCTCTGAGACGTACGAGCTCAGAGGTTATGTAGTTGAAATTTATCAGCGATATATCCCAATTTGGTAACGTGGCATACTGAGTGTTGCTGTGAAATGATCAGTGTTTGATCATTTGTGATATGATCATTTGTTTGATCTTATATCTTTGTGATCATAGGTTGATCATTTTGTTTGACCCGAAGCAGGGCTTTGTAGAAAGCGTAGCTTTGTGGACGAGACTTCGTCGAGCCTCACACCCCGGAAATGGTCGAAACAGGAAGAATGCGGCAAGGTTCTAGGGAGTAGCGCCCCTTAGTGTATGTCATTCCTTCTGGATAAAGGTGGTATCATGGTATGGAGCCCAGATACTTACCCTCTGTGGTTACTGCATTATTTTTACTATGTGGTTTGTTGGAAATCGGGGATCCTCGGGAAGATCGGTGACGATCGGGGGATGGCATACGCGTGTCAGTAGTTACCTATTTTTGCAGAGGTAACCCGGCCTTGTGTTGGCAGAGATCCGGTTAGGTTCTCGGGTCGTCTATTCCAGGGACGTACCCATCGTGGATAGGAAGTTCCTTAGCCTGACCATTTGTTGGAAATCCAAAGAAACAATACGAGCCTTTACGATTTCAATTGTATAACCTGTCTCCTCAGGAGGCAGCTATAGCAGGCATAATATAATGGTACCTATGCTGGCTAAGATTTATATTAGACTTTCGAAATGTTTTCCACTATGCACTAATAATAATATCAAAAAGAATTTGATTTTTGCGTAGTAAGCATCTTTGACTATCATAAGAAGAAATCTCCTCCAAGTCTGCGTTTGCATTGTGTGTGTGGTGGGAGGTCTTATGGTAGTTTCATTTTCCAAAAGCATTGCGAATTTACTTTAAAAATTTTCTGTTGTTTATTTTAAAGATAAAATAACTGTTTTACGATCTCACACCAGTCACCATGACTGACTCGGAGTTTATTGTTTCCCTTCTAAACTCTGGGTGCCCACCAATTTCCACACGGGCAGTCTAGAGTTAGATTATCAAGATATTCTGGATATTCTGGAGCTTGGAGATAAGCTGGATGACGAGACGTAGTATTTGTATCTGATAGTATTTATTCCGCTGTGTATTCTGTATGTGGACAAGTTATATAACTGTCCATTGTTGTATATTGACTCTGATGATTGATGTATGTATAAAATGATATAGTTCTTTGTTTTAAAAGACTAGTAATTATCTATTGTATATTGTTCCGCTGCGATGTGTAAGATTCTGATATTGTTTTCTGTTCTGATGTGTTTTCTGTTGTTCTTCTTCTTTCTTTCTTCTCTTTTTCTTATATCTTCTTCTTCTACTACTTTTTCTTTTTCTTAAAACCCTCACTATTGGAGTTTCCGGCACTCGATTGCTCGGCAGTCGATAAAGTGAGTATCGATGTCGAATTTTCGAAAGTCGAAAATTTCGGTATGTGACACAATGCCAGGGTAGATATACCAATTACGCACACGGACTGATGGATACGCATAGCAGCCACTACCGTTCCACCTCGAACAACACTCCCAAATCAATCACAAGTAAGAGTATAATATCGAAGAAATGTGTCCGAGAAGAGGTGCTACCTCACTGGTCCGAGATCGCTCCTGTTTTAGCCACCTTATGCCAACTCATGGGAGTTGGGTCCACGTAACATACCTTAAGAACGTCGCCACCATCCTACTTCATTCTGGAATCTCCACAGCGTACACGGTTGTCAAAGTGGTTTTCGGTATTGACAGAGAGTATGTCCATATCCGATCCCGGTCTCTTTGCCAACCAATCGTTATTATAACCCGTGGTTATAACTTTTAAAAACAATACTTTACTTCAAAATAAAATATCATTTCAAACCATATCTTTATCAAAATAAAGATTAAATCAATTCCAAACCATTTCCATATATTTAAATTTTCATATCATTTCAAAACTTCATTTCAAATCATTTTAATATAATAAAGTATCATATCCTTACAAAACTTCATTTCAAATCATTTTAATAAAATAAAATATCCTATCAGTTCAAATCCAAATATTCAACTTTAAATACCTTTTAAATTCAAAGATATCGTTCATTTACTATCATTTCAAATCACCTTTAAATAGTTTATATTCAAATCAAAATAATTCATTTAAACCTTTTAAAAGTGTAATTATTATATTTTCAAATCAAGTATTCAATTTCCAAAGTTTCAAACCATTCTGAGTTCGTTTACTAAGTAAAACCCCTAATTATTAAAATTTCAGCATTTCACGGCATTTAAAAACAACTGCTATAAGTTATATTTGAAAACATTTTTAATTCAGCAAAGACAGCACTTAAAACTGCTGTTAAAACTCAGTTTTAGTTGAATTATAGTTCAAAACAGAAAAGACAGCATTTCAGAAGTGCTGCGGTAGTTCAGATTTCAAAACAAGGGTTAAATTTGGTTTCAGCAAAGACTGCAGACCATTATAGCATTTCCAGAGATTACTATAATAGGCCTGAGTTCAATATTAGCCTATAAGTTCAACTACAGCAACTACAGCATTTCAGAAATGCTGTAATAGCTCTTTTTACACAATTTTAGTTCAAAACAGAATCTATAGCATTTCTGAATGCTATTAAAAGTAGATTTCAGGTGTTAGCGTATTTCCAGCAATTAAATAACTTTTATTTAAACACATATACATTTTAAAAATCATATTTTAACATTTAAAATGTTCATTTACATATCATTTAACATATATCTTTTTCACAATAAATTTCTTATAATTAAATCCAATTTTCAACAATTTACTTAATAAGTTTAAGTGTAAAAGTTCCAATTCTTCACATTTCAACAAATAGACTTAACACTTCAAATTTAAATTACCATTTCACAATTTAACAAATTTTCCAATTTTTTTAATTAACTTAAACCTTTAATTAAAACCAAATTTCACATTTCCTAGTCAAGTTATATTTTAAAAGATCACTTTTAAACATTCATTTATTTAACCACTTAAATTCATAGAAAAATCAATAATACTTTAATAAATCACTTAAATTCAAATTTAATCAAATTATCATATTTACCATTTCCAAATAAAATTTAATATCCATTTTATTTATATAACTTAAATATCATTTTTAACCAAAATTCCAAATTTCCAACTTAAGTTATATTTCAAAAATCCAGTTAAACCATTCATTAATTACATTTTTAACACATTGAAAAAAAATCATAATTTCTTTATTTTAAAACATTTCAAAATCTATTTAAAACAAATTTCATAAATTTATAATTTTTTTTAAAATACTTAAAAATATCCAAAACACTTTATAAAATAACCACGGGCCTGTATATAATTTTCTAACCTAGGTCAAGTGATACGGATATGTATCATTTCAATCCGCAGTTAAAAAAAAGAAAAATCCGGGTTCTACAATTTCAAAACCGCAATCCCAAGTTAAAATAAATAAACAAAAATCGTTCAGGCCTATCATTTCAGCCCATAACGATTTTTTCCTATTCTAAAGTCCGTTCGGGTATGTATCATTTCAACCCATAGTGATTCTAGTCTACAGGGAACTTGCAGTGTGATAAACTGATATAAATAAACAGAATAACATAAAACAACAGCAACATATGATATAACATGTGTAATAACAGGTGTGAACATCATATGATAATAATATAAGCATATATAACATGATAATATACATTACAGATTCAAATGGTGTCGGTTTATCAGTTATATAGGTATATATTGTCTGGTGAGAATAACTCACTTGTTTAAGCTGGAGATGACGACCAAACACACAACACAGAATCTTTGAAGGCACGACAACATGAATATGATTTGAGAGTGGAGAGCCAAATATAATTGCCTTGTATACATATAAACAAAACAAGACAATGTATACATAAATATGTAACACAAAACAATATCGAAATGACTTGAAATAAAAAGCAACAGAGGGCAAAGTGATTCGACCTTTCTTTAACCATTCAAGAGCTTGACCAAAGGGATCTTTTGCTCAGCCATAGCTGGACATAATCTCAGGTTATGGCATCAAAATAGCATGGCAACAAGGAGATGATGATGGTAGGAGTTACATATGAATAAGACAAAGGGTCAAGGCAAAATAAGTGGAGTTTTGGTGCATTTTTGGCTCATCCAAAGGCAAGTAGGGCTCGGCCCTTGCATGGTTCAGGTCTGGACAGTAGATGGAGGGGTGTGGGGAGGTCCGGAAAAGGTGGTGGTGGCGGCCTATAGTGGTGGCCAAGGTGGTGGATGAAGGTGGTGAAGTAATAGTGGTGACTAGTGCATTGTTTTGGAGTTTTTTTGACATTGTTTTGGGGTGTAGGCTCATCTAGATGGCCATGGCCTGATCTGGTCAGAGGGGATTGGAGGAGGAGCTGGTGCAGATGATGGTGGAAAAGGTGTTGGAGGTGGTGGTCGTGGCTATAGAGAAGAGGCCATGCAAATAGAAGAGAGAAACAAGGCAAAATAGCATAGAAAAAGTAAGAAAAAGTAGAAAGAAGAGAGGGATTTACCAAAATTTTTTGCAAGATGGAGGCCATGATTTTTTTTACGGTTTATGTAACGACCCATAGATTTTTGATAATTAAAATAGTTAATTTAATAATATTTCATGGTTTAATGTTGGAAGAATTAAAAATTTGTAATTTATTTATTTATAATAATAACTGGAATGAATTGAAACAATAATTATCCAAGTAATTATAAATAGATTGAATGGAGTTCCAATCTAATTGAATTGACACAAATGTTATAACTAGGTTATAAGGGAATATATGGAAAAACAAATGTAAATAAGTGAATAAGAATTGTGAATTATTTAGGTAGAAATACAAATTTTAATAGATTGGTTTCGAAGATTTGAATAGTAATAAGTATTGAAAAATAAATGCTACTTAGTGAATGCCTTTGAAATCAATAGTTGGATAGGATAATAAATGTTGAATTCATTGGCTATAATAGAGTAATTGATTGATAAGTAAAATCTATTAAAAATCAAATAATTGAATATTGAACAGGTAAATTGTTTAAAGTAAATATTTAAAACTTATTGAATAATTGAATAACTGTAAAATGGAGATAGTGTTCTAAGATGTGAATTGGTTTTAAAGGTTGAATCTTATAAGTTCAATTTCAAATATTTCAAAGGATAATGAACTATTGGATAATCAAAATTGTTTAAATTTAATATTTGGAATTTATTGAATAATTGAATAAGGGAAATTGAATAAATGATTAATGGAAATGGTTGTTCTATAATTTGAATTTGTTTTAAAGGTTAAATTTTATAAGTTCGTTTTGAATATTTCAAAAGATAGTGATTTAAGAATAATCAAATTTGTTTAAATTTAATATTACAAATGCTTGAATAATTAAATTCCGAATTTGATATGATTAATTTGATATTGAAATTTAATATATGAAAATAGAGTGAATAACTGAAATTTGATTTAATATGATTCAAATTGGTTTCCAAAATGAATGTAAGTTATATTGGGATTATAATAGAGTTAATAAGATTTTTAAATTTGGAATTTTTAGCAATTCTGTAAATTTTGAAAAGCCGTCGATTTAATCGACGAGTTAAAATAGCCTTCCGGGGCACAGTCTCGGAATTTGACAAAACTAGTTCCATTGGATCCGTAATAGTGTATTATTATCGGATTTCAAATTTAGTAGCGTTTGGAGTTATCATTTGGTCGTACGGGTTAGAAACGCAGTGAACTAAATATCGAAAATTTAATATTTTAATTCGATTTAAAAAGCTATCTTCTCCATACGATCAAATTAGCCTCTGAAACACGTTCCATTGTGTTCGGAAGGTGGGTAAAACATTACGAACGCCTGTCGGCATGTCTAGTTTCGAGTTCGTTCGGAAAAGTTGAATATATTTATAAAAAAATGTTGTATATGTATATATATGCACAGTATATCGAAACCCTAGCCTCAAACAGAACGTGGCCGCCAGAGATAATTTCGATGGCCGATATTCTCTTTCATTCTCCCTCATTTATCTTCAAATTCACTCGACGATTTTGAAAAATCCCAACTGCAATATCGTAGAGCATCTCAAGCTCTACAAAGTCGACGGGTAGGATCGAATATCTTTGCGTAGAACGTCGGCAATCGAAGCCAAAGCCGAGTCCGTTCATTGGCGAATTGCGATGCCTAGGGGTGGTCGAGCTTCGTGGGTTCAAGGCCGAAGGTGGAGTGGGCCAAGGCGCGGCCGGTGGTGGTCTCCAATCGAAGTCGAGGCGAGGGCTGGAGGAGCGGCGTTCGCTTGCTGGCCGCGTGCGTTGGGTTCAGCTATCTCCTGTACGCGTGAGGGAGATGAAGTTCACGGCCAAAATTTCTGCATCTCAAGTTGACGGCCCAGATCTGATGGTTGGGAATAATAAAATGAAAATTTTGTTTAAATTATATTAATATATATTCGATCTTTGAAAACTTGTATCTCTCTCATACTTTATCAGAATCAGACGAAACTTTTTGCGTTGGAATCATGGTGACGAGCTCTACATCATGGAATTGATTTGGGGACGTTTGGAGCTAACTAAAATCTTAGGTTAAATCGAACGTCGTTCGATTTAATTTAAAATTGAAAATCAAGGTGAGTGTTCTATAACGCTCACAATGTACTGAATATCTTTATGGTAGTTAAATTTGATATTATGAAGTGATATGAATTTTATTTGTCGTTGTTTGATAAAATTTAATTGCCATATAGATTGTCATTTGAATTCACCGTTGAAAATTAAATTGACAGTCAAATTGAAATTAAAATTGAATTGCGATTAAATTACCTGACATTGATAACTATGAAATTGCCGTGAATTGTATTGTCTATTGGATGATGTATTTCAATGGATGCTATTGGTTGATATTTAAGTGTTTGGATGTTTATTTGCTTATATATATCCTGTTATACATACATATGACACTTTGATTAGTTTAAGTGATATATATTCATCCCTGACATTTAATTGAAATAAATAATCACTTGGTCATAGGATAGAAAATTATATACGGACATCGGATTGATTAATTTAATAATTTTTAAAATAGTTGGTTTGAAATTTATTTAAATGTTTTGATTTAAAAGTTATCAATAAAATCAATGTATAGAAATCGAATTTATCGCAAATTGAGTTTGGAATGTTGAAATAAATTTTGGGTTAAAGGAAATTGTTAAATAATTTAAGTTGAGACTTTGAAATTTAAAATTGGGATATGATTGAATTTCGGAAATTTATTTGTTTTAAAGATTGAACATTATCTCGAGCTTTGAGTATTACTAAGTAAAAGTGATATAAAATGGTATTTTGAAATTGAACTTGGAATTGAATCATATTTGAAATTTGGATTTAAAAGTTGAATATTGAAGGATAATTTTGTTAAGTGTTATAAATTGATATTTTGAAAATCAAGCTCCAAATCGATATAAATTGAAATTGAATTAATTAAAGGTGAATGTGGAATTGAATTAATTTGAAGTCAAGTTGACATTGATTTGATTTGAAATCGAAATTGAATCGGTAGAATGGAAATGGAAATTGATTTGAATTGGGAATTTATAATTGAAATGGTTTGGTTTTGAAGATGCTTCAGTTTCGTTCCAAATTTCTCTGTTATACAAACCATCTTTAAATACTTAAACTATTTTAATCTATTTTAAATCTACTTAACCCAATTTAAATTATTTTAAACTAATTTATCTATTTGAAATCCATTTAAAGATTTTAAGTATGTCAACTATTTTAATTATTTAAAACTACTTTTATACTACTTAAAACTATTTTCTAAAATTCCAAGCTGGTCAATAAGGATAAATGTTTATATTTAAATTTTGAATTTAAATACGAATTGGGTTAAATAAAGTTGCAACCTAAATTGAAATTCGAAATGATTTTGAAATCGAAATGAGATATTGAGGAGAAAATGATTTTGAAATCGAAATGAGATATTGAGGCGAAAAATGAATTTTTGAATCGGAATCTTACATTTTGAATAGATATGATGATATTTGAAATGGATTTGATTTTTGAAGCGAATATGATATTTTGATATCAATTATGAATTGATTTTGAAATGTAAAAGAGCCACCGGTGTAATAATACGTAGTTATTAAAGAGACCGGGATCAGATATGGACATACTCTCTGTCGATACCGAAAACCACTTTAATAACTAGTATACGCGGAGTGTTGATCCAGAATGAAGTGGATGGTTTGATGAACGCGTTGACTGAAGAAAGAGAACGATATTGGATGACCCCTGACATGACTAAAACAGGAGCCGCGCCGGGCCATTGAGGTTCGCCACCTCTAGCGGACACACTCCTTCGATACCATGTCTATTACATTTGTGATTCGATTTGGGTGCACCCCTTGATTTGGGAGTGTTGTTTCGCGGTGTTGAGGTAGTAGCTGCTATGCTCAACATCAGTCCGGATCACGCAACTACTAGTATCCTAGTTGGTATCGCCTCATGTACCTTGTCATACTGATTATCCTATTCGCGACCACTACGTTTTGGTTTGTACCTTTAGTATATGGATTGCCCTCTGGTGACTTCCGGTTTTGGGGAAACTACGGTCTTGTATATGCTCTTGGGAATAAAAATGTGTTAAGGGTGGAATGGGCCATGGCTTAACGCTAGTTTGATATTTTACTTTATGATAGACATTATTGTATATAGCGTATTCTATTATATAGTAGATAGTTTAACGGATCCTTGAGAGATGGAAAATCCCGTAACATCTCTTAAGTTATTGCACTCACGTTGACACTGGATAGGAGATGTCAAACCCCGTAAACATCTCTGACGCCGTTGCACCCATATTTATTTACGATTGATTTAACTTACATGAGGATATTTTAGTCCTGACTCGAGTGTTTTGTCTTTTCATTACGCTCGGGTCAGACCTGAGTTTTTCAGCTTATTGAAGATCTATTTTGGAGGACGAAGGCGAAGATTTGGTATACTATTACTATTATTATCTTTGCATCATGCTGTCTGCTGCATTATTTTATTTGTTCTGTTGTATATGTATAACTCTGATAAATGATGTATAAATGATAATCAAAAGTATATTAAACAGCTTCATGAACTGTTTATTTGATTATTATATTTTATCTTTCCGCTGTGAGATTCTGTGATTGCTTCTTGTTCCTTTTCTCTTCTTTTCTTATTTACCCCATTAACCATCCGCCCTTTTGAATGGTTTGGAATCGGCATGTGTGTTTGATTTGTCGATTTAAACTGTCCAAAAAGGCGGGTCGTTATAGTTTAGGAGCTTTGAAAATTTGTGAATAACATGAGGAAGTCGGCTGAAAAAGATTGGGGGAATAGAACAGCAAAAATAAAATAAAAGCTGTATTGATTGAAAAAGAAACGGTAGAATTCAAAAGGACTAAGCACACAAAAGGTATCAAACTCTTCATATATCTTTAATTCCTTTTTATAACTTTATATTTCTGGAAATGATAATAATCCCAGATAAAATTTCGGAATTTTATCAAAATATAATAATTTATATAAATATTTATCAATTATATAAAGTTAAATTAAGAAAATAGCTAAAATAGTAAACTAGTCTAGAAAATTTGAAATTGAATAGAATAAATTTTTAGAAAATTCATATGAGCTTGTAATATATTTTTAAACATAAATAATAACATGAAATAAAAATATATTCACAAAATAAACATTTCAAATTTAATTTACATATAATTTCTAATGAAGAAAATAGCAGAAAATAGGAAAACAGCCTTTTAAAAATAGGAAATCATCATAGTAAATTTTGGAAAAATTCTATTATCATTTTTAAAATATTTAGAGATGGAAATATACATAAATAAACATATTGACACATATTAAAATAAAATATAAGAAATAAAATATGATTTATAAAATTTAAAATAGGCAAAATTGCACAATAAAACAAATTATACTAAAAATTGAAATGTACATAACTTTTACATTTTAACTCCGTTTTCAACGAAACGAAAAGTAGTGTTCAAGTTATTACATCTATTTTTATAATAAAAGATAAAATTTATAATTTCAAACTTTTAAATTTTTAAGTTTAAAAGTCAAAGTTTGACTATTTTAACCAAAATTCACATTTTCTGGAAATATTAAATTTAGTCATATTTGGAATTCTAATCCACATACAAAATCAAAGTTTTTATATTTACAATAACAAAATTTATTCTTTTCATAAATAAAGCTTTTAAATCTGGAAATCAATTTAAAAATAATTGTAAAATACAGGGTTGTTACAAATTTTATTTAAAATTCAAATAAGATGGATGTGAGATGAAATGAAGCCTTAAGAGTAAGCATGGACTTAGTACTTGAAAAACCCTTATTATCCAATGTATTTGCTAATACTTGTCCTCTTGGTGGTTGTTGATGTGAGGTATGAGTTAAAAATTATAATTAACGGGCATTTTTGAGATTTTGTTTTCTTTATTTTATTTATTTACTTCATGTTATTTTTATATTTTCATTTTCCATTTTATTTCATTCCATCTCCATTCTTTCTTCTCATTTCCATTTTCATCTTCTCTTCCTTTTTAAAATTTAAAAATATTTAAAACTCCTTATTCATTTTAGATCAAACCTTAAAAAGCTTAAAGTTTTTGTTTAGCATTCAAAAGCATGGAAATAAATAAAAGTGAGTTATTTAAAACTTATCAATATTTTGGAAAGTCTATATTTTGACCTCATATGTTAGATTGTCCATGAATTTGTTTGTGATGATCATGCTTACATAAATAGGTTAAATTTTAAAAAATTAGTGAAATTGGTTGAAATGAGCCAAACATGTTTACTGTAACCAAAGAAATCAAGTTACTGTGCTCTGTTTGTTATAAAACATAAACCACATCTTCCACTCAAAATTCAATATCTCTCAAATCAATTTGAATTTGCTTTTGCCGTCAACTAGTAAGTTGTCTGTTTAGATTCGTAGTTTATTCTAAAAATAGTTGCAGAATTTTTAGTTGATTATATTTTGAGAAATTTGAATAAATACCGTAAACGTCCAAATTTGTCAATTTTTCGTCGATTAGGAATCGACGAACGACCTTTATATTCGTGATCGTCTAGGCGGTTCATGATTTTTTGTGATAGTTTCGGGATTTAATGTAACGACCCACTATTTTGGACCATTCAAATCGACAATAATCCATACATGTCCGACTTGAATAATTCAAAATAACAGATTGTAATAAAATTTGGAGCAAATAAAATCAAACACAGAATCACAGACACAGAATATCAGAATAACTCGCAGCGGAAATAAAATACCATAGTAGTTCATGAAGCTACTATATACAAACTCTCAAAAACATATACAAAATGTCATAGTTTAAAATGGATACAATAGATGTTAGGATACATAAATCAATAATACAGAGACAATACCGAATAGTAAATAACTGGATTAGAAGATAAGAAATAACAGATGGACAAATAAGCTCCAGCAAATCTCTAGCTCCAGAAGATAAATTCCAAAGCTGTGATTCTCAGGCTGACCCGAGCGTAAAGAAAAACACAAAACACTCGAGTCAGGACATATATACTTATACAATGTAAACCAACACAAGTGAAATGTAACAGCAATGCATAATAACTTAGAGGATGCTTGGGATCGCCCATCCTTTAAGGATCCAAAAAAAGCATCAATTAAACGGTAGTGACAATATCACAAAAATGTCCATATCGAAATAAACCATGCAACTAACAGTGTTAATGTGCATCACAGCCATCATCAGGAAATCAAATGACATACAGAGAAGTATACACGTGGTTATAGTATTTCAAAATAATATTTTATATTTCAAAATTTTAATATCATTTCAAATCTAAATCTTTATCAAAATAAAGATTAAATCATTTACAAACCATTTCAATTTATCAAAATATCATATCTTTTCAAACTATCTTTCAATCATTGTTTGATTTCAAATCCAATTTATCAAATAAAATACCTTTTAAATTCCAAAATATCATTCATTTATTTTTCTATCAAATCACCTTTTTAAATAGTTTATATTCCAATTAAATTAATTCATTTAACCATTTAAAAGTGAAGTTATTATTTTTTCAAGTCAAGTATTAAATTTCCAAAGTTTCAAACCATTCTGAGTTCATTTACTAAGTCAAAACCCATAAACATTGAAAATTTTAGCCTTTCACAACATCTAGAAAAAAGCTGTTATAGGTTATACTTCAAAACATTTTATTTCAGCAAAGACAGCACTTTAAAAACTACTATTATATCTCATTTTAGTTGAAATTTAGTTTAAAACAGCAAAGACAGCATTTTCCAGAAATGCTGTAATAGCTTAAGTTCAAAATAAGGGTTTTATTGAATTTCAGCAAAGACAACAGGCAGCTACAGCAGTTTACAGAACTGTTGTAATAGCCCTTTATTAAGTTCTTTAGCCTTTACATTTACTACAGCAACTACAGCATTTCAGAAATGCTATAATAGCCTCTTTTTACTAAGTTTTAGTTAAGTTCTGAAACCATAGCATTTCTGAATGCTATTAAAAGTCATTTCCAGATTTTTGTGTATTTCCAGCCAATAATAAAATTCATTTTAAACCCTTTTAACATTTTAAAAATCATATTTTTATCATTCAAAAATGTTTATATAATATATCATTTAACACATGATTTTTTATTAAATAAATCCGTTATAGTTAAATCAAATTTCAATGAATTATTTAACAAATTCAAGTGTAAATTTCTTTTCTTCACATTTTTAATAAATAAACTTAACACTTAAATTTTATTTCCATTTCACAAATTTAACTAAATTTTCAATTTTATTTAATTAACTTAAACCTTTAATAAAACCAAATTCACATTTTCAAGTCACGTTATATTTTAAAATTACACTATTAAGCATTCATTTATTTAAACATTTTAATACATAGAAAAAAATCAATAATACTTCATTACATCATTTAAATTCAAATTTAAAACAAATTATCATATTTACCATTTTTCAAATATAATTAAATTTCCATTTTATTTATATAACTTAAATACCATTTTAAAACCAAAATTCCAAATTTCCAACTTAAGTTATATTTCAAAAATTCAGTTTTCCCATTTATTTATATTACATCTTGAACTTCTAGAAAAATCCAAATTTCTTTATTTAAACATTAAAAATCCAATTTAAATCAAATTTTCATAATTTACAGTTTTGAAAATATTTAAATTATTCAAAATACTTTATAAAAATAACCACGGGCCTGTATATAGTTTTCTAACCTAGGTCAAGTGATATGGATATGTATCATTTCAATCCGCAGTTTAAAAAGAAAAAATCCGGGTTCTATCGTTTCAAACCCGCAATTCCAAGTTAAAATAAATAAATAAAAACCGTTCAGGCCTATCATTTCAGCCCATAACGATTTTTCCCTATTCTAAAGTCCGTTCGGGTATGTATCATTTCAACCCATAGTGAATCTAATCTACAGGGAACTTGCATTATGATAAACAGATATAAAATGAACAGTATACAATATATAACAGTAATAGATGAGATGACAAGTAAATTAACAGGTTTAACATCATATAATTAAATCATCACAGGCAGTTATAACATATCATAATATTCTACACATTCAATTGTTGTTGTTTCACATTTGTATAAGTACAAAATGTCGTGTGAGATTTACTCACCTCTTTTGCTGGAGATGCAAGTTCAAATGACACAACACAAACCAGAACACAATGACAAAGCTATGAACTTGAGTGGAGAGCGAGATCCAAGTTATAGATCTTGTGTTACAACCCAAAACAAAACCAAAATAATAGTTAAAAATCAATATGATTGAATTTGAATAACTTTGAAACAAAAAGCATTTTGAATACGAAACTTTTTGCCTTGCTTTCTCTACTTGTTTGCATGGCCTAGGGGATCAATTAGGTCAGGTTTGTACTTTGTTTGGATCAGGTATGGGTCTAGAAAAGGTAAGGCTACAAGGTAGAACATGATGGAGGAAGTTACAACATAGGGTAAGTGAAGGGTTTCTAGGCAAATAGGTGGAAAATGGTCCAAACTAAGGCTCGACCATGGGCAATTTGGTTCGGCCAGAGGGTGTACATCTCAGGTCAGTAGCTGGGGTGATGAGGTAGGGTCTGGACAAGGTGGTGGTGGCGGCCAAAGGTGGTGGTGGTGGTGTAAAATGAAGGGTATGGTCAAGGGGAGCTCGGCTAGCATTGTTTTTAAGGCACTGTTTATATTTTGGTGGAGTTTTGTCATCATGGAGGGTCATGGCACTTTCAGGTCAGAGAAGAGGGATGGTTATGCAATGGATTAAGTGGGGAAAGAGGTGGTGGTGGTCGGTGGAGGAGATGGTGGAGGTAGAGGCCTAGAAACACGTGAAGAGGCAAGGCAAAACATTGAAAAAATGAGGAAGATGATGAGAAAAGAGGCAATTGCTTACCAAAATTTCAGAAATGGTTTGTAACGACCCGTAAATTTTAACTGTTTTAGTTGAAATTTTGTGAAATTTTAAACGATAAAAAGTTGAAATAAAAATTTGATATTTGAAATGCGTCTAGTTAAATATAGCAACTGGTAAATTTTCATCCAAAAATATGGAAGTTTATTTTATTGTGTAATTTATTTTAATTTAAATCAGTTAGTAATCGATGAAAATAAAATATTTTCGAAACCTAAATATTTTTACATAGAAAAATTCTAAACCGTCTTCTGAGCAAGACGCCATTTTTCGTTTTTCCAAATTCGGACTTTTTTAGCTCCGTCGATCTTATTTTTCTGCATTTTTCTTGCATTTCTCGTTAGTAGAAAATTCAAATTTTTATAATTCAATCAAACCACTGATATCTGTATACCATTTTGATCGTCTCGTCGTGCTGATCTCTATGGTATATTCGATTGTCAAATTCGAAATCCGGTGTGCGGTGCAATCTACGAAATGCCAACCGTATCGGTACCGTTTTTAAGCCTTTTCTTGTGCCTTTTGATTGTCCAACTTGAAATGAACAGCCACTTGTTTTCATATTCCCGTGACTGTTGCTTTTCTCAGTTTCATTTAACACAATTTAATATAACTTGTTCATTTGGAAATGGGAAAGGAGTAAAGTCATTTTGGAAACATTATTTTTCTTCATCCCACCATCCTCTTCTCAAAATTCCTCTGTTCACATTCTCGGTTACATTTATTTCATTAGAGACTATTTCCCAAATTTCCCACCGACCTCCTCTCCTCCTTATTTCCAGTCGCCTTCCCTTTTAAAAAAAAAATTTAGGCAAAGGAGCATCACGCGGTCACCAAACAGCACCGAACTCTCCACCGTGAAGCTACCCCGAGATCCATGACCGGCCTCCTGTCCTTCCTCTCGTGCGCCTCTCCACCGCCCAGGCTACCATGTCTCCGACCAAACACCTCCCCATCGCCGCACCTACCGATCCCGTCATCTACTCATCACCGTCGACCTCTGCGGCAGCCACCATCGGCCCACCCGCGTCTGTTTTTTTGTTCCTACCCGACCACCACCGCACCCGCTCCAGCCATTCAACGACCTCTAGCCTTGAACCGAGACCGGCCTCCCACCACCACACTCCACCCCACCTCATCGCGTCACCAACCCTCCGCTTGCTTGTCGAGTATCATAAGTATATTTGGTAAGGTAAATCAATTTGCATTTATACTCGTTGCTGTGCACATCAGTGATCAGTGATGGGGTTTAAGTCATATATGCTATATATAGTTCTATGCTTAAACTTCTAGAAGGAACCTGCTCTTCCTTGTATTTTTCCCTTACTGCTTTACCATCCCTGTTGCTTTGAAGCCTGTCATTCTTCTTGTTCTTTTGTATACTTTATTTATTATAAAGAGATATATTATATTATGAAGATATATATAAAGAGTTGTTACATATTATATTACCATATTCTTTTATTTTGTTTATATATTGGTCAGTAACATGTAAAGGTTTACAAAGTAAAAACGAATTTTGTTCAGTCTTTGGTTGTTGAGTTTTATTATATATATTAGTTTTAAATATTTTATTTAATTAAATTATGTTATAATGTAAACAAGCATACATGTGCCTTATAAATATTGTTGAGGTATAAAGTACTATTTAGTATAGAATGTATACAGCATTTATATGTATGTAATAAATAGTATGTGTTTGCATGCAAGACTCGGTACTAAAGAATTAGTTTCGTGTATTATTCTCCTGTTTATGTATATATGAAGCTTATATTATAGTTTATGATATAAGTGGTTTTGGTACCTATGTTATGGCTGTTGTTTTATGAAAAAAGTATATCTATGTTTACATAAAAGTTCAAAGCCGCATATGTAAGTATAACTTTATATTGTTATTTTGCAGTTGTGTTCATAGTTTTACCATATATAAATACTGTTAAGTTATAGTCTTTTATATGTTTACAATGGTATATATGTATATTTATATCAAGATTAGTGATATTTAAAGCTTTATATTAGTAATATATGTGATGATATATATGAATATAGGTCAGTATCTATTTGTGTTTAAAAGTATATACATATGTGAGTTGTATATATGTTTGTTTTATGTGTGTTTTAAACTGAAACAATGATTTAAAACTATATATCTATCTATATATATTTAATTTAATATATGCGTGAATATAAATATGATTTTATATATATTTTATATAATTATATATATGTGTTCACTTATAACAGTTTTATTCGTCGATCTCGTTCTAATGTGTTCCATCGATTTCTGTTATCAGCTTTGATCGTTTAATTCGTGCCGATTTGCTTTGCTTGGATTTGTAACTCAAGTCAGGGTCCGTATTAGTGTGCGTATCCGTGTCATCTTCTCGTTCATTTCTTGCCTCGGAAGGTGAGCAATCACTCACGATTAATGTTCTTTTATTTATTAAATCTGATTTCAATTGAAACGACAATTGGAATATGCAACTGTTAGTTATTTACACTGTTATATCTGTTATTACCTGAATCAGTTCAACTGTGACATCTGACACCATTATCTGCTATTTATACAATGATAATCCAGTTAGTTGATAAATGATTGATTGTTGATGTTTATATTAGACGTTAAATTGTTAATGTTAAAGTGATAAATAATATGCAATTGAATTGATATATGATAGTTAACGATTTAAATTGGATCTATATGTTGAATTTGATTAGTTGAAAATTCGTATAAAGTGACCCCTTTAATGTTAAAATTAATTGACACATAGGATTTGGTTAATTACACCTTGAACCGTTGAATGTAGGTTGTTTAAATTGATGATGGATGAAATTGTAATAGATGACAAGTGAAAAACCGTAATGTAATAATCTTTAATCTACATGAAATGATAGTGTAGATTCTAGAAATAATTATATTAATTTGCACAAACAACAAATGTAAATTAATACGATTATTTCGAGATTATTTGAATTGATTATTGAATTGATATTGATTGTTGTTATTGCTTGTTTATTTACTTTGACACCATCCCTGTTATCACACTGCAAGTTCCCTTTGCCATGCTTTGATTTTGAATTGAATTGGAATCGGGTTGAAATGATAAATACCCAAATTAAACTTTGACCTAGGATAGAGAATGAAATAAAACCTGATTGGACAATAATTTGATTTAAAAATAAAATAAAGATTTTATTTGAATAAATCATAAGGTTTTAAAATAAAGTTGGAATTTGAATTTTTGAAAGGAAATTGTTAATATGAAATAATCCGAAACAAAATATTAACATAGTAGTTGATGAAAGAATGTTGTTTAAAATTTAATTATTAAGTTTGAAATTATTTAATAATCAAGTTTTTGAAATTATTTAATAATTAAATAAGATTGAATCATTTAATAATTAAATGAAATTGAATTCTTGATATGCGGAATTTAACTTCGTAATAAGTGAAATTGAACTTCTTAAATAAGTAAAGTTGAGTTATGAAATAATTAAGTTTTGAAATTTGTAATTAAGTAAATAAATAAATGAAATTGGATTTCTTTAACAAGAAATAAAAATGTGATTTATGGAAATAAATGTAAGACTTGTAATTTAATGAATTTGATTTGACGAATCCCATTTAATTAAATTTGTAAGCTTTGTTAATGAAGCTGAACTTGAGTAATTGACTTAATTTAATAGAAATTGTTTGAATGATAAATTTACTTAACGAATATTGAATGTAATCGATCAATGAATTAAAATTGATTTAAATGTTAAATTAAGTTAATTTAAATGATTTCAGAATGAAACTTATTTACGAACTTGAACCAATATTTGAATTGTTGTAAAAAGAAATTGAAATTGAATTATAAGATTTTGGAATTATGAATTTGGAAGTTTTGAAATGTAAATTATGGAAATTGTTTTGGAAAGACAAATGAAATGTTGGTTTTCAAATTCTAATTAAAATTGAATTTGATTTGGTTTTGAAATATATAAATGACCAATCGGTGTAATAATTACGAAGGTTATTAAAGAGACCGGAATCGGTTAGGGACATACTCACTGTCTAAACCGAAAACCACTTTAATAACTATACGCGGAGTGTGATCTAGAATGAAGTGGTTAGAATGATGTACGTGATGATTGAAGAAAGTGAACGATAATGGATAGCCTTGACACTTGTGTCAAATTGGAAATGACTAAAACAGGAGCCGTGCCGGGCCAAATGGGGGTTAGCTACCTCAAGCGGACACACTTCTTCGAAAACTACTCATTACTTGTTGTCGATTGGTGCACCCTTGATTTTGGGAGTGTTGTTTCGTGGTGTTGCGATCGCTGCGGCGATGCGTTCTCACTAGTCCGGATCAGGCAAACGGTAGTTTCACTACCTTGGGTATTGCCTCATGTGCCTTGTCATACTTGGATCCCTATATACGCGACCACTACGATTTGTTTTGTGTTATACCTATGGAGTACTCCCTGATAGCCCACTAGTTTACGGTGGAGTTTACAGTGCTGTATAGACTATAACGCTTATATAAAATGTGTTAAGGGGGATAATGGTAACGCCTTAACACTATCTTGATACTTTATATTACTGATAGACATTATCTACTTATCATACACTACTACATAGTAGATAGTTCAACGGATCCTTAAAGGATGGTTATTCCAAACATCCTTTGAGTTACTTGTATTTCAATTGCTATTTCACTTGAGTTGGATTTATAAATATAAGAATGTTAATCCTGACTCGAGTGTTTTGTGTTTTGCTTTACGCTCGGGTCAGACTGAGTGTACCAGTATTCGAGACTCACCTTTGAAGTTGGAGCTTTGCTTGAAGATCCAGCCATCTATTTTGCTTTCAGTATTCGATGATTCCAGTGATGTATTCTGATTTGTATCCGATGTATCATATTACTCTTCCGTTGTATCTGGTTTAACTCTGATGTAACTTACACATTTATATAGTAGCTTCATGAACAACTATCTCTTTTATTTCCGCTGCATATTATTACTCTATGTCTGTGATTCTGTGATTATTTATTTACTGTATATCTCAGTTTTGCCAAATTTAAATTAACAATTCGGTATTTTGAATTACTCAAGTCCGACATGTGCGGATGCGAATAGTCCAAAATAGCGGGTCGTTACATGGTTTTTGGCCGTGACTTTGCTTTAATGAGAAGCTTTTCTCACGTGAAAAATAATTAAAACTCACAGCTACAGCTGAAGGAAAGAACGGCCAAAGTTAGACAATGAAAGGTAAGCAAATGAAGAGACTAGCTAATGAAAAGTCATAGTTTATAAAGCTTTTTGTCTCTTCAATTTTCCATTCTTTTTAATTAAATAAAAACCAATGAAAATTTAGTAAATGAGTTTAAAAACTGAAAAAAATTCAAATAAAATGAAAATAAATAATTAAATTTAAAGAAAATAGAAAAAGAATTAAAGAAATTGCTTAAAATTTGGAGACAGGGTTCAAAAATTACAAATAAATCATCACTAGCTTAAGGAAAATTCCAACTTCACTTTAAACTATTCTAAAACAAAATTTGAAGTAAAATAATTCATTTATATTTTCAAAATGAAATAAATAATTAGAATTAGAGAAAATAGAAAAACAAATAAATAATTAATTTAATTAATTGAACTGGAAAAATTGTAAACAAAATACAATTGACACTAGAAAATTTCAATAGCACTTTTAAAAATGTTTTAAAACTAAAATATATACATAACATGTTATTTCACCCATATAAATGTAAATTAGAACATTACATGACCAAATAAAATATTATTTATATAATTTAAAATAAACAATTTTGTTAAATACAGCAAATTACACTCAATAGTTAAAAAGGCATAACTTTCATAATATTAATCAGATTTTAACGAAACGAAAAGCATTATTCTTAAAATTTTATTTACTTTCATAATAAAAGATAAAATTCAAATTTTCAAACTTTTAAATTTCTAAATTGAAAGTCAAAGTTTGACCATATTGACCAAAATTCACTTTTCTGGAAAATATTCTTTTTAGTCATGTTTGGAATTCTAATTCACATCAAAATCAAAATTTATAATTAAAATAACAAAATTTATTCATTTTAATAAATAAAATAAAGTTTTTAAATCAGGAAATCAATTAAAATAACCAAAATATACAATTAAAATAATCACAAAATACAGGGTTGTTACACTCTCCCCTACTCAAATCTTTTCGTCCTCGAAAAGGAATGAGGTACGGAAAACACAGAAAAAAATAGAATGGAATAGGATTAAGACAAGATGACAAGAAGATTAAAATTATACCTGATAACTGTTGTTATAGGTAAGTTTAACAAGGTGGAGAATAGGAATAGATAGAAGGGAAAATAGGTTGGAAGACAAGGATGAACCATTAATTAAAATTGTTGGTTAAAGAGGTAAACAATATTTAAAACCTTTTAAAATCCTTTAGAAAGGAAAATAACTGATCAAAGTATCCTTTATATAATACTTTATCAAAATACTTTTATAACTTGATGTCTTAACAAGTTTATCCTCGTTCCTGCAGACTCTGGCAGTGCGTTGATCAGGCGCAAAGCTAGAATTCTCCAGGTACTTAGTAGACTTGTTTCAACACCCAGTGAAAATACTGAAAAACTTTTAAAAACAGATATGGAAAGTACAATCCAAAAAAAAACATGTCAATCATGGATCGCGGATACACAATGATTACGCTTGGATCCCCCAGGAAACATCCGTACCCATAGTCCGCCCCCTAACCTTGCGATTACGCCATGAAGACTGGTAGTACTGCAGATACACAATGGTTACGCCTGGATCCCCCAAGAAACATCCGTACCCTAGGCTCTCGCAGCCCCTGCTGATTACGCTACCAAGCAACCCAATAGATCGCAGATACACAATGGTTACGCCTGGATCTCCCAGGAAACATCCGTACCCGTAGGCCACCCCCAACCCTGCGATTACGCTATGAAGTCGCGCTCGTAAGACCATGGAGATTTCCATGGAATTCGATGGAAACTCGAGTATCATATCCGGAAAACCAAAAATCAGAGAAAAATATCGATAGAATGAATCCACAATGTGGCCACAAAGCGGATATCAAGTAGAAGGCACTTTCCATATCTTTACTTCGAAAATATGTATCATATAGTACCTTTTCAAATCACTTTCAAATATCATACTTATATAAAGTCCATTATATATAAGCTTTCATTTTCAAATCAAATACTTTCCAAAATCAATAGTATATCAAATCACACTTATATAGACTTCTATTATATAAGATTTCACTTTTCAAATTGAGTACCTTTTCAAATCCATAGTTTTCGAATCAACATCATACTTATACAAACCAAATTTTATATAAGTTCGATAACTCCCAAATCAAGTATTTAGTAACATAAGGTTCTCAAATTTCAATTTTGTTTCAATATCAATATAATTTTCAAAATCATATACGCTTTCACCAAATTATCCTCCCAAATCAAATATCTTCAGTTCCAAAGTTTCCAAAATAATAAATTTAGAAAATAAATCCAAATTTCCAAATCAATATAGTTTAAGTCAAACAATTCGTTTTTAAAATCATCTTATATTTACATAAAGTCCATCTTATATAAGGATCAAAATTTTCAAAAATAAATTTCGATGTACGAAGAGCTATATGGGATTGAACATCTTTGCTTTATAAAAGTTTTTTTTTTTAGAATAGTTTTGTATATAAAATAATTTGTATGTAAAATAGAATAAAATAGTTTGTTTAAGAAGAACAAAAGAAAAATAGTTTTGAAAAATGATTTTAAATTGATAGTAGTTTTTCATAAAAGAAAGAATTCCAATTAAATTACAAAGATATCCAACCCAACAACTTCCAATTTCAGCGGCAAGTATATCAATGATATTAGAATATAAGATGTACATATGTCATCATTTCGCAAAATCATATTCGATCACTCGCTTGATCACACAAGTTCGCTTTCGAACTAGTATTGTCCATTCGACTTCCGTAATGCGGATTTCGATATGATTTCTCGACTAGAAACCATCAGTCTCCTTGCATAGCCATATACTATGATAGAGAATTCTAGAATCAAGCCCAAAATCCATATCAAATATTCGCCATCAAGAATCAAATGAAAAATCCTAACACGAAATGGTGTAATTCACCTCGAACTTGTGTACTCAAACTCGGATCAATTTAATTACGCGAATAAAACAGCATACGTACAACTTATGTATCTATTCCAACTTTTTAAATATATAGTTTCATAAAGATGTTACTAAGTTAAACATTTAAACTAAATTATATATATTTTTTCAAAATATTTGAAGACTAATTTTTTTCAAAACATTTCAAATCTAAATTTCATATTAGAGAATTTTTTATTTTCATAATAGCCTTATTCATTTACTTAACAAAACAGTTTCAACTTATTTAAATCATATTACTACATACTTTAAACACACATACCAAACTTATATACTTTATACTTCAAAATTTCTTAGCTTTGAAAAGTTAACCTTGATTTGAAAGTGCTCGAACCTTCAAAATAGTCGAAGAAATCATATTTCAATCCAAGAGTTGGAAATCAACAACAAATTAGTAAATCAATTTCAAAAGATGGATTTCTAATCCGAAACTCTAGGACTGAACACTAGCTTAATTCAAATTGTTCAAATATATATACATATATCTTTTGAATATCACATCACACTTTGGAATTTGAAATCAAAATTAGTTTCACAAGTCACCCGCATAATAAAGCTACCGAAGTGGCCTCTCCCCCATTCTGAAACTCGAAAATCAATGTCGATGATGCATGCATTCATCACCAAAATTATTTTCCTACGACATAAGTGGGTTCTGGACTTCTATTTTTTTTTCTTTTGAAATTTCTTTCGAAATCATTTGAAACTCATTAAAATCATTTGAAACATTTCATATTTGGAAAATACTTTCAAATCATATTATTTATTATTTCAAAATCTTAAAACCAGTTCCAAAATGCCGGAATTCAATTACTCAAATTCAGATTCAAAACCTTCAGTTATAAATCATTTTATATGAAACCATTCCTTATAAATTTTCAAAACTTTCTAATCCATTCAAAACTTAATATTCTCATTTAAAAGGTATATAGATCCATATAGAAAACATTTCACCTTTATATAAAAATATGGTCATCCTTATCAAAATAAAACTACGATGAATACACAAATTTCAAAAGACAATCAACCACAAATTTTCCAACGGATGATTCAAGTATGGATTTCAAAACAAAACAGAGATTCAAATTTAGAGGAACTCTAATCAAATAGAATTCTGATTCAAAGATAAGCTCAAATGAAGATAAGATAATTAAATTACCAAATAGAAGATAGATAAGCCTATATAAATCGCGGGCGACCTTAACAGGGTCAACCGTGACTTCAGGAATATAATCGATGCGAAATCTAAGGCAAATCGACCTTCGATCGCTAGAGATAGAATCTAAATACAGCAGAAGATAGAAAACATCGTAAACCGAGGATACTGGAATCTCTGGTGAATCAATGCCAATTATAAGGGAGTTTCACACTTTTACAAATCACTCAAAGATTGGCGGAATCGCCACCTTAAAAAGGTCATTCAAAGTGGGTTATGCCATGCTCCACAATCAAAAGAATATAGGTAGGAGAGACAGGAATGGATTTCAGAACAAGTGGGAGCATTCCAAAATTCAAAGGAATCCTAACCAAGCTAGAAGTTCAGAATTTTTAAGGAAATCCTAATCAAAGAAATTACTACCAAGGTGGATATGAAAGGGACAAAGTCCAGAAAATTTTCTTTCAAAACAAGAAAATCTTATATCAAAATAATCTTTAAAAATCCTTTAAAAATCATTTGAAAATCATTTTATACTTCGAAAATACGTTCTCTCAGAAGGGAATGATTTTGAGATTGATTTCACTCATTCTAGAGTATTTCTACCCTATTTCTAATGAGTTTTTGCTCCACAGGCTAAGGTTTGCCTAAAACCAAAGCTCTGATACCAAATGTAACGACCCACTATTTTGGACCATTCAAATCGACAATAATCCACACATGTCCGACTTGAATAATTCAAAATAACAGATTATAATAAAATTTGGAGCAAATAAAATCAAACACAGAATCACAGACATAGAATATCAGAATAACTCGCAGCGGAAATAAAATACCATAGTAGTTCATGAAGCTACTATATACAAACTCTCAAAAACATATACAAAATGTCATAGTTTAAAATGGATACAATAGATGTTAGGATACATAAATCAATAATACAGAGACAATACCGAACAGTAAATAACTGGATTAGAAGATAAGAAATAACAGATGGACAGATAAGCTCCAGCAAATCTCTAGCTCCAGAAGATAAATTCCAAAGCTGTGATTCTCAGGCTGACCCGAGCGTAAAGAAAAACACAAAACACTCGAGTCAGGACATATATACTTATACAATGTAAACCAACTCAAGTGAACTGTAATAGCCATGCACAATAACTTAGAGGATGCTTGGGATCGCCCATCCTTTAAGGATCCAAAAAAACCATCAATTAAACGGTAGTGACAATATCACAGAAATGTCCATATCGAAATAAACCATGCAACTAACAGTGTTAATGTGCATCACAGCCATCATCAGGAAATCAAATGACATACAAAGAAGTATACACATGGTTATAGTATTTCAAAATAATATTTTATATTTCAAAAATTTAATATCATTTCAAATCTAAATCTTTATCAAAATAAAGATTAAATCATTTACAAACCATTTCAATTTATCAAAATATCATATCTTTTCAAACTTTCTTTCAATCATTATTTTAATTCAAATCCAATTTATCAAATAAAATACCTTTTAAATTCCAAAATATCATTCATTTATTTTTCTATCAAATCAACCTTTTAAATAGTTTATATTCCAATTAAATTAATTCATTTAACCATTTAAAAGTGAAGTTATTATTCTTTCAAGTCAAGTATTAAATTTCCAAAGTTTCAAACCATTCTGAGTTCATTTACTAAGTCAAAACTCATAAACATTGAAAATTTTAGCCTTTCACAACATCTAGAAAAAAGTTGTTATAGGTTATACTTGAAAACATTTTAATTCAGCAAAGACAGCACTTTAAAAACTGATGTTATATCTCATTTTATTTGAAATTTAGTTTAAAACAGCAAAGACAGCATTTTCCAGAAATGCTGTAATATCTTAAGTTCAAAATAAGGGTTTTATTGAATTTCAGCAAAGACAGCAGGCAGCTACAGTAGTTTACAGAACTGCTGTAATAGCCCTTTATTAAGTTCTTTAGCCTTTACATTTACTATAGCCACTACAGCATTTCAGAAATGCTGTAATAGCCTCTTTTTACTAAGTTTTAGTTAAGTTCTGAAACCATAGCATTTTTGAATGCTATTAATAGTCGTTTCAAGATTTTTGTGTATTTCCAGCCAATAATAAAATTCATTTTAAACCCTTTTTACATTTTAAAAATCATATTTTTATCATTCAAAAATGTTTATATAATATATCATTTAACACATGATTTTTATTAAATAAATCTGTTATAGTTAAATCAAATTTCAATGAATTATTTAACAAATTCAAGTGTAAATTTCTTTTCTTCACATTTTTAATAAATAAACTTAACACTTAAATTTTATTTACATTTCACAAATTTAACTAAATTTTCAATTTTATTTAATTAACTTAAACCTTTAATAAAACCAAATTCACATTTTCAAGTCACGTTATATTTTAAAATTACACTATTAAGCATTCATTTATTTAACCATTTTAATACATAGAAAAAAATCAATAATACTTCATTACATCATTTAAATTCAAATTTAAAACAAATTATCATATTTACCATTTTCCAAATATAATTAAATTTCCATTTTATTTATATAACTTAAATATCATTTTAAAACCAAAGTTCCAAATTTCCAACTTAAGTTATATTTCAAAAATTCACTTTTCCCATTTATTTATGTTACATTTTTAACTTCTAGAAAAATCCAAATTTCTTTATTTAAACATTAAAAATCCAATTTAAATCAAATTTTCATAATTTACAGTTTTGAAAATATTTAAATTATTCAAAATACTTTATAAAAATAACCACGGGCCTGTATATAGTTTTCTAACCTAGGTCAAGTGATACAGATATGTATCATTTCAATCCGCAGTTTAAAAAGAAAAAATCCAGGTTCTATCGTTTCAAACCCGCAATCCCAAGTTAAAATAAATAAATAAAAATCGTTCAGGCCTATCATTTCAGCCCATAACGATTTTTCCCTATTCTAAAGTCCGTTCGGGTATGTATCATTTCAACCCATAGTGAATCTAATCTACAGGGAACTTGCATTGTGATAAACAGATATAAAATGAACAGTATACAATATATAACAGTAACAGATGAGATGACAAGTAAATTAACAGGTTTAACATCATATAATTTAATCATCACAAGCAGTTATAACATATCATAATATTCTACACATTCAATTGTTTTTGTTTCACATTAGTATAAGTACAAAATGTCGTGTGAGATTTACTCACCTCTTTTGCTGGAGATGAAAGTTCAAATGACACAACACAAACTAGAACACAATGACAAAGCTATGAAATTGAGTGGAGAGCGAGATCCAAGTTATAGATCTTGTGTTACAACCCAAAACAAAACCAAAATAATAGTTAAAAATCAATATGATTGAATTTGAATAACTTTGAAACAAAAAGCAGTTTGAATACGAAACTTTTTGCCTTGCTTTCTCTACTTGTTTGCATGGCCTAGGGGATCAATTAGGTCAGGTTTGTACTTGGTTTGGATCAGGTATGGGTCTAGAAAAGGTAAGGCTACAAGGTAGAACATGATGGAGGAAGTTATAACATAGGGTAAGTGAAGGGTTTCTAGGCAAATAGGTGGAAAATGGTCCATACTAAGGCTCGACCATGGGCAATTTGGTTCGGCCAGAGGGTGTACATCTCAGGTCAGTAGCTTGGTTGATGAGGTAGGGTCTGGACAAGGTGGTGGTGGCGGCTAAAGGTGGTGGTGGTGGTGGAAAATGAAGGGTATGGTCAAGGGGAGCTCGGCTAGCATTGTTTTTAAGGCATTGTTTGTATTTTGGTGGAGTTTTGTCATCATGGAGGGTCATGGCACTTTCAGGTCAGAGAAGAGGGATGGTTAGACCGTGGATTAAGTGGGGAAAGAGGTGGTGGTGGTCGATGGAGGAGATGGTGGAGGTAGAGGCCTAGAAACATGTGAAGAGGCAAGGCAAAACATTGAAAAAAATGAGGAAGATGATGTGAAAAGAGGCAATTGCTTACCAAAATTTTAGAAATGGTTTTTGGCCGTGACTTTTGTAACGACTCGGTATTTTCAACCATTCGCATCCATTATAAGTGTATAGGTAGACACTCATGCCGGAGTTGAATTGCTCAAAATACCGCGTTGTAAATAAAATTTGGCAAATCTCAGAATATACAGTAAATAAATATAATCACAGATCAAAGACACAGAGTAAAATAATGCAGCGGAAGTAAAAGAGATAGTAGTTCATGAAGCTACTATATATATAAGATATATCAGAGTTAAATAAAATACAACAGAAGAAGTAAAGTACAACAGAAGTCTCAAGACATAGAAGTCTATTAATACAAGAGCTGAAATAGAACAACAGACTGAACAGATAAAACCAGATAGCAGCTGGATAAGAATGATCTCCAGTAGTCCTAGCTCCGTGAAGATGAAGTCCAACTGATACTCAGGCTGACCCGAGCGTAAATTAAAACATAAACACTCGAGTCAGGATATACATACTTATACAATGTAAACCAACTCAAGTGAACTGTAGTAAGGTACAAGTAACTTAGAAGATGCTTGGGACCGCCCATCCTCTAAGGATCCGTTAAACTATCTACTATGTAGTAATATTCGCTATTATAATAGTGTCTAAATAAGTAAAGTATAATCATATCGGAAAATAGCGTTAAGGGGATGGAGAACCTTAACGCGGTCGGATCTTAAAATCATAATCGTAGTAAAGCTCGATATGGTAGGTGACACGGCACAACTAGGCAATGCCAGGGTAGATATACCAATTACGCACACGGACTGATGGATACGCATAGCAGCCACTATCGTTCCACCTCGAACAACATTCCCAAATCGGAGGATGGCCATCTAGTCAAATCACAAGTAAGAGTATAATATCGAAGAAATGCGTCCGAGAAGAGGTGCTACCTCACTGGTCCGAGATCGCTCCTGTTTTAGCCACCTTATGCCAACTCATGGGAGTTGGGTCCACGTAACATACCTTAAGAACGTCGTCACCATCCTACTTCATTCTGGAATCTCCACCGCGTACACGGTTGTCAAAGTGGTTTTCGGTAAGACAGAGAGTATGTCCATATCCGATCCCGGTCTCTTTAACAACCCAACGTTATTATAACCCGTGGTTATAAGTTTTAAAAACAGTTTATACTTCAAAATAGAATATCATTTCAAATCCAAATCTTTATCGAACTAAAGATTAAATCAATTCTAAACCATTTCCATATTTTTAAAATATCATATCATTTCAAAACTTCATTTCAAATCATTTTAATATTCCAAATATCATTTGAGTTCAAATCTAAATATTACTTTAAATACCTTTTAAATTCAAAGATATCGTTCATTTACTATCATTTCATATCACTTTTAAATAGTTTATATTCCAATCAAAATAATTCATTTAAACCTTTTAAAAGTGTAATTATTATATTTTCAAATCAAGTATTCAATTTCCAAAGTTTCAAACCATTCTGAATTCGTTTACTAAGTCAAAAACTCTAATTATTAAAATTTCAGCATTTCACAGCATTTAATAACAACTGCTATAAGTTATATTTGAAAACATTTTTAATTTAGCAAAACAACATTTATAAACTGCTATAATAGTTTAGTTTTAAACAAAATTATATTTCCGCCTACTGCAGTCCTTAACAAGTGCTACAGTAGCCCTTTTATTAGTTCAGGTTCAATTTTAGTTTCTGCTACAACAGCACTTACCAAGTACTATCACAGCCTTAGTTCATTTTAGTCCTTTGGTTCACTTATATAACCACAGCACTTAACAAGTGCTACAGATTCTACCTAGTTTAGAACTTATAAAATCATACATTAAAATGTTCATTTAAATCCTTTAACAAATTTATTTTTAAGAGAAATTTTTACACATTAAAAACCAAAACTTACAAATTCGCTTATTACATTCATTTCAACATTTAAACTTAAACTCCATTTTTCCACCATTTTTAAAACTAAACTTTCATTTCAATTTAATTAACTTAAGTTTCCATCTTTTCTTTTAGTCAAAATTTCCAATTTAAGTTTCGTTTTAAAATCAATATTCCTCCATTTATTTATATTTATCACATAGAAAAATCATTTCTATTTTTAAATAAATCACTTAAAAATTCGATTTAAATCAATTTAATATTATTACAATATTTAAATTATTTAAAAGTATTTAGAAAAATTCAAAAAAATAACCACGGGTCTGTATAGTATTTTCTAGCCTAAGTCAAGTGATACAGATACTATATCATTTCAATCCGTAATTTACAAAGATAAATCCGGGTTTTATCATTTCAAACCCGCAATCCCAAGTAAATAAAATTTAATTGAAAATCGCTCAGGCCTATCATTTCAGCCCATAACGACCTTCCCTTATTCTAAAGTCCGTTCGGGTATGTATCATTTCAACCCATAGTGATTCTATTCTACAGGGAACTTGCAGTGTGATTTAACAGAATAGAATAACAGTAAAATAAGAACATAACATAATAGATGATACGATATGCAGTTTTAACAATTAACATCAATTATAAATAAATCACAGGTAGTTATAACATCATTTATTTGTTTATTTATTTCTACACATTCAGTTGCGGTCGTTTCACAATCATATAAGTATGGATATTCGTGTGAGATTTACTCACCTCTACGGAGCTGGAGATTCAGAAAGAAAGAAGTACGACGTCAATCGAAAGCACGCGGATAGCACGATCAGTCGTTAGCGGATGCGCCAACTAGATTCAAACCAAAAGCACAATAAATCAAATCAAAAATTGCACGAATAACGAATTTTCAAATGAAGCGACAAACGAAAACGAAAAAGAAACAAGTTGAAAATTGAAAGCACTAGCCCGACCACCTTTTAAAATATAGATTATAACTTTAAATTTTCAAAGTGACAAACACATTTTCTCAACAGAAGCTCAGCCGAATACCTATTATTCAATACCAAAATACAAAAAGTGACAAAACAAGTTTGTTCACTTCTATTATTTTCAACTAAACAAAAGCCAGGTTGCAAAATATAAACCAAGTTACCAAATTTAAAGGAACAAAACAGTTTTTTTTTTCTTTCAAAACAAGGTCAGTGGAACAAACTAAAAGTAGGCTACCAGAACACAAGACAAAGGCAACTTTTCCCATTTCCTTTTCTAACAAAACTCGTACAGGCAAACTTCAATCTAAAAATTTCAGAGGTGACAAAGCATATACTCTTGTTCATTTTTCTCAAAAGAAAGGTCAGTGGCACACATTTACACTTCAAAAAAAACAAGGCTCGGTCGCTGTTCTCGGGTTCAAGTCTGGAGGAGTTTGTCTCGGCATGGGTTGGAGACGTGGTGGTGGTTACGAATGGGCAGGGGTTTCGGTCGGGCAGAGGGACTTCGTGGGATCTGGTCTCGGTTGGATGGGTTGGTCTCGGCACGGAGTTGGGTTGGAGGCGGTGGTGGGTGGCACGGGTCTAGCAGGCGTATGGGTGACGTGGGTAGTCTGGCACGGGGTCGTAGGGGATCTGGTATGGGGTTCTCGTCCGTGACTGGGTAGGGCGTGGGGTTCTCGGCCTGACATGGTTCGAGTGGTCTCGCATGGGTTCATGGGTCGGTCTGGAGCCGAATGGGGTAGGTCAGGCGACGTGGTGGTGGGCAGTGGTTCGGTCTGGGGTTTCGGTGAAGGAGCTGACGTGGTGGTCTGGGGTAGACGCTGACGTGGGGTGGTCTGGTCTCGTATGGGGTTGGTGGCGAACAGGGCGTGGGGTGGTGGCTCGGGTACGGTGGCTGGCAGGGCTGGGGTAGGCTCGGGTACGGTGGTTGCGGTGGATCTGGCGAAGGGGTTGGGGTTGGTTCTCGGATAAGTAGGGGTTCTCACGTGAGGCTATGGTGAATGGGGTAGGTGATGGGGACAGCATGGCAAAAGTATGGTACAGTAAACAATTGAGAAACAAAATTGAAAATGGAAAGAAGTCATGCCTTTTACCTTTTGAGATGCTTGCGAGATTAGCAAAGGAGCTATAGAGAAAGTTGTATCTGGAAATTATTTGTGAGCGAGTGAAAATGAAACAGCTGTCCCTTAATTTGTAGAGAGAAGGCAAAAGGAAAGTTTTGAACGGTAGCAAAAATTTAAGGCAATTAATTATTCAAGCTGGAACGAAACGTACGGGAGGTAAAGGGGTAAGGAATGATTCTCACGTGCACGATTTAAGGCTAGATTTGAGCAAGATTTTTGAAATTTTCAAATTGAAAATATGCAGCTGAAATTTTGTAAAGTCAACGCATAAAAAAATCAAATGGACAACGAAACAACAAACGTAAAGTGTAACGCCCAAAGTAACGTACAACCGTTATTTGTTTCTTTTATTTAATAAATTTAAAAATGATAACGTTTCTTTAAATAAAACAACGTACCATTTCACACTAAAATAAAATAGCTATTATCATCAATTAATAAAATTTTGATTGTTAAATATAAAGTTAAGAACGGATATAAATTATACGTAAAATGTAAAGTTTAAATTTCCCGTTTTACACTAGTTATTACACTTTTAATTCAAATCAATATTTCAAAACGTTGAATTTTTAAATAAAATTTCGTTAAAATTTTGGGCTGTTACACTCTCCCCCACTCAAAACTTTTCGTCCTCGAAAAGGAACGAAGAAGGAAAATAAAGAAAGATAAGACAGAATAGCAAGAGTACCTGAAATAAACAATTCCGGATTCGAAGCACGAATGCTCTCCTCCGTCTCCCAGGTGCAATCCCGTTCACCAGTGCTCCACTGCACTTTGACCAGGTTGACAGATTTTCTTCTTAGCTGCTTCGTACCTCGATCGACGATACGAAGTGGCTTCCTCTCAACAGTCAGATTTGGTTCGATATCCAAACTATCAAGAGCAGAAGGCTGAATAATAAGAGATGGATCATGTAGATAGCGACGAAGATGAGATACATGAAAGACGTTGTGTATTCCAGAAAATTTCTCGGGTAAATCCAGTCGATAAGCAAGAGAGCCAATTCTTTCCAAAATGCGGAAAGGACCTACAAATCTAGGAGAAAGCTTCCTCTACGACCAAAACGAATAACATTCATTAAGGGAGAGACCTTAAGGAAAATCAAAAGATAGTTGAAAAAAAAAAAATAAGATAATAAATTTGAAACAATAATGCTTTGAAATCATAACAATTTAGGGATGTTTATCATTTGGAAATCATACTACTAAAAATCATAACACTTTGGAAATGTTATTCTTAAAAAGTACATAATACTTAGAAAATCATAACACCTTTTTTTTTTTAAATAATCTTCCTTTAAACCATTTTAATTCAAGGTCAAATAATATTCATTTTAAAGTTGTAGCATTTCTAAGTACATTCAATTATAAAATTTTCAAAACATTGTATTTTCAAACGGTAGCACTAAAAAACGCTACAGTAGATATATTAGTAGTTCAAATCAGTTTTGTTCCAGAAATATTCATTTGGATATCATTTAACTTATGACTTATTTAAAACAAACTTTTATGAATGGAATATCCAAATTAAACTATACTTCATTTATTAATTCAAAAGTTCACTATTTTAGTTAGCTCTTAATTTAACACATAACCTAACCCTTTATTTGAAATACCCATTTCGTAAATAGATATTCCTTTAATAAGTTACACTTAAAATTTCATTTGAAAACCAAATTCTCAATTATCAATTTTTAGTGATGTTAAAATACATTTTAACTATTTAAATCCTAATCATTCATTTTACAAGACATATCTATTTCATAAATAAAATATTTATATAGCAAATATAACAATCAAATTTCTTTACACATTTATTCATTTAGACATCAATTAAACTATGAATTCAAATTAAATAAACTTTATTACAAAATGTCCAATTCTAATGTATTTTATTTTATCTATTCAAAGATACATTATTTATTATGCAACATATTCATTTCAGGAAATAACCATTATTAAAATTCCTAGGTTAGACTTACGGTTCCATATTAAATCAAATTTGATTATTAAGTTATTTAAATAAAATCTCTTTAGATTCCTTTTTCAATATTTTCCTCTGTTAATCTTTTATAACTAAAATTTAAGTGTATAACATGTATTATAACCACTCAAATTTTATTTATAAAATCCTTTTTATATTGTATATTATCTAATTACATTGTTAACTTCTAAAAAATTTAAGGTAAGTTATATTTGAATGCAATTGTATTATACAAATAAAAATTTCCAATTCAATTATCTCAAGTTTGAATCATTTATTCAAAAAATTTAATTTTTCTTTTTATAACTGAAATTATTCTTTAAGATGAAATTTAAGAATTAATTTTTCGGTTTCCTTCAAACCAGTTAGAGATAAATAAATATATGTACATAATATGTCAAATCAATTTAAATCATGTATCTATATATATTATAAATCAAATCATATTTAGAAATTCAAATAAATTAAATCTTTCAAAACAAAGCTGTAGTAAGACTACAGAACGGTTTCTTCACTTCGAAACTCGAAAATGAACGTCGATGATGCTGCAGTCATCACCGAAATTATTTTCCAGCGACAAAGAGAAGAGCACTAAATTTTTAAACTTTACAATCCTTTAGAGACAAATTTTTATTCAAAATACTTTAAATAATATCCTTTAAAAATTTTAAACACAAGGTTTGAATCCATCGGAAATTAAATTCTTTAATTTTCTTGTTTTAAATTCATTTCAGTTCCCACATAAATTTATAAACAACTATTTATAAATTCATTTGTAGAACAATAAATGATAAATCAAGTATTATCATTTCAAATTATCAATTTAAATCAATTTATTAAGTTCCATAAAATTATATATCCAAATTTATTTCATTAACCAAATTTTAAAATAATATTGTGTCAGTTTGTTCTGTCAAAGTGTTTTAGAAATCCTATCGATAGCGTTGATCAGACGAATCGATCGGAAACCCAAATCAACATCAACAACTCAAACAACACCATATATAAGACAAAACATAGATTTACAAGTACAAATAAAAATGTTTGGAGATAGTTTAGAAACAAAAGACAAGATGGTTAAACAGAGTAGATAGATGGGTAAGCTTAGATAAATCGCGGACAACCTTAACCGGGTCAACCGTGACTTAAAGAATAAGATCGATGTGGATTTTTCTGGGATAAATCTACATTCGATCTCAAGAGATAGAGTTTGGAATAATAAAAGATATTAGCATCTAAACCAAGGATAGATAAAATCTCTGGTGAATCGATGCTGACTGTAAAGGATTTTCACCCTTTTACAAGAAAATTAGAATATTGGCGAGACCGCCAATTTACTATAAAGATCATTCGAAGTGGAGTTATGTGATACTCCAAAATCAAAAGAAGATGAATAGTGAGGGACAAGAATGAATTTTGGAACCGCAAGGAACGTTCCAAAAATTCAAAGGAAATCGAATCAAAAGGAAGAGATTCAAACTCGAACAAAAGTGATTCTGTAAATAAATTTACCATACATTCTAAGGTTTGCCTCAAAGCCAAAGCTCTGATACCAACTGTAACGACCCAGTATTTTCAACCATTCGCATCCATTATAAGTGTATAGGTAGACACTCATGCCGGAGTTGAATTGCTCAAAATACCGCGTTGTAAATAAAATTTGGCAAATCTCAGAATATACAGTAAATAAATATAATCACAGATCAAAGACACAGAGTAAAATAATGCAGCGGAAGTAAAAGAGATAGTAGTTCATGAAGCTACTATATATATAAGATATATCAGAGTTAAATAAAATACAACAGAAGAAGTAAAGTACAACAGAAGTCTCAAGACATAGAAGTCTACTAATACAAGAGCTGAAATAGAACAACAGACTGAACAGATAAAACCAGATAGCAGCTGGATAAGAATGATCTCCAGTAGTCCTAGCTCCATGAAGATGAAGTCCAACTGATACTCAGGCTGACCCGAGCGTAAAATAAAACATAAACACTCGAGTCAGGATATACATACTTATACAATGTAAACCAACTCAAGTGAACTGTAGTAAGGTACAAGTAACTTAGAAGATGCTTGGGACCGCCCATCCTCTAAGGATCCGTTAAACTATCTACTATGTAGTAATATTCGCTATTATAATAGTGTCTAAATAAGTAAAGTATAATCATATCGGAAAATAGCGTTAAGGGGATGGAGAACCTTAACGCGGTCGGATCTTAAAATCATAATCGTAGTAAAGCTCGATATGGTAGGTGACACGGCACAACTAGGCAATGTCAGGGTAGATATACCAATTACGCACACGGACTGATGGATACGCATAGCAGCCACTACCGTTCCACCTCGAACAACATTCCCAAATCGGAGGATGGCCATCTAGTCAAATCACAAGTAAGAGTATAATATCGAAGAAATGCGTCCGAGAAGAGGTGCTACCTCACTGGTCCGAGATCGCTCCTGTTTTAGCCACCTTATGCCAACTCATGGGAGTTGGGTCCACATAACATGCCTTAAGAACGTCGTCACCATCCTACTTCATTCTGGAATCTCCACCGCGTACACGGTTGTCAAAGTGGTTTTCGGTAAGACAGAGAGTATGTCCATATCCGATCCCGGTCTCTTTAACAACCCAACGTTATTATAACCCGTGGTTATAAGTTTTAAAAACAGTTTATACTTCAAAATAGAATATCATTTCAAATCCAAATCTTTATCGAACTAAAGATTAAATCAATTCTAAACCATTTCCATATTTTTAAAATATCATATCATTTCAAAACTTCATTTCAAATCATTTTAATATTCCAAATATCATTTGAGTTCAAATCTAAATATTACTTTAAATACCTTTTAAATTCAAAGATATCGTTCATTTACTATCATTTCATATCACTTTTAAATAGTTTATATTCCAATCAAAATAATTCATTTAAACCTTTTAAAAGTGTAATTATTATATTTTCAAATCAAGTATTCAATTTCCAAAGTTTCAAACCATTCTGAATTCGTTTACTAAGTCAAAAACTCTAATTATTAAAATTTCAGCATTTCACAGCATTTAATAACAACTGCTATAAGTTATATTTGAAAACATTTTTAATTTAGCAAAACAACATTTATAAACTGCTATAATAGTTCAGTTTTAAACAAAATTATATTTCCGCCTACTGCAGTCCTTAACAAGTGCTACAGTAGCCCTTTTATTAGTTCAGGTTCAATTTTAGTTTCTGCTACAACAGCACTTACCAAGTACTATCACAGCCTTAGTTCATTTTAGTCCTTTGGTTCACTTATATAACCACAGCACTTAACAAGTGCTACAGATTCTACCTAGTTTAGAACTTATAAAATCATACATTAAAATGTTCATTTAAATCCTTTAACAAATTTATTTTTAAGAGAAATTTTTACACATTAAAAACCAAAACTTACAAATTCGCTTATTACGTTCATTTCAACATTTAAACTTAAACTCCATTTTTCCACCATTTTTAAAACTAAACTTTCATTTCAATTTAATTAACTTAAGTTTCCATCTTTTCTTTTAGTCAAAATTTCCAATTTAAGTTTCGTTTTAAAATCAATATTCCTCCATTTATTTATATTTATCACATAGAAAAATCATTTCTATTTTTAAATAAATCACTTAAAAATTCGATTTAAATCAATTTAATATTATTACAATATTTAAATTATTTAAAAGTATCTAGAAAAATTCAGAAAAATAACCACGGGTCTGTATAGTATTTTCTAGCCTAAGTCAAGTGATACAGATACTATATCATTTCAATCCGTAATTTACAAAGAAAAATCCGGGTTTTATCATTTCAAACCCGCAATCCCAAGTAAATAAAATTTAATTGAAAATCGCTCAGGCCTATCATTTCAGCCCATAACGACCTTCCCTTATTCTAAAGTCCATTCGGGTATGTATCATTTCAACCCATAGTGATTCTATTCTACAGGGAACTTGCAGTGTGATTTAACAGAATAGAATAACAGTAAAATAAGAACATAACATAATAGATGATACGATATGCAGTTTTAACAATTAACATCAATTATAAATAAATCACAGGTAGTTATAACATCATTTATTTGTTTATTTATTTCTACACATTCAGTTGCGGTCGTTTCACAATCATATAAGTATGGATATTCGTGTGAGATTTACTCACCTCTACGGAGCTGGAGATTCAGAAAGAAAGAAGTATGACGTCAATCGAAAGCACGCGGATAGCACGATCAGTCGTTAGCGGATGCGCCAACTAGATTCAAACCAAAAGCACAATAAATTAAATCAAAAATTGCACGAATAACGAATTTTCAAATGAAGCGACAAACGAAAACGAAAAAGAAACAAGTTGAAAATTGAAAGCACTAGCCCGACCACCTTTTAAAATATAGATTATAACTTTAAATTTTCAAAGTGACAAACACATTTTCTCAACAGAAGCTCAGCCGAATACCTATTATTCAATACCAAAATACAAAAAGTGACAAAACAAGTTTGTTCACTTCTATTATTTTCAACTAAACAAAAGCCAGGTTGCAAAATATAAACCAAGTTACCAAATTTAAAGGAACAAAACAGTTTTTTTTTTCTTTCAAAACAAGGTCAGTGGAACAAACTAAAAGTAGGCTACCAGAACACAAGACAAAGGCAACTTTTCCCATTTCCTTTTCTAACAAAACTCGTACAGGCAAACTTCAATCTAAAAATTTCAGAGGTGACAAAGCATATACTCTTGTTCATTTTTCTCAAAAGAAAGGTCAGTGGCACACATTTACACTTCAAAAAAAACAAGGCTCGGTCGTTGTTCTCGGGTTTAAGTCTGGAGGAGTTTGTCTCGGCATGGGTTGGAGACGTGGTGGTGGTTACGAATGGGCAGGGGTTTCGGTCGGGCAGAGGGACTTCGTGGGATCTGGTCTCGGTTGGATGGGTTGGTCTCGGCACGGAGTTGGGTTGGAGGCGGTGGTGGGTGGCACGGGTCTAGCAGGCGTATGGGTGACGTGGGTAGTCTGGCACGGGGTCGTAGGGGATCTGGTATGGGGTTCTCGTCCGTGACTGGGTAGGGCGTGGGGTTCTCGGCCTGACATGGTTCGAGTGGTCTCGCATGGGTTCATGGGTCGGTCTGGAGCCGAATGGGGTAGGTCAGGCGACGTGGTGGTGGGCAGTGGTTCGGTCTGGGGTTTCGGTGAAGGAGCTGACGTGGTGGTCTGGGGTAGACGCTGACGTGGGGTGGTCTGGTCTCGTATGGGGTTGGTGGCGAACAGGGCGTGGGGTGGTGGCTCGGGTACGGTGGCTGGCAGGGCTGGGGTAGGCTCGGGTACGGTGGTTGCGGTGGATCTGGCGAAGGGGTTGGGGTTGGTTCTCGGATAAGTAGGGGTTCTCACGTGAGGCTATGGTGAATGGGGTAGGTGATGGGGACAACATGGCAAAAGTATGGTACAGTAAACAATTGAGAAACAAAATTGAAAATGGAAAGAAGTCATGCCTTTTACCTTTTGAGATGCTTGCGAGATTAGCAAAGGAGCTACAGAGAAAGTTGTATCTGGAAATTATTTGTGAGCGAGAGAAAATGAAACAGCTGTCCCTTAATTTGTAGAGAGAAGGCAAAAGGAAAGTTTTGAACGGTAGCAAAAATTTAAGGCAATTAATTATTCAAGCTGGAACGAAACGTACGGGAGGTAAAGGGGTAAGGAATGATTCTCACGTGCACGATTTAAGGCTAGATTTGAGCAAGATTTTTGAAATTTTCAAATTGAAAATATGCAGCTGAAATTTTGTAAAGTCAACGCATAAAAAAATCAAATGGACAACGAAACAACGAACGTAAAGTGTAACGCCCAAAGTAACGTACAACCGTTATTTGTTTCTTTTATTTAATAAATTTAAAAATGATAACGTTTCTTTAAATAAAACAACGTACCATTTCACACTAAAATAAAATAGCTATTATCATCAATTAATAAAATTTTGATTGTTAAATATAAAGTTAAGAACGGATATAAATTATACGTAAAATGTAAAGTTTAAATTTCCCGTTTTACACTAGTTATTAGACTTTTAATTCAAATCAATATTTCAAAACGTTGAATTTTTAAATAAAATTTCGTTAAAATTTTGGGCTGTTACAACTTTGCTGAAATGAGAAGCTTTTCTCACGTGAAAAATAATTAAAACTCATAGCTACAGCTGAAGGAAAGAATGGCCAAAGTTAGACAATGAAAAGGCAAGCAAATGAAGAGACTAGCTAATGAAAAGTCATAGTTTATAAAGCTTTTTGTCTCTTCAATTTTCCATTCTTTTTAATTAAATAAAAACCAATGAAAATTTAGTAAGTGGGTTTAAAAACTGAAACAAAGTAAAATAAAATGAAAATAAATAATTAAATTTAAAGAAAATAGAAAAAGAATTAAAGAAATTGCTTAAAATTTGGAGACAAGGTTCAAAAATTACAAATAAATCATCACTAGCTTAAGGAAAATTCCAACTTCACTTTAAAATATTCTAAAAAAAATTTGAAGTAAAATAATTCCTTTATATTTTCAAAATGAAATAAATAATTAGATTTAGAGAAAATAGAAAAACAAATAAATAATTACTTTAATTAATTGAACTGGAAAAATTGTAAACAAAATACAGTTGACACTAGAAAATTTCAATAGCACTTTTAAAAATGTTTTAAAACTAAAATATATACATAACATTTTATTTCACCCATATAAATGTAAATTAGAACATTACATGACCAAATAAAATATTATTTATATAATTTAAAATAAACAATTTTGTTAAATACAGCAAATTACACTCAATAGTTAAAAAGGCATAACTTTCATAATATTAATCAGATTTTAACGAAACGAAAAGCATTATTCTTAAAATTTTATTTACTTTCATAATAAAATATAAAATTCAAATTTTCAAACTTTTAAATTTCTAAATTAAAAGTCAAAGTTTGACCATATTGACTAAAATTCACTTTTCTGGAAAATATTCTTTTTAGTCATGTTTGGAATTCTAATTCACATCAAAATCAAAATTTATATTTAAAATAACAAAATTTATTCATTTTAATAAATAAAATAAAGTTTTTAAATTAGGAAATCAATTAAAATAACCAAAATATATAATTAAAATAATCACAAAATACAGGGTTGTTACATTTTTAGTGTAGTGGTTTGTTGGAATTTGATCATTGTTTGATTTCAGATAAAAATCAAATTCCGACAAACTAGTGGTTGAGAAGTTCATCGGAAGGTACCGGGACGAAGGTCGGAGGGAGACAGACCTTTTCCATGTTGGATGTGAGTGATCTAGTGGTCTGGGTTGTCGGGAATAGCTCGACCTAGGGTTTTGGGTTCCGTGGTTTTTGGCGCACGGTCACAACAAGATGGTGGGTCCAGGGAGGCACCAAGCTTAACCGGTCTTCAACCAAAGGTGGAGTGGGAAGTTGGGGTTCGAATGGTGGTAGCCGAGGTGATGGCCGATGGAAGAAGAGGGGTGATAGAGTGGATTTTGGTGCCGCGTTTTTTTGTTCCCACGGTTTTTGATAGAAGGGGTCGGGGTTATCGACGACAGTTCTGGTGGGGTGCGCAGGGTCAGGGGCATTCGTTGGTGGGGTCAGCGTGGTTATGGGTGACATCGATGGCGTATGCATGTGCACATGTGCATGCGTGGATGCATATAAAGAAGGCTACAGGTTTTTGAAAAAATTAGAATGTGAGTTTTTTTCTTGGTTTCTTGAAGATGGAGAAGGAGATTGGTACGCGAGCTTGTGTGTTTAGTTGTTTGGGCCATTGGAACTTGGTTATATATATATATATACATATAAGTTTTTTAAGTTTAAACTTAGAAAAATTTATATCTCCTTTGTCCGAAATCCATTTAACACATGGTTTCCGACGTTGAGTTTGTATTAACTTATAGAACACTCTCTTAAAATCACTTGACCCATATGTGATAGTATAATTTAATGGTAAATTAATAATGGTTGTGTTTAATTATGTGGTTAGTAATTATAATTAATCCCTGATATTTGTTTAGTAGAATAAAAAACCATTCTGCTATATTTAAACTGAATAGGTTATAATGGATATCTATTCAGCAGAATAAATCATCGTTTTGCTGTTACGTTAACTTGGACATTTAATTATCTACCAGTTGAATTATATTGAATTATTATCCATTGACTAATCGTACCGAATTTATTTACATATCCGAGTTTATGTGGAAATCTGTATTGTGACTTGAATGTCATTATGGAAAATAATAGTAGCTTGTTTAAGTACCATTTAGATTTGCTAAGCCTCTTTCCAAATTGGGCAAGTATGGATTTGAAATCAATTTTAGTTTTATAATAATTTTAAATAAATTGTTAAAGTGATTAATAATGAAAATTGTTAATTTCAATATTAATGTTTAAAGTTGGTTTAAATTAATGATTTTGGAGTTGATTTAAAGTAATAAAGGTTTAAAGTTAATTTAAATTAAAAATGTTAAAGATAATTATTATTTAAATTAAAAATGTTTTGAAGATAATAATTATTTAAATTAAAAATGTTTTAAAGTAATTATTATTTAGATAAAAATATTTTAAAGATAATTATCACTTTCATTGATAATGTTTTGAAGTTAATTACATTTATTTAAATTAATAATGATTAAGCTAGTTATCCTTTTAATCAGTGATTTGTCGTAAGTTAATTAATCTTTTAAATCAATGATGCATATAGGTTAATTTATTTAAATAAAGGTGTTTAAAGTTAATTAATTATTTAATAACAAGGTTTAGATTAATTGATTTATTTATTTAAAAGGTATTCAATGCTGATTAATTATTTTAATAATGATGTTTGAACTTAATTAATCATTTATTAATTGTATTTAAATTTTATTAGTTAATTTAATAATGGAGTATCAATTAATTCAAGAATATGCTTTATATGATAATATTGTTTTATAAAAGGGGTTTAAATCTAATAAGTTTGTTTTAAAAGGGTTTTGCTTAGTGAAAAGAACTAAGTAAAAAAAGTTATAATGTGGAAAGAGATCTTGGATTTTGGAAAGAGAGATTGGGTTTATAAAGTTTTGATTGGATCAATTATATTAATCAAGTTATGAATTAAATAAATAAGCAGTCCTTCTTAATTTGGTGGTAGGGAAGCATTTCACTGCCTAACACGGAAGGACTAGTTGTTGGGATTCATAATAAACTATTTTTTCAAAGACATATAGTTGGTTTCGTTTAAAATGAATTTGAAATAAGAAATCCTCTAAATGGGTTTGGGAATATACTTATACCGGTGATATAAATATTTTGAAAAATAACTAAAGGGATTTAATTAATTGAAGATTAATTAAATAAGGCTTAGTGGTTTCCATGGGAAGTTAAATATGTGATTGATGTGTGATTATTCGATAGTTAAATAACCGAACATCAAATCATTGCCAGTTTTTAACTTTGGAAATATCTACAGGAAACACTGGAATTATGGAGTATAGTTATATTGGAAGATATTACTATATTTATAAATGCATTGTGTTCTTCTAGGACAAGTGATAAGGAGAACCGTCCACTTAAACGGCCAGGAGGTGATCCCCACTCTTATCTTATTTGTTTTATTTCCGAAAGAACAGGAGTTGAGCTTACTGAAAGCTGTTGAATGTTGGTTCGAAGAGACTGGGATCGAATAAGTATAAATTATTCGAAAACAACTTCGAACCAACTCAAGCGTTCGAATTGGAAACATCTTGAAGATGACGGAATCAAAGACGGTGCTCTTTAAAGTGTAAGGGCTACTTGCTACTAATCCTTAGTGTGATTCCAAAATGGATATAGTAGAAATAGTGCCTTCGGTTTGTCATATCCCAAACAACTTGTATAGACGAATGCTGGTACTACATTACTACTTGGAGGGCAGTGTTAGCATTCCAAGTGGGATTGCTATATAAAAGGTAAAACGTACCCTCAAGCCTCATTAACCGAGAATGACTAAAATTAGGGGAGATGCGGCTGGGCTAAGTGGGTCGCACTCATTAGGGCATGTCATCACCCTTCTAGATATATATACATATTTATGGATTTTGTTGTGCATGAGGGCTCTTCAAAGAAGGTCGCAAAACAACTGAGTTGATGACATATTCGGTATTATCCAATAAGTGGTAGGTCGGTCCTTTGTTGGCAGAATGTCTAGGCGAGGCCCCCGGTGCATTTTCTAGAGGTGTATTGTGGTAGGTGGTACCTCATTGCCTTGTCATCGTGTGAAATCCATTCTCTAATACATGCCTTTACGGACTTATTTGTATACCTATTATGTTTGTATTTAATTAATGTAACAATTTCGGCAATATTCAATATTTATTTTAAACCTAGACATTATTATAACATTATTGGACTTTCTATAAAAATGGTTTGGTGATGTAAGGTAAAAACTCGTCCGTGGTTATATTCGGTGTGGTCTTATGAGATACCTTTATTTTCAAAGGTTTTCATAACATTAATAATCCATATGATTGTGTTTCTCATGCTAGTTTTAACAGACTGATCTAGGCGTCGTTTTCTTATAATGCTCTGGTCAGACCGATCATATTTTCTAGATTTAGCTTCGGATGCTTTGGAGCTCAGGAGACAAGCTGTATGCTTTATTTCTACTGCATTCTTTTGTTGCACTTTTCAGCATTTGTATGGACGGGCTGTTATAACTGTCCAAGTTGATTATAGGTTAGTACTCTGATTATGTATATAAAACTTTTCTCTTGTGTAAAGATCATTTTGTATTATAGATTATTCTGTTGCGTTGTAAGATTCTGTTCTTCTTTATCTTTTCTTTATCCCAAGTATTTGTCTTTCTGGGACTCAGATGCTCGACACGTGAATATCATGGATGCATTAGTCTCGATTTATAAGATTCGAAAAGGCAGATCGTTGTGGTATCAGAGCTTAGGTTGAGTGAACACCTTGGCTTTGATGGGGTAGACTCATTTGAGATAGAGTAAATGAGACCTTAGGATGAGTTTGAGTGTATTATATACGAGAGTGAGTATTTGTTAGTTCTATACATGTGTTTTATATTGTGTTGATTTATCAGTTGAGTGGTTTATGAATTCTGGTCGAGAAATAGGACGCCACGATGTCGATAAGGGTTTCTAAACACTTAAACTAGGAAAATCGTCATAGTACTGTTTTGAAAATTGTTAAATGAAATAATTATACCTCAGATTATATTATAAGGGATTAATTTTCAAATGATAATTTTAGTTATTTTGTTATGATGGTTGTTAAGAAATGTTGATATTTAACTATCATCTTTTGTTGGGTTGCTTATGCTTAGTTGTTTATGAGTATTTATTGGTTGATTTTTATATTAAAAAATCAAAATTAGATACGTACACCTTGTGAATTTACATTCACGATTTGACTATAAGGTGTTCGATGTAAATGTTGGGCTAAAATTTAGTTTGAATAAGAGTTGTTTATTATAATAAACAAGGAGTTTCTATAACATAGGAAGTTATTGTGTAAATTTGATTTTATATGAATTTGATTTATAAGATGTGTCTTATGTAAAATAAAGAGGATTTTTGAGAATTTAAATCCTGGTGTTTGGAAAATGTGACGACCGCCCATGACCCCTGCACCGAATCTAGAGATAGTGCGCTGTAAAGTGTGCCAGGCGACCATGGACGATTGTCAAGGTAGATAAAAAACAACAGAATCTATCGTATTACTCACAGCGCATGGACAAAATACAATAGAACATATATATAGTGAAGCTTCAGAGAATAGAATCCCATCAATAAAACTTCATAGGAGTTGAATACAAACATCTGAATAGTCAATACAACAAGCCTCACTACATATCACTCAGAGAATACAAAACAGCGGAACATCCAGTACATATAATAAAAAGATAATATGCAACCCTCCAGCTCGTCTTCGATATCAGCATCGTGAGAAGAGAACAGCACCTGTCACCTGCTACCTAGTCTGCCCGTCCCAAAAATGGACGAACATCCCAAGGCAATAAGAGTTAAAACATAAAGCCTTGAGTCAGACAACAGTCTTAGTGAGCAGTAAATTAACTAACAACATACCAAAAGAGCATAAAGGAAAAGGAATAGGAATACAACCCTCCCACTCCAACCTCTTTCTACAGTGATAGCCCTCAGACACACACTAAGTAGAAGCAAACATAGCAGAGCATACAAAGTAAAGTAAAGCAATTATCACTCGAGTCAAGGGTGATGTTTTCCAAGTACAAACCCCCAAGGCCTAAACCAAGATCAGATAAGCACCCAGAAAATACCGCTCTTGAGACCGAATGACGATACAACCAAACATCCATGACTCTGGCTATCACTGTTATCATTGCTTCAATATCACCGTTAATTGAATGACCGGCACATTCTTTCAGCCGTCCGTCAAGGGCTAATGGAAACCCCGGTTCTAGACATAACTCCCGCACGTCATCGTGACCCGTGCCTAGAACTATCGAATCTGCCCAGAGTACTTGACTACCCAATTGTAGCCTTCAGGGACTATCGAATCTGCCCAACGTACTCTTGCTTTGAGCATGCTAGAACCTTCAACAACGATGAGATCTCAGCCTTCTAGTCGTCCTCCTCGACAACTATTTCCATACTAGCTCAAGCGCCTCTCGAGCATCCATTATCCTCAACCCGAACCATATCACCGAGTTACCAACATGCTTGGAATGATCCCGTCTGGATTAGACCAAGACTATCTCATATCATGCTTCGCTTCATCACATCCTCGCAAAGTCTCATCTCAACATCGTCATCAAATCTATGCATAAGAGCTTCATCATCCGCTACATATGCCACAAGCAGCTTTCCCAATTCAAGAGCCTTTCTCTTAGCTTTTGAATCATCTTCGGTCTAAATCAAATCATCAATCATCTAATTCATAGCAATCAATCAAGTCAAACATTAATCCAAGCAATCAAGCATTCAAATATGATCTAAGTAGACAATTATCACAATAATGGCAATTTCGTAATTAAAGAGTTGAAAGTCTAATAAGCATGAAAACATGAACAATATCTCTATAATCTTGATGAATGAACTTGCATAGGTTAACATGTAGTAAAATGGATGTAACATCATCATGAACAATGGATCTATATGGATCTACACTTAGGATGAAGAAAATGTATGGAAATCACTATTTTAACACCAAATCGAGCCAACAATCCGATACACTCCTTTGGATCCGTGTGAGAGATAATCACCACTCACCAAATCACCTAAACAACCCCAAATCAAAATGCTTCAGATCTGGACAGCGAAGGATCTAGCTTGATCTATCGCGAATCCGCTTCAAACGAAGAAATCTCACTTCAAAGGATGAAGATCTTCAATCTAAGCTCTTGAATCTTCAATTTGATCTTCAACTTGGATGGATGGAATCACTAGATTAGAGTGGAGAAAAGAAGTGAAGAAGTGTAGAAGTCGAGCTCTCAAAATGGCAACACTTCGTCGCTTCGAAATCCGGATCCCAAAAATGAAGAAATGGTCGAGTATTTATAGGCTGATTTCTCCTTAACTCGGCCATCTCCATAAGTCATCTCCGACTTATAACCTTCCGACCTAAGCCCCTCCGACCTAGCCTCTTCCGACCTAGCAACCTCCGACTCAACACACGCGCCTATACGACTTACCGGACCCCCTGTCTACGACTTAATGCGCACGCGCCTTAACTGGTTAGACGACTTAGCGAGATAACCCATCCTACGACTTAACAACTCAACCGAGTTACGACCTAACCTTAAGTCAACACGCGACCTAAGACTTAGCCAACAATTCCGACTTAACAGACCACGACTTAGAGATCCTGCGACTTATGACTTAGCAGCTAACCCCTAAGTCGGTTACGACCTAACTGAGTATACAACTTACGACCTAACTACAAGGCCACAACCCAACTAGGCTACGACCTAACTTCGCTACCACTAGGTCGCTAACCTGCTATCAACTATAAGTCGTCAACCCTTAGGTCACTTGACCGACCTATCTCACCATTCGACCTAAAATCCTTAAGTCGCTAACTCATCCAACCGACCTAATCCCTAACTCGATCAGTTTTCTAAAGTTGTCTAACCGACCTAACTTCTCCACGATCTAACTCCTAAGGTCGTCTACTACCATAAGTCGGTCAGACCCTATAGGTCGTTCCAAACTGTCATACGACCTAAACCACAACCCCTCTTCCTTAGGGCGTCACCGACCTACCCCTTAGTCATTAACTCGCCCAGACTTATCACTTAACTCATCCAAAACTCCTAAGTCGGCTACGACTTAGGACTTAAGCAAAATTCTGCCAAAATCTAAAACAACTTAACAGCAATGCAACCAAAGGTCAACTATTTTACGATGTTTCGATCCGTAAAAATACGGGTCGTTACATTCTCTCCCCCTTAGGAATTTCGCCCCCGAAATTCCAAACAAACAAGGCAATAAAAGACTATTCTGTACGCCTACCAACCATAACAATCAACAAGCCATGCATCCAATTCTAGCTTAGCGTACAGAATTCTAACACTAGAACAAGTTACAATATCGTGAGATGACACGACACCTTAGGGCCATACCTTGAAGAGTTCAGGATGAGCTGCCTTCATCCTCTCTTCCACCTCCCACGTACAGTCGTCATCATCGTCACTCCATTGTATCTTGAGCAACTTAACTACCTTCCTCCTAAGCTGTTTCGTGTTGGTTTCTACAACACGAAGCGGCTTACGAGGTCTTCTATCGACTGGATCAACTTCGAAATCTTCACAGCTATCAGCAGAAACCACCATATTCGAGTCGTGCACATACTTCCGTAGATATGATACATGAAAAACATTGTGCACACTCGACATCTTCTCAGGTAACTCCAATCTATAGGCGAGCTTTCCAATTCGCTCGATGATCGGAAATGGTCCAACAAATCTCGGACTCAATTTCCCTTTCTTCCCGAATCGAATAACATTCTTCAGTGGAGAAATCTTCACAAAAACCATATCTCCTACGTCGAATTCCAAGTCCTTTCGACGCTTATCGGCATAACTCTTTTGACGGTCTTGGGCTGCCTTCATTCGTTGCCGAATGATCTCTATGCGATCCGAACTCTGTCGAATCATCTCTGGCCCAAGTATCAACTTTTCTCCAGTTTCTAACCAACATGTCGGTGAGTTACACGGTCTCCCATACAATGCCTCATACGGTGCCATACCAATGCTTGACTGGTAACTGTTGTTGTATGAAAATTCCACCAAATGAAGGTGATCTTCCCATGATCCTCCGAAATCCAAAACACAAGCTCTGAGGAGATCTTCCAAAACTCGGTTGACTCTCTCGGTCTGACCATCTGTTTGAGGGTGATAAGCTGTACTCAAACACAACTCGGTTCCCAAAACTTCTTGGAAGCTCTTCCAAAATCCACTAGTGAACAATGGGTCTCGATCGCTCACTATACTCTTCGGAATACCTTGGAATCGAACTATCCAATTAACATACAACTCAGCCAACTTTGATGTAGTTCTAGTCGATCGAACAGGAATGAATCTGGCACTCTTAGTCAAACGATCTACAATGACCCAAATCCCTTCATTTCCCGTTCTGGTTCTAGGGAGTCCATCAATAAAGTCCATCGATACTTGCTCCCATTTCCATGTAGGAACCTCTAATGGCTGAAGCAATCCACTTGGCTTCTTCTGTTCGGCTTTTACCAACTGGCAGTTCATACACTTGGAAATAAAATTTCCAACATCCTTCTTCATACCTTCCCAGTAGTAGGTTCTCTTTATATCCCGATACATCTTATTTCCACCTGGATGAATTGTCAACTTCGAGTGATGACTTTCCTTCAGAACTTCACTCCTCAATTCATCTATATCGGGAACAACTAGTCGTCCTTGCTTCCGAAGCCAACCCTCTCGATCGACCTCGAATCCTTTATCCTTTTCTGGATCCAATCCAGATTCCAAATCACGGATAATCTTGACAAGCTTATCGTCTCGCTTTTGGCTCTCGCCAATTCTTTCCACTAGAGAAGGTCTTATCGATAAGTTTGCCAACATCTCAGGTTCCAATTCGCATCTAGGCCTGAAGTCAAATCCAGCTAAATACTCGAGATTCTTCCATTCTGAAAACATGGCTCCCAATCCTGCATGTCTTCTACTTAACGCATCTGCCACTGCGTTACCTTTTCCCGGAGTATAAGCTATACCAAAATCATATGATGCCAAAAACTCTAGCCAACGTGGCTGCCGAAGATTCAAATCCTTTTGGGAGAAAAGATACTTCAACGACTTATGATCTGTAAACAACTCCAATCGAACTCCCAATAGATAATGTCTCCACATCTTCAGAGCAAAAACAATCGCCGCTAACTCCAAATCATGAGTCGGGTAATTCCTTTCATGTGGCTTCAGTTGTCGACTGGCATACGCAACAACTTTATCCTTCTGCATCAGCACTGCTCCAAGTCCAGTACCACATGCATCGGTGTAAACCACCATCTCATCATTCCCACCGGGAATAGTCAAAACAGGAGCACTCGTCAATCGCTCTTTCAGGATTCCGAAAGCTTGCTCACACTTAGCTTCCCATCTGAACACTTGGTTCTTCTTCGTCAATCCTGTTAACGGTGCAACTACCTTGGAGAAGTCTTTGATAAACCGTCGATAATATCCTGCTAATCCAAGAAAACTCCTCACATCTGATGCATTCTTAGGTCTAACCCAATCCTGGATTGCTGCCACCTTAGCGGAATCAACCGCTATTCCATTTCCAGAGATAACATGGCCTAAGAACCTCACTTCACTCTTCCAGAAGTGACACTTCGAAAACTTAGCCCTCAGCAGATGTTTCCGTAAGATTTCCAAAACAATACGCAAGTGTGTCTTGTGCTCTTCTTCAGTTCTGGAATAAATCAAAATATCATCCACGAACACAAGTACAAACTTGTTCAACTGATCCCTGAACACTCTATTCATAAGATCCACAAAATATGCTGGTGCGTTAGTCAATCCAAACGGCATTACCAGCCACTCAAAGAAACCGGATGGTGTTTGAAAAGCAGTCTTCGACACACTATCCTTAGCCACTCTCAACTGGTGAAATCCCGTTGCCAAATCCATCTGAGAAAACACCTTGGCTTCGTGAAGCTGATCAAACAAGTCATCTATTCTCGGCAATGGATACTTGTTCTTCTTAGTCACCTTATTCAGCTCACGATAATCCACACACAATCTCAACGACCCATCTGCCTTGGTTGCAAACACAACTGGTGCACCCCACTCGGACACACTACGCCGAATGAATCCTTTCTGCAAAAGATCATCAACTTGCACCCTCAACTCTTGCTGTTCTCTAGGCGCCATCCGCCTAAGAGGCATCACAACAGGTCTGGCTCCTTCAACTAGATCTATATGAAACTCGATCTCTCTATGCGGCGGCAACCCTTTGACTTCGTCAAAGACATCCTCGAATCCATTAGCGATTGGCACCGATGACAGTCCATCCCGTGGAACAACCAGCGAATACATGAAGCTCATGAAGACGCCTTCTTCATGCTTACATCGTATCACAATCTTTCGCCCTTCCACATTCTCGACTGTCACTTCCAGCCTCTCACAATCAACCTTTGCCGCATACCTCCTAAGCCAGTCCATACCCAAAATAATTCCGAACCCCGCAAAGTTCAGAACAAAACAATCACAAACAAAAGAGCAACCATGACTCGACACAATCAGACCACGGCATAATATACACAAACAAGACGAACCCCCAACTGGATTAGTCACAACCAATGGCCTATCAACAATATCCGGTTCCAAATCTAACCGGCCTATGAGTTCACTACAAACAAACGAATGCGATGCCCCAGTATCAAACAGAACTCTAACTGGAACATCACATAGGAAAAGAGTACCTTGAACCACCACACTCTTTCCCTTCTCTTCAGCGGTAGGAGCTTTTGAAGACGACGGAACAGCTCCCAAAGCATAAGCTTGCACAATCTGCTTGTCCCTCCTCGGTTCTGGACAATTCTTCCTGAAATGCCCCGGCTTGTCACAGTTGTGACACTTCATCGTGCCTTCGGATTCTTACAATCCTTCGAGAAATGGCCCTTCTGCTGACAATTGTAGCAAGTCACTTCGCCCTTCGGCTTCTTCTGGCCATCCTTACCCTTCTGCTGTTGCTGCTTCCTCTTCTTGTTTCCACCTTGCTGAGGTTTAGACTCTTCCCTGGTCACAGCAACAACAGATCCTTCCTTAGGAAACAGACTCTCATGCCTGAGAGCTTTCTCCACAAGCTTCTCAAATGAATCGTCCAAATGATCCACCAACTGTCTCCCAAGATAACTGTCCAAGCCTGTCACAAACTTCTCATTCTTCTGATATGCAGATTCGATATACGACCGGGCATACTTGGACAAAGCTTCGAACTCAGAAACATACTCAAGAACTGGTCTTCCACCTTGCTTGAGCTCCACAAACTTCTTGAACAGGACAGACTTCTGAGCTGTAGAAATGAACTTAGCTTCAAACCTGACTTGGAATTGCTCCCAAGTAATCTCTTCCTCCAGAGTATTGATGGTAATAGAGTTCCACCAATCAGCAGCTCTCCCTTGAAGCTGTCTTGATGCTAACTTCCTCTTAGTTGCATCCTCCATTCCCAAATCACCAAAAATCCTTCTACAAGCATCTATCCACCTCTGGACCTTAATAGTTGATTCTGTTCCCAAGAAAACCTTCCCTCCAAGAGCAGTATAGTCCTTGCACAACTTAGCAAAATCCACTGGTTTCGGAGTTTGGACTTGAACTCCAACATCTACTGCTGCCCCCGGAACTGGTATCCTTCTCATGATCGAAGTCATCATAGCTTCGAAGATAGCTGCATAATCAGCAGTCCCCTCAGTAGCACGGCCTTCCCTAGCAGCTGGTCTCCCTCTTCGACTCATTCCCAATATCTATAAAAAGGAATGATCAGAACATCTAGAGAAACAACTGCATAAAGGACTCAAACTCTACTAAGCTACTATATTATATATAGTATTCATCCATCAAAATACAATTACGTCTCTCATACGTAGTTACGTCTGTGAGCGTTGGGTAAAATTGATTAACCAATGCTCTAATACCAAATGTGACGACCGCCCATGACCCCTGCATCGAATCTAGAGATAGTGCGCTGTAAAGTGTGCCAGGCGACCATGGACGATTGTCAAGGTAGATAAAAAATAACAGAATCTATCGTATTACTCACAGCGCATGGACAAAATACAATAGAACATATATATAATGAAGCTTCACAGAATAGAATCCCATCAATAAAACTTCATAGAAGTTGAATACAAACATCTGAATAGTCAATACAACAAGCCTCACTACATATCACTCAGAGAATACAAAACAGCGGAACATCCAGTACATATAATAAGAAGATAATATGCAACCCTCCAGCTCGTCTTCGATATCAGCATCGTGAGAAGGGAACAGCACCTGTCACCTGCTACCTAGTCTGCCCGTCCCAAAAATGGACGAACAGCCCAAGGCAATAAGAGTTAAAACATAAAGCCTTGAGTCAGACAACAGTCTTAGTGAGCAGTAAATTAACTAACAACATACCAAAAGAGCATAAAGGAAAAGGAATAGGAATACAACCCTCCCACTCCAACCTCTTTCTACAGTGATAGCCCCCAGACACACACTAAGTAGAAGCAAACATAGCAGAGCATACAAAGTAAAGTAAAGCAATTATCACTCGAGTCAAGGGCGATGTTTTCCAAGTACAAACCCCCAAGGCCTAAACCAAGATCAGATAAGCACCCAGAAAATACCGCTCTTGAGACCGAATGACGATACAACCAAACATCCATGACTCTGGCTATCACTGTTATCATTGCTTCAATATCACCGTTAATTGAATGACCGGCACATTCTTTCAGCTGTCCGTCAAGGGCTAATGGAAACCCTGGTTCTAGACATAACTCCCGCACGTCATCGTGACCCGTGCCTAGAACTATCGAATCTGCCCAGAGTACTTGACTACCCAATTGTAGCCTTCAGGGACTATCGAATCTGCCCAACGTACTCTTGCTTTGAGCATGCTAGAACCTTCAACAACGATGAGATCTCAGCCTTCTAGTCGTCCTCCTCGACAACTATTTCCATACTAGCTCAAGCGCCTCTCGAGCATCCATTATCCTCAACCCGAACCATATCACCGAGTTACCAACATGCTTGGAATGATCCCGTCTGGATTAGACCAAGACTATCTCATATCATGCTTCGCTTCATCACATCCTCGCAAAGTCTCATCTCAACATCGTCATCAAATCTATGCATAAGAGCTTCATCATCCGCTACATATGCCACAAGCAGCTTTCCCAATTCAAGAGCCTTTCCCTTAGCTTTTGAATCATCTTCGGTCTAAATCAAATCATCAATCATCTAATTCATAGCAATCAATCAAGTCAAACATTAATCCAAGCAATCAAGCATTCAAATATGATCTAAGTAGACAATTATCACAATAATGGCAATTTCGTAATTAAAGAGTTGAAAGTCTAATAAGCATGAAAACATGAACAATATATCTATAATCTTGATGAATGAACTTGCATAGGTTAACATGTAGTAAAATGGATGTAACATCATCATGAACAATGGATCTATATGGATCTACACTTAGGATGAAGAAAATGTATGGAAATCACTATTTTAACACCAAATCGAGCCAACAATCCGATACACTCCTTTGGATCCGTGTGAGAGATAATCACCACTCACCAAATCACCAAAACAACCCCAAATCAAAATGCTTCAGATCTGGACAGCGAAGGATCTAGCTTGATCTATCGCGAATCCGCTTCAAACGAAGAAATCTCACTTCAAAGGATAAAGATCTTCAATCTAAGCTCTTGAATCTTCAATTTGATCTTCAACTTGGATGGATGGAATCACTAGATTAGAGTGGAGAAAAGAAGTGAAGAAGTGTAGAAGTCGAGCTCTCAAAATGGCAGCACTTCGTCGCTTCGAAATCCGGATCCCAAAAATGAAGAAATGGTCGAGTATTTATAGGCTTATTTCTCCTTAACTCGGCCATCTCCATAAGTCGTCTCCGACTTATAACCTTCCGACCTAAGCCCCTCCGACCTAGCCTCTTCCGACCTAGCAACCTCCGACTCAACACACGCGCCTATACGACTTACCGGACCCCCTGTCTACGACTTAATGCGCACGCGCCTTAACTGGTTAGACGACTTAGCGAGATAACCCATCCTACGACTTAACAGCTCAACCGAGTTACGACCTAACCTTAAGTCAACACGCGACCTAAGACTTAGCCAACAATTCTGACTTAACAGACCACGACTTAGAGATCCTGCGACTTATGACTTAGCAGCTAACCCCTAAGTCGGTTACGACCTAACTGAGTATACAACTTACGACCTAACTACAAGGCCACAACCCAACTAGGCTACGACCAAACTTCGCTACCACTAGGTCGCTAACCTGCTATCAACTATAAGTCGTCAACCCTTAGGTCACTTGACTGACCTATCTCACCATTCGACCTAAAATCCTTAAGTCGCTAACTCATCCAACCAACCTAATCCCTAACTCGGTCAGTTTTCTTAAGTTGTCTAACCGACCTAACTTCTCCACGATCTAACTCCTAAGGTCGTCTACTACCATAAGTCGGTCAGACCCTATAGGTCGTTCCAAACTGTCATACGACCTAAACCACAACCCCTCTTCCTTAGGGCGTCACCGACCTACCCCTTAGTCATTAACTCGCCCAGACTTATCACTTAACTCGTCCAAAACTCCTAAGTCGGCTACGACTTAGGACTTAAGCAAAATTCTGCCAAAATCTGAAACAACTTAACAGCAATGCAACCAAAGGTCAACTATTTTACGATGTTTCGATCCGTAAAAATACGGGTCGTTACAGAAAATGTTTTCCAAAGTTTTAAGAAAATAATAATTATTTGAAAATATTTATGATTATAAGTATTTTAAAATGACTTTAAAGAAATAGAAAGCATTGAACTCACTTTGATCGCTGGTAGAAAACTTCGATAATGACTGTAGCATCAATGGTATTCATTTTCGAGTTTTTAAATGTGGGAGTGCTACCATAGTAGTTTTGTTCAAGTATTTTGGTAGAAAAACCTCGATTTATAATTCCAAGGGTATTATTGGATATACTGAAAGTACGAGAATATATATATATATATATATATATATATATATATATATCAATCAAATTGATTTGAAATAAAACGTGGGCATTTAATTCTTAAGTTTCCCTTAAGAAAAGATTGAATCAGATAGTGTTGTTTTTTTGAAATATATTTTCATAAATAAATTTGACAGTAATAGAATTTTGGTATTAGTGAGAACTAATAAAGATTAGTACGTAAGTTGTATATAGACCATTTTTCTTTTCATAGTTTCCGATTCAAAATTTGAGTACATGACTTTGAGTTCGCACCATTTTGAATTAGAATCCAACGCTCAATTCTTGACGAAGAACACTTGATGATGGTTCTTGATAGGAAACCAAAGTTTTCTATCATATATGATTATATAAGAAGAATGGAGGTTTCTAATCAAGAAGCTTGATTGGAGTCCCCACTAAAGAATCGGGTGAGTGATACTAGTTTGGAAGCGAAGTTATGTATTCGAGTAGAGATTGAATCAGATTTGGGTATGGATGTTCTATGAACATCATGCAGACTTATGAGTAATATTGGGTATTCATGTTGTTAATTTCGAGGTCGAAATTCTTTTAAGAAGGGAAGAATGTAACGACTTGAAATTTTATCGTTTTAGTGTATGAATATTTAATTTAATTTAAATATTCAGTTAATGGCTTTCATTTGTTTAATAACCATCTTTTATTTTATAATTGATAACAGAAAATTTATTTTTAAATTTTGTTTAAATAAATAAATAGTTTGACGGAAAATTGGAAATGTGAACGAAACGCAATTTTTGGATTTTTAGCATTTTATCGAACTACATGTTATTTTACGTTGTAATATTTTGATTTTGCGTTAACAACACTTTTAGATTGTAAAACACTTTTATTTAGACATGTATATATAAATAACAAGCATTCAAATGAAAATTTAATTTAAAATTAAAATAAGATGGATGGGACATGAAATGAAGCCTTAAGTGTAAAAATGGACTTAGTACATTCAAAACCCTTATTATCCAATGTATTTGCTAATGATTGTCCTCTTCGTGGTTGGTAATGTGAGGTATGAGCTAAAAATTATGATTATAGGGCATTTTTGAGAATTTTCTTTATTTATTTTATTTAGTTACTTCATGTTATATTTATATTTTCATTTTCCATTTTATTTCATTCTATCTCCATTCCTTCTTCTCATCTCCATTTCCATCTTCTCTTCCTTTTTAAAATATAAAAATCTCATTTTTATTCAAAATCCTTATTCATTCTAGATCAAACCTTAAAAAGCTTAAAGAGTTGGTTTAGCATTCAAAAGGAGGGAAATAAATAAATTTGAGTTATTTAAAACTTATTAATATTTTGGAAAATCAATATTGAGAACTTATATGTTAAATTATTCATGAATTTGTTTGTAATGATCATGCTTACATAAACAAGTTAAATTTAAAAAAATTAGTGAAATTTCTTGAAATGAGCCTATTATGTTCACTATAACCAAAGAAATCAAGTTACCATGCTCTATTTGTTTTAAAACATAAATCACTTCTTGCATTCAAAATTCAATATCTCTCAAACAAATTTGAATTTGCTTATGCCGTCAACTAGTAAGTTTCTTTTTTAGATCCATGGTTTATTCTAAAAATAGTTGTGGAATTTTTAGTTGAGTATATTTGGAGAAATTTGAATAATACAGTAAACGATCAATTGTCGGTTTTTCGTCCATCACGAATTGATGAACGACCTTTATATTCGGGATCGTCTAGGCGGTTCATGATTTTTAGTGATAGTTTAAGGATTTTTAGTGTTGTGGTTTATTTGAATTTGATTGTTGTTCGAATTTGGGTTAAAAATCAAATTTCGGTGTACCGATTATCGAGAGGTCCATCAGAGGGTAACGGGACGAAGGTTGGATGTGACGACCGCCCATGACCCCTGCACCGAATTTAGAGATAGTGTGCTGTAAAGTATGCCAGGCGACCATGGACGATTGCCAGGGTAAATTAAACCAACAGAATCTATCGTATTACTCACAGCGCATGGACAAAATACAATAGAACATATATATAGTGAAGCTTTACAAAAAAGAATCTCATTAATAAAACTTCATAATAGTTGAATACAACATCTCAATAGTCAACACAATAAGCCTCACTACATAACACTCAGAGAATACAAAGCAGCGGAACATCCAGTACATATAGTAAGAAAGAAACAATATGCAATACTCCAGCTCGTCTTCGATATCAGCACCGTGAAAAGCTAGAACAGCACCTGTCACCTGCTACCTAGTCTGCCCGTCCCAAAATGGACGAACAGCCCAAGGCAATAAGAATTAAAACATAAAGCCTTGAGTCAAACAACAGTCTTAGTGAGCAGTAAATTAACTAACAACATACCAAAAGAGCATAAAGGAAAAGGAATAGGAATACAACCCTCCCACTCCAACCTCATTCTACAGTGATAGCCCCATACACACACTAAGCAGAAGCAAACATAGCAGAGCATACAATTTAAAGTAAAGCAATTATCACTCGAGTCAAGGGCGATGTTTTCCAAGTACAAACCCCCAAGGCCTAAACCAAGATCAGATAAGCACCTAGAAAATACCGCTCTTGAGATCGAATGACGATACAACCAAACATCCATGACTCTGGCTATCACTGTTATCACTGCTTCGGTTTCACCGTTAATTGAATGACCGGCACATTCTTTCAGCCGTCCGTCAAGGGCTAATGGTAACCCCGGTTCTAGACATAACTCCCGCACGTCATCGTGACCCGTGCCTAGGACTATCGAATCTGCCCAGAGTACTCGACCATCAACAGTTGGTCGTTGGGACTATCGAATCTGCCCAAACGTACTCTTGCTTAGAGCATGCTAGAACCTTCAACAACGATGAGACCCAAGCCTCCTAGTCATCCTCCTTGACGACCATTTCCATAACCATCCATTATCCCCAACTCGAACCATTTCACCGAGTTATCAACATGCTTGGGATGATCCCGTCTGGATTAAACCAAGTCTTCATCACATGATGTCTCGCTTCGTCACATCCTCGCAAAGCCTCATCTCAACATCACATCATCAGATCTATGCATAAGAGCTTCATCATCCCGCTACATATGCCACAAGCAGCTTTCCCAATTCAAGAGCCTTTCCCTTAGCCTTTGAATCATCTTTGGTCTAAATCAAATCATCAATCATCTAATTCATAGCAATCAACCAAGTCAAACATTAATCCAAACAATCAAGCATTCAAATATGATCTAAGTAGACAATTATCACAATAATGGCAATTTCGTAATTAAAGAGTTGAAAGTCTAACAAGCATGAAAACATGAACAATATCTCTACAATCTTGATGAATGAACTTGTATAGGCTAACACTTAGTAAAATGGTTGTTAAATCATCATGAACAATGGATCTATATGGATCTACACTTAGGATGAAGAAAATGCATGGAAATCACTATTTTAACATCAAATCGAGCCAACAATCCGATATACTCCTTTGGATCCGTGTGAGAGATAATCACCACTCACCAAATCACCTAAACAACCCCAAATCAACACGCTTCAGATCTGGACAGCAAAGGATCAAGCTCGATCTATCACGAATCCGCTTCAAACGAAGAAATCACACTTCGACGGATGAAGATCTTCAATCTAAGCTCTTGAATCTTCAATTTGATCTTCAACTTGGATGGATGGAAGCACTAGATTAGAATGGAGAAAAGAAGTGAAGAAGTGTAGAAGTCGAGCTCTCAAAATGGCAGCACTTCGTCGCTTCGAAATCCGGATCCCAAAAATGAAGCCAACCCCCTTCTATTTATAGGCAGAAAATCTCTTAAGTCGTAACTCGGTATTAGGTCGTCTCCGACCTACGACCTAAGACTCCCCTCCGACCTAAGTCTAACGACTTAACAACTCACGACCTACCAGAACTTCACTCTGCGCGACATAACCATCTCCGATCTAACAGGCCATACCCTTATGTCCTAACAATGTCGCGACTTAAGCTCCTCCGACCTATGACTTAGGAAAAATACTACGACCTACCAGCCAATCTCCTAAGTCGGTCACGACTTAACACATAGGCTACGACTTAACACTAAGCCAAAACCCAGCGACCTACGACTTAACAGGTAGGCTACAACCTACGACTTATAACTTAGCAGGGCTTCCGACCTAACAGATAACTAGGTTACGACTTAACTGGGTATACGACTTACGACTTAAGAGGCAACCCATTCTACGACTTAACGAACAAAGCACCTCATAGGTCGCTTACGACCTAACTACTAAAACACACGCGACCTAACAACTTACTAAGCTACGACCTACGACTTACAAAAACCTTGCGACCTAACAACTTAGCACCCACGCGACCTAACAGTGTTACGACCTACCACTCAACTCTTAGGTCGCTCACTGCTGCCCCAGCTTCCTTAGGTCGTTGCCGACCTAACTATATACTAGGTCGCTAACTCGCTAACCACTAGGTCGTAAGTTCCTTAGCTCGCGCTTCCCTTAGGTCGCTAACATTCTATAGGTTGTCCCAAACTAACTCGCGACCTAAACCACTATGCAACCTAACTGTTGGTCCTCCTTAGGTCGTTACCGACCTATCCCTTAGGTCGCTCAAAACCCTTAACTCGCCCGAAACCCTTAAGTCTCCTATCTCTTAGGTCGTCTACGACCTAAACCCTTACCATCCATCATACGACCTAACTCCAAATCTTTAGGTCGCCAACCCCGACATCCTTAACTCGGTTACGACTTAGGACTTAAGCTCAGGACGACTTATCACAAATGCGACCAAACATCAACTGTTTAACGATATTTCGATCCGTAAAATACGGGTCGTTACATTCTCTCCCCCTTAGGAATTTCTTCCCCGAAATTCCAAGCAAACAAAGCAATCAAAGACTATTCTGTACGCCTACCATCCATAGCAATCAACAAACCATGCATCCAATTCTAGCTTAGCGTACAGAATTCTAAAATTAGAACAAGTTACAATTTCGTTAGATGACACGACACCTTTGGGCCATACCTCGAAGAGTTCAGGATGAGCTGCCTTCATCCTCTCTTCCACCTCCCACGTACAGTCGTTATCATCATCACTCCATTGTATCTTGAGCAACTTAACTGTCTTCCTCCTAAGCTGTTTCGTGTCGGTTTCAACAACACGAAGCGGCTTACGACGTCTCTTATCGACTGGATCAACTTCGAAATCTTCACAGCTATCAGCAGAAACCACCCTATCCGAGTCGTGCACATACTTCCATAGATATGATACATGAAAAACATTGTGCACACCCGACATCTTCTCCGGTAACTCCAATCTATAGGCGAGCTTTCCAACTCGCTCGACGATCGGGAATGGTCCAACAAATCTCGGAGTCAATTTCCCTTTCTTCCCGAATCGAATAACATTCTTCAGTGGAGAAATCTTCACAAAAACCATGTCTCCAACGTCGAATTCCAAATCTTTACGACGCTTATCGGCATAACTTTTCTGACGGTCTTGTGCTGCCTTCATTCGTTGCCGAATGACCTCTATATAATCCGAAGTCTGTCGAATCATTTCTGGCCCAAGTATCAACTTTTCTCCGGTCTCTAACCAACACGTCGGAGAGTTACACGGTCTCCCATACAATGCTTCATACGGTGCCATACCAATGCTTGACTGGTAACTGTTGTTATACGCAAACTCCACCAAATGAAGGTGATCTTCCCATGGTCCTCCGAAATCCAAAACACAAGCTCTGAGGAGATCTTCCAAAACTCGGTTGACTCTCTCGGTCTGACCATCTGTTTGAGGGTGATAAGCTGTACTCAAACACAACTCGGTTCCCAAAACTTCCTGGAAGCTCTTCCAAAATCCACTAGTGAACAATGGGTCTCGATCGCTCACTATACTCTTCGGAATACCATGGAATCGGACTATCCCCTTAACATACAACTCAGCCAACTTTGATGCAGTCCTAGTCGATCGAACAGGAATGAATCGTGCACTCTTAGTCAAACAATCTACAATGACCCAAATCCCTTCATTTCCCGTTCTGGTTCTAGGAAATCCATCGATAAAATCCATCGATACCTGCTCCCACTTCCATGTAGGAACTTCTAATGGCTGAAGCAATCCACTTGGCTTCTTCTGTTCAGCCTTTACCAACTGGCAGTTCATGCACTTGGAAATAAAATTTCCAACATCCTTCTTCATACCTTCCCAATAGTAGGTTCTCTTCATATCCCAATACGTCTTATTTCCACCTGGATGAATTGTCAACTTTGAGTGATGAATTTCCTTCAAAACTTCATCTCTCACTCCATCTATCTCGGGAACAACTAGTCGTCCTTGCTTTCGAAGCCAACCCTCTCGATCGACTTCGAATCCTTTATCCTTTTCTGGATCCGATCCAGATTCCAAATCACGGATAATCTTGACAATCTTATCATCTCGCTTTTGACTCTCGCCGATCCTTTCCACAAGAGTCGGTCTTATTGATAAGTTTGCCAACATCTCAGGTTCCAATTCGCATCTAGGCCTGAAAGTCAAATCCAGCTAAATACTCGAGATTCTTCCATTCAGAAAACATGGCTCCCAGTCCTGCATGTCTTCTACTTAACGCATTTGCCACTGCGTTACCTTTTCCCGGAGTATAAGCTATACCAAAATCATATGATGCCAAAAACTATAGCCAACGTTGCTGCCGAAGATTCAAATCTTTTTGGGAGAAAAGATACTTCAACGACTTATGATCTGTAAACAACTCGAATCGAACTCCCAGTAGATAATGTCTCCACATCTTCAGAGCAAAAACAATCGCCGCCAACTCCAAATCATGAGTCGGATAATTCCTTTCATGCGGCTTCAGTTGTCGACTTGCATACGCAACAACTTTATCTCTCTGCATTAGCACTGCTCCAAGTCCAGTACCACATGCGTCGGTGTAAACCACCATCTCATCATTCCCACTAGGAATAGTCAAAACTGGAGCACTCGTCAATCGTTCTTTCATGATTCTAAAAGCTTGCTCACACTTATCATCCCATCTGAACACTAGGTTCTTTTTCGTCAATCCTGTTAACGGTGCAGCCACCTTGGAAAAGTCTTTGATAAACCGTCAATAATATCCTGCTAATCCAAGAAAACTTCTCACATCAGATGCATTCTTAGGTCTAACCCAATCCTGGATTGCTGCCACCTTAGCGGGATCAACCGCTATTCCATTTCCAGAAATCACATGGCCTAAGAACCTCACTTCACAATTCCAGAAGTGACACTTCGAAAACTTAGCCTTCAGCTGATGTTTCCGCAAGATTTCCAAAACAATACGCAAGTGTGTCTTGTGCTCTTCTTCAGTTCTGGAATAAATCATAATATCATCCACGAACACAAGTACGAACTTGTTCAACTGATCTCTGAACACTCTATTCATAAGATCCACAAAATAAGCTGGCGCGTTAGTCAATCCAAACGGCATTACCAGCCACTCAAAGAAACCGGATGGTGTCCTAAAAGCTGTCTTTGGCACACTATCCTTAGCCACTCTCAACTGGTGAAATCCCGTTGCCAAATCCATCTGAGAAAACACCTTAGCCTCGTGAAGCTGATCAAACAAGTCATCTATTCTCGGCAATGGATACTTGTTCTTCTTAGTCACCTTATTCAGCTCATGATAATCCACACACAACCTCAGCGATCCATCTGCTTTGGTTACAAACACAACTGGTGCACCCCATTCGGACACACTACGCCGAATGAATCCTTTCTGAAAAAGATCATCAACTTGCACCTTCAACTCATGCTGTTCCCTAGGCGCCATCCGCCTAAGAGGCATCACAACAGGTCTGGCTCCTTCAACTAGATCTATACGAAACTCGATCTCTCTATGCGGCGGCAACCCTTTGACTTCGTCAAAGACATCCTTGAATCCATTAGCGATCGGCACTGATGACAGTCCATCCCGTGGAACAACCTGCGAATACATGAAGCTCATGAAGACGCCTTCTTCATGCTTACATCGTATCACAATCTTTCGCCCCTCCACATTCTCGACTGTCACTTCCAACCTCTCGCAATCAACCTTTGCCGCATACTTCCTAAGCCAGTCCATACCCAAAATAATTCCGAACCCCGCAAAGTTCAGAACAAAACAATCACAAACAAAAGAGCAATCATGACTCGATACGACTAAACCACGACATAACATACACAAACAGGACGAACCCCCAACTGGATTAGTCACAACCAATGGCCTATCAACAATATCCGGTTCCAAACCCAACCGGCCTACAAGTTCACTACAAACAAACGAATGTGACGCCCCAGTATCAAACAGGACTCTAACTGGAACACCACATAGGAAAAGAGTACCTTGAACCACCACACTCTTCCCCTTCTCTTTAGCGGTAGGAGCTTTCGAAGACGACGGAACAGCTCCCAAAGCATAAGCTGGCACAATCTGCTTGTCCCTCCTCGGTTCTGGACAATTCTTCCTGAAATGCCCTAGCTTGTCACAGTTGTGACACTTCATCGGTGCCTTCGGATTCTTACAATCCTTCGAGAAATGGCCCTTCTGCTGACAATTGTAGCAAGTCACCTCGCCTTTCGGCTTCTTCTGGCCATCCTTACCCTTATGCTGCTGCTGCTTCCTCTTCTGGTTTCCACCTTGCTGAGGTTTAGACTCTCCCCTGGTAACAGCAACAACAGATCGTTCCTTAGGAAACAGACTCTCATGTCTGAGAGCTTTCTCCACAAGCTTCTCAAATGAATCATCCAAATGATCCACTAACTGTCTCCCAAGATAACTATCCAAGCCTGTCACAAACTTCTCATTCTTCTGATATGCAGATTCAATATATGACCGGGCATACTTGGACAAAGCTTCAAACTCAAAAACATACTCAAGAACTGGTCTTCCACCTTGCTTGAGCTCCACAAACTTCTTGAACAGAACAGACTTCTGAGCTGTAGAAATGAACTTTGCTTCAAATCTAGCTTGGAATTGCTCCCAAGTAATCTCTTCCTCCGGAGTATTGATGGTAATAGAGTTCCACCAATCAGAGGCTCTCCCTTGAAGCTGCCTTGATGCCAACTTCCTCTTAGTTGCATCCTCGATTCCCAAATCACCAAAAATCCTTCTACAAGCATCTATCCATCTTTGGACCTCAATGGTTGATTCTGTTCCCAAGAAAGTCTTTCCTCCAAGAGCAGTGTAGTCCTTACACAGCTTAGCAAAATCCACCGGCTTTGGAGTTTGGACTTGAACTCCAACATCAACTGCTATCCCTGGAACTGGTATTCTTCTCATGATCGAAGTCATCATAGCTTCGAACATAGCTGCATAGTCAGCAGTCCCTTCAGTAGCACGGCCTTCCCTAGCAGCTGGTCTCCCTCTTCGACTCATTCTCAATATCTAAAAAAAGTAATGATTAGAACATCTTAGAGAAACAACTACATAAAGGACTCAAACTCTACGAATCTACTATATTATATATAGTAGTCATCCATCAAAATTACAATTACGTCTCTCATACGTAGTTACGTCAGCGAGCGTTGGGTAAAATCGATTAACCAATGCTCTGATACCAAATGTGACGACCGCCCATGACCCTTGCACTGAATCTAGAGATAGTGCGCTGTAAAGTGTGCCAGGCGACCATGGACGATTGCCAGGGTAAATTAAACCAACAGAATCTATCGTATTACTCACAGCGCATGGACAAAATACAATAGAACATATATATAGTGAAGCTTTACAGAAAAGAATCTCATTAATAAAACTTCATAATAGTTGAATACAACATCTCAATAGTCAACACAATAAGCCTCACTACATAACACTCAGAGAATACAAAGCAGCGGAACATCCAGTACATATAGTAAGAAAGAAACAATATGCAATACTCCAGCTCGTCTTCGATATCAGCACCGTGAAAAGCTAGAACAGCACCTGTCACCTGCTACCTAGTCTGCCCGTCCCAAAATGGACGAACAGCCCAAGGCAATAAGAATTAAAACATAAAGCCTTGAGTCAGACAACAGTCTTAGTGAGCAGTAAATTAACTAACAACATACCAAAAGAGCATAAAGGAAAAGGAATAGGAATACAACCCTCCCACTCCAACCTCATTCTACAGTGATAGCCCCCAGACACACACTAAGCAGAAGCAAACATAGCAGAGCATACAATTTAAAGTAAAGCAATTATCACTCGAGTCAAGGGCGATGTTTTCCAAGTACAAACCCCCAAGGCCTAAACCAAGATCAGATAAGCACCCAGAAAATACCGCTCTTGAGATCGAATGACATACAACCAAACATCCATGACTCTGGCTATCACTATTATCACTGCTTCGGTTTCACCGTTAATTGAATGACCGGCACATTCTTTCAGCCGTCCGTCAAGGGCTAATGGTAACCCCGGTTCTAGACATAACTCCCGCACGTCATCGTGACCCGTGCCTAGGACTACCGAATCTGCCCAGAGTACTCGACCATCAACAGTTGGTCGTTGGGACTATCGAATCTGCCCAAACGTACTCTTGCTTAGAGCATGCTAGAACCTTCAACAACGATGAGACCCAAGCCTCCTAGTCATCCTCCTTGACGACCATTTCCATAACCATCCATTATCCCCAACTCGAACCATTTCACCGAGTTATCAACATGCTTGGGATGATCCCGTCTGGATTAAACCAAGTCTTCATCACATGATGCCTCGCTTCATCACATCCTCGCAAAGCCTCATCTCAACATCACATCATCAGATCTATGCATAAGAGCTTCATCATCCCGCTACATATGCCACAAGCAGCTTTCCCAATTCAAGAGCCTTTCCCTTAGCCTTTGAATCATCTTTGGTCTAAATCAAATCATCAATCATCTAATTCATAGCAATCAACCAAGTCAAACATTAATCCAAACAATCAAGCATTCAAATATGATCTAAGTAGACAATTATCACAATAATGGCAATTTCGTAATTAAAGAGTTGAAAGTCTAACAAGCATGAAAACATGAACAATATCTCTACAATCTTGATGAATGAACTTGTATAGGCTAACACTTAGTAAAATGGTTGTTAAATCATCATGAACAATGGATCTATATGGATCTACACTTAGGATGAAGAAAATGCATGGAAATCACTATTTTAACATCAAATCGAGCCAACAATCCGATATACTCCTTTGGATCCGTGTGAGAGATAATCACCACTCACCAAATCACCTAAACAACCCCAAATCAACACGCTTCAGATCTGGACAGCAAAGGATCAAGCTCGATCTATCACGAATCCGCTTCAAACGAAGAAATCACATTTCGACGGATGAAGATCTTCAATCTAAGCTCTTGAATCTTCAATTTGATCTTCAACTTGGATGGATGGAAGCACTAGATTAGAATGGAGAAAAGAAATGAAGAAGTGTAGAAGTCGAGCTCTCAAAATGGCAGCACTTCGTCGCTTCGAAATCCGGATCCCAAAAATGAAGCCAACCCCCTTCTATTTATAGGCAGAAAATCTCTTAAGTCGTAACTCGGTATTAGGTCGTCTCCGACCTACGACCTAAGACTCCCCTCCGACCTAAGTCTAACGACTTAACAACTCACGACCTACCAGAACTTCACTCTGCGCGACATAACCATCTCCGATCTAACAGGCCATACCCTTACGTCCTAACAATGTCGCGACTTAAGCTCCTCCGACCTATGACTTAGGAAAAATACTACGACCTACCAGCCAATCTCCTAAGTCGGTCACGACTTAACACATAGGCTACGACTTAACACTAAGCCAAAACCCAGCGACCTACGACTTAACAGGTAGGCTACAACCTACGACTTATAACTTAGCAGGGCTTCCGACCTAACAGATAACTAGGTTACGACTTAACTGGGTATACGACTTACGACTTAAGAGGCAACCCATTCTACGACTTAACGAACAAAGCACCCCATAGGTCGCTTACGACCTAACTACTAAAACACACGCGACCTAACAACTTACTAAGCTACGACCTACGACTTACAAAAACCTTGCGACCTAACAACTTAGCACCCACGCGACCTAACAGTGTTATGACCTACCACTCAACTCTTAGGTCGCTCACTGCTGCCCCAGCTTCCTTAGGTCGTTGCCGACCTAACTATATACTAGGTCGCTAACTCGCTAACCACTAGGTCGTAAGTTCCTTAGCTCGCGCTTCCCTTAGGTCGCTAACATTCTATAGGTTGTCCCAAACTAACTCGCGACCTAAACCACTACGCAACCTAACTGCTGGTCCTCCTTAGGTCGTTACCGACCTATCCCTTAGGTCGCTCAAAACCCTTAACTCGCCCAAAACCCTTAAGTCTCCTATCTCTTAGGTCATCTACGACCTAAACCCTTACCATCCATCATACGACCTAACTCCAAATCTTTAGGTCGCCAACCCCAACATCCTTAACTCGGTTACGACTTAGGACTTAAGCTCAGGACGACTTATCACAAATGCGACCAAACATCAACTGTTTAACGATATTTCGATCCGTAAAATACGGGTCGTTACATTGGAGGAAGACGGACATTTTCCGTGTTGGAGGTGAGTTCTATAGTGGTCTGGGTTATCGGAATAGCTCGATCTATGGCTTTGGGTTCCTTGGCTTTCTACGTATGGTCATGACTAGATGGTGGGTCTATGGAGGGGCAGAGCTCGGCCAATCTTTGACTATAGATGGAGTAGAAGTTAGGGTTCACATCGTGATGGCCAAGTGATGATCGATAGACGAGGAGGGGTCATGGAGTGAATTTTGGTGTCGTATTTTTTTTTGTCCTCACTCGCGTGAGTCCGGGTTGGTTTCGGTTTTGATAGAGGGGGTCGGGGTCATCGACGGTGGCTCTGAAGGGGTGCGTGGGGTTAGGGGCGTTTGCTGGTGAGATCGGCGTAGCAGCTGGTTGCTTCGATGACGTGTGCACGTGCACATGTGCACGAGTGTATGCATATGAAGAAGGCTCCAGGTTTATGAAATAAAGGAATGTGAGTTGTTTTCTTGGTTTCATGAAGATGGAGAAGGAGATTGGTACGCGGACTTTGGTGTTTAGTTTTTTGGGCTATTAGGCCTTATTTATATATGTATATGTATGTATGTATGTATGTATGTATGTATTTATGCATGCATGAAGAAGATTTTTAAGTTTAAACTTAGGAAAATGTATATCACCTTCATCCGAAATCCGTTTGACACATGATTTACAACGTTGGGTTCGTATTAACTTATTGAACACACTCATAAAATTAGTTGACCCGTATGTGATAGTACAATTTAATGGTAAACTAATAATGGTTGCGTTCAATTATGTGGTTAGTAATTATAAATAATCCCTGATATTTGTTTTGCAGAATAAAATACCATTCTGCTATATTTAAACCGAATAGATTATATTGGATATCTATTTAGCAGAATAAATCACAATTCTGCTATTATGTTAATTTGGACATTTAATTATCTGTTAGTTGAATTATATTGAGTTGTTATCCATCGACTGATCGTGTGGAATTTATTTACATAGCTGTTTATGTAAAAATCCATGTTATGACTTGAATGTCCTTATGGAAAATAATGGTAGCTTGTATAAGTACCATTGAGATTTGCTAAGCCTTTTCTAAATTGGACAAGTATGGATTTGAGATCTATTTAAGTTATATAACAATTTTATGTGTATTTTTAAAGTAATTAATAATGTAAATTGTTAATTTCAATAATAATGTTTAAGTTGGTTTAAATTAATGATGTTGGAGTTGATTTAAAGTAATAAAGTTTTAAAGTTAATTTGAATTAAAAATGTTCAAGATAATTATTATTTAAACTAAAAATGTTTTGAAGATAGTTATTATTTAAATTAAAAATGTTTTGAAGTAAATTATTATTTAATTAAAAATGTTTTAAAGATAATTATTACTTCCAATGACTATGTTTTGAAGTTAATTATATTATTTTAATTAGTTATGATTAAGCTAATTATCCTTTTAATCAATGATTTTCTTGAGTTAAATAATCTTTTAAATTAATGATGCTTATAGTCAATTTATTTAAATAAAAGTACTTAAAGTTAATTAATTATTTAATAACAATGTTTAAATTAATTATTATTTTATTCAAAAGGTATTTAAAGCTGATTAATTATTTTAATAATAGTGTTTGAACTTAATTAATCATTTATTAATTGTATTTAAAATTTATTAATTAATTTAAAAATGGAGTTTCAATTAATTCAAGAATATGCTTTAAATAATAATTATGTTTTATAAAACGGGCTTAAAGCTAATAAGTTTGTTTCGGAAAAGGGGTATTGCTTAGTGAAAAGAATTAAGTAAAAAGAGTTATATTGTGGAAAGAGATCTTGAATTTTGAAAAGAAAGATTGGGTTTATAAAGTTTTGATTGGATCAATTATATTAATCAAGTTATGAATCAAATAAATAAGCAGTCCTTCTTAATTTGGAGGTAGGGAAGCATTTCCCTACTTAACCCCGAAGGACTAGTTGTTGGGATTCATAATAAACCATGTTTTCAAAGACATATCTTTTGATCCATTTAAAATGAATTTCAAATAAGAAATCCTCTAAATGGGTCTGGGAATATACTTATACCAGTGATATAATTATATAAATATTGTGAAAAATAATTAAAGAGATTTAATTAATAGAAGATTAATCAAATGAGGCTTAGTGGTTTCCATGGAAAATTAAATATGTGGTTGATGTGTGTTTATTTGATATTTAAATAACTGACTATCAAATCTTGACCAGATTTTAACTCTGGAAACATCCAGAGGAAACATGGGAATTATAGAGTACAACTATCTTAGATGATACTACTGTATATATAAACTCATTATGTTCTTCTATGGCAAAAGATAAGGAGATCCATCCACTTAAATGGTTACGTGGTGATCTCTGCTCTTATCTTGTTTGTTTATTTTCAAAAGAACCGGAGAAAGAATCGGAGTTGAGTTTATCGAAAGTTGTCGAATGTTGATTCGAAGAGACCAAGATCAGATAAGTATAAATTATCTGAAAACCAATTCGAACCTACTTAAACATTCGAATTGGAAACATTTTGAAGATGATGAAATCGAAGATGGAGCTCTTTAAAGTGTAAAGGCTACTTACTACAAGTCTTGAGGTTGATTCCAAAATGGATGTATAGAAGTAGTGTCTTCGGTTTGTTCATATCCTGAACAACTTGTATGGATGAATGTTGATACCGCATTGCTGCATTGAGGGCAGTGTTAGCATTCCAAGTGGGATTGCTATATAAAAGGTAAAACGTAGCCTCAAGCTTTGTCATCTGGGAATGACTGAAATCAGGGGAGATGCAGCAGGCTAAGTAGGTCGCACCCATTAGGGTATGTCATCACCCTTCTAGATATATATACATATACATATATACATATACATACATACATACATACATACATATATATATATATATCGATTTCATGGTGCATGAGAGCTCTTCGAAAAAGGTTGCAAAGCAATTGGGTGATGACATATTCGGTACTATCCAGTACGGGGTGGGGTGGGCCTATGATGGCAAAGGGTCTAGGCGAGGCCCTTGGTATATTTTCTAAAGGTGTACTATGGTAGGTGGTACCCCGATGCCTTGTCATTGTATGGAATCCATTTTCCAATACATGCCATTACGGACTTTTTTGTATACTTATTATGCTACAATTTAATTAATGTAACAATTTCGGCTATATTAGATATTTCTTTTATACCCTAGACATTTTTATAATATCATTGGACTTTCTATAAAAATGGTTTGGCTATCGTAAGGTAAAAACTCGTCCGTGTTTATGTGCAGCATGGTCTTATGAGATATCTTTATTTTCAAAGGTTTTCATAACATTAATAATCAATATGATTCTTTTCTCACGTTGGTTTTACTAGACTAATCCGAACGTTGTTTTCTTATAATGCTCGGGTTAGACCGAGCATATTTTCTAGATTTAGCTTTGGATGCTTTGGAGCTCAAGAGACAATCTGGATGCCTAAGACGTCTTTCTCGTATATTCCTTTTTATTTCTACTACATTGTTTTGTTGAAGTTTTCAGCATTTGTAACGACAAGCTGTTAAACTGTCCATACTGATCGTAGATTTGTACTATGATTGTATATATAAAAAATTTCTCTTGTGTAAAGATCATTTTATATTATAGATTATTTCGCTGCTTTGTGAGATTTTGTTCTTCTTTATCTTTTCTTTTTCCCAACTACATGTCTTTCTAACACTCGGATGCTCGGCACATGAATACCGTGGATGTATCAGTGTCGACTTCTGAGATTTGAAAAGGCGGGTCATTATAACGGGCAGAGACCAATAGGAGTAGTCGAACCTTAGCAGCCAGAGACCATCCACAGAAGAGTCAATCCTTGGTGAGGAGTGATCAACAACCGAATAGTTGACCCTTGATAGGCAGCGACCAACAACCAAATAGTTGACCCTTGGTGAACAATGATCAACAACCTAATATTCGACCCTTGGCGGAAACAACCAACAACCCCTTAGAAGTTGACATGCACGGGGTATTTGTAGTGGTTAAAATTGATGCTGGAATGGCTGAGATGATGCTGTAAAATTGGCTGGCTAAGTAGTTAATATCGGTATCAAATACGTATCGGCCAAGTACCGGTATGAGATATTTCAAAATATCACTATAATGTCGGTTGATATCGATGATATATCATATTTATAACAAGTTATAACCGATAATGTGATATATTGTAATTGCATAGTTATGTTTAGTTCTTTAGCTATTTTGTGATATCTATTATTTATTCAAATTCCATATTCATAATTCCTTCATTTTTGTTTCCACTTGTATTATTGAACAAGTAGCGTTGATTTGATACTAAGTACTGTTTCTAGCTCCTTCTTTATCGATGCAAATATTTGACTTTACCGCTCTATAACTTTTAGTTTGGGGTGCATGATAATAACAAAAACAAAAAAATGAACTTTCATAAATTAACTTACCAACAAGAAATAATAAACGAAGAAAATGACTAGAAGAAGTAGTTCTTACACAATCTTGTCTTAAGTGATAAGTGCGTACATAAGATAAAACATACAAAATAATTGGATAAGTAGAGTTTTCTTTACTGAAAAGCGAATGAAGAGAATATATATATAATTGAAAAAAATATTGCATTAGGATTTCAAATATGGTGTACATATTCACATTCATCGTGTACTAAAAACAAACTTTAAGAATGTGAAGTTATTTATTTATCAATTTATCTTCACCAACACTTACAATAATGAATGATATTCATTGAAAATATCAAATATTCTACACTAAATATCGGAGTGATATATCGACAAAAACGGGCGATATATCGATAACGAAATTTTAAGCGATATTTTGAAATAAAATATCATCTAAGGAGCGATATGAGATATATTGACGATATATCAGTGGTATTATTCGATATTAACTACTTAGCTAGCTAGAAAGGCATTGAGCTATAGATCTAATTGATGAGAGACAACCGGCGAAGTGAAAGGAATCACGGTGGAAGTTAACATCTATAGAAAAAACCCCGTAAGATACATGCTCTGCTCTTACTATTCAGGTTATGTATACGCATAGTGGAATCATGTTGCACAACATGCTCTATGTCAAAAGCAAACACACTTGGTTGTACTTCTTTGTCGGCTCTGGTTGTGTGCTAATGTGGCGAAGCAAACTAGGTAGGCGTACCTTTTTCCAAAGATATGGAAAGAAGTGGGAACTACTAGTGGTAGTGCTGAAGGAGCGGGCCGAGCTTGGGAGGTCCGGCTGCACTACTCAGGATGATATGAAGGACCAATCGTACGATTACTTGCGGGGGCTGCATCGGAGCCGGGTTAGCGATAGGTCGTGCCTAAGGCAATCTAGAGGCATGTTGATCGGGGGATGGGCCAAGGGAGGTGCTCGAATAGATGGGTTGTCTAAGAGACAGCTTGTCATAAGAAGGGCTGGGATGATGGCGAACGGGCCAAGGGAAGTTTTTTTTTTTGAAAAACGATCGGTTGAAACGACAATTGGTTGAAAACAATCGATTGGAATGCCAAAGCGATGGAATGATCGGTTAGAATACCAAGGCTGTTCGAACGATCGGTGGAAACGTTAACATGGAACGATCGGTGGCAGCAATCTTGGAACGATCTCGAATTATGTGGGTCGAGTTGTGTGTATTCACACACATACATATGCATGTATGTATGTATGTATGTACACACACAGATACACATATACATACATATATACATAGTAAGCATTCCCCAAACCTCTCTTTTGCTACACCTCATTCTACACCTTTACCTTTTTTGTGCTACATTATTATAAATCAAATGAAATTTTAGGAATATTCAATCTATATCATGAACATCATATATGAAAAACGAGATCATTTCAGAGCTCCCAACATGTTTAAAATGTTAAGTCGAACATCAACCGTTAAAACGCTTGTTTTAACTGGTGATTTGAAACATGATTATGAATGTATTAAGGTTTTTCAGATTATGTTAAATTTTGTGGAGATGCACTTGAGTTATGCAAGGACATTTCTACAAATTTTCTTTTGATTTCAAATTGGGTTGGTTGGAAAGTAAGAAAAGCGTAGAACCATCCACACACAATAATGAAACAATTAATGAGAAAATAAATCTCAACAATCCAATTGTCTTAGACAGCCGGCCACGTATTCACCCACACATGGAAACAGCAATAGAAAGCATTATTATATTGTACAAGACAGAATGTACCATTTACTTTAGTCCAAAATTTGGGTTTGAAATTACAAGTTTGTTTAAGTATAATGGCTTCAAACATCGCGTCTTCCAAGATATGCAACAATTATTCAGTTGAATACGATTGAGTAACCAACGATAAACTTCCATGTATACGGAAGATTTTTGAAATTAGGAGGACAAAATATTTTGAAGATGGAAATGTCCAGATAGGTATGACAGACTATTAAACACGGTCTGATTTGCATATGATAATATAAAATTCGACAAATCTACATTGTACAGTATTCGTGCAATCATATATGATTTGAGTGTACTAGACATGTGAAATAAATGCTAGGACAGCAATTGTAATCGTAGCTATTTAATTAGTGCCGCGAGCATGCTATTCAGAAAGAGAAAAATGACGTCCCATCATTTCGAGCTTAATAAGTTTACTGTAGGTAACAGGTTCAGTACCGCTACGTATTTATGCAACCGTGCTAGGTAACGTACAGGTTGAAATTTGTCATGTATGTACAGGGTTTATTTATAATTACGTAAATAAAGGTTGAATAAGGTTAATCTTTTTCAATTTTCATAAAATTGCTATGTGCATACAAAAAATGTTAGCCTTTTAAAATAAAATAAAATCCGCAACTATTTTCATTATTCTAATGATCATTTACGGACTTCTCGTCGATCAGAACCCACCAAAATTTCTTTCGGTGAGCAATCATTGGTTTTATTTTCGTTTTTTGATGGAGTTTTTTCGAATTTTGCTGTATGTACCTGAGAGTATGATTGAAAATCATTTTATTGATTACATTTACCACATCCGTGTAACAGTTTTCTCTAGTAGAGTCCTCTTAAATTTGAATTCCTTATTCAAAAAGGAGTCACTTTAAGAACGCCCTTATTAATCCCTAATGCATACAATTAGTTTTAAAATGGATTTGACTCAAATCCCTTATTTAGGAAACAAAAAAAAAGAAAACAATCTTGCAACTATTTTCTTTTAATAGCAAATACTTAACCAAAACATTCAAAGTACGTGAGTAAAGCATAAGTGCTATAAATACTACCTCCTCGGTAGAGGAGATATCGCTATCCACATCAGAATGTATCATATATCATCTACATTTCCAGAAAAGAGGCAGGCAAGATCAAGAATATAGTTCACAGAATAACTAAAGTGAATATAACTTCTGTCCCAAGAACTGCCTTCTTATAAACACTTGTTCCTCAAGATCTCCTATTGTTACCAAAGTAAGTGCATCACAGCTGTGTAGTCAATTCTCCGATATTGCTCCGATATACCCCGATATATCCCGTAGCGGACTTTTGGGGCAACAATATTCCCATAAAGCGGCCCAATATAGCGCATCCGCTATTATCTCCGATATTACGGCAATAATCCGCTATATCCCCGATTTTGTTGCCCTGATATATCCCCTTTCCTATAAATAAGCATTTTGTTTGATGTCTTGCTTTTAAGTTTTATGGTAACTTCAAAGTTGATGTAACAATGATATACGATGTTGGTTATTATAACCAGTTCTAATTTTTAAGTGTCAACTTTGTTTATCTTTACTTTATTATAAATTGCTTTGCTTGGCGGGAAATAATAAGTAATACTTGTTCCTTTTTTTAATGTAGAATGTTCATCATTTCTCTTTTTAAAGTCGTCCGCGATATCCTGCTATATCCCCGATATATTTCCGCTACAACTTTTCGCACCTCAAATGCTATGGAGCGGCAGAGCGCTTAAACTGCACAACATCACGGTGATGCATCAACATCAGTGACTGAATTATCAAAGTGAGTTTACCGTTTGATAGCTCGGATCAAAGGGCACGGAAAACATCGGAAGGTGGGATCAATCGTATACACTAATTTCTATTAACAAAGATACGTTACGGTACCTGATTATATCCAAAATAATATGTGCCTCGTCTCAACACAAGGTAATATACACAAGTTTCAGGATTTGTATTGATCGCATATCAGGAAAACAAAAATAAATGTCTCATATCATAACAGAACGATATACACAAACAAATCATAAAAATTTATAACACAAGTGGATTTTGACTAAAACACAACATATGTACAACATCATCTACCTAGAAGATTATATACATATAAAACTGCCCAAAACAATGAAATCCATATTCATACAAACTAATAATGTACATAAGGACCGACAATGTGACGCCCCACCTCTATACTCACACTAGCCAAGGACACTACGGGGTAATGCCGTCGACTAGCACGAAGAATAAGGCTGTTGAGGAGCGACCATCTTTGTAATTGCTTTGTGCGGGTACCGATATGTCAGATAATATGACTTGTAGTTCATTTCAAGAGGAAATCCAACATATCAAATACAAACTCAAAGCTACTACACAGTGGCTATGTGGGCTTCGGAAACAAATATAGAAATAAGCATAACACAAATAAGTCACAGATATTCATATCACAAAGGCGGAAACATATATGAATATAACACATAAAAGTGTACATCAAAATAGTGGTCATTCAAGATCCACTTCATCACAAAAGAATAGGTACAAGTGCTAAGCAAAAAAATATGTATACATCAAGGAGTCTCTATCTCGAATGTATAATAACAAAAACTACTGATCTAAATTAGTTACCCAAAAGTCAGATGACGGACCCTGATAAGAAGTCAAGCAGAAACACCTGAAATACCTCGGTCTGACCCGAGTATTATTTAAGAAGAAAAATAATAAACGGATCAGTCTAGCTATAAATATCATATAAAATGAGATAGGATAAGAGATATAACAGAAATGTATGATAACAATAAGGTTATACTGTGACAAGTATATATTTGATAACAACGAAAATCATACAATATCTCAAATCTACTCAAACACCCAAAAAGAATGTCATATTCTTTAACTTATTCACCAAACCCCAAATATTGACAAAACATATCAATGCCACTCGCAAAAATTGGTGAAACACAAATTCTAGAAATCATCAATCAGAAATCCAAAAAACACAAAGGGGGAGGCCTATCACAAACGGAAGCATGAAAACTCACTAATACGTGTATCACAAACGGAATGCTATTCCATGGTCGCTAACCATCAAGTTTGAGTCGAGGCTCCACAAACGGCCTGAAGGCCATGGGTCGCTACCCCACCAATTTGAGCCCGAGCTCCATAAACGGTCAAAAGACCATGGGTCGTAAGCCCATAAAAATGAGACGAAGCACCATAAAATGAGGTACAGTCCCCCACGTGGACAAAGAGACATCGCATATCGCTAGTCTAAACCATAAAATGATCACCATTGATCAATAAAAAGTGTAGATTACACTAAGCTAGTAAATAAATGAGTTTAGCTTCATTTCCCATAACCACTAGCTTAACTTAAATATTTACGAACAAATTGTACATTTCCACTAGAAAATTGTCACAAGATTTCAATCGAACAAGTCTAAGAATTAACCATCGAAGTAAACGCAAGCGTTTCATACCACTTGTTTTGCTAAGTCGTTTAATCGGATTTCTCGTACGAATGAGGTAAAGGTTTGTATATACTAATAGATTGAAAAACGGATTTAAAAACGAGTTTTGTATTAAAAATGGTATTGAAATCATCTTTGTGAAAGCGTTTGAGTATTTACTACTAGTATAGAAACCTTTGTATTTTTTCAAAAGTGACAATTCACAAAAATGATTGTAGAAACAATCAATCAACCAAAAATTCACATTCGATGACGTGAATCAAAACCGTAGAAATCGATATCAAATCCATCAAATGGATATTCCAAAAAATCCCGAAAAGAAGTCATCAAAGTCGATAATAGATGACAACAACTATTCGGATCAACAAAAATCGATTAAAATAGAAATCTATTCAAAACAGGTAAGTTGGCTAAAATAAGTAGCTCCAGACGTCTGAGCTAAAGCTCTAGAATTTTCTTCCAGATCGCCCAGGCGTCTAGGAAGTAAGCTCAGACGTCTGAGCTGAAAGACTGGAATTTTATTCCCGTAGCTCCAGACGTTTGACCTTAATACTAGATGTCTGAGCAGAAGCTCAGGGCAATATTTTGCCTAGGCCAATGATGGCCAAATCATATTCGAAGCAACGAATGAGCGACGATGGCTAGAGATCGATGTTAAACGACAACCCAACTCTATAAACACATCAATACTCTCCAAATATCATGTCCAAACATTCATATAAGGATTTTCATAGGTTTTGACTTCAAAATACCAAAAATCGGAAAATTCACCAATCCAATTCAATTCAAAAGCAAATGAACATGAAATAGGTGTTAGGAATTCATACCTAACAACTATCAAAGGTATAGACATAGATGTGAGTTCAAAAACTCACCTTTAAACCCAAAAACACGAATGAGAAGCTCTAAAACAAAGGAAATGCCAATTCCTCCTCAACTTCAACTCAAGGAGCTCTAATCTAAGCTCATAAGCAAATATTTCCTAGGTTAGGGTTTAGGAATTTCTGAAAATTGAAGAGAGATTGAGATGGAGAAAATGGAGAGGATGCTTACCTAAGCTTCTCTTTGATTTTGGAGCTTGAATATAGAATTTTCTAGTAAGCTAGGGTTTAGGAATTCTAATTTCCCTTTCTTTCCCCCATTTTTCTTTTAGCTTGAAAGTGTTAGGAAATGAAAATGAATGAAGAGGAGTTGGAGGAGGAGTTATGGTATTACGTTGGTTAGTGGGTTGAAACCCAAACCCAAAGCCCAAAGTAGAAAAATAGCAAAATTCTACTCAACTCCAAACATAATGATGTTTATACTCAAAAAGATTGCAAATGCTATTTTGGACTCAATGGAAGGGGTCTCGAGTCCTAATTCGACCGTTTACAAAAAGTAGCATTTCCGACTTTAATCCGACTAATGATGCTATATTTAAATAAATCATTTAAATATATAATCGTAAAATATGCGGGTTGTTACAAACTCCCCTCCTTAAAGAAATTGCGTCCTCGCAATACTTAAGGAGAAAATAAAAAGTAACAATCATACTAAGGCATAATAACACAAAAGAAGAAATTTTGAAATGAGAAATTCACCTTAAGGAGCACGAGAGAGTAAGTCCGGATGTGTTCGCTCGATGAATTCTCTGGATTCCCAAGAGCAATCCTTAGGATTTGAGGACCATTGAACTTTCACAAGAGGAACATCTTTATTTCGAAGGCGTTTAACCTCCGTAGCATTGATACGAATAGGATGTTGCTCATAAGTCAAATTAGGTGAAACTTAGATTTCTTCAATAACACCGGGCTCACGAATAGAATCAGAATCTCTAAGGCATTTCCGTTGTTTAGAGACGTGGAATACGTCATGAATAGCAGAAAATTGAGCCGGTAATAAAAGGCGATAAGCTATGGAACTAATGCGTTCGGTGATGGGAAATGGACTAATATACCAAGGTGCTAATTTTCCCGATCGACTAAAATTCACAACACCCTTCATAGGTGAAACACGAATAAACACTAAACTTCCCACAGAAAATTCCAATCTCCTTCTTCGGTTATCGGCATAGGATTTTTGTCTACTTTGAGCTTCTTTCATCCTATGATGAATGAGATCAATCTTTTCTGTGGAATCACGAATAAAATCTGGACATAAAACCAGCTTCTCACCGGCTTCAAGCCAACACAAAGGAGATCGGCATGGCCTTCCGTAGAGTGCCTCGAAAGGTGCCATACCAATACTAGATTGGAAGCTATTATTATAGGAAAACTCAACAAGAGAAATATGATCTTCCCAACTTCCACCAAAATCAAGAACACATGCACGAAGAAGATCTTCAAGAGTTTGATTCACACGCTCAGTTTGTCCATCGGACTGAGGATAATAAGCGGTGCTAAAATTAAGCTTAAATCCCAAAGCTTTTTGAAGACCTTTCCAAAATCCACTAGAAAATAATGGATCACGATCGCTAACAACAGAAGTAGGAACTCTATGCAATTTAACAATTTCTTTGACATAGAGTTTAGCCAAAAGAGGTACGGTCCGATTGGACCGAACGCGAAGAAAATGGGCGGATTTTGTAAGTCTATCTACTATCACCCATAGGCTATCATGACACGAATGAGAATGGGGAAGACCGTCAATAAAGTCCATGGAAATTTGATCCCACTTCCATACGGGAATGTCTAAAGGTTGCAATCACCCACCGGGCCTTTGATGCTCGGCCTTCACGAGTTGGCAAGTCATGCAACGCTTAATGAAGTTAGCAATATCAGATTTCATTCCATCCCAATAATAAAGTCGCTTCATGTCCACGTACATTTTACTACTACTGGGATGAATGGTAAATTTAGAACGATGAGAATCTTCTAAAATGTCTTTACGAAGATCACAAATGTTTGGCACAATAAGTCTACCAAACTTTCGAATGCCTCCGCGAGCATCAATATCAAAGTCTTTCAAACCATCAACCTTATTTTGATCCCTACAATTTTGTCTAAGAAGAGCCAATTCGGGATCTTGCTTTTGAGCTTCAAGGATGCGGTCTAAAAGAGAAGGATGAGCCTCAAGGCTACATAAAACAAGAGATGAACATGAATCGGATTCACGATCTTGAATCTCACAAGTGGACAAAGTCTCGAGATCATTCCATTCGGATATCATCATGGAAACAACCGCTTGTTGCTTACGACTAAGGGCATCGTCAACACGATTTCCCTTTCCGGAAGTATAGAGAATATCGAGATCATAAGATGCAAGGAATTCGAGCCAACGTTGTTGACGCAAATTGAGTTCCTTTTAAGAGAATAAATACTTCAAAGATTTATGATCGGTGTAGAGAACAAATTTCTCTCCTAAAAGATAATGATGCCAAATTCTAAGGGCGAAAACAATAGCTGTGAGCTCTAAATCATGAGTGGCATATCTAGTCTCGGCAGACTTTAATTGCCTAGAAGCATAAGTGATAACACGTTCCCTTTGCATGAGAACGGCTCCCAAACCAACACGACTAGCATCGGTATAAACAACAAAGTCTTGGTTCCCCTCGGGAATCACAAGAATAGGTGCATCGGAAAGTAGTTCTTTTAATTTCTGAAAAGCAGCTTCACATTTGTCTAACCAAATGTACTTAACTCCCTTCTTTGTCAAACTAGTAAGAGGCATGGAAATTTTAGAAAAGTATTTTATGAAACGACGGTAATAGCCCGCCAATCCAAGAAAACTACGGATTTCCGTCACACTCTCCGGTCTCTTCCAATTTTGAATCGCTTCAATCTTTGAAGGATCCACGAAAATTCCGAATTCAAAAATAATATGCCCCAAAAATTTCACACGAGATTGCCAAAAGTGGCACTTAGAAAATTTTGCTTTCAATTGGTTGCTCCTAAGAGATTCCAACACAATCTGAAGATGTTTTTCATGCTCTTCCTCGGTTTTAGAATAAACAAGAATATCATCGATAAATATGAGAACAAATCGATCGAGGAAGTCTTTGAAAACTCGATTCATAAGGTCAACGAAATAAGCCGGAGCATTCGTTAAACCAAATGGCATAACAAGCCATTCATAAGATCCATAACAAGTATGAAACGACGTCAAAGGAATGCTATCCTCTGCAATGCGAAGTTGATGAAAACCGGTTGCTAAGTCTAACTGTGAAAAGACTCTAGCACCACTAAGTTGATCGAATAGATCATCAGTCCGAGGTAAGGGATATTTATTCTTGATGGTGAGATCATTAAGCTTGTGGTAGTCAACGCAAAACCTAAGTGTACCATCGGATTTCTTCACAAAAATAGCCGAAGCTCCCTATGGAGAGGAACTAGAACGAATAAACTGTTTTCCTTCCAATTCGGATAATTGTTTACGCATCTCCTCATTTTCCTTATTGGACATACGATAAGGAGGACGAGTGATAGGTAGAGCTCCAGGGATTAGATTAATTCTGAACTCAATTGCTCGCTTAGGTGGTAATCCTAAAACGGGCTCAAAGATGTGGGGAAATTCACGAACAATGTGAATGAGGGAAATGACATCTTCGTCGTCATCATTATCGTCATCATGAGGATTTAGAGAATACAAGGATGCTCCCAAATTGGAATCTGAATCTTTAAGAACAATAGAAATCTGCTTAACAGATTGAGGATGTCGAAGATATATAGTCCGCTTAGGACATAAGATATGGGCTTCATAACGGTTAAGCCAATCCATCCCCAAAATCATTCCGAAACCTAGGTAACACATAACATGCAAATCGGCTTGGAAAGAATAATCACATAAAATAATCTCGACATCTTTACGAAGTAAACTGAGTGTTGCAGATCCACCAACCGGATTCGCAATTGTCAATGAAGTCATCAAGCCCATAACATTTAAAGACAAAGCATCAACAAGTTCCTTTGATATAAAAGAGTGGGATGCACCCGTATAAAAAAGAACTCGAATAGGAAGATCACGAAATATAATAATGCCATCAAGGATAGAATGAGAAATACCTTGACCAAGAGAAGTGTTACTAGGGGCTTGCACAACATTTAGCTTCCCTTCCTTCTTGCTTTGAAGTTTGGGACATGAAGATATATAATGATCCGAACTTTTGCAATAGCGGCAAGAAATAGGCCTTGGACACCTATTTATATAGTGGTCCTTAGAGCTACAATTGTAGCATTCTCCACGATTAGGGATTGGAGTCTTTGCTACAGAAGTTACTTACTTCACTTTCTTGTTGGGATTACGACTTTCGAACTTAATAAAGGGATGCCTCTTCTTATTGATGTTGAAGTTCTTATTGACACCCACAATTTCATCATCACTTTCTTTATCAGCCTCTTCAAGTCGAAGAGCGATATCTACAAGCTGATCGAAAGAAACTTCTAGTTTCAGAAGTAAAGGATTTTTGAGGTTCTTATTCAACCCATAGACAAACCTCTGATTTTTCTTCAATGGGGTATTAATATACTCGACCCCATATTTAGAGAGAGATTCAAAAGATGCGACATAATCTGCCACAGAAGATACACCTTGAACAAGGTCAATAAAGCATCGGGCTAAAGTTACTTTTTCAGCCTCCAGCACAAACTTCAATTCGAATCTTCCCCGGAATTGCTCCCAAGTAAGATCCGCTTCGATAATCTCATAAACCAAAAGCTCATACCAATCTAATGCTTTCTCCTGGAACATGCTAGAAGCCACTTGGACTCGATGTAGATTCACAAGATTCATGCGGGAAAAGATGCGATCGCATGTTCTAAGCCAAGCTTGGACTTCTATAACGCTTTCGGAACCCTTGAATGGCCTTCTACCCGAATTGGTATAATCACTGCACAAGCGTGCAAACCCAGATTTAGGATGAGTAGGCTCTGGAATGGGATCGGCAGCTTGGGCATTCTTCACAAGATCTAAAAGCTGTTGGGCATACATAAATACTCCATCCTGAGGAGTAGCACTGGATTGACCGGCGCGGAGACGACCAGGTCTAACCATTTCTCTTCTTTAAGAAAGAAAGAAAGAAGAGGAAAAAGGTTATTCTCAGAATGAATATCAAACAAACTTGATTGATAAAACAAGGGATCACAAAAGAAAATAGGATAGTATGGGTCTAATGACTCGAATTAAATCCTAAGGCACGACTCCTAAGAAAGACTTAGGACAATGATCCTTGCTAGATTATTCCATATTGTTCCGAAGTTTGGCTCTGATACCAAGCTGTGACGCCCCACCTCTATACTCACACTAGCCAAGGACACTACGGGGTAATGCTGTCGACTAGCACGAAGAATAAGGCTGTTGAGGAGTGACCATCTTTGTAATTGCTTTGTGCGAGTACCGATATGTTAGATAATATGACTTGCAGTTCATTTCAAGTGGAAATCCGACATATCAAATACAAACTCAAAGCTACTACACAGTGGCTATGTGGGCTTCGGAAATAAATATAGAAATAAGCATAACACAAATCAGTCACATATATTCATTTCACAAAGGTGGAAACAGATATGAATATAACACATAAAAGTGTACATCAAAATAGTGGTCATTCAAGGTCCACTTCATCACAAAAGAATAGGTACAAGTGCTAAGCAAAAGAATATGTATACATCAAGGAGTCTCTATCTCGAATGTATAATAACAAAAACTACTAATCTAAAGAAGTTAGTCAAAAGTCAAATGACGAACCCTAATAAAGAGTCAAGCAGAAGCACCTGAAATACCTCGGTCTGACCCGAGTATTATTTAAGAAGAATAATAATAAAGGAATCAGTCTAGCTATAAATATCATATAAAATGAGATAGGATAATCGATATAACAGATCTGTATGATAACAATAAGGTTATACCGTGACAAGTATATATTTGATAACAACGAAAATCATACAATATCTCAAATCTACTCAAACACCCAAAAAGAATGTCATATTCTTTAACTTATTCACAAAACCCCAAATATTGACAAAACATATCAATGCCACTCGCAAAAATTGGTGAAACACAAATTCTAGAGATCATCAATCGGAAATCTAGAAAACACAAAAGGGGAGGCCTATCACAAACGGGAGCATGAAAACTAACCCACACGTGTATCACAAACGGAACGCTATTCCATGGTCGCTAACCATCAAGTTTGAGCCAAGGCTCCACAAACGGCCTGAAGGCCATGGGTCGCTACCCCACCAATTTGAGCCGGAGCACCAAAAACGATCAAAAGACCATGGGCCGTTAGCCCATAAAAATGAGACAAAGCTCCATAAAACGAGATACAGTCCCCCACGTGGACAAAGAGACATCGCATATCGCTAGTCTAAACCATAAAATGATCACCATTGATCAATAAAATGTGTAGATTACACTAAGCTAGTAAATAAATGAGTTTAGCTTCATGTCCCATAACCACTAGCTTAACTTAAATATTTACGAACAAATTGTAGATTTCCACTCGAAAATTGTCACAAGATTTCAATCGAACAAGTCTAAGAATTAACTGTCGAAGTAAACGCAAGCGTTTCATACCACTTGTTTTGCTAAGTCGTTTAATCGGATTTCTCGTACGAATGAGGTAAAGGTTTGTATAAACTAATAGATTGAAAAACGGATTTAAAAACGAGTTTTATATTAAAAATGGTATTGAAATCATCTTTGTGAAAGCGTTTGATTATTTACTACTAGTATAGAAACTTTTGTATTTTTTCAAAAGTGACAAGTCACAAAAATGATTGTAGAAACAATCAATCAACCAAAAATTCACATTCGATGACGTGAATCAAAACCATAGAAATCGATATCAAATCCATCAAATGGATATTCCCAAAAATCCCGAAAAGAAGTCATCAAAGTCGATAATAAATGACAACAACTATTCAGATCAACAAAAATCGATTAAAATGGAAATCCATCCAAAACAGGTAAGTTGATTGAAATAAGCAGCTCCAGACGTCTGGTGGTTATCCCAGACGTCTGAGTTAAAGCTTTGGAATTTTCTTCCAGATCGCTCAGACATCTGGGAAGTAAGCTCAGACGTCTGAGCTGAAAGTCTAGAATTTTATTCCCGTAGCTCCGGACGTCTGACCTTAATACCAGACGTCTGAGCTGAAGCTCATGGCAATATTTTGTGTAACAACCCATAAATTTTAAACGGTTTTTAATAACGTATTTAATTGAATTTTTGAGAAATTTTAAATAATAATATTTTGAAATAAAAAAATTAATGTTTGGATTACGTATAGTTAAATATAAGTAGTCAATAAATAAGAAAAACATATAAATTTAGATTACGTTACTGGTTAATTAATTTGGGCGTACGTTCATTTTAATTATTGCACCTATTGTTCGCACTCTTTTATTTCATATCTTAGCTGTTAAAAATCAAATCAGCACGTGCATTTAAAAAAAAGAATTTAATAATAATTGTTGATTGTAAATATTGATCTATTGAATAAAATTTAAGAGGAAACAATAGTTTAATTGTATTGTTGTAATTCAAATAAGTTAACCTCTAACAAATGAACTAAAATTGGTAACTAATGGATATGTTGAGTTATGTGTAATTATTAAATAATGTTTGATTTATTGTTAATAAAAAGAAGGAAAAAGGGAAAAATATTATGTTCTGTTTATACATCAAATGGTGGTTTTGAAATTTAGTTTTGAAAGCAAGTATGGATTTTTGATTCAAAGAAAAATTTGGTCTTAATATACATATATACACAGAAAGTTTAGTTTGGGTATAGGGTCTATTAATTTTTTTGTGAGTTTTAGTAGGTATGTATATATAGGTTATATTAGTATTTTCAATACTCATTTCTTTGAAGTTTTGAAACACACTGTCCAATCAAACCATCAATTGCTCTAATAATTTATTTTGGGAAATTCAAGGCACAACTGTTTTATTTACCATCATTTTTTTCCAAACGGTTCATTTTGCCTTTATAACGTATCCTTCCATTCCATACTTATCTTTTTCCTTTACGTTTCAAATATGGAACGTGCTGTCCAATCAGCGATTTATTGCTTTAATTTCTCAACTAAATCTTAGGGTAACTGTTGCCATCCTATAATTATTTTGAATATCAAAACATATAAATTGTATTCGTTTACGTTCATTTTTGGTCAGTTCTTCTGTTTTAAATTAACGTATAAATTAATAGGTAGAGAATAAGTAGTATAAATTAATAGGTAGAAAATAAGTAACGTATTAATTAATAAGTAGAGAATAAGTAACATATAAATTAATAGGCAGAGAATAAATAAGTAACGTATAAATTTAGATACGTTACTTTTTGTATAAATTTAGCGTTTATTGTACTAACTATATGGAAAAAAAATATGAACAACGCATTCAATATTGTTTAAAAATCTTATTTTAAAATCTAATCTTTATACATATATATTTTAATTTATTTCCTCTATCCATCCATGCCATTTCAAAAGTTGAAACGTATAAAATACTATACGTTATTTCGCATTCATTGATTTCTTTTATTTATTTTTTTCCTTTCTTTACGTTTTCATTTTCAATCTGATTTATAACCTTCCTTGTTCCCTTCGTGCATTCTATTTATTCTAGCCTACCACTTCGTTTCCTATTTAATCTTCACAGAAAAAAATTAATATAAGAACAACGCATATATTTTGCCTGAGCCTACATATCTTGCTTCTCCTCAATTTTTCTTTCTCCACCCTCTCTCTTCTTCCACACTCTTGCACGCAGCCGTATCTCACCTTGTCACACATTCTGCCTTGCATCAAACTTTTAACATATATATATGATATCTTGAAAGGTAATACAACTTGTGCGTTTGTCTCATTTAGTATTTTGTTCTTTTGTGTGCGTAAGTTATTGTTTTATTTTATTTTATATATATATATATATATTCATACAATATAAGCTTTACAAAATTTCAAATTTTCTGGTTTTGTTTGTTGGTTTCGAATCTTATTTATATATACATGTGTTTTATTTTATGAGTTAAAATTTTGATTGTATGTATTGGGTTTGAAAATGTAAATTTTATATATACCTGGATTTTTTTAAATGTATGTGTTTTTTTTTGATACAATATTGGTTCCAAAATATAATATGGGTATAATATGTATATGTGTAAACTTGGTTTTTCAAAATTTATGGATATAGTACGTTTTGGGATTTAACTATTAATTCAAATTTTAGATACATATATCTATATTTTTATAACTTTTAAAAGGCTGTTATTTATTTGTATATATTTAATATTTGAAAGTTATTTATTGATTTTAAATTATATATGGAATTAAAATAAGTTGGTGTTTCAAATTTTATATTGATTTTGAGTAATATATAATTGATGTTATAGTGCGGTCTGCATTTGTAGTTAGTGTGCATTATATAGGGTGTATCGTATGATAAGAATTACGTTGTGACAATACATTTAAAACTGTTATGTTAGTATTAGTGTTTGTAGCTTTCTTTGTCGCAGTTAATATAAGTTATGTTGAAAATGGGTCTCAACATTGTTTTTCTTTAAACTTGCATGTGTTTATGTACATTTCAATATGAATATTACAATATTTATTTCAAATTTTATTACATTTGATTTTTAATACAAAACAATGATTTTTTTTTCTAACATACATATTTTGTTTTGATATTGGTCTTAAAAAGAAATATTAATTTAATAAGAAAATAATATATTTATTTTGATTTATATATGTAGATGTGCTTTAAATGGATATTGTTTTCAAACTCTCTTATACCAATTTCTTCATCAAATCCGGTTCTAATTTGATTCCGTCGATTCCTGTTTTCAGCTTTGTCCATCGTGCTCGTTTTCTCCATCGAATCGTATCCATCTAGCGTCGCTTGGAATTCTTAGCTCGTTTCCTTTTCAAATCTGTTTAGCCTCGAAAGGTGAGCAATCACTCACGATTAACGTTCTTTTATTTATTAAATTTGATTTCAATTGAACAACAATTGAAATACAAGGCTGTAGTTATTTAAATGGTTATATATGCTATTATCTATAACTGTTCACTTATGGGATATGACACCATATCCTATTCTTTATATTTATTTTTAATGATATATGCCTGTTGTTATTATTTTTATATCTGTTATCACACTGCAAGTTCCCTGTTAGTATAGAAATCACTATGGGTTGAAATGATACATACCCGAACGGACTTTAGAATAGGAGAATTTCATTATGGGTTGAAATGATAGACCCAAGAGATTTTCATTTAATTAAATTTGGGATTACAGGTTGAAATGATATTCACCCGTATATATTTAGTGTACGGATTGAAATGATAAATATCCGTAGCACTTGACTATATGATAGGAAATACATACAGACACCGATGGTCCATATATAAATATTTTGGAAATAATTTCTATGATTTTGGAAAGAAATATACGGGTTAATAAATTTTGATTCTTAAGATGTATAAAAATGGAAATTTTATATATAGATTTAGTAGTAATATTTGATAAATTAGATTGATTTAATACATATAATGTGGTTGAGTATACAAGTAAATCTATGTTTCAAATAGATTTCCTTGTAATAAATTGAAAATTTAAGATTGGGAGATAAATTTGGGTTTATTAAAAATGGTATTTAAATAAGGATCTATTTAATTAAATCAATTTGAAATTATTGAATGGGAAATTTAAAGGTATGATTGTATAACTGGATTTTTGATTTAAGTGATTTAATGAATATTTCACGTTTAAATAAATTAAAGTAATATTGAGTAAAATTTAATTTAAGGTTACTTAAATGATATTGAATCTAATGAGGGAGTATTTCAAGACTAAATAATAATGAGGTTAAATCGAGATCTATATGAAATATATTGAACATTTAAATATTAAAGCCTTGAACTATATTGGAATTTAAATGGTTTATTTTGAGATTCGGATCTGTATTTGAAATTAATATAGTTGAATTTGTTATTTAGAAACTAAATTGAATTAAAGTGAAAATTTAGGTTGAGTTAAACTTGAATTTATTATTTAGAAAACTAAATTGAATAAAATTTAGTTTGAAGCGTTGAATACTTAAAGTTTTGAAATATATTGAAATATAAATGGGTATTTTGTGATTTCAAATCCGAATTTGAGATCGATAAAATTTAAGTGGTTAATTTAGGGATTGAGTTGAATTTAAATTGATAAATTGAGATTGAATGGGAAGGTCGGGTTGAAACGATTTGTTAAGTTGAGGAAATTGAAAATACTTTACTTTATAAATTATTTAATGTATATAAATACTATTTTGGGAAATATAGAGATATTTGAAATGAAAATGATATTGGTTTTTAAATGACCATGGTGTTATAGTGTATATTTCTACCTTATAGATAGTTCTATGGACCCTTAGAGGATGGTTATCCCAACATCCTTTAAGTTATTTGTATTTCAGTTGATATTTCACTTGAGTTGGATTTATTGATATAAGAATGTTAATCCTGACTCGAGTGTTTTGTGTTTTGCTTTACGCTCGGGTCAGACTGAGTGATACAGCATTAGAGACTCACTTTTGGAATTTGGAGCTTCATTTGGAGATCCAACTATCGATTCAGATTCCAACCTTTCCAGTTGACTGGTTCAGAGAAGTCATCTGTTGCATTGGAGACTTCACTGCATTTGAACTATTTGGTTGTATTTTATTTCCAACTCTGATGTATATAGTAGCTTCATGAACTACTGTTCTTTATCTATTCTGCTGCATTATATTACTCTATGATCTGCGATTGATTGATTTACTGTTTATGCTGAGTATTGCCAAATTTTTATTTACAACGCGGTATTTTGAGCAATTCAAGTCCGACATGTGCGGATGCGAATGGTTGAAAATATCGGGTCGTTACAGTTGGTATCAGAGCTTTGGCTTTAGGCAAAACTTAGCATATATGGTAAATTTATTTACAGAATCACTTTCGTTCGAGTTGAATCTCTTCCTTTCTGACTCGATTTCCTTTGAATTTTGGAATGTCCCTCGGTTCCGAAATTAATTCTTGTCTCTTTCTATTTATATTCGTTTGATTCTGGAGTATCCCATAACTCCACTGAATGATTTGTAAAGGGGGTGAAACTCCTTTACAATTGGCATCGATTCACCAAAGATTTATGTATCCCTCGGTTTAGATGCTACTATCTCCTGTTATTCCAAATTCTATCTCTAGCGATCGAATGTCGATTTGCCTTAGAATTTCGCATCGATCATATTCCTGAAGTCACGGTTGACCCGGTTAAGGTCGCCCGCGATTTATATAAGTACATCTATCTTCTATTTCTGTAATTTATTTCTCTAATCGTCGATCGCGCCTATCTTCGAATCAAAATTCTATTTGCTTAGAGTCCCTCTAATTTGTATCTCTATCTTTGTTTGGAAATCCATTCTTAAATCATCCTTTGAAAATCGGGTATGTTGTATTTTTGAAATTGTTTATACTGAAATTATAATTTTGATAACTATGATTTTATTCTATATATAAAAGTAAAAATGTTTTTGATAAGGATTATATACCTATATATAAAACAAATAAGAAATGTTATTCTATATAAAAAGGTTTTGAACGGATTTGAAATTTTGAAAAATTATAAGTAATTGATTTATATAAAAATGATTTATAACTGAAGTGTTAAATTTGAAATTCGAGAATTGAATTCCGGTATTTTGAAATTGGTTTTAAGATTTTGGAAAATATGTATAAATAATACGATTTAAAGGTATTTTTCCGAATAAGAAATGTTTCAAATGAGTTCAAATGAATTCCAATAATTTTGAAGTAATTTCAAAGAAGTTTTCAAGAAAATAGAAGTCCAGAACTCACTTATGTCGCTGGAAAATAATTTCGGTGATGAGTGCACGCATCATCGACATTGATTTTCGAGCTTCAGAGTGGGGGAGATGCCACTTTAATAGCTTCGCTATGCGAGTGATTTTGTAAAACCGTTTTTGGTTTCAAATTCCGAAGTATAATTTGATATTTTCGAAAGATATAAGTATATATTTGAAACAATTTAAAATGAGACCGGTGTTCAGTCCTCGAGTTTTGGATTTAATAATTGATTTATTGATTTTATTGTTGATTTTCAACTCTTGAATTGAAAATTTGATTTCCCTAACTATTTTGAATGTTCGAACACTTCCAAATCGAGATTAAATTTTCAAAGCTAAGAAATTTCGAAGAGGATAAAATATTTGATAAAGCATATAAGTTTAGTTTTGTATGTTTAAGTTTGAAACCTTTTGTTAAGTAAATGAATATGACTATTTTGAATTATACTAATAGGGAATTTAGTTTTGAAAAGTTTTGAAAAAAATTTGTTTTAAATAATGGTTTTCAAAAAGGTAAATTGAGATATTTAATTTGGAAGAAAATTTGGTGAAATCATATATGATTTTGAAACTGAATTGATATTGAAATGATTTGAAATTGAGAACCTTATATTATTAAGTACTTGATTTGGGAGTGGTCGAACTTATATAAAATGGATTTGTATAAGTATGAAGTTGATTTGAAATCTATTGATTTGAAAGGTACTATATGATATGTATTTTCGAAGTAAAGATATGGAAAGTGCCTTCTGCTTGATATCCGCTTTGTGGCCACATCGTGGATTCATTCTATCGATATTATTCTCTTTGATTTTTGGTTTTCCGGATGTGATACTCGAGTGTTCCCACCGTGGCGTAACCCATGGTCTTTTTTTTTCTCTCGTGACTGCATAGCGCAACTGCCTGGCTGAGTCTTGCCTAGGGGTACAGATTGTTTCCTGGGGGACCCAAGCGTAACCATTGTGTATCCTGCAATCTGTGTAGGTCGCGAATAGTAGCGCAACTGCTTGGCTGAGTCTTGCCTAGGGGTACGAATTGTTTCCTGGGGGATCCAGGCGTAACCATTGTGTATCCTGCACTCTACTAGTCATCATGGCGTAACTCGCAGGGCTGAGAAAGCTTATGGATATGGATTGTTTCCTGGGGGACCCAGGCGTAACCATTGTGTATCTGCGAACCATGGTTGGACAAAGGTTTTGGTTTGGTTGTTTGTTTGGATTGTACTTTCCATATCTCTTTTTAAAGGTTTTCAAGTATTTTCAATGGGTGTTGAAACAGGTCTACCAAGTACTTGAAGAATTCTAGCTTTGCACCTGATCAATGCATGGCCAGAGTCTGCAAGAATGAGGATAAACTTGTTGTAACATCGAGTTATAAAAGTATTTTCGAAAGGAAATTTTGTTTCGATATAAAAGTATTTTTTTATATAAAGTATTATTATAAAAGTATTTTTCCCAACAAAGAAATTCTGAATTAATATTTGAAATTTAAATTCTTATGGTTCTAGATAAATTATTCGTGCCCGATACTATTCTTTGAATCTACCTTATCTGCTGGGTTTATTTATTCACCTATATTTTGTTCTTCAGAATCTTCCTTCTTTTTCCTTAATTGACTATATCCTTTTTAAATATTGCTTATTTGTATACTACATTGTTTAATAGAAAATTTTAGTGTTATAAATATTTTGAAGTTATTAATTTAATAAAACATGTTTAAAGAAAATGATTATTGATGTATCTATAATGTTGAAAGTATCTTAAGATAAAGTAGTAAAAAAATTTTTATTTCAAATGAGTTTGGGAAAAATATTGAAGTATTAAAGAAAATTGATTTCCAAGTGAAGTTTCCAAATGAATATCTCAACTAAAATTTATTTAGTTTAAATTAATTATTTACACTTGACTTTCAATCCACTTTTATTTCTGGTTGTTTTTATTCTCCTACCTCCTTCCTTTTCGGGGATGAAAAGATTTGAGTGGGGGAGAGTGTAACAACCCATAAATTTTAAACGGTTTTTAATAACGTATTTAATTGAATTTTTGAGAAATTTTAAATAATAATATTTTGAAATAAAAAAATTAATGTTTGGATTACGTATAATTAAATATAAGTAGTCAATAAATAAGAAAAACATATAAATTTAGATTACGTTACTGGTTAATTAATTTGGGCGTACGTTCGTTTTAATTATTGCACCTATTGTATGCACTCTTTTATTTCATATCTTAGCTGTTAAAAATCAAATCAGCACGTGCATTTAAAAAAAAAGAATTTAATAATAATTGTTGATTGTAAATATTGATCTATTGAATAAAATTTAAGAGGAAACAATAGTTTAATTGTATTGTTGTAATTCAAATAAGTTAACCTCTAACAAATGAACTAAAATTGGTAACTAATGGATATGTTGAGTTATGTGTAATTATTAAATAATGATTGATTTATTGTTAATAAAAAGAAGGAAAAAGGGAAAAATATTATGTTCTGTTTATACATCAAATGGTGGTTTTGAAATTTAGTTTTGAAAGCAAATATGGATTTTTGATTCAAAGAAAAATTTGGTCTTAATATACATATATACATAGAAAGTTTAGTTTGGGTATAGGGTCCATTAATTTTTTTGTGAGTTCTAGTAGGTATGTATATATAGGTTATATTAGTATTTTCAAATATATTACTCATTTCTTTGAAGTTTTGAAACACACTATCCAATCAAACCATCAATTGCTCTAATAATTTATTTTGGGAAATTCAAGGCACAACTGTTTTATTTGCCATCATTTTTTTCCAAACGGTTCATTTTGCCTTAATAACGTATCCTTCCATTCCATACTTATCTTTTTCCTTTACGTTTCAAATATGGAACGTGCTGTCCAATCAGCAATTTATTGCTTTAATTTCTCAACTAAATCTTAGGGTAACTGTTGCCATCCTATAATTATTTTGAATATCAAAACATATAAATTGTATACGTTTACGTTCATTTTTGGTCAGTTCTTCTATTTTAAATTAACGTATAAATTAATAGGTAGAGAATAAGTAGTATAAATTAATAGGTAGAAAATAAGTAACGTATTAATTAATAAGTAGAGAATAAGTAACATATAAATTAATAGGCAGAGAATAAATAAGTAACGTATAAATTTAGATACGTTACTTTTTGTATAAATTTAGCGTTTATTGTACTAACTATATGAAGAAAAAAAATATGAACAACACATTCAATATTGTTTAAAAATCTTATTTTAAAATCTAATCTTTATACATATATATTTTAATTTATTTCCTCTATCCATCCATGCCATTTCAAAAGTTGAAACGTATAAAATACTATACGTTATTTCGCATTCATTGATTTCTTTTATTTATTTTTTTCCTTTCTTTACGTTTTCATTTTCAATCTGATTTATAACCTTCCTTGTTCCCTTCGTGCATTCTATTTATTCTAGCCTACCACTTCGTTTCCTATTTAATCTTGTAATGACCCTAAAATAAAAATAAAATGATATATATTTATATTAGAAAATTCTGAGATATATATATATAAGTATATATATATATTGCATTAAAACAGAAAAGAATTTGGCAATAAATAAAAATTAAATGGGAGCTTCTGTTTGATAAAATGCAAGGAATTAAGGTAATTAGAAGAAAAATTGGAACTCAAAATAAATATAGCTTTATGTTCAAAGAATTATGTAAATATACACATTTAATATATATGGGGTGTTTGCTGTTTTATATGAGGATAAAATAAAAATGAAGTTTAATATAAAGGGTTATATGTCTTATAATTGTGCCAGAAAATAATTAGCATAATATATGTGATTTTTTATTTAAAAGGGAGTTGACTGATTTGACATAAAGGCATAAATATATATATAAATATATATACACATATACAGAATCAAATAAAATTTCCATACCATATTTATTCCAAGCAAATAATTTGTGTAAATGATTTTACATTACAAAGTATGGTAGTATGTCTGATTTAATGGAGGTAATAGATAGGTAGAAAAAAATACAAAGTAGATTTTCAGATTTCCTTAAAGCTTATAAAAAAAAAAGAAATAATGAACTGAGGGTCACATGCTTATTGCATGAGTAGAAAAGAGTCATGAAAATAGTATTGAGTGTCTAAAAATGCATGATCCCCGAAATAGCTAATTAAAGTGTGCATTTCCAATTTATGATCACACAGAAATATGATGTGTACATAAACATCTAAGGGTATCAAGGGAATTACCCATTTTCTAAAACCCTAGAATGGATTTATAAATAACTGCACATAGCCAAAACCATCACTCTCTCGGGATCAAAAACAAAATAAAATAAACAAGGAGAAACACTAGCTTGAGGCTTTGGGGGATTTGCTGTTCTAAGAAATTAAGGCAGTGAAAGGAGAAACATTATGTGAGTATTTATCTTTTGTATGCAATGGCATTAAGTCCTATTGCAGGCAACCTAAAAATACTATGAGTTATTTGAATCTCTGAAATGATTTGTTATGGGTGATATGGATGTTTGTTTGTGCATTTTTGTTTGGAGCATTGATCTGTAATTTGGCTTTCAGAGTTAACATGTTTTAAGTATTCTTGTTCTATCATCATTAAACATGGATCAAGATTAATAGGGGAACATGGGGTTGAGCCAGAAAATATGCAGGCAGTCATATTTCTCTGATATAAAAAAAACTAAATTGGACACTTGGGGGTAGTCAATGATCTGCTTACTTCAGGTGGAAGCAAGTATGTGCATGGTGCAACTGCACCCTGAGGCCTTTGTGTGTTGGAATAATTTAAACAACCTGGGAGTTTCCATCACAATGCATACATAGTGTTCATTTGACAAGGAGTTAAAGACCATAAAATAAATGGGGGTAGGGGTTTAAAAATCTGGGTTATAAACTTTCAGATTTGGTGTTAGATTTAATCAAGATAAATATTGTTCATTAATTAATTGCTGGGTGGAAGTTTGGAGTATGAATCAGTGATTACTTATCCAAGATTTGATGAGGATGAATTAAAATTGTACACATGATTAATCTTAACTGACTGTTGTGCATTGTATAATTTGTTGAATGTGATATTGTGTCTTCTTGCATGAACCAAAACTTGCTAAGTATAAGACCTGTTAATCTAGGAAGGCATTGCAAGATTACTACAATTATGTACATGTATACAAAATTGATAAATGCTCATACCAGTGTAAACTGACCCTTTTGGTTGCCCTTGCAATCATCTGGGTGTCTCAAAAATTATTTGGGGCAGCTAAATGATTTGCTTGTAGGAAATTGAAGTTGGCTTGATGAGTAAAGAAGGCATTGGCTGCTAGTATAAATAAGAGAGACTTGTTTTAAATTTGCAGTTGCTTTGTAATGGAATTACTAGACAAATTCTATTTTCTGTAATTGAAGTACATGTAGGAAACTTTCTAAGTATTTGGGGATGAAAACTTGTACTTAAGTAAAATTCATTTTGAATGATATTTGATGGAGTTTGATTTTTATTGATTTTATAATCATCTAATTTGGAGAAAACAAGGGGATGGATATAACACATAAATATAAAATGTGAATGTAATGATCTCTGGTTTTATTGCCTGAGTTTATTATATGATTTTATTTAAATAAAATTATAATAGATTTGACAAGACTTGAATAAGAAATACTCAAGTGGAATAAAATGTATGCATGTCAGATAACTGATACTGAGATATATATATATATATATATATATTTGAATCTCTGATTTCTATTGTTTATATTTTGTCTTATGGAAATTAAACAGCTAAGGGGATTTAATTTTTGAAATGATCTCTCAAAGATTTTAGCAGAACATTCAAGCAAAATGAATTTGTGCATGGCAAGTAAATGATACTGGCAGGTGCATAAATTCTGGATACTTGTATGGATTTGAGCATTTAAGAAAAAGGATCTTTGAGAATAGTAGACCTGGAAGGGTAATGGACTTTGGATATTTGGTTGAACACTTATAAGAAAGTGTTTTCCAGAAAACTTGAACTAGGCACAAAAAGGCTTGGAAATTTAGGAGTAGGAATTTTGTAAAAGCTTGCCAAAATGAAGGGTATGGGTTTGCAAGTGGTAGAAGGGGGACTATGGCTGGTCTAGGTGGCCATGGGTCAAACCCTTGGAGCCTGGAATCTCTCCATTTCAATTGATGAAGTGTGAGTGCATCCGGGACAAAACCAAGAAAAACACCAAGCAACCCTTATATAACACCAAGCAATTTTAGAGATATACCAAGCAACTAAAAATCTGTACCATGTCAAATATAGAAATGCAATCTAACTTCAATTGTTTAATTTGAGACAGTGATTAGGAAATCACTTTTAATGTTCCTAACTACAAGTAGGATCTTGAAACAGTTATTATGCATAAGCCTAATAACTGTCACAAGAACAAATATATGCAAATAGCCTTATTTAGGCAGATTAATATTTATATATGGCCAGATAACAAGTTTAGGTATTATAATTTGCTAAAAATATACCTCTGGCAGTAGAATAAGATTTAAATAGGAAATAAGTGGCTTGTCAATAGCTTGTATGATATTTTGTTTTCAAATTGATTTAAATTGACTCTGATATAAATAATAATAAAGGAACAATTGTATATCATCAAATATATAATTGGTTTAATCTTTGTATACTGATATGATTATATTAGTAAATCCAGGGTCTTGGGAAAAATATTTGGAAACTATATAAAAATTTAAATATAAAAGTACTTGGGGTTTAGTGGTGAGTTCCTTTTGAAAAAAAAAATCTAAGTGATTTAAAAGATGAGGGTCACCACAGTTGGTATCAGAGCTATGTTTTAAATAACATAGTAAATGTTGTTGTATGCATATGGATGTTTGAATGCATTGTTTGAATTGTTGGTGTTGAATGTTTTTACTTTATGTCAAGAAATATATGTGTGTACATGTGACACATGCACAGTGTGCACAGAAATGAAAATGAACCAAGTAAAGACACCAAAAACTGATAGGGGTAAATAAACTAACATAAAAATCATATTTATAGCATTATGGTAGGACCAAGGCATCACACAGGTGCAGGATCATCACGTGAGCCACCTGTGATGAGCATGGAGGATTTTGTGAGAGCTTTAAGGGATGGAATGGCACCAAGGCAAGACAATCCTCATGAGGAACTCTCCAAACTGCTTAAGACTTGTGCCACTTTGGGAGGAAAGGATTTTGAAGGTACTGAAGGAGCTATAGGTGTTCAAACTTGGATAAAAACTATGGAGAGGGTCTTCACAGATATGCAGATCAATGACCAAAGAAAGAGACAGATAGCTTCAAGGAAATTGAAGGGGGTTGCACTGGATTGGTGGGAAGTTGTGACAGCAGGAAGACAAGAGGATACCATTACTTGGAATAATTTCAAGGACATGCTTGTGGCCAGATTTGTCCCAGCTTCTGCCAAGGCTACACTACTGGAAGACTTTATTAGATTAAGGCAAGGAAGCATGAGTGTGAATGAATACACTCAGAAGTTTGAAGCATTATCCAAGTATGGACTGGTGTTAATAGGGAATGCAGAAGCAAAGAATGCAAGGTACATTCAAGGCTTGAACCCTAGTTTGTCAAGGGCAATGTTGCCATACAAGGACAAAACCTTTGATCAAGTAATTGATCTAACTCTCTCATTTGAGCAACATGACACTGCAAGAGAGAAATTCAGGAATATGAAGCTCAATAAGAAGAAGGGTGGTCAGAACAAAGTGCAACCTTATGACAAGAGAAATGCAAGTAAAGGAGTTAAGAAAGGGGAAGGAGAAACAGCACCTGAAAGCAAGAAGTTCACTCATTGTTTTAATTGTGGAAAAGCTGGACATTATAGTAACCAATGCCCTGACCCCAAGATACCCAGAGGAGGATGCTATAATTGTGGAAAGATGGGTCATCTCAAGAAGGATTGCCCAGAAACCAATAGGGGAACAGCAAGGGTAGGAGCTTTGGCAGCAAGTAACACTGGGAATGTTGGGCAACTTGAAGGTATAATTTTTATTCATACCCAACCCATATCAGTAATATATGACACTGGTGCCTCACATTCACTAATATCTTTGGAAATTGTAAAGAAGTTAACACTTTCATGTGTTTCCATTGATCAGCCCTTGGTTGTACACAGTCCCATAGGGAGTCATTGTATGTTGGGGAGAAGTGTTTGGGTCTGAAATTAATTATAGGGGGTTATGAATTTAATTCCGATTTATATACCTTAAATTATCCTGGTATTGGGATTATTTTGGGGGTAGATTGGTTAATGAGAAATAAAGCAATTTTAAATTTAGAAAACCTTACTATTTCTTTGGAAACAAATGAAGGCAAAAGAATTACCATCTTAAGTGAAATAGCAAAGAATACATGTTTTAATAAAATCTGGAGTATTAATGAAGTTCAAAAGGAATTAAAAATAGAGGAAATCCCAGTAGTCAATGAATATGTAGATGTGTTTGGAGAAGTGAAAGGAATTCCTCAAAATAGACCAGTTGAATTCAAAATAAAATTAATTCCTGGAACAAATCCAATCATTAAGAAGCCTTATAGAATGGGTCCAAAAGAGTTGGTAGAATTAAAACATCAACTAGAAGAATTAGAAGAGAAAGGATTCATAAGATCAAGTAGTTCCAGTTGGGGTTCCCCAGTGCTATTTGTCAAGAAACATGATGGAACAATGAGGTTGTGTGTAGACTACAGAGATTTAAACAAGGTGACTATTAAAAATAAGTACCCACTGCCTAGAATAGATGATCTATTTGATCAATTGCATGGGGCTAAAATATTTTCAAGGCTAGACTTAGCCTCTGGATTTCATCAGATGAAAGTTGCAGAGGAAAGCATTGAGTACACAGCCTTTAATACAAGGTATGGCCTTTATGAATTTCTAGTAATGCCATTTGGCTTGACCAATGCTCCCTCCTATTTTGTAGACTTGATGAATAGAATTTTTAGAGACTTTTTTGGATAAGTTTGTCTTGGTATTTATGGATGACATATTAATTTATTCAAAGACAGAAAATGATCATGCCATGCACCTACATTTAGTATTATCCAGACTTAGAGAACATGAATTAAAAGCCAAGTATTCAAAGTGTACATTTTGGCAACATGAAGTAAAATTCTTAGGACATATAGTGTCACAGCAGGGAGTAAGTGTAGATCCAAGCAAGGTCATTGCAGTTCAATCATGGAGTAGACCCAAAACAGTGACTGAGGTGAGGTCATTCTTAGGTTTGGCAGGGTATTATAGGAGGTTCATCAAGGATTTTTCAAGAATAGCCGCACCAATGACCAAACTAACCAAGAAGAACCAACCATATGTGTGGACTGAGCAGTGTGAACAAGCTTTTGAGAAATTGAAGCAAGCATTGGTGGAAGCTCCTGTCCTACAAATCCCAGAAGCAAATGAAGGAATGGTTGTATACACTGATGCTAGTGGGTCTGGGTTAGGTGCAGTGCTTATGCAACATGGCAAGGTAGTGGCATATGCATCAAGACAGCTTAAACCCAATGAAACCAAATATGCAACTCATGATCTAGAATTAGCTGCAATAGTGTTTGCACTAAAACTATGGAGGCATTATTTGCTTGGGGCAAAATTTGAATTATTCACAGATCATCAAGCATTGAAATATTTATTTTCACAAAAAGATTTAAATATGAGGCAAGCAAGATGGTTGGAGTTTCTGGCTGCATATGATTTAGATATATTGTACACTCCTGGAAAAGCTAATAGAGTAGCAGATGCTTTGAGCAGAAATCATGTTAGATTAGCCAGTTTGATGATTGATGAGTTTAAAAATCTTGCAGTGCTTGGGGAGGCAGATATATACAGCAAGGATGCAGTGAATTTTAAAGAGCATGGTGATATGGTGGAGTATGGAACACTAGGAATAATCACAGTGAAGTCTAATCTGGTGGAGAAAGTTGGTAGCATGCAAGATCAAGATCAAAGTCTGAAGGAGAAGAAAGAAATGTTATTAAACAACATTGAGTCAGAGAATTTTAAAATAGATTCCCAAGGTTATTTGAGGAAAAATGATAAGATTTGTGTACCAAACATTGCAGAATTGAAGGAAGAAATCATGAATGAGCATCACAAGACCAGGTACACCATACACCCTGGTGGTACTAAAATGTATCATGATTTAAAAAGAGGCTACTGGTGGCCAGGAATGAAGCAAGCAGTGGCAAGATATGTGGCAAAATGTTCCATATGTCAACAAATTAAAGCAGACCACCAAAAGCCCTCTGGCATGTTGCAATCTTTGGAAGTACCTCAGTGGAAGTGGGAAAGCATTTCCATGGATTTTGTGGATGGTTTGCCTAGAACTAAGAAAGGCAATGATAGTATATGGGTAATTGTTGATAGACTAACCAAATCAGCTCACTTTGTTCCTGTCAGGTCAGATAGAAATGCATATAGGCTTGCACAATTGTTTATTAAAGAAGTGGTGAGGCTACATGGCATACCCAAGACTATTGTAAGTGATAGAGACACTTTGTTCAACTCAAGATTTTGGGAAAGTTTCCAAGAAGAAATGGGAACACAACTTTGTTTAAGCACTGCCTACCATCCTCAAAGTGATGGGCAAACAGAGATAGTGAATAAAATATTGGAAGATTTACTTAGAGCATGTGTGCTTGATTTTGGGGGAAATTGGGAGGATCATATTCACTTGGCAGAATTCACTTACAACAATAGCTATCAATCAACCATAGGAATGGCTCCCTTTGAAGCCTTGTATGGGAGACCTTGCATGTCTCCTGCCTGTTGGTTGGAAGCAGGAGAGGGTGTAATGTTGGGGCCAGATCATGTTAAAGAAACTTCCAACATGATTGAATTGGTTAGGCATAGGATGAAGGCAGCACAATCAAGACAAAAGTCTTATGCAGATAGAAAGAGAAAGCCAATGGAGTTTGAAGTAGGAGAGCATGTTTTTCTGAAAGTATCACCAATGAAGAAAGTGTTCAGGTTTGGAAAATCTGGTAAGATATCACCAAGATTTGTAGGACCATATGAAATTATGCAGAGAATTGGTGTTATGGCCTACAGACTTAAGTTACCTGAGGAGTTGAGTGGTGTGCATCCTGTGTTTCATGTTTCTCAATTGAGAAAATGGGTGCATGATGAAGGAGCAATTCTGGAGTCACCTACTCAAGTTCAAGTCCAGAAAAATTTGGTTTATACCAATGAACCAGTAGGGATAGTTGCCAAGGAAGAGAAAAAGTTGAGGAACAAGGTGATCAAACTGGTGAAAATCCAATGGAGCTTGGACACTAATGATTGTACATGGGAGGTTGAAGATAAAATGAGGGCTAAATACCCCAATTTGTTTACTGATGGAGAGGTATGTTTAAGCAGCCTAAGATAATTTTTCTAAATATACTTATACATTGTTTGTTTTCATAAAATATGGGTATGGGGTTATGGAGTTAAAACAGACTATGGATTAGTGCTTTTAATTGGAGAAATTAGGTGAAATTATGGGGACATAATTCCTTTAAGGGGGAGGGTATGTAATGACCCTAAAATAAAAATAAAATGATATATATTTATATTAGAAAATTATGAGATATATATATATATATAAGTATATATATATATATATATTGCATTAAAACAGAAAAGAATTTGGCAATAAATAAAAATTAAATGGGAGCTTCTGTTTGATTAAATGCAAGGAATTAAGGTAATTAGAAGAAAAATTGGAACTCAAAATAAATATAGCTTTATGTTCAAAGAATTATGTAAATATACACATTTAATATATATGGGGTGTTTGCTGTTTTATATGAGGATAAAATAAAAATGAAGTTTAATATAAAGGGTTATATGTCTTATAATTGTGCCAGAAAATAATTAGCATAATATATGTGATTTTTTATTTAAAAGGGAGTTGACTGATTTGACATAAAGGCAGAAATATATATATAAATATATATACACATATACAGAATCAAATAAAATTTCCATACCATATTTATTCCAAGCAAATAATTTGTGTAAATGATTTTACATTACAAAGTATGGTAGTATGTCTGATTTAATGGAGGTAATAAATAGGTAGAAAAAAAATACAAAGTAGATTTTCAGATTTCCTTAAAGCTTATAAAAAGAAAGAAAAGAAATAATGAACTGAGGGTCACATGCTTATTGCATGAGTAGAAAAGAGTCATGAAAATAGTATTGAGTGTCTAAAAATGCATGATCCCCGAAATAGCTAATTAAAGTGTGCATTTCCAATTTATGATCACACAGAAATATGATGTGTACATAAACATCTAAGGGTATCAGGGGAATTACCCATTTTCTAAAACCCTAAAATGGATTTATAAATAACTGCACATAACCAAAACCATCACTCTCTCGGGATCAAAAACAAAATAAAATAAACAAGGAGAAACACTAGCTTGAGGCTTTGGGGGATTTGCTGTTCTAAGAAATTAAGGCAGTGAAAGGAGAAACATTATGTGAGTATTTATCTTTTGTATGCAATGGCATTAAGTCCTATTGCAGGCAACCTAAAAATACTATGAGTAATTTGAATCTCTGAAATGATTTGTTATGGGTGATATGGATGTTTGTTTGTGCATTTTTGTTTGGAGCATTGATCTGTAATTTGGCTTTCAGAGTTAACATGTTTTAAGTATTCTTGTTCTATCATCATTAAACATGGATCAAGATTAATAGGGGAACATGGGGTTGAGCCAGAAAATATGCAGGCAGTCATATTTCTCTGATATAAAAAAAACTAAATTAGTCACTTGGGGGTAGTCAACGATCTGCTTACTTCAGGTGGAAGCAAGTATGTGCATGGTGCAACTGCACCCTGAGGCCTTTGTGTGTTGGAATAATTTAAACAACCTGGGAGTTTCCATCACAATGCATACATAGTGTTCATTTGACAAGGAGTTAAAGACCATAAAATAAATGGGGGTAGGGGTTTAAAAATCTAGGTTATAAACTTTCAGATTTGGTGTTAGATTTAATCAAGATAAATATTGTTCATTGATTAATTGCTGGGTGGAAGTTTGGAGTATGAATCAGTGATTACTTATCCAAGATTTGATAAGGATGAATTAAAATTGTACACATGATTAATCTTAACTGACTGTTGTGCATTGTATAATTTGTTGAATGTGATATTGTGTCTTCTTGCATGAACCAAAACTTGCTAAGTATAAGACCTGTTAATCTAGGAAGGCATTGCAAGATTACTACAATTATGTACATGTATACAAAATTGATAAATGCTCATACCAGTGTAAACTGACCCTTTTGGTTGCCCTTGCAATCATCTGGGTGTCTCAAAAATTATTTGGGGCAGCTAAATGATTTGCTTGCAGGAAATTGAAGTTGGCTTGATGAGTAAAGAAGGCATTGGCTGCTAGTATAAATAAGAGAGACTTGTTTTAAATTTGCAGTTGCTTTGTAATGGAATTACTAGACAAATTTTATTTTCTGTAATTGAAGTACATGTAGGAAACTTTCTAAGTATTTGGGGATGAAAACTTGTACTTAAGTAAAATTCATTTTGAATGATATTTGATGGAGTTTGATTTTTATTGATTTTATGATCATCTGATTTGGAGAAAACAAGGGGATGGATATAACACATAAATATAAAATGTGAATGTAATGATCTCTGGTTTTATTGCCTGAGTTTATTCTATGATTTTATTTAAATAAAATTATAATAGATTTGACAAGACTTGAATAAGAAATACTCAAGTGGAATAAAATGTATGCATGTCAGATAACTGATACTGAGATATATATATATATATATATATATATATATATATATATTTGAATCTCTGATTTCTATTGTTTATATTTTGTCTTATGGAAATTAAACAGCTAAGGGGATTTAATTTTTGAAATGATCTCTCAAAGATTTTAGCAGAACATTCAAGCAAAATGAATTTGTGCATGGCAAGTAAATGATACTGGCAGGTGCATAAATTCTGGATACTTGTATGGATTTGAGCATTTAAAAAAAAGGATCTTTGAGAATAGTAGACCTGGAAGGGTAATGGACTTTGGATATTTGGTTGAACACTTATAAGAAAGTGTTTTCCAGAAAACTTGAACTAGGCACAAAAAGGCTTGGAAATTTAGGAGTAGGAATTTTGTAAAAGCTTGCCAAAATGAAGGGTATGGCTTTGCAAGTGGTAGAAGGGGGACTATGGCTGGTCTAGGTGGCCATGGATCAAACCCTTGGAGCTTGGAATCTCTCCATTTCAATTGATGAAGTGTGAGTGCATCCGGGACAAAACCAAGAAAAACACCAAGCAACCCTTATATAACACCAAGCAATTGTAGAGATATACCAAGCAACTAAAAATCTGTACCATGTCAAATATAGAAATGCAATCTAACTTCAATTGTTTAATTTGAGACAGTGATTAGGAAATCACTTTTAATGTTCCTAACTACAAGTAGGATCTTGAAACAGTTATTATGCATAAGCCTAATAACTGTCACAAGAACAAATATATGCAAATAGCCTTATTTAGGCAGATTAATATTTATATATGGCCAGATAACAAGTTTAGGTATTATAATTTGCTAAAAATATACCTCTGGCAGTAGAATAAGATTTAAATAGGAAATAAGTGGCTTGTCAATAGCTTGTATGATATTTTGTTTTCAAATTGATTTAAATTGACTCTGATATAAATAATAATAAAGGAACAATTGTATATCATCAAATATATAATTGGTTTAATCTTTGTATACTGATATGATTATATTAGTAAATCCAGGGTCTTGGGAAAAATATTTGGAAACTATATAAAAATTTAAATATAAAAGTACTTGGGGTTTAGTGGTGAGTTCCTTTTGAAAAAAAAATCTAAGTGATTTTAAAGATGAGGGTCACCACAAATCTTCATAGAAAAAAATTAATATAAGAACAATGCATATATTTTGCCTGAGCCTACATATCTTGCTTCTCCTCAATTTTTCTTTCTCCACCCTCTCTCTTCTTCCATACTCTTGCACGCAGCCGTATCTCACCTTGTCACCCATTCTGTCTTGCAGCAAGCTTTTAACATATATATGATATCTTGAAAGGTAATACAACTTGTGCGTTTGTCTCATTTAGTATTTTGTTCTTTTGTGTGCGTAAGTTATTGTTTTATTTTATTTTATTTTATATATATATATATATTCATACAATATAAGCTTTATAAAATTTCAAATTTTCTGGTTTTGTTTGTTGGTTTCGAATCTTATTTATATATACATGTGTTTTATTTTATGAGTTAAAATTTTGATTGTATGTATTGGGTTTGAAAATGTAAATTTTATATATACCTGGATTTTTTTAAATGTATGTGTTTTTTTTGGATACAATATTGGTTCCAAAATATAATATGGGTATAATATGTATATGTGTAAACTTGGTTTTTCAAAATTTATGGATATAGTACGTTTTGGGATTTAACTATTAATTCAAATTTTAGATACATATATCTATATTTTTATAACTTTTAAAAGGCTGTTATTTATTTGTATATATTTGAAAGTTATTTATTGATTTTAAATTATATACGGAATTAAAATAAGTTGGTGTTTCAAATTTTATATTGATTTTGAGTAATATATAATTGATGTTATAGTGCGGTCTGCATTTGTAGTTAGTGTGCATTCTATAGGGTGTATCGTATGATAAGAATTACGTTGTGACAATACATTTAAAACTGTTATGTTAGTATTAGTGTTTGTAGCTTTCTTTGTCGCAGTTAATATAAGTTATGTTGAAAATGGGTCTCAACATTGTTTTTCTTTAAACTTGCATGTGTTTATGTACATTTCAATATGAAAGTTACAATATTTATTTCAAATTTTATTACATTTGATTTTTAATACAAAAAAATGATTTTTTTTCTAACATACGTATTTTGTTTTGATATTGGTCTTAAAAAGAAATATTAATTTAATAAGAAAATAATATATTTATTTTGATTTATATATGTAGATGTGCTTTAAATGAATATTGTTTTCAAACTCTCTTATACCAATTTCTTCATCAAATCCGGTTCTAATTTGATTCCATCGATTCCTGTTTTTAGCTTTGTCCATCGTGCTCGTTTTCTCCATCGAATCGTATCCATCTAGCGTCGCTTGGAATTCGTAGCTCGTTTCCTTGTCAAATCTGTTTAGCCTCGAAAGGTGAGCAATCACTCACGATTAACGTTCTTTTATTTATTAAATTTGATTTAAATTGAAACAATAATTGAAATATGAGGCTGTAGTTATTTAAATTGTTATATATGCTATTATCTATAACTGTTCACTTATGGGATATGACACCATATCCTATTCTTTATATTTATTTTTAATGATATATGCCTGTTGTTATTATTTTCATATCTGTTATCACTCTGCAAGTTCCCTGTTAGTATAGAAATCACTATGTTTTGAAATGATACATACCCGAACAGACTTTAGAATAGGAGAATTTCGTTATGGGTTGAAATGATAGACCCAAGCGATTTTCATTTAATTAAGTTTGGGATTACGGGTTGAAATGATATCCACCCGTATATATTTAGTGTACGGATTGAAATGATAAATATCCATAGCACTTGACTATATGATAGGAAATACATACAGACACCGATGGTCCATATGTAAATATTTTGGAAATAATTTCTATGATTTTGGAAAGAAATATATGGGTTAATAAATTTTGATTCTTAAGATGTATAAAAATGGAAATTTTATATATAGATTTAGTAGTAATATTTGATAAATTAGATTGATTTAATACATATAATGTGGTTGAGTATACAAGTAAATCTATGTTTCAAATAGATTTCCTTGTAATAAATTGAAAAATTAAGATTGGGAGATAAATTTGGGTTTATTAAAAATGGTATTTAAATAAGGATCTATTTAATTAAATCAATTTGAAATTATTGAATGGGAAATTTAAAGGTATGATTGTATAACTGGATTTTTGATTTAAGTGATTTAATGAATATTTCACGTTTAAATAAATTAAAGTAATATTGAGTAAAATGTAATTGTAACAACCCGACTTTCTATGCCCAGAAAGTCGCATCGTTAATTAAGAAAGAAAGGGATAGAAAAAGAAAAGAAAGAAAAGAAGAAAGAACAACAACATCAGAAACTCACAGCGGAACGAATGAAATATAATATATCATATAAAATATTACATAGTATCATATATATCAGAGTTACACAACTTATACAACACATATTAGACAGTTATAAACATCTGTCTAATTCATACAACTCAAGTATCACAGATACAGACACAACATTACACAGCGGAATCATCATATATCTACACGGTGAAGCCTCCTGCTCCAAATCTCCTCCAGAATTCGTCAAAGCTAACCTGAATCCCTCGACTACTCAATACAATATTGAGTACCCAATAGTTTAATAAAACAGAAAATAAACACTTGGGTCAGACATGGGTCTGGTGTGAGTAAACGGTTAGATTGCTTAACTTTGAAAACCTTTGAAAACAAAAGTATCACGTAAGACTCCCCACAAATAAACATGGGTAAGTTTTTACCTTACGCTAACTAAAACGTTTGATAGGAAATCTGATTGTATTATAATAGGGTCTAGGGTTTTCAAGTAAAATACAGAAATAGCTGAAATGCTTACATCTCACATTCCAACATAGTTGGGCACAACTAATACGTACGGCACTTATTGGAGTTTGGATTCCATACAATGGCAGGGCTACTGGGGTATCGCCCGTCACAGTACGTGGCCTAGATCACCGTACCGAGGAGTACGCCCGCTCCCCTGCAACACAAAGCCGGAACCATCCCTTACTGGATAATCCCGAACAAGATAATCCCGTAGTTGGCGCGACCAACCACACACTAAGCCGAATAAAAGAAAAGGGACCTCTAGACAGGGATCTATCTTGCTCTCAGTGGGTGCTACCCACGAAGCCTTGCTGCACCTCCCCTGTTTTAGCCATTCCCGGTTGATGAGGCTTGAGGTTACGATTACCTTTAATCAGAACATATCACTTAGAATGCTCATCGTCCGCCTGACGATGTGCTGAAAGCATTCAATCCATATAAGTTCGTTCCGGGTTCGAACGAAACCGAAGGCATTATCTCGTTACACTCGTTTTGGAATCACCCTCAGAGTTAACGACAATAACCCTTGCACTCTGAATCTTCATCTTCACTTGAGATTCACGACCTATCGTTAATTTGGATCGATGTGGTATTCGGGTCTCCAGACCTGGAATACCGGTATACGGAAACCCGATCCCGGTCTCATCGAAATCCAAAACGTATCTTTTAAGGCCAAGTTATTCTTAAGGGTTTAAACAGTTAACTTATATTCAGAATGATATAAACAGATAGATGAATCACATTATCACAATAGATAATTCACATCAAACATTCATCTCACAAAGCAGCATATCACATATATCAGAGATATCCAAATCACCCAATATCCAATATCAATCAATCATCCATAAGCAGGTTTGATTATCTCCAAATCAATTTAATCAATCTTTAATTAAATTAATTACTATCCTTTAATCATTTGGATTATCTTAATCCTACTTACTAACTTTAATTAATTACAAATTAATTAATTAATCATCTTTTAATGATCTTCCTTAATTAATCTTCCCTGATTAATTATCTTTAATTACATTCAAGTAATTAGCCTTTAATTAATTTCACCAATTAATTATCCTTAACCATTTCAGTAATTAACCTTTAATTACTTATCATTAATTACAATAATTAATGATCCTTCATTAATTAATTAATTATAATTAATTGCATTAATCCTTAATTTATTATAATTAATTAATCATACTTTAATTAATTACTTTTATTAATCAACCTTGATTAATTCCATTTAAAAATCCTCTAATTACTTCATTAATTAATTACCTTCTAGTTAATTAAATAATTAATCTTTAATTAACTATATTCATTAATTAACCTTAATTAATTTTAACAGTAATTTACCATCTTGTAATTACTTACCTTAATTAATTAACTCCTTAATTAATTATATTAATTAATTACTCTTTAATCACTTATTATTGATTAATTAATCTTAATTAATCAACCTTAATTACATCATTTATTAATTAATGATCCTTAATTATTCTTAATTAATTATCTTATTTAAATTAATTACATTTAGTAATTAATTAGTCACATTTATTAATCACCTTTGATTAATCTCATTTAGTAATTAACTTCCCTTAATTACTTTATTACATAATTTAATTACTTTTTAATTTATTTAATTAATCCCTTGATTAATTACAAAACTCAACTTACTTCCATTCTTAAATCATCTTCCGTTAATTACATCCAGTAATTACCATTAATTACTTTACTAAGTAATTACAAATCCATAAATTAAATTAAGTAATCATTTATCAAATCATCAAGTGTTTAAATTAATTAAACTTAATTAATTATCTTAAACAAATTACATTTAAACTTTAATTAATTACATTAAGTAATTAATTTCTTTAACTACTTTCATTAAGAAATTAACCACTAATTACTGGATTAACCTTAATTAATTATCTAAGTAATTAATCCTTAATTACTTTTCTTAAATTACTTCCATAAAGTAATTAACCTTTTATTAATTAACCTCTAATTATTAACTTAACCCTTAATTATCAATTAACAACCCTTAACTAATTAATTAATAAAACTAAATTACAAGATTAAGTACTTCTTAGTTAATTATCCTCTATTTATTCAAATACAAGTTAAATTTGTAACCTATATTTCATTAACAGGTTTAAATTAGCAACTACCATTACAGAACAACCAGAAACCCACGACCCAAACATTCGAGACAACCCAGCTACCCCCACTTCGAGTCGAACACGATGGGAACGCGAACATTACTCTGCTGAAACCTTTCTTCCCCAACAAACTCCCCTGTGCACACGAACGTGCACACGTGCACCTACCCACACGCCTCCGGCCAACCAAGGTCGTCGCGACCATCGACGACGATACCAATATCACTTGCGAGCAAGAATACGAACCCAGAAACCAAAATTCCACTGCGAATTGAAATCGAGTCGATCTCGACCCAAAACTGAAAACACCATTGAACAGCACCTCGCCTGAAAATCCCATCAACCCCACGATGCCTACCATCGTTCGCCATGAAATTCCGGCCACGACACCGCAATGCCTCCACCCTACTATGCCCTAAATTCTACGCAACTCGATTCACTCTAAGATTCCCAGTCACCCCATTTCCAAACGCGACCCAAAAACAATGTTAAACCCTAATTCCAAGACATCCGACCCCATCAACGTTCGAGAATACCTTCGAACATTTTTGCCGTGATCACTCATCCTCACTCCTCCTCCCGAAGAAGCCCGGACCACCATAACCCCTCCGTCGACAAGAACTTGCCCAAAACATAACTTCCAGTCATCTCAAAATTACTACTCCAAAACCAAACTAAAAATCAGGATTTTTATTTTAAAAATCATGTTTCTCTGAGTTGATTCAAAATATAAAATTTAATCAAATAACTATAATATTTGATTTTAGCATATTAATAAATTTCCTACTGTATCATCCTGGTTTCAGAAGATTTTCGAACAAATTCTTTTGAATAAAATTTTAAACTTTAATTCATGTTTAAATAATCATACTGCATTTGAAGATTCAAGCCTAACAGTGGTTTGAATTGGAATTCTTGAATTTTGTTTGGTTTTTACTCTGTACTTTGGGAAAACAGAGAAGTATAAGGACATTTCAAACATGTACAGTTAAACTTCAACATGTATACAAAGATCTTATAGAAATAGGTACATACAAACATTAAACCTATCTAAAATTCTTATGCACAAATTTCTATTTACTTAAACTTTTCTGATAAAAGTTTATTCACCTATTTTTAATAAGAACAGAGAAAAAAAAATATGAACATATAACATTTCACCAGTATAACATTTTATTCACATGCATTCATCACAAACATTCATGTAAACAATGCATACCATATCATTACAACATAAATCTCACATAACAAACATAGAAATAAATTTTACTGTTTTTAAAAATGGTGTTTACTCACTTGTTATTTTCCAGAGAACAAAACAGAGCAGGTTTTCCAGGCTTTTATATTTTGAATTCCGGAAACTTGCATTTGATTTCCTTTGCTGTTGAAATCCTTTGCATGCTTGATTTGTTGAAGTTGAATAAAATGCTTGCAGATTTAAATTCCAGGCTTGATTTTGCTTTTGGTTTCAGTTTTCAGGTTTGTAATAGTTTTTGGTTTGTAGCTTGATTCAGTTGAATTGAATCTGCTTTTCCAGTTTTGATTTTCTTTTGAATTTAGAAAAGATGGAGAGAAAAAGAAGATGGAGGAAGAAAAGATTCGAACTGAGCAAATGAAGACCAGATTTCTTCTTTAACTACATTATTTTTAAATTAAATTTTAAATGAAGATAATGTTGCCACTTGTTTTATTGCATGTATATACAATATTAAAGTTATTATCATTATCTTACAAGTGTCTTTAACATGTTAATATGTTTACACATATTACTTAAGTGTTTATGTTTTCAAAACCTTATTTCCAAGAGTATTTATGTTATTTTAATTTTGTAAATATAGATTTATATAAATTCATGTTTCATTTATTTATTTACAAACTATTTAGTTTAAGTACCTACATTTTATTATTTATGAAATGAATTTAATTAACTTATGTTATATTTATTTATTTTTACAAACCTTCTAAATTCAAAAGATATTAAAAAGAAAGTTTATTTTAAACATTAACATATAAATTTATAAACCATTTTTAGTTTAATACTTTTTAAAAGAAAACAAGATAAAATAAATCTTTTATTAAATCTTATTTAAACTATCATACTTTAGAAATAATAATTATCTTATATTTTGAAACAAATGAATTAATCTTTAACTTTTGAAAAATATTAATTTTAAAACAAAACTTTAAATCATAATTCATACATATATAAATTATCAATAGATTAAATTAAATTCAAAACAATCCAAATTATAACATATACATACATATATATTATAATCTGAAAACACATTTTTTATTTAAACAAAAGATTCTCTATTCACAATATATATATCAATATATACATTATAAATAGAATCTATTTTATTTAGCTTTTAAAAGATTAAATTTATCAATTTATATTAAAATTAGAAAGGAAAATTATCAAATCAATTAAATTATCAATACAGATTATTAAATTTAAATTGCCCAAAAACCCGGGATATCACATTCCTTCCCCCTTAAAATAATTTCGTCCCCGAAATTTAAACAAAGGTAATTTAATAACCCAAAATTTTAATTTTAAACAGCAACCATACATATCAATCATATGCTAACAACCATAGCAACCAATTCATCCAAACAACAAATCTAACCATCCCGAAAAAATTCCGGATAGAATTTTCTAGAGTTTCCCAGATATAAATACCGGGCTACTCGCTCTATAAAATCAAAACAATCAATACTACAAAGCTACAGATCTCCTACTAATCTAGATCTACAAAACTAGACAGAATATCAGACTACAGACAAGTCTGAATCAACAACCAAATTTCCTAATCTGCTGGTTCCACAGCCAGATATGGATCATACACGTATTCCCTCAGAGATACGTGAAATACAATGAATTCCAGTTATCCGAACTGGCAACTCAATCCTGTAGATCAAAGAACTAATCCTCTTGAGAACACAGGAAAAATCTCAAAATACTTCTAGAGCTAGCTCTCCAGTCTTACCAAATCTTATATCTCCTTTAATCGGATAAAACTTAAATAATATCCAAATTTCAACTTCAAATTCCAAATTCCATCAATTCTTAACTGCATAACTCCTTTGACGATCCTGAGTCACTTCATTCTTCCTGATCAGCTTAACCCTTGCTGATGCTTCTTGAAACAGATTAGACCAACATCAAACCAATTTCCGGATCCTGCTCAACAAAATGGTTTCTCAAAAATATGCCGAAATCCAAAACACAACTCTACTCTACAAACATTAGAGAACTTCGCACTACCTCTCCTATCTGAAATAGTCAAAACAGTTGCACTTGACAACTTTACCTCCAAATCCCAAAAATTTCTTCACACTTAGAGATACACTTGAATTTCCTATAGAAATCCTCTACTCGAAGAAAATTACAACTCTCGGTTGCTTCCACTCTAGAATAGCTGCTATCTTGCTTTCGCTGCACAATTCTGATCTGGAATAGATAAGAATACCGTCGGAGAAACTTGAGCACAAACTTGATCATCCACAGTTCATCAGACCATAAAATCTTAGTGAACCATTTCACTTGGTCAAAACATCCCGCAGAACTTCACCAGAAAACTAGGTATGATAAATCCCTCTCCAAAGAATCCTGAGCTGCTTCACCAAATTATTCTCTAGGAGACATCCTTCTACTAAGCTGAACTTCTGGTAACTCCACGAATCAAGTCGATACGGAATCTCAATCTCCAATAATCCCAAGAGAATACTTAAACAATCGCAAGTCACTTTTGCGATCAGCTCGGCCTAATTTCCAAAGATAACTGTTCTCTCTTCACTAATCAGAACAGCTTATATTTGACTAACCAATCCATCGAAGAAATGGATTCACTCTACTGCTTCTGAACTTTACCTTCAGAAAAACTGCTCAGCCAGAAACTTTCTGCCAACATAGAACACTCCGAGTCGCATTGCTGCCACAAACCAAAGACTTCTTATCCGAAACTCCTCGAATAACTCGGACCTCAAAGCAAATAGAAACACCCCACTGGACTCAGCCACAACACCAAAACAGACTCACTTCTTCAAACTTGTTCCAGAAGAAACATCTTCAGAAACGTCCATAGTCATCGTGTCTTATCACACCGCTACTACTTCCTGAGGTTACCAAAATATCATCACTCTCTTCAGCTCATCCAATAGATCTACTCTATTCATCCAACTTCAAAGATAAACTCTAAACCATAACTGGTTTCCTTCGGAGATCGGTGAAATCTTTACACCACAACAAAGTTCACTCGAGACAGTATTAGGTCTACAGTCTCGTCAGATATACTTCCAACCTCAACACTCAAATTCTAACTATTGGTAGTCGTGTTACTCACACTACCACCTTATCTACCTTTATAACTTATATTGGAAAACCCGAACAGGTAACCCAACAAATAGGTAGAAATATATATATTTAAAATGATACTTTTTATATAGAAATTATTTCTGGGTAGAATTATTTCATCTACCTCTTTAAAACAATATTGTGTCCGTTGGCCTGGTTCAAGTGTTTAGAGATCCCTATCAATAACGTTAGCTACTCGTATTGACCAGAATCCATATACCACTCAACCGATCAATTAACACAATATAAAATCATTTTTATATAACTAACAATTACGCGCTCTCAAGATAGACACCACTTCAGAGCCTAGGTATTCACTCAACCTACAGCTCTGATACCAACTGTAACAACCCGACTTTCTATGCCCAGAAAGTCGCATCGTTAATTAAGAAAGAAAGGGATAGAAAAAGAAAAGAAAGAAAAGAAGAAAGAACAACAACATCAGAAACTCACAGCGGAACGAATGAAATATAATATATCATATAAAATATTACATAGTATCATATATATCAGAGTTACACAACTTATACAACACATATTAGACAGTTATAAACATCTGTCTAATTCATACAACTCAAGTATCACAGATACAGACACAACATTACACAGCGGAATCATCATATATCTACACGGTGAAGCCTCCTGCTCCAAATCTCCTCCAGAATTCGTCAAAGCTAACCTGAATCCCTCGACTACTCAATACAATATTGAGTACCCAAGTGTAACGACCCGATATTTTGGACCATTCGCATCCATTATAAGTGTATAGGTAGACACTCATGCCAGAGTTGAATTGCTCAAAATACCGCGTTGTTAATTATAATTTGGCAAAACTCAGCATATGCAGTAAATAAATCAGTCACAGAATCACAGACACAGAGTAATACAATAATACGCAGCGGAATAGATAAAATAGTAGTTCATGAAGCTACTATATAAACAACAGAGTTGAAAATAAAATACAACAGAATGTCTCAAATGCAGTGAAGTCTCCAGTACAACAGATGACTTCTCTGAACAAATCAACTAGAAGAGCTGAAAGCTGAGGCGATAGTTGGATCTCCAAAGGAAGCTCCAAACTCCAAGGGTGAGTCTCAAATGCTGTATCACTCGGTCTGACCCGAGCGTAAAGCAAAACACAAAACACTCGAGTCAGGATTAACATTCTTATACTAATAAATCCAACTCAAGTGAAATATCAACTGAAATACAAGTAACTTAAGGGATGTTTGGGATAACCATCCTCTAAGGATCTTCAGAACTATCTACAAGGTGGAAATATACATTATAACACCGTGGTCATTTTAAATTTATTTACTTCAAAATCAAAATATCATTTCATTTCAAATATATCCATTTTCCAAAATAGTATATATATATATATTAAATGATTTAAAAAGTAAAGTATTTAATTTCCTCAAGTCTAGCAAATCGATTCAAATCAACTTCAAATTCCAAATTCAAATTTATTCAAAGCTCCATTCATCAATTTAATTCATTTCTAAACAGATCATTTAAATTTCAATATATTTCAAAGCTTTAATATTCAACATTTTCAAAGTTAAATTTAACAGTTCCATATAGCTCTTGATTTAACTTCATTATTATTTAATCAGGGAAAATTTACTTAATAAATTCAATAACATTTAACTAGCCTTACATTTCATTTTTACTAAATATTTTCTTAAATTTATTTAAGCAAGAATTATTCATTAAATTATTAAATAAAACCCAAGTTATAAATCCTATCTTAAATCTCAATTTCAATAAGGTTCAAATTGGTTTAGTTAAATAAATTATCTTTCCAACCTTAACCTATTCAAATTATTACCAAAATCTATTTTGAAATATAATTTTTATACTTAAACATCTCATATGTATTAAATCCATCCTAATTTAAATTAAATGATTTAAGGCTCAACATTTATTAAAACCATATATTTCTTTCCAAAACCATAAAATTTATTTTTAAAATATTTATATATATGGACCAACGGTGTCTGTATATATACATCATATGGTTAAATGATACGGATATTTATCATTTCAATCCGAAATTTAAATATATACGGGTAGATATCATTTTGACCCGTAATCCCAATTACAATTCAAATGAAAATCGCTTGGGTTTATCATTTCAACCCATAACGATTTTCTCCTATTCTAAAGTCCGTTCGGGTATGTATCATTTCAACCCATAGTGAATTCTATACTAACAGGGAACTTGCAGAGTGATAACAGATAATATAAAATAAAACAACAGGCATATATCATCAATAACAATAGAATAGGAACAACGGGATATGGTGTCATATCCCATAGGTGAACAGTTATAGGTAATAGCATATATAACAATGTAAATAACTACAGCAGCATATTTCAATTGCTATTTCAAATGAAATCAAATTTAAATAATAAAAGAACGTTAATCGTGAGTGATTGCTCACCTTTCGAGGTTAGGGAGATAGACAATGAAGTGAATTGCGAATCCAAGCACGAATTCCAGAACAAATCAAGATTGGCACGAATTTGACGATCAAAGCTGATAAGAATATAGACGAAATAAATCAGAATCTGCTTGATATAGACTGGAATGAATTATTTTATTATATTATCTTCTTAAGCCATTATTAAATTAAAATACATATATAAATCTATATATACACATATATTCTAAAATCAATACTATATCCTTAAAACACATATATTTTAAAATCAAAGCAAATACATAATTTACATTTTAAACCCAATACATAAAAGCAATAGTTATTAACGCATAAAATAAAATAAAATAAAACACATATATATAGTACTCTGTATATATAAATGATATTTGGAACCCAAAAAAAAAAAAAATAATCAATATATACTGATGTATGAAATCAGTAGACAATATACATGCATTGAGGTATATATTCAAATACATGCTGACCCATATATAAACAAAACGTATACAAATTAAAATATAACTACATTATGTAAAATATTTTATAAAACACGACAAAAACATAGTACTTTAAATATGTGTATACATTTACTTAATTATAAATACAACTGCAAACACAATACAGCTAATGGGTATGCAAACCTATAATTAACCCTATATGCAGACATAGGCGGATATATAACATATAATATAACCAAACCTATATACACACGCAAGCTAACATATGAAGAGGTGAATAAAATAATCTAACATGTATGCAGTTTTATATAAATTGATATATTAAAATAATGTAATAATATATGCTTATAACCAAATACATTTAAAAAAAGCTAGTACAAATCGGAACAGAGCAAGCCAACGAATTCTAGAAACAAAGTATATATATATATATATGTATTAATAATTTATATAAATTAATACATACCGAAAACAGTGACCTATATAATATACTTATATATACATACGTTGATTTTTCAGTTCATATAAACCAAATCTTCCTAACTGAGATACCACCTTATTAATAAATATAAAACACTTATGTGAAACTTATATATATATCTATTCCCTATATAACGAACACAAAACATCACAAATAAAACCAACAGTGATGTATATAACTTTTGTATATAAGAGAACATATATATTATATATATACCTCACAATTTAATATAGAGAGGGAAGGCTGCCACGTTGAGGAAAGAGGAGATGGAGTATACGGCAGAAGTGTGCTCGGCAATGAGGAGGGTTGCAGGTAAACCGAGGCCATTAGAGCTGCCTTCGGCATCCAGGTGGAGAGTAGCCAAGCGAGGTGGTGCACGGGTTGGCTCCGACGTGGCTGGTGAGGGGTTGCACGGAGGTAGGCTAGGGCGGAGTTGCCTGGCGCTGCTCGGCTACTAGGGGGAGATGTGATGCGTGCTTGGTTGCCGAGGTGTTTCACGGTGATGGGTTGTCGAGGAGATGGTCGTTGGCCAAGGCCATGGATGTGGAAGACGGAGGAGGTTGGTTGCTTAGTCACGGGTGGACGCTGCTCAGTGGAAAGCTACATGAGTGGGTGGCTCGCCTCAGGCGAATGGCGAAGGTAATAGGATAGGAGATTTGCGTGAATGGAAACTAATATAAGGAAGAAGCAGGTACAGGTTTTAAAAGTAAAATATATATAAAAATGGACAGTGAAAAAGAAGATAGGAAACGTTGGAACAGCAATTTATAAAGAATGAAAGGAACGCTGAAAGTCAGCCAGGGATTTAGGCATTAATAAAACAAATGACCGTTGAGAAAAATTCGAATGGGCACAGGAAGTGGAAGAGAATAAAGATACGTACCAAATTCACCTTTTGGATGAACAGTGAAGTAATTGCAAAGTCTGACGAATATAAAGGAAAGGTAAAAGCAACGGTCACGCGAAAGTTCAGCTGAAAATTAAAATCAAAATTTTTTTTTTTTGGACAGCACGTTTCATATTTGAAACGTTAAGGAATATATAAAGTCAAAATTTCGGTACCGTTACAACGAACAGATTATTGTCTCCGTCGTGTACCGGACCTCAAAATACAAAAAATGAATATACTGTTGAGATCAGCACGACGAGACGATCAAAACGGTATACAGATACTAGTGGTACGATCATCCGATCGAAAGTCGATAACCGGTACCAGAAAATGCTATTTTGCCAGAATTAAGATAAACGGAGCAGTAGAAGTCCGAATTTGGCAAAACGAATTTCGTAGTCTGATTCAGAATGATCTGAATAAATTTTCTCCTGTTGACATATTTTGGTTTCGGAAAACTTTTAAATTCACTGTTATTAACCGGTTTGATTTGAATAACATTTCACAGAAAAATAAACTTCAATATTATCAGATGAAAATTTATCAGTTGCTATATTAAAATAGACGTATTCCAAATAATAAATTTTTATTTTCAAATTTTATTGTTTTAAAATTTCACAAAATTTCAATTAACATATTATTAGAACTATTAAAATTTACGGGTCGTTACACTCTCCCCCACTCAAAACTTTTCGTCCCCGAAAAGAAAGGAGGTAGAAGAATATAAACAACCAGAAAGAAAAATAGATTGAAAGTTAAGATTAAACAATTAATTTAAAACTATATAAATTTTACTTGAAATATTCATTTGAAAACTTCATTTGCAAATCAATTATTTTTTTATAATTTAATACTTTTTCAAAACTCATTTGTAAAATTTCTTTCTTCCTTTATAAATACCATTTATATGTTTAAATGACACCTTTATAATTATATGAAAACTATTTGAAAACAATTATTTACATTATTACTAATATTTACCAAGAAGCTATTTGAAAACATTAAATCCATAATTTATAAAATTTTTTAATTTATCACAAGATACTTTTCAACATTCTTAATAAATCAATAATTACTTACTTTAAATCTGTTTTATTTAATTAATAAACTCAAAAATATTTATAACACTAAAATTTCTATTAAACCATGTAGTCTATAATTAAACAATATTTTAAAGAATATAGTCAACAAGGAAAAGAAGGAGGATTTGGGAAAAGCAGAATATAGGTGAATAAATAAAGCTGGGCAGATAAGGTAGATTCAAGGAATAGTATCGGGCATGAATAGTTAATTTAGAACCATAAGGGTTTTGATTCCAAATATTGATACAAAATTTTCTTTGTTGGAAATACTTTTATTATAAAATACCTTTATAACGAAACAAATTTTCTTTTGAAAATACTTTTATAACTCGATGTTTCAACAAGTTTATCCTTGTTCCTGTAGACTCTGGTAGTGCGTTGATCAGGCGCAAAACTAGAATTCTCCAGGTACTTAGTAGACTTGTTTTTTACACCCAGTGAAAATACTCGAAAAACCTTTAAAAATAGATATGGAAAGTACAATCCAATCAAAAACGAATCAAATCATGGATCGCAGATACACAATGGTTACGCCTGGGTCCCCCAGGAAACATCCGTACCTTTTAAGCATTCACTGCCTTGCGAATTTCGCCATGCAACAAAACGGTGGACCGCAGGATACATAAAAATGGTTACGCCTGGATCCCCCAGGAAACATCCATACCCCGTAAGCAATCTCTGCCTTGCGGATTACGCCACTAACACGACCATAGATCGCAGATACACAATGGTTACGCCTGGATCCCCCAGGAAACATCCGTACCTTTTAAGCAATCACTGCCTTACGAATTACGCTATGCAGTCGAGTTCGTAAGACCATGGGTAACGCCATGGAATTCGAAGGACACTCGAGTATCATATCCGGAAAACCAAAATCAGAGAGAATAATATCGATAGAATGAATCCAAGATGTGGCCACAAATCGGATATCAAGCAGAAGGCACTTTCCATATCTTTACTTCGAAAATATGTATCATATAGTACCTTTTCAAATCACTTTCAAATATCGTACTTATATAAAAACCATTATATATAAGATTTAATTTTTCAAATCAAATACTTTCCAAAATCAATAGTATATCAAATCATACTTATATAGACTTCAATTATATAAGATTTCACTTTCAAATTGAGTACCTTTTCAAGTCTATAGTTTTCGAATCAATTTCATACTCATACAAATCAATTTCATATAAGTTCGACAACTCCCAAATCAAGTATTTAGTAACATAAGGTTCTCAAATTTCAATTTGTTTCAATATCAGTTCAATTTCAAAATCATATCCAATTTCACCAAATTATTTCTTCTCAAATTATTTATCTTTAGTTTCAAAGTTTCCAAAATAATAGATTTAGAAAATAAATCCAAATTTCCAAATCAATATAATTTAAGTCAACCAATTTATTTTCAAAATCAAATGTTTTCAAAATCATCTTATACTTACGTAAGGTCTATCTTATATAAGGATCAAATTTTCAAAAATAAATTTCGCTGTATGAAGAGCTATACGGGATTTGAATATCTTTGCTTTTATGGGTTATATCTCTTTGTAATTTTAGATTGGAAATTTTCTTTTAGTAAGCAAAGATATTCTACATGACAGCTTTCAATTTCAGCGTCAAAATATATCAATGATATTAGAATATAAGATGTACATACGCCATCATTTCGCAAAATCACATTTGATCGCTCGCTTGATCACACAAGTTCGCTTTCGAACTAGTATTGTCCATTCGACTTCCCAAATGCGGATTTCGATATGGTTTCTCGACTAGAAGCCATCAGTCTCCTTGCATAGCCATATACTACGATAGAGAATTCTAGAATCAAGTCCAAAATCCATATCAAATATTCGCCATCAAGAATCAAATGAAAAATCCTAACACGAAATGGTGTAATCCACCTCGAAATTGTGTACTCAAACTTGGATCAAATTAATTATGCGAATAAAACAGCATACGTACAACTTATATATTTATTAAATATATAGTTTCATAAAGATGTTACTAAGTTAAAACATTTAAACTAAATTTTTTTCAAAATATATTGAAGTCCAAATTCTTTCAAAACATTTCAAATCTAAATTCCATATTTAGAAAAATTCAAAATAGCCTTATTCATTTACTTAACAAAACAGTTTCAACTTATTTAAATCATATTACTTCATACTTAAATATTCGAAACAAATTTATATACTTTATCAAATAATTCATACTTTTCAAAATTTCTTAGCTTTGAAAAGTTAACCTTGATTTGGAAGTGCTCGAACCTTCAAAATAGTTGAAGAAATCATTTTCCAATTCAAGAGTTGGAAATCAACAAATCAGTAAATCAATTTCAAAAGATAGGTTTCAAATCCGAAACTAAAGGACTGAACACCGGCTTACTTCAAATCATTTCAAATATATATACATATATCTTCCGAATATCAAATATTTCTTCGGAATTTGAAAAATCAAAACTGGTTTTGCAAAATCACTCGCATAGCAAAGCTATTAAAGTGGCCTATCCCTCACTCTGAAACTCGAAAATCAATGTCGATGATGCGTGCACTCATCACCGAAATTATTTTCCAGCGACATAAGTGAGTTCTGGACTTCTATTTTCTCAAACTTCTTTTGAAATTTTTTTTTTTTTTTGAAACTTATTAAAATCATTTGAACATTTCTTATTCCAAAAATACTTTTAAATCATACTATTATTATATATTTCAAAATCTTAAAACCAATTTCAAAACACCGGGGTTCAATTCTCGAATTTCAAATTTAAAATCCTTTAGTTATAAATCATTTTTAGAAAAATCAAATTTGTTATATAACTTTCAAAATTACAAATCCCTTCGAAACCTCAGATTCTCATTTTAAAGGGTTTATAATCTTTATCGAAGACATTTCACTTTTATATATAGAATATAATCATACTTATCAAAATAATCATTTTGATTTAGAAAACAATTTCTAAAATACAAGCAAACCCGATTTTCAAAGGATGGTTCAAGAATGGATTTCAAACAAAGATAGAAATTCAACGTAGAGGGATTCTAATCAAATAGGATTTGATTTGAAGATAAGTTCGAACGAAAATGAGATAATTAAATTTCAACATAGAAGATGAATATACTTATATAAATCGCGGGCGACCTTAACCGGATCAACCGTGACTTCAGGAACAAGATCGATGCGGAATTCCAAGAAAAGCAACATTCGATCGCAAGAGATAGCGGCATCTAAACCAAAGATATAGAGATCTCCGGTGAATCAATGCCAATTGTGAAGGAGTTTCACCCCTTCACAAATCATTCAAAGATTGGTGGGATCCTATTCTTATAGAGATCATTCGAAGTGGAGTTATGGGATACTCCAGAATCAAAAGAATACAAATAGGGAGAGACAAGAATGAATTTTTGGAACCGTAGGGAACGTTCCAAAGTTCAAAGGAAATCGAGTCAAAAGGAAGATATTAAACTCGAACGAAAGTGATTCTGTAAAGAAATTTACAATATATGCTAAGTTTCGCCTAGAGCCAAAGCTCTGATACCAACTGTAACGACCCGATATTTTGGACCATTCGCATCCATTATAAGTGTATAGGTAGACACTCATGCCAGAGTTGAATTGCTCAAAATACCGCGTTGTTAATTATAATTTGGCAAAACTCAGCATATGCAGTAAATAAATCAGTCATAGAATCACAGACACAGAGTAATACAATAATACGCAGTGGAATAGATAAAATAGTAGTTCATAAAGCTACTATATAAACAACAGAGTTGAAAATAAAATACAACAGAATGTCTCAAATGCAGTGAAGTCTCCAGTACAACAGATGACTTCTCTGAACAAATCAACTAGAAGAGCTGAAAGCTGAGGCGATAGTTGGATCTCCAAAGGAAGCTCCAAACTCCAAGGGTGAGTCTCAAATGCTGTATCACTCGGTCTGACCCGAGCGTAAAGCAAAACACAAAACACTCGAGTCAGGATTAACATTCTTATACTAATAAATCCAACTCAAGTGAAATATCAACTGAAATACAAGTAACTTAAGGGATGTTTGGGATAACCATCCTCTAAGGATCTTCAGAACTATCTACAAGGTGGAAATATACATTATAACACCGTGGTCATTTTAAATTTATTTACTTCAAAATCAAAATATCATTTCATTTCAAATATATCCATTTTCCAAAATAGTATATATATATATATATATATATTAAATGATTTAAAAAGTAAAGTATTTAATTTCCTCAAGTCTAGCAAATCGATTCAAATCAACTTCAAATTCCAAATTCAAATTTATTCAAAGCTCCATTCATCAATTTAATTCATTTCTAAACAGATCATTTAAATTTCAATATATTTCAAAGCTTTAATATTCAACATTTTCAAAGTTAAATTTAACAGTTCCATATAGCTCTTGATTTAACTTCATTATTATTTAATCAGGGAAAATTTACTTAATAAATTCAATAACATTTAACTAGCCTTACATTTCATTTTTACTAAATATTTTCTTAAATTTATTTAAGCAAGAATTATTCATTAAATTATTAAATAAAACCCAAGTTATAAATCCTATCTTAAATCTCAATTTCAATAAGGTTCAAATTGGTTTAGTTAAATAAATTATCTTTCCAACCTTAACCTATTCAAATTATTACCAAAATCTATTTTGAAATATAATTTTTATACTTAAACATCTCATATGTATTAAATCCATCCTAATTTAAATTAAATGATTTAAGGCTCAACATTTATTAAAACCATATATTTCTTTCCAAAACCATAAAATTTATTTTTAAAATATTTATATATATGGACCAACGGTGTCTGTATATATACATCATATGGTTAAATGATACGGATATTTATCATTTCAATCCGAAATTTAAATATATACGGGTAGATATCATTTCGACCCGTAATCCCAATTACAATTCAAATGAAAATCGCTTGGGTTTATCATTTCAACCCATAACGATTTTCTCCTATTCTAAAGTCCGTTCGGGTATGTATCATTTCAACCCATAGTGAATTCTATACTAACAGGGAACTTGCAGAGTGATAACAGATAATATAAAATAAAACAACAGGCATATATCATCAATAACAATAGAATAGGAACAACGGGATATGGTGTCATATCCCACAGGTGAACAGTTATAGGTAATAGCATATATAACAATGTAAATAACTACAGCAGCATATTTCAATTGCTATTTCAAATGAAATCAAATTTAAATAATAAAAGAACGTTAATCGTGAGTGATTGCTCACCTTTCGAGGTTAGGGAGATAGACAATGAAGTGAATTGCGAATCCAAGCACGAATTCCAGAACAAATCAAGATTGGCACGAATTTGACGATCAAAGCTGATAAGAATATAGACGAAATAAATCAGAATCTGCTTGATATAGACTGAAATGAATTATTTTATTATATTATCTTCTTAAGCCATTATTAAATTAAAATACATATATAAATCTATATATACACATATATTCTAAAATCAATACTATATCCTTAAAACACATATATTTTAAAATCAAAGCAAATACATAATTTACATTTTAAACCCAATACATAAAAGCAATAGTTATTAACGCATAAAAAAAAATAAAATAAAACACATATATATAGTACTCTGTATATATAAATGATATTTGGAACCAAAAAAAAAAAAAAAATCAATATATACTGATGTATGAAATCAGTAGACAATATACATGCATTGAGGTATATATTCAAATACATGCTGACCCATATATAAACAAAACGTATACAAATTAAAATATAACTACATTATGTAAAATATTTTATAAAACACGACAAAAACATAGTACTTTAAATATGTGTATACATTTACTTAATTATAAATACAACTGCAAACACAATACAGCTAATGGGTATGCAAACCTATAATTAACCCTATATGCAGACATAGGCGGATATATAACATATAATATAACCAAACCTATATACACACGCAAGCTAACATATGAAGAGGTGAATAAAATAATCTAACATGTATGCAGTTTTATATAAATTGATATATTAAAATAATGTAATAATATATGCTTATAACCAAATACATTTAAAACAAGCTAGTACAAATCGGAACAGAGCAAGCCAACGAATTCTAGAAACAAAGTATATATATATATATGTATTAATAATTTATATAAATTAATACATACCGAAAACAGTGACCTATATAATATACTTATATATACATACGTTGATTTTTCAGTTCATATAAACCAAATCTTCCTAACTGAGATACCACCTTATTAATAAATATAAAACACTTATGTGAAACTTATATATATATCTATTCCCTATATAACGAACACAAAACATCACAAATAAAACCAACAGTGATGTATATAACTTTTGTATATAAGAGAACATATATATTATATATATACCTCACAATTTAATATAGAGAGGGAAGGCTGCCACGTTGAGGAAAGAGGAGATGGAGTATACGGCAGAAGTGTGCTCGGCAATGAGGAGGGTTGCAGGTAAACCGAGGCCATTAGAGCTGCCTTCGGCATCCAGGTGGAGAGTAGCCAAGCGAGGTGGTGCACGGGTTGGCTCCGACGTGGCTGGTGAGGGGTTGCACGGAGGTAGGCTAGGGCGGAGTTGCCTGGCGCTGCTCGGCTACTAGGGGGAGATGTGATGCGTGCTTGGTTGCCGAGGTGTTTCACGGTGATGGGTTGTCGAGGAGATGGTCGTTGGCCAAGGCCATGGATGTGGAAGACGGAGGAGGTTGGTTGCTTAGTCACGGGTGGACGCTGCTCAGTGGAAAGCTACATGAGTGGGTGGCTCGCCTCAGGCGAATGGCGAAGGTAATAGGATAGGAGATTTGCGTGAATGGAAACTAATATAAGGAAGAAGCAGGTACAGGTTTTAAAAGTAAAATATATATAAAAATGGACAGTGAAAAAGAAGATAGGAAACGTTGGAACAGCAATTTATAAAGAATGAAAGGAACGCTGAAAGTCAGCCAGGGATTTAGGCATTAATAAAACAAATGACCGTTGAGAAAAATTCGAATGGGCACAGGAAGTGGAAGAGAATAAAGATACGTACCAAATTCACCTTTTGGATGAACAGTGAAGTAATTGCAAAGTCTGACGAATATAAAGGAAAGGTAAAAGCAACGGTCACGCGAAAGTTCAGCTGAAAATTAAAATCAAAATTTTTTTTTTTTTTTGGACAGCACGTTTCATATTTGAAACGTTAAGGAATATATAAAGTCAAAATTTCGGTACCGTTACAACGAACAGATTATTGTCTCCGTCGTGTACCGGACCTCAAAATACAAAAAATGAATATACTGTTGAGATCAGCACGACGAGACGATCAAAACGGTATACAGATACTAGTGGTACGATCATCCGATCGAAAGTCGATAACCGGTACCAGAAAATGCTATTTTGCCAGAATTAAGATAAACGGAGCAGTAGAAGTCCGAATTTGGCAAAACGAATTTCGCAGTCTGATTCAGAATGATCTGAATAAATTTTCTCCTGTTGACATATTTTGGTTTCGGAAAACTTTTAAATTCACTGTTATTAACCGGTTTGATTTGAATAACATTTCACAGAAAAATAAACTTCAATATTATCAGATGAAAATTTATCAGTTGCTATATTAAAATAGACGTATTCCAAATAATAAATTTTTATTTTCAAATTTTATTGTTTTAAAATTTCACAAAATTTCAATTAACATATTATTAGAACTATTAAAATTTACGGGTCGTTACACCAAGAGTTTAATAAAACAGAAAATAAACACTTGGGTCAGACATGGGTCTGGTGTGAGTAAACGGTTAGATTGCTTAACTTTGAAAACCTTTGAAAACAAAAGTATCACGTAAGACTCCCCACAAATAAACATGGGTAAGTTTTTACCTTACGCTAACTAAAACGTTTGATAGGAAATCTGATTGTATTATAATAGGGTCTAGGGTTTTCAAGTAAAATACAGAAATAGCTGAAATGCTTACATCTCACATTCCAACATAGTTGGGCACAACTAATACGTACGGCACTTATTGGAGTTTGGATTCCATACAATGGCAGGGCTACTGGGGTATCGCCCGTCACAGTACGTGGCCTAGATCACCGTACCGAGGAGTACGCCCGCTCCCCTGCAACACAAAGCCGGAACCATCCCTTACTGGATAATCCCGAACAAGATAATCCCGTAGTTGGCGCGACCAACCACACACTAAGCCGAATAAAAGAAAAGGGACCTCTAGACAGGGATCTATCTTGCTCTCAGTGGGTGCTACCCACGAAGCCTTGCTGCACCTCCCCTGTTTTAGCCATTCCCGGTTGATGAGGCTTGAGGTTACGATTACCTTTAATCAGAACATATCACTTAGAATGCTCATCGTCCGCCTGACGATGTGCTGAAAGCATTCAATCCATATAAGTTCGTTCCGGGTTCGAACGAAACCGAAGGCATTATCTCGTTACACTCGTTTTGGAATCACCCTCAGAGTTAACGACAATAACCCTTGCACTCTGAATCTTCATCTTCACTTGAGATTCACGACCTATCGTTAATTTGGATCGATGTGGTATTCGGGTCTCCAGACCTGGAATACCGGTATACGGAAACCCGATCCCGGTCTCATCGAAATCCAAAACGTATCTTTTAAGGCCAAGTTATTCTTAAGGGTTTAAACAGTTAACTTATATTCAGAATGATATAAACAGATAGATGAATCACATTATCACAATAGATAATTCACATCAAACATTCATCTCACAAAGCAGCATATCACATATATCAGAGATATCCAAATCACCCAATATCCAATATCAATCAATCATCCATAAGCAGGTTTGATTATCTCCAAATCAATTTAATCAATCTTTAATTAAATTAATTACTATCCTTTAATCATTTGGATTATCTTAATCCTACTTACTAACTTTAATTAATTACAAATTAATTAATTAATCATCTTTTAATGATCTTCCTTAATTAATCTTCCCTGATTAATTATCTTTAATTACATTCAAGTAATTAGCCTTTAATTAATTTCACCAATTAATTATCCTTAACCATTTCAGTAATTAACCTTTAATTACTTATCATTAATTACAATAATTAATGATCCTTCATTAATTAATTAATTATAATTAATTGCATTAATCCTTAATTTATTATAATTAATTAATCATACTTTAATTAATTACTTTTATTAATCAACCTTGATTAATTCCATTTAAAAATCCTCTAATTACTTCATTAATTAATTACCTTCTAGTTAATTAAATAATTAATCTTTAATTAACTATATTCATTAATTAACCTTAATTAATTTTAACAGTAATTTACCATCTTGTAATTACTTACCTTAATTAATTAACTCCTTAATTAATTATATTAATTAATTACTCTTTAATCACTTATTATTGATTAATTAATCTTAATTAATCAACCTTAATTACATCATTTATTAATTAATGATCCTTAATTATTCTTAATTAATTATCTTATTTAAATTAATTACATTTAGTAATTAATTAGTCACATTTATTAATCACCTTTGATTAATCTCATTTAGTAATTAACTTCCCTTAATTACTTTATTACATAATTTAATTACTTTTTAATTTATTTAATTAATCCCTTGATTAATTACAAAACTCAACTTACTTCCATTCTTAAATCATCTTCCGTTAATTACATCCAGTAATTACCATTAATTACTTTACTAAGTAATTACAAATCCATAAATTAAATTAAGTAATCATTTATCAAATCATCAAGTGTTTAAATTAATTAAACTTAATTAATTATCTTAAACAAATTACATTTAAACTTTAATTAATTACATTAAGTAATTAATTTCTTTAACTACTTTCATTAAGAAATTAACCACTAATTACTGGATTAACCTTAATTAATTATCTAAGTAATTAATCCTTAATTACTTTTCTTAAATTACTTCCATAAAGTAATTAACCTTTTATTAATTAACCTCTAATTATTAACTTAACCCTTAATTATCAATTAACAACCCTTAACTAATTAATTAATAAAACTAAATTACAAGATTAAGTACTTCTTAGTTAATTATCCTCTATTTATTCAAATACAAGTTAAATTTGTAACCTATATTTCATTAACAGGTTTAAATTAGCAACTACCATTACAGAACAACCAGAAACCCACAACCCAAACATTCGAGACAACCCAGCTACCCCCACTTCGAGTCGAACACGATGGGAACGCGAACATTACTCTGCTGAAACCTTTCTTCCCCAACAAACTCCCCTGTGCACACGAACGTGCACACGTGCACCTACCCACACGCCTCCGGCCAACCAAGGTCGTCGCGACCATCGACGACGATACCAATATCACTTGCGAGCAAGAATACGAACCCAGAAACCAAAATTCCACTGCGAATTGAAATCGAGTCGATCTCGACCCAAAACTGAAAACACCATTGAACAGCACCTCGCCTGAAAATCCCATCAACCCCACGATGCCTACCATCGTTCGCCACGAAATTCCGGCCACGACACCGCAATGCCTCCACGCTACTATGCCCTAAATTCTACGCAACTCGATTCACTCTAAGATTCCCAGTCACCCCATTTCCAAACGCGACCCAAAAACAATGTTAAACCCTAATTCCAAGACATCCGACCCCATCAACGTTCGAGAATACCTTCGAACATTTTTGCCGTGATCACTCATCCTCACTCCTCCTCCCGAAGAAGCCCGGACCACCATAACCCCTCCGTCGACAAGAACTTGCCCAAAACATAACTTCCAGTCATCTCAAAATTACTACTCCAAAACCAAACTAAAAATCAGGATTTTTATTTTAAAAATCATGTTTCTCTGAGTTGATTCAAAATATAAAATTTAATCAAATAACTATAATATTTGATTTTAGCATATTAATAAATTTCCTACTGTATCATCCTGGTTTCAGAAGATTTTCGAACAAATTCTTTTGAATAAAATTTTAAACTTTAATTCATGTTTAAATAATCATACTGCATTTGAAGATTCAAGCCTAACAGTGGTTTGAATTGGAATTCTTGAATTTTGTTTGGTTTTTACTCTGTACTTTGGGAAAACAGAGAAGTATAAGGACATTTCAAACATGTACAGTTAAACTTCAACATGTATACAAAGATCTTATAGAAATAGGTACATACAAACATTAAACCTATCTAAAATTCTTATGCACAAATTTCTATTTACTTAAACTTTTCTGATAAAAGTTTATTCACCTATTTTTAATAAGAACAGAGAAAAAAAAAATATGAACATATAACATTTCACCAGTATAACATTTTATTCACATGCATTCATCACAAACATTCATGTAAACAATGCATACCATATCATTACAACATAAATCTCACATAACAAACATAGAAATAAATTTTACTGTTTTTAAAAATGGTGTTTACTCACTTGTTATTTTCCAGAGAACAAAACAGAGCAGGTTTTCCAGGCTTTTATATTTTGAATTCCGGAAACTTGCATTTGATTTCCTTTGCTGTTGAAATCCTTTGCATGCTTGATTTGTTGAAGTTGAATAAAATGCTTGCAGATTTAAATTCCAGGCTTGATTTTGCTTTTGGTTTCAGTTTTCAGGTTTGTAATAGTTTTTGGTTTGTAGCTTGATTCAGTTGAATTGAATCTGCTTTTCCAGTTTTGATTTTCTTTTGAATTTAGAAAAGATGGAGAGAAAAAGAAGATGGAGGAAGAAAAGATTCGAACTGAGCAAATGAAGACCAGATTTCTTCTTTAACTACATTATTTTTAAATTAAATTTTAAATGAAGATAATGTTGCCACTTGTTTTATTGCATGTATATACAATATTAAAGTTATTATCATTATCTTACAAGTGTCTTTAACATGTTAATATGTTTACACATATTACTTAAGTGTTTATGTTTTCAAAACCTTATTTCCAAGAGTATTTATGTTATTTTAATTTTGTAAATATAGATTTATATAAATTCATGTTTCATTTATTTATTTACAAACTATTTAGTTTAAGTACCTACATTTTATTATTTATGAAATGAATTTAATTAACTTATGTTATATTTATTTATTTTTACAAACCTTCTAAATTCAAAAGATATTAAAAAGAAAGTTTATTTTAAACATTAACATATAAATTTATAAACCATTTTTAGTTTAATACTTTTTAAAAGAAAACAAGATAAAATAAATCTTTTATTAAATCTTATTTAAACTATCATACTTTAGAAATAATAATTATCTTATATTTTGAAACAAATGAATTAATCTTTAACTTTTGAAAAATATTAATTTTAAAACAAAACTTTAAATCATAATTCATACATATATAAATTATCAATGTATTAAATTAAATTCAAAACAATCCAAATTATAACATATACATACATATATATTATAATCTGAAAACACATTTTTTATTTAAACAAAAGATTCTCTATTCACAATATATATATCAATATATACATTATAAATAGAATCTATTTTATTTAGCTTTTAAAAGATTAAATTTATCAATTTATATTAAAATTAGAAAGGAAAATTATCAAATCAATTAAATTATCAATACAGATTATTAAATTTAAATTGCCCAAAAACCCGGGATATCATAGTAATTTTAAGGTTACTTAAATGATATTGAATCTAATGAGGGAGTATTTCAAGACTAAATAATAATGAGGTTAAATCGAGATCTATATGAAATATATTGAACATTTAAATATTAAAGCCTTGAACTATATTGGAATTTAAATGGTTTATTTTGAGATTCAGATCTGTATTTGAAATTAATATAGTTGAATTTGTTATTTAGAAACTAAATTTAATTAAAGTGAAAATTTAGGTTGAGTTAAACTTGAATTTATTATTTAGAAAACTAAATTGAATAAAATTTAGTTTGAAGCGTTGAATACTTAAAGTTTTGAAATATATTGAAATATAAATGGGTATTTTGTGATTTCAAATCCGAATTTGAGATCGATAAAATTTAAGTGGTTAATTTAGGGATTGAGTTGAATTTAAATTGATAAATTGAGATTGAATAGGAAGGTCGGGTTGAAACGATTTGTTAAGTTGAGGAAATTGAAAATACTTTACTTTATAAATTATTTAATGTATATAAATACTATTTTGGGAAATATAGAGATATTTGAAATGAAAATGATATTGGTTTTTAAATGACCACAGTGTTATAGTGTATATTTCTACCTTATAGATAGTTCTATGGACCCTTAGAGGATGGTTATCCCAACATCCTTTAAGTTATTTGTATTTCAGTTGATATTTCACTTGAGTTGGATTTATTGATATAAGAATGTTAATCCTGACTCGAGTGTTTTGTGTTTTGCTTTACGCTCGGGTCAGACTGAGTGATACAGCATTAGAGACTCACTTTTGGAATTTGGAGCTTCATTTGGAGATCCAACTATCGATTCAGATTCCAACCTTTCCAGTTGATTGGTTCAGAGAAGTCATCTATTGCATTGGAGACTTCACTGCATTTGAACTATTCGGTTGTATTTTATTTCCAACTCTGATGTATATAGTAGCTTCATGAACTACTGTTCTTTATCTATTCTGCTGCATTATATTACTCTGTGATCTGCGATTGATTGATTTACTGTTTATGCTGAGTATTGCTAAATTTTTATTTACAACGCGGTATTTTGAGCAATTCAAATCCGACATGTGCGGATGCGAATGGTTGAAAATATCGGGTCGTTACATTTTGCCTAGGCCAATGATGGCCAAATCATATTCGAAGCAACGAATGAGCGACGATGGCTAGAGATCGATGTCAAACGACAACCTAACCCTATAAACACATCAATACACTCCAAATATCATGTCCAAACATCCATATAAGGATTTTCATAGGTTTTGACTTCAAAATACCAAAAATTGGAAAAATTCACCAATCCAATTCAATTCAAAAGCAAATGAACATGAAATAGGTGTTAGGAATTCATACCTAACAACTATCAAAGGTATAGACATAGATGTGAGTTCAAAAACTCACCTTTAAACCCAAAAAAACGAATGAGAAGCTCTAAAACAAAGGAAAGGTCAATTCCTCCTCAACTTCAACTCAAGAAGCTCCAATCTAAGCTCATAAGCAAATATTTCCCAAGTTAGGGTTTTGGAATTTCTGAAAATTGAAGAGAGATTAAGATGGAGAAGATGAAGAGGATGCTTACCTAAGCTTCTCTTTGATTTTGGAGCTTGAATCTAGAATTTCCTAGTAATCTAGGATTTAGGAATTCTAATTTCCCTTTCTTTCCCCCATTTTTCTTTTAGCTTGAAAGTGTTAGGAAATGAAAATGAATGAAGAGGAGTTGTAGGAGTAGTTAGGGTATTATGTTGGGTTAGTGGGCTGAAAACCCAAACCCAAAGCCCAAAATAGAAAAATAGCAAAATTCTTCTCAACTCGAAACATATCGATGTTTATACTCAAAAAGGTCGCAAACATCATTTTGTACTCAATGGAAGGGGTCTCGAGTCCTAATTCGACCGTTTAAAAAAAGTAGCATTTCAGACTTTAATCCGACTAACGGTGCTATATTTAAATAAATCATTTAAATATATAATCATAAAATATGCGGGTTGTTACAGACAAGCACTAAACCAACCAGGATATCTCCACTTCCACGAACGAAACTCCAAAAATGTATTATACCTAAATAACTCGGACCGTACAATGTACGATGATCCTTATAGTGCGACCTCCATGACTCTCAACAGTAGCGATCAAGCAATATACACTATTTCACCTTTCATCAATCTGACTCTCAAATGTAACAACTTCAAAACAAGTAAAGTAAATTGTCTTGGAAAATCTCCTTAGTTCAAGAAGATGTTACAAAACAAAACCTCGATGTAGAATATGCTAGTATATGATTTTTGTTTGATGATAATAAACATATATATATATATATATATATTCGTTTAAATGTATTTGTTGTTGTACTATTTTATTTTTCACATAATTAAATAAATATTTGTTGAATAAAATAAATAACTCAAAATTCATATTCAACCAAATATTTTATTACAAATTTGAGCTCTCACTACATTTACACATTTTCAATTACAATAAAATTTCAATTACAACACAATTTTCAATTTACATATTACACCTCACTACATATTCACTCAACACTCGTATTTGATTTTCAACTCTATTTCAGCCTGTATCCAGCATCTGAACTATCTGCAAAATAAACACTGACGTAGTAAAATTGAAAAATAAATTAATTTACAATGTACAATAAAATGCGTGTTTTTGAAAATATTATTTGCCTCAGTTATTTGGGTTGTTCGTCATATTTTCTTTTAATTCATCTTACACGAACAACTTGTGACATGCACAGTGTATCACTGTACATGCCACAAGGTTGTGCAAACCGATATAAACTTGCTTGTTAAAACTACAGGGACATGTGAGCACAAGGTCAAACCCGAGCCAAGGCTGGATTCAACTCAAGTGCAAATGCAAATACACCTGAAATCAACATACAACATGGACCAAAGTGCACCAAACCAAATGAACTCAACAAGCCAATGGGTCAAGACAACATTCGGGCATGGTCAGGTGCAAATGAAAACAACATGCTCAAATGTGCACATGACTCAAGACATACATTCCGACCAATCAACATGAATGTAATATACAAATGCAAAATGAAGCACACACATATATACATACATATATGTATGTATATACATGGAGATGCCACCTACAAAAACAGAAACAAACAGTAATGAACACAATTGTACCAGACTTCAAGAGCAACAGAGAACACAAGAATGAAGCAAATAGCAATACAAAGAAATCAAACAAGGTCAGGCACCAGCATGAATAGTCAAAGTAGTGTGAACACACACCCACACATACACACATGAAGACTAACCAGATCATAAAATATACAAGTTTAATGCATATGGTCAGGAGCAATATATCAAGCTACATGAAGACTTCAAATCCAACCAATGGCACAAGTACATGGAGTACACAAGTATTCAAATGGAACCAGTCATAGTGTAGACCCATGAAGCCTCAACCAAATGGTCGAGTACAAGTTCAGTTCTAGTCAAATGCAAGAGTAACAAAACCATTCAAACTCGAGGCAAGAACAAGACAATATGGATGCAAACCAGACTCGAATGAACACAAAGGGATGCAACTCAGATCAGACTTCAAAAGAGAAGACATCGACATACATGAAGATCAATATATGCAACCAGACTCGAAGCAACTGGGCAGTTTAACTCGAGATTCAACCATATGCACAAACATAAGTGAACATGACAATACAACAAAGTAGTGCAATAGACCATGGACAATGAAACTAGAAAAGCAAATGATCAGTTTCAACATCAACAAAAAACAGCAAGTATGACTCGAAGCAAGCAAGGCTAACAAGACATAAGCAACACACACAAGTGAACATGGAAGTTCAAAATAAAATGACTTGAAGCAGTTTACAGTTTTACAGAAAAGCAGTTTACATGTTTCAAAAAGAAACAAACGGTTGCAAGTAGCAGTTCGAACAAGTCAAGAGGAGTTTCAAAAAGTAATGGTCAACGTAAAACTGTGTTGAAGTGTTCAAACATAAATTCAGAAAATGGTTTAATGTTGCAGGGGATATCAAATGAAAAAGTCAAGTATATCCAGATGCCGAAGTCATAGGAACCACTCAAAGCAATTCGAATATATAAACTAAGAACAAGTCAGAATTATCACCATTGTTTAAGCAATAATCTAATGGCCGAGCGAAACATTTAAAGAAATCAAATAAAAATTTACGAATGTAAATATTGGGAATTTATCCCTATTTAACCCATTATCATCATCGGCATACAATTATTCGAGTTCAAGCAAAATCAGAGAGCAAGCACCAATCCAGAACTTGAATCGAGTTCTAGCATAGTCAAAAATTCGAAAAAGGGAAAACACGTACCAATTCAAAGCACCGATATTCGAGCTCCACATTTGAAGCAGCAGCAAGTTGATAAGAAAAGAGAACGATTAACAAAGCAATTCAACTCGGAATCATCACTTCAATCGATAAATTCAAGCGGCGGCTTCAATTAATCAAAACCTAATTGCAGAAGAAAGGCAAAAGAACGGCCAAACATTTTACAAACAAAATGGGAAGACATTCTCTTCTTTATTTAATTGGGCCGGTCCTTTGTTACTTTATATTGGGCTTAATTTATAATAGGGTTTTGTGTTTGTAATTTCTAGTTTTATTTTGTAATTTTATTTCTTTTAAAATTTGAGTCAAACTCTAGTTTTGTAACTAGGTACGAACTACGGTTTTGTAGTTCGAGAATTCGCAACTCATTGGCTGAGTTGTGGCAGGGTTTTGAACTTAGAGTTAGGTTAGTCAAGTTAGCGGGTGTCATAAGTTTTCGTGTGTTTGTAAGCGTCTGGTTACTTAATTTGTAGTATAAACCTTGGGGGCAGCACGTATGTAGAGTTTTGCCGAAGCTGGGTAAATTTGTGTGTGATCTCTTCTGCATTACTTTCTGTTTTTTTTATTTCTACATTAATTTTTATTATTAGTATCACCCTATTCACCTCCCTTATATGGTGAAAACGATCCTACAAGTGGTATCAGAGCTAGGAACAAAACCATTTTTTTTGTTTTGAAAATTTGATTTTTTTTAAATGGCTTCTTTTAATAATGCTTATGCTGAGGGTCAGTTCATAGTTAGACCACCCATGTTCAATGGTGAATATGCATATTTAAAAAATAGAATGAAATTTTTTTCGAAAACCATAGATGCATGGAATATTGTTGAAACGGGATATAGCACACCAACAATAATGGTAGATAATGAAGAAGTTGAAAAACCTATGGATCAATGGACAGATCATGAAAATAAACTGCAAAATGCTAATGCTAATGCTAAAGCTATTAATTATATTATTTGTTTATTAAATCAAATTGAATTTAATCGTGTCTCACATTGTCTAACTGCATAGGAAATTTGGCACACACTTGAAGTGACTCATGAAGGAACCTCCCAAGTCAAAGAATCTCACCTAGCCATGCTTAGTAGCGAGTACGAAAACTTCACAATGGAAAAGGATGAAAGTGTCAAAGAAATGTATGGACGTCTTTCTAATCTTGTCAACAAATCAAAATCTCTAGGAAGACCATACACAGAACTGGAAATATTCCGAAAAATTCTCAAAATTCTTCCATGAAATTTTGAAGCAAAAGTGGCTGCCATTCAAGAATCAAAGGATCTGAAACAAATTAAAGTTGAAGAACTCATCGGAAGTCTCACCACTTATGAGCTAGAAATCAAATTCAAGGAAGAACATGAAGGAAGTGATACACGAAAGAAATCAGAAGCTCTCAAGGGAACAACGGAAAGTGAAGATGATGATGATGAGGATGGAGCAGCTGAACTGGCACTGATAATAAAGAAATTCAAAAGGTGGAACCACAAGTATGGAAATCCAGCCCTAAATCAACCATTAAGGAGCAGAATAGTCAAAGTTCTAGACGACTCAGAAGAGCAGGAGATCATTTGTCACAACTGCAATAAACCTGGTCATATCAAGCCAAATTGTCCTCAAAATCAATTCAGCAAAGGAAAGAAACCAAAAAGGAGAAGTTTTGCAGCTACTTGGGATAAAGGTGATGAAGTTGATAAAAGCACTGGCAGTGAGAGTGATAGAGCAAATATGTGTCTTCAAGGAGAAACAAGTGACAGCGATGATGACGAGCCAAGTGAGATATCAAAACTTACTCACTCTCAATTACTTATATATTTTCATGAAATAAATGGCTGTTTTGAAAGACTTAAGGAGAAGTACGCAAAAATTGAATCACAAAAAGATAGTCTGATAGAACTAAATAAGCAGCTTGATCAATGGGTTAAAAACTATCGAAATAAGAGCTCTAAGTGTGATAAGTGTCCATCATTTGAAGAGGAAATAAAAAAAAATCAGAAATTAAAATTAAATCGCTTGAAAATGAAATTCTAATTTTGAAAGAAAGTGAAAATACCAGGAGAGAAAATTCTATTAAGTGCACTTTGTTATTGAATGAAAATGAATCTCTCAAATCACAAGTCCAACAGTTGTAAGGAGAAAGATCACTAAATATGCTATTAGGGAAACAAACGTTAATACTATTAAACAAGGACTTGGGTATACTCAATCTGAAAGAGTTAGAAGTGAAATTAACCATGTAAACTCCAAGTGCATGATTTGTAGAAAAATTGGACACAATCAAAACAATTGCTGGTTTAAACCCAAACACACGAAAACCATACAAATTTGGGTTCCTAAAGGTACGAATGTAAAATCCCTTAGAGTCAAACAAATCTGGGTGCCAAAAGGAACAAACATATATTGTTTTGGCTCTACACAAACTTGTTTTTCAAAATCGTTTGTCACTAACAATCACGGATCTATAAAAACAAATAGGTCACAAAAATCCTTCCTCGTGTAGGTGTGTTGGCAGGCTAAGGAACAACAAGAGTGGTACCTGGATTCTGGCTATTCCAGGCATATGACGGGCGAAAAATCAAAGTTCCTTAGCCTAGAGAAGAACAAAGGTGGAAGAGTCACAATGGGAAACAATGATAAATGAAAAATTATCGGCAAAGGTAAAATAGGTAACGGTACACTTATCTTGAACGATATATTATATGTTGAAAATCTGCACCATAATCTGATTTCAACCAGCCAGCTATATGATAAGGAAATGAATGTTGTAGTTGATTCTGATTTATGCAAAATTGTTGACAAACCATCTTTTCATACCAAGAACACTGTAAGTATCTCTGGAGTCCTTGAACTAGTTCATATGGATTTGTTTGGACTAACGATATTGCAAGTTTTAGGTGGTAAGAGATATTGTTTTGTGGTGGTTGATGATTACTCTGGATACACGTGAGTATATTTCTATATCTTACTGCTTCTAGACCTGACATTATGTTCGTTGTTTGTTTATGTGCATGGTTTCAATCAAATCCAAAAGAATTTCATTTGAAAGCCGTAAAAAGGATTATAAGGTATTTGTTGCACACTCCATGGTTTGGTCTATGGTATCCAACTAATGATGACTTTGAGTTAAAAGAGTATTCAGATGCAGATTATGCTGGTATTCTAGTTGATAGAAAAAATACTGGTGGAACGTATTTTATGGTGAGACATTCGTTTAGTTGCATCACACTTCTAAAGAAAATATATGCATAAATTTTCATTTCAACTGATTTTCAATTGGCAGACATTTCTACAAAACCCGTTCGAGAAAATAGTTTTTGTCAACTTCGTCTCGGATTAGGCAATTTAGAAATTTGATTTTATATTTTTGGATTTGATCCTATATGACTACATTAACTAATCTGACTCCCTACCGATTATCAAAAAGATAAATAGTGATTGAAAAAGTAACGAGTGTTAATATTAATCATATATTATGACTTGAGACAATATATTTAGTAAATTTCCTCAAAAATTTAAAAAAAAATTTAAAATAACTTTGGTTGGTAAAAACTCCATGACCATCTCTATTTCTATCATATTTTTAACAACCATCAGTCATCAAAATCCAATATAGTATGTCAAAATGTGGTATTTAAACAGAAAATTATTCATTTTTTAATTAACTAGCAATAAAATTATCCAAAAGTACTCACTCTCATTTAAAAGTCCTCACGATTATGCATGGATGAAGTACTTGGAATATTTGATTATGTGCTTTCATGCTCATTTAAAAGTCCTCATGGTTATGCATGTATGGAACACATATCAAAATTGATTATTAACTAGGCAAGTTGATTCTAATCCCATTTAAAAGTCCTCACGGTTATGCGTGGTTAGAAGATGCTTGAAATTCATTTTTTAATAAAAATTGGAAATACTACCAATTTCATTTAAAAGTCCTAACGGTTATGCATGGTTAGTAAGTATTCAAATTCCAATCATAAATATACCACAAATAGACACAACTATATGGTTTTCTATACCGACATCACCCCTATCACTCTAAAATGGAATATGCGGCTAACAAAGTATTTATGATTTTTGTTTGATTTTTTATTGAAATTTAATATTTATACTCGTTTAGATAATAATGTTTTATTAATGTCTATCAGTTTATCTCTATTTTATAACACTATTACTCTTTTTCTGATAACAAAAGGGGGAGAAAAGTTAAGATTTTGGCAAGCATATTCTCATATAGGCTCATTGCATTTGTTTTTTATTTTATTTTCATATTTTTTCATGCATATGTGAAGGGGGAGCCTTGTTGTAGGGGGAGTATTCATATAGGGGGAGCTCATGTAATTCATCAAGACCAAATACATTTAATAGAGTCAAAATCTTAATATATGTTTATTATCATCAAAAGGGGGAGATTGTAGAATATGCTAGTATATGATTTTTGTTTGATGATAATAAACATATATATATATATATATATATATTCGTTTAAATGTATTTGTTGTTGTACTATTTTATTTTTCACATAATTAAATAAATGTTTGTTGAATAAAATAAATAACTCAGAATTCATATTCAAACAAATATTTTATTCAAACAAATATTTTATTACAAATTCGAATAGTACAAATTTGAGCTCTCACTACATTTACACATTTTCAATTACAATAAAATTTCAATTACAACAAAATTTTCAATTTACATATCACACCTCACTACATATTCACTCAACACTCATATTTGATCTTCAACTCTGTTTCAGCCTGTATCCAACATCTGAACTATCTGCAAAATAAACACTGACGTAGTTAAATTGAAAAAGAAATTATTTTGCAGTGTACAATAAAATGTGTGTATTTGAAAATATTATTTGCCTCGGCTATTTGGGTTGTTTGTCATCATTTCTTTTAATTCATCTTACACAAACAACTTGTGACATGCACAGTGTATCATTGTACATGCCACAAGGTCGTGCACACCGATATACTCTTGCTTGTTAAAACTACAGGGACAGGTGAGCAAAAGGTCAAAGCCGAGCCAAGGCTAGATTCAACTCAAGTGCAAATGCAAATACACCTGAAATCAACATACAACATGGACCAAAGTGCACCAAACCAAATGAACTCAACAAGCCAATGGGTCAAGACAACATTCGGGCATGGTCAGGTGCAAATGAAAACAACATGCTCAAATGTGCACAAGACTCAAGACATGCATTCAGACCAGTCAACTTGGATGTAATATACAAAGGCAAAATGAAACACACATATATACATACATCTATGTATGTATATACATGGAGATGCCACCTACAGGAATAGAGACAAACAATAATGAACACAACTGTACCAGACTTCAAGAGCAATATAGAACACAAGAATGAAGTAGACAATAATAACAAGAAATCAAACAAGGTCAGGCACCAGCATGAATGGTCAAAGTAGTGTGAACACACACACACACACATGAAGACTAACCAGATCATAAAATATACAAGTTTAATGCATATGGTCAGGAGCAATATATCAAGCTACATGAAGACTTCAAATCCAACCAATGGCACAAGTACATGGAGTACACAAGTATTCAAATGGAACCAGTCACAGTGTAGACTCATGAAGCCTCAACCAAATGGTCGAGTACAAGTTCAGTTCCAGTCAAATGAAAGGGTAAGAAGACCATTCAAACTCGAGGCAAAAACAAGACAACATGAATGCAAACAAAACTCGAATGAACACAAAGGGATGCAACTCAGATCCGACTTCAAAAGAGAAGACATCAACATAAATGAAGATCAATATGAATGCAAATCCACACATGCAACCAGACTCGAAGCAACTAGGTAGTTTAACTCGAGATTCAACCATATGCACAGACATAAGTGAACATGACAATACAACAAAGTAGTGTGACAAACCATGGACAATGAAACCATAAAAGCAAATGATCAGTTTCAACATCAACAACAAACAGCAAGTATGACTCGAAGCAAGAAAGGCTAACAAGGCATAAGCAACACACACAAGTGAACATGGCAGTTCAAAATAAAATGACTTGAAGTAGTTTACAGTTTTACAGAAAAGCAGTTTACATGTTTCAGAAAGAAACAAATAGTTGCAAGTAGCAGTTCGAACAAGTCAAGAGGAGTTTCAAAAAGTAATGGTCAACGTAAAACTGTATTGAAGTGTTCAAACATAAATTCTGAAAATGGTTTAATGTCGCAGGTGATTTCAAATGAACAAGTCAAGTATATTCAAATGTCGAAGTCATAGGATTCAAATATATCAACTAAGAACAAGTCAGAATTATCACCATCGTTTAAGCAATAATCTAATGGCCGAGCAAAACATTTGAAGAAATCAAATGAAAATATACGAACATAAATATAGGGAATTTATCCCTATTTAACCCATTATCATCATCGGCATACAATTATTCGAGTCCAAGCAAAATCAGAGAGCAAGAACCAATCCAGAACTCGAAGCGAGATCGAGCATAATCAAAAATTCGAAAAGGGGAAAGCACGTACCAATTCAAAGCACCGATATTCGAGCTCGACATTTGGAGCAGCCGCAAGTTGATAAGCAAAGAGATCGATTGACAATGCAATTCTACTCAGGATCATCACTTTAATCGATAAATTCAAGCGGTGGCTTCAATTTATCAAAACCCTAATTTCGGAAGAAAGGGAAAAAGAACGGTTGAACATTTTACAAACAAAAGGGTAAGACATTCTCTTCTTTATTTAATTGGGCCGGTCCTTTATTACTTTATATTGGGCTTAATTTATAATAGGGTTTTGTGTTTATAATTTCTAGTTTTATTTTGTATTTTTTTCTTTTCAAATTTGAGTCAAACTCTAGTTGTGTAGTTAGGTACGAACTATGGTTTTGTAGTTCGAGAATTCGCAACTCAGTGGCTAAGTTGTGGCAGGGTTTTGAGCTTAGAGTTAGGTTAGTCAAGTTAGTGGATGTCGCAATTTTACATGTGTTTGTAAGCGTCTAACTACTTAATTTTTAATTAAAAACTTAGGTGCAGCACATAGGCACGGTTTTGCCGAAGCTTGGTAAATTTGTGTGTGATCTCTTCTGCGTTACTTTCTGTTATTTTTTATTTATTTTTGCATTAATTTTTATTATTAGTATCACCCTATTCACCTTCCCTCTAGGGTGAAAACGATCATACACTCGAGTCAGGCAAGAAACTAGCTATGACTGTAACTGTGTAGTAGAATATATAATCATGTGGTGTTGGTTTTATTTATGATATATAAAGCAATAAATATGTCACACACTTCATAAACTAAATCCACCCACATACTATCAAATCAATCATATTAGTGTAAACACACATGTCACGATACTATTTAAAGTGATTCACGGCTGCAACTATAATCAATTGGGAAATCACGTCCTATCCACATTTATAAGCTGTATTCCTTTTTCAATCATATTCACTATTCAAGTTATTCATACATGAAGTCCGTAACTACTAGTGAATTCTTCTTATAATCGCTCTTACTAGACTCTGCCACAAGCTTGGACTTTTTCATCCGTATATTCCCTTATCAGAAGTTATGGATGCCCCCACACGATCCTTGATTTGCACAATCTTCACCTCATCATCGGCACTTCCCTCGTTATGCTGTAATCATCATCCCGACTCATCTCGTATCCATCAATGTGATTACCATCATTGCTCTCGTTTGCACTGCACCTTCCTCATGGTTGTGTCCATGTAAAGATTGTTTGGACAATAAAGTGAAGTTGGACCAGTTCATCTTAATTCAGGTTGCGACCACCATCAAGATGGATTCTAGCATCTAATAGTCTCACCTCGTATTATTTTCTTTATGGGTTATATTTATTTAAAATTATTCATGAGGAAGTTCCTGAAGATCACGGGTTCGAGTGCTAGCAAGCTACACTGTGTGACATTTAAGACGTGGAGCAATTATCTCTTGAAAAAGTGAGAATGCTTGTGGGATTGATGCTCTATGTTGGGCTGGCTAAAAAGAGGGGTCTATTGTAACGGGCCATCTATATCGCATAGCTCAACTCCCCAGAGCAGGATTATGAAAAAAAATTATTCATATTTAAGCTCTGATATATCATTTATTCCTGAAATGGCATCATGTCCTATTTTTAATATGTTCATGTATCACAATAAATAATTCATCAACTTAAATTACCATCTTTGTGAAGCACAACATAAAAAATTTATTTTACAATATGCAGGACAATTAAAATAATAACATAACTTGCATATGAAATTCACATTCAAATACCATAATATCACACCATATTATTCAAACAAACATTCATTTTATATTAATTTTTATCTACGGAAATAATTATTTAATTATTTACCACTTAGGGTTTGATTTCACTTTCAATTTAAATCCCTTTTTTCTATTTAGAATAATGCAAATTCAGTTTAAATTTTTTACCTCAACATTTATACCAGTTTTATTTTTCAAATATACAATCTATATTCATTACCATATATATTTATATTATTCATCACATAAGGTTTTAAGTTTAAATCACAATATTCTTATCAAAATAATTCATATGCAAATTAATCCCTATTACTCCAAATTCATAAATGGTTTAAATCTATTAAGTAAAATCACTTGAAGTTGCAGAATTCAATATATGCAAGCATTCAGACCTCTAAAGGCTCACTTAGAGGTCTAAATTGTCATTCAGACGTCCGATCCGAAGATTCAGATGCCTAATTGAGAACTCAGACGTCTGTTAAGGGTTTTCGAACGTTTAACTCACTATAACCACTTCATCTTATTACTTCTTCAAAAATTTAAAAAATAAATTAATTCAGATCAATTCCAAAATAATTTCATATTTACATCATAACTTTGTCAAGAGACCACCACATAGAACAAAGAAGCAAAACAAGAAAAAACAATGTTGAATGGAGTGACTAGCTGCTTCCAGGGGTTTGTTGCACCTTATGGTAGTAGTTCAAACGTCTGGTCCATCAGGGGCCAGAGTCTGACTTGTTGTTCCATCGGGCAGTTTGCCCTAGCAGTAAGACGATCTATCTCTGTCAAATTAAGTTCTTTTCTACCAACTTCTAGCATTTTAAGGTACTATTTTCACTGCAATTCTGATTTATCTCATACCATATACAACTTCATCAAATTTTGAATTTACATTCATGGTTTCATAGATTTATGTTCAATCCACGACTCAAACACTTTGATCATCATTTTAACAAATTATACTTAATCAAAACATTCATTTTAGGTAGTATCATGTTTGTATCAACAAGTTATACTAATTATATTCACACTCAAACTCAATTCCATAAACTGTGATTAAATCTAGCATCACATAGCAACATATATTCATTATACCGTCATCACTCGCTTCATGTTGAACAACTAATCCAAATTTTTACAACCTCCATAATTAGTTTCATGAATAAATTAAATCATAATAGCAACCATTCTTTGTGATTTAACAAAGATTAAATTATATACAATCAGTACGAACCTTATTTAATCATATTCATACTTAAATCCAAGTATTATACTCTCTAGCATCATAAATGAACTCAATTCAACTTAAATTCATTTCTGTCCACATTTTAAACCAGCTTTAAAACAAAAACTAAAGCATAAAAGAGATAGTTTAGTAGTAGTAAGGTATAGACTCACCATTTAAGCTTGAATTTTCTTGATTTGTTAAAGAATTTGCAAACCTTAGTTGCTTGAGAATGAAGACGGAAAGCTACTTTGATTTTTTTTGGTTTTATCTTTGTGAATAAAGTAAAAAAATGAAAATGAGGGCTTGGTATTTGTAGGTTTGACTTGTGTTGCTTAGGGATTAAGGTGGATATAAATTAAATATGGTATGGTTAAAATAGAAGATTATGCTTAGGATAAGTATAAATGAAGATAAACCTTTAATTTTATTTAATTTATTTTAAAAGCAATACCCCTGTTCACCATTAAACCTAACCACTTTTAGGTCAACACTTTATAACCATTTAATAATCCAATTCAAGGCTTTTTCCAAAAATTTATTCCGTCCTTGTAACAATTTTTATTTTATTGAAACATTACCTTTTATTTATAAGCATTTTTAAAATAATGGTATTTTTCCTGAAATAGTTCCAAAATATCACAAATATTTTTATTTTACCAAAATAATTTTTTCAAACAACTTTTGGATTTTTAAAACATAATTTAGTTTTCAAATTTGATTTTGAAATTAATAATTTTCTTTTATTATCTAATAAATCTAAAATTCAATTTATTGAATCAAATTTAATAAATTATTTAAATTAATTTTCTAATTTAAACATGGCTATTGCAGACCCCCCTCCTTAAAGAAATTATATCTCGCAATTTACTAGAGAGTACTATAATAATTCTAATCGAACAAATCAACCAATGCTACCATGTAATCATCATGCATATTAATCAACAATGTAAAGACAAACAGATAAAATATTCAAAAATTAAACACATACCTATCGAGTCTCTCATAACTCGAGATGTGCCTTTTTAATTTGCTCTTTTGTTTCCCAAGTACAATTCTTAGGGTTACTCAGCCATTAAATTTTAACTAATAGAATGTTCTTGTATCTTAACTGTTTCACCTTTGAACTATAATCTGTAAAGGCTTGATAGGATAAAACAGATCAGGCGGTAAATCTCAATCTTGAATCTCTCTCGATTTTATATTGATATCTGAGTCTTGGATACACTTGCATAGCTGAGAAATAGGAATATGTTGTCGACTCTAGATAATATTTTGGTAATTCCAATCGATATGTTGAGGGACCTACTTGCTCGATGATGGTATATGGACCAATGTATCTTGGAGAAAGTTTACCCACTTTACGGAATTTGGTTATACCTTTCATTATAGATATTTTTAAGAAAACTTTATCGCCTTCATTAAATTCTAAATCACTTCTATGCTTGTCAATGTATCTCTTTTGCCTTGATTGAGCTGTTTTCATCATATCTCTGATGATATCTATCTTCTTAGTCGTCTCTCTAATCATATCTAGACCTAAAATTAATTTGTCTTATATCGCTTGTCTCTAGTCAATATGTAGGAGATAGACACGGCCTTTCATATAAATTTTCAAAAGAAGCCATGCCTATACTTGATGAAAGCTATTTTCATAGGAGAACTCAACAAGATGAAGAGAGTCTTCCTAATAAAGTCCAAATCCCTAACAAATTTTTTGAATATAGATCTTCCACTACTCGGTTAACTCTTTTTGTCTGACTATCCATCCAGGGATAATATGCAATACTTAGATTTAACTAAGCTCCGAATGTTGTATGTAAAGTTTGCAAAAAGTGACTGGCAAGCATGGGAATACGGTCACATATTATACACTTTGAAATCCATATAATCGAACTATTTGCTTCATAAATAATCTGGCTAAACTTTAAGCGATTTGATTTACTCTAACTGGAATAAAATGAGCTTTTAGTGAGTCAATCGACTATCACCCAAATACTCTCATTCCCTTGCCTCGACCTAGGGAAACAATCAATAAGATCCATTGATATTTGCTCCCATTTCCACTGTGGTTCATCAAGAGGTAGAAGTCCCTACTGGGCTTTTGATGCTTTCTCTTCACTAGCATGTAACACATCGTTTCACATGCTGATTGATGTTTTTCTTTGTGCCTTCCCAATAGTACATCTATTTCATATCCTTATACATCTTTGTGCTACTAGGATGTTTAGAAACTTTAGATTAATGACATTCATCATGAATTATTTTCTTCAAACTAGCTATGTTGGGAATACACAGCCTTCCATATTTCAAACATACTCTTGAGTCAGACTTAATTTTTCCAAGGTCATCGGTAACATTTCCACATTTCAATCTATTGAGTTGATCTTTTAAGATCGGATCATCTCCTTGACTTTCCTAGATTCGATCGAGAAAATTTGATCGAACTTAAAAAATAGCTAACATAATGGCCATCTCTTCCATTTCCCCAAATTGAAGATCACATGAAGATAATAAATCCAAGTATTTCCATTCGAATATCATTGTAACAACCTGCCTTTTCAACCCATAGATTCAATGCCCAAACCAACATTGACACCCAAGAAATGAAAAGATGAGTCATTGGGATGAGATTATATATATATATAGTCACAATCACAGGAAGATATCGAAACAATTCTAACTATTTCTAAATACTTTCAGAGATTCACAGCAGAAATGAATCAAATATAATATATCAATAACATAGTCATATCACCATAATACAACTAGAGTATTATATACATATGTCTGGACAAATATAGATACAACCCAATCCCACAAATACAATATCAACACCAAATGCAATACTAACTAATTCCATATATACAACACATTAATAAATCCAAACCTCTGATACTGTCTTATCGCTGAACTCCGTCAACTTGGTGATATATATAAAATGGAAAAATAGGAGTGGGTCAGACATAAGACCGGTGAGTATACCCTACTCTATAGATACTACAAAAATAATATTATAACATGATATGAGTTTATCGTCTGGCCACCACACATTCCGTTGATACATCATAACTACATGTCACATATATCTAGATATATCGCATCATATTTATGCAGACTCACACCTTGGACTGGCCTCCTGCCCAATAGGGTGTTTATCATCGATCATTATGTAAACTGTATATAGGACTCATGCCTAGACTAGCCTCATGCCCTACAGGTCGCATGTTGTCCCTGCTCTAACTAACTGGACTCACGCCCTGGACTAGCCTTATGCCGTACAGGGTCGCTTAACATCCATCTCTACACCGGTCCATTGAAGCTTCAAGGAAACAATGCGTTATCTGGCACACTTACTTGTGTAACAGGTCTATATCCGTACCTAAATGCACATTCTAGGGTGTCTAACCTGCATCCAAGTCTCCTTCCCATCCATATTCACGATTGTATCACATATCATGCTATAATGTATATCATATATCATATAACTTATTACATATTACTTCTAATAGCAACCAAACCATTTATTTTTTGTTTTATCGTCATGTTCTATCCATTCACTTGTTTTGTATTACCATCACACCCCATACACCCATCATTTCCTAGCATCATATCTCACCTTGTCCCGTCTTAGATCACTTTCTAGAATACAGGAAAGCATGAATCGTATTTTGTATTATATTTTCAATTTGGGCCATTTTGGCAGATTTCCAAATTTAAACGTGCACTGGTACACCGGTCATGCCCACCGGTCCATCGATGTACGTACTTTCTATGTATTTTTTACACCGTTTCAACTTCGGCCGCCACCACTTCTCCTCGGGTTATCGGAGAACATCTCTAGACCTTAGTTACACAGTCCCAAGTCCGATTATTTTAATTATATCAATGATTTAATAGGTTTGTTGTCAGGTTTACAAAAATTACCTAATACTTAGTTTCCAATCGATTAATCGCCATAATCCCTCCCAAACCATGTTAAATTCAAGGTTAAGTGTATATCCAGGGTTACTACACTAAAACATAGCCTATAGATCATATTGTCACATTAAAATTGTATCATATGAAGATTAGAGCATAGATCACTCACCGTATGGCCAATTCCAGTCAAATATCTTGATGTCCGGGGTTTCTACTCCTTCTACCCTCAAGATTTCACCTCTAATTCATTGCATGTTGTAGTCCCGTCTACTCTCTTCGATTGACTTTTTGTTTTGTTGAAATCGGTTAAGAGTTAAGAAATTTGTTTTAATTTTAGTGAAGTGGTTAAAGAAATTCTAGAGGAAGAAAAAAGAAAATGGATTAGAGGTTACTCGACCCGGTTACTTTTTCATCCGTAATTTTCTTTTACGTAGTCTAAATTGAACAAACAAAAATATCACATGACTCCGAAAAAACGAGATGGTCGGCACTGGTTTCGTCGTCAAATCCCATTGTTTTTAAAATTATCATTTTGCCCCTCCTTATATCTAATTTACCTAATTAATTTGTTAATTCTAATATTTTTCACAATATCACATTACTTATATTTAATTAAAATTTTACTCAAATTTTTGGGGTATTGCATTCTCCTTCCCTTAAAAGAATTTTGTCTCCGAAATTCCCAAGGGACGAAGAATGTATCATATTTTCTCATTTCACACAGATCTAACATACTATCAATCGTACAAATATTCATTCAAACAATCATCCACACAATAAAGAAACCAATCACACTAAGCATTCATATATAAATACAAAAATCAAAAATTAAAACCAGCAGTGTACGTGTGTTTATCAACTTATATATACATATAATGGTGCTTGTATATTTATGAAATGCAATCAACAACATAACATCATGATATGTATGCAGATAACATATGACATTATAGAAGCAAACATCTAACATTTGGACCCTCCTATATGTATGAGATGGTATGGCATATAAAGTATGTATGTAATCATCATAGGGTGATCATATAAATCTATATTTATGCATAATCAATAACATTAACATATCATATGGTAAACATATATACAACAACAAATCATGAAGTCACAACATACAAAACGTATCAATATAATAACTGTGATGATCGCACAATACTACTGGCACCGATAATATAGAAATAGTGCGCTATCTGTGCCCGGTAGATATAGGATAATCATCAAGGTTGAAATAAACCAATATGGCATACGACCTATCATATCTCACAGCGCATGAATAATATATAATATCATAAATATAACAAAAGATATAGTAAACTATGTGAAAAAATCATCATTGGAGCAATAGATCCAAACAAAGTTATACATCAAATGCAGTAGAGTTTATAAACAGAAGTAGACTCAAATAAACTGTCTCAACTAATAGAAATAAGAAAGCACTCTCATGGGCTCCACAGTGTTGCCCAGTGGAATAAGCTTAGACACCATATATGTATATAATATGAAATAGCTCCATCCACCTCATCCTCCAAACAGCTGATGCGTCACCTGGACCTGTTATCTAGCCTACTCATTTAAGAGAACCCAAGATAATAAGAGGCAAAACATAAAACCTTAGGTCAGACAATAGTCTGGTGTAAGTGATAAATGAGTCTCAAAATACTACCTAGGTATATATGGTAAGGAACAAGAGTACATGAACCAAACCTGACCAATCCTTGCAACCAAAGAGTTAGCATACAACACTATAATATGGTACTCTACAATATCATAAAGATATACCACAAATCAAATAAAGGATATCAGTCTTCTAGGTATTCCTATCTCCAATACCTACTCCCCTTGATACCTATGAGTAATAGCCTACTAAAGAAAGCAACCAAAGCAACCATAGCATCCGTCAAACAATCCTAACTATCACTCCATGTGATTTTAATATATGATAACTCATATGACCCCTAAGACATGGACTAATGGAAATTCCAGTTCTCTATTGTACTCTCATGTCTTGCAGCCCAAAGTTGGATATGTGTCTTAAAGCCCAAAGCTGGACACTAGACCCAAAGCTACAGGTCCAAGGTATACAGATCCTTTCATTGACACATGGGCATCCCCACTTATAATAACCTTGCTTTGATCCGAGTCATCAACGATTCCTTAACACATATGCCTGAGCCTACCTTGCTCCTTTTGGATATCGAGCCCTTCTTGCTCATATGTTTCCATTATTCACGAGGAACCCTACTACGTTCCCTGATCATATGGTCTACCCTTCTACGAGCCTCCATCTACAGAAACTACTCCCAATAAGAGCCAACGTCTAATGACCATAGCTTTTCATCATGTTGTTATATCATCATCCAACCTGATACGAACAAGCCAACACCTCTAGCACGATGTACAAGACCTTTATAACAACCAGAAGTTCCATCCCATTTGGACTTAACCGAAGAAGCCGGTACCAACCTCCCAACTCGATGCCGAGTTCCCTACTTAGCCAACATATGGCTAAGTTTTCTTCCACTCCTTCCTTGTTTCTAGTACTCCATGCCCAGATGCTTTGACCCCAACTTCTCTAACAAATCAAGCTATCATAGAACAAGTCCTCTCTTCAAAGCACCTACTTCATGTTATAGAAACAAGTCGTCATAGCCTCCAACGCTTACCCAATCACCGATCCATCACTTTAGGCAATCTCTACTACTAACAACCTTGCTCTCTCTAAAGTCGCCAACACCATGGACCAAGCAACACATGTCAGTGCTGACCTCTCAACTCAGTGCTGACTTGTGATGATAACGAATTGGAACTTGCACCTTGAACCATGATCTCTTCCAATACTCTAGAGCCTCCTCGCCTAGTTTCGTCCAATTCCAACGAACTTTGCCTCCTATTTGCTCAATTCTCCGATCTAAATTTGTATGCAATCATAGCACTAGCAAACAACATCAAATCATATCATCCAACATAGAATAATAAGCATATCCAATCAAATATGCAATCCATCAAAATAAGACAAATAAGTCAATTTCTAACATAGATCTACATATAACATGAATATATGAGCATAAGCAAGGGTGATTTCTAGTCAATCTAGATCATATACATAGTTCAACATGTAATTAAAGTTAAAAAAGGTTTTATGGTAAAAAAAATCAATTTAAAACATGTTAAATCCTATGATTCTACCATATAAATATGTATAGTATAGTGAGAAGGCATAAACCACTCACCAGTTACCAAATTCAACCAGTATGAATGTAGATCAAATCCAGACAGTAATGGAATGCACTTCAAATCAGGCAAATTAATGGTCTCTATCTTCTAATTGATGATCCAATCTCTAACTCACAATCTAATTTGATTTAGAAAGCAATTTGGGTGTTGGATGAAATTAGGATGGATCTAGGGCTAATTATGGTTTAGACCTGATTTAGAATAGGAAGGAAAATTTTGAACTTGAATCTTTAGCCCTCTATTTATAGTATTCCTTAATTAGACTAATGGGCTTAGAATGGGCTTAATTAATTACACATTAATCCCGACAAGTTGCTTTGAAAAGTTAAAACAAGCATAATATTTTAACCGTAAGTTCGTTTTTCTATTATGACTACTCTACGGATGAGAGACCATCATCCTTAAGCAATGGATCTGGTTTGAGATCCTAATTCGATTCCTATTAAAAATTTTAGCCCAAACAAGATTTTTAGAGTCAAAATTGTCGCATAGAAATTCGGGAAAATCATAAATGTGTAAAATGTCCCTACGAATCATATCTAGAAATCATAAAATCGTACGATCTCATACGAATAAAATAAAAATATATTAGGATCATCTGATACGTAAAATATAAGTCGTTACATTCTCCCCGCTTTAGAAATTTTACCCCTGAAATTCCTAAATAAGGCAAGCTATAGGCAATCATGGTCATCCCGTATGCCTACCAAACATAAGAAACCATCACATATATCAAAAAAGTAGCCATGTAATCAATAGTATAGGTGGTATATCTTGGCATGCAGAATACTATCCTATCAAACATAACATACAATTGTGAAATAGATACGATAAACAATGGACCTTACCATTCAAAGAGCTTCGAACACATAGTCCTCATGCTCTACTCCGTCTCCTATGTACAGTCATCATCACTTGCGCTCCATTATATCTTCACTAGCTTTACCGTTTTCTTCTAAGTTGTCTCATATTGTTCCCAATAGTACGAAGTAACCTATGAGCTATAGAGAATTCTGGTTCTACCTCAACATCTTCTAGCTAATCCGGTGTGATCATCATGCCTGGGTCATGCACAAACTTCCGTAGATAAGAGACATGAAAAATGTTGTGCACGCCTCCCATCATCTGAGGTAAGTCGACCCTATATGCTAGCTTCCTGATTCTCTCGACTATCGAAAAAGATCCTATGAATATCGATGCCAATTTCCCCTTTCTACCGAATCGAACTACATTCCTTAGAGGAGAAACCTTTAAAACACCATATCTCCGACAGAAAACTCTAACTCTCTATCTTTTAGTCGCGTAGCTTTTCGGTCGATCTTGAGCAGCTTTTATTTGTTGTCGAATGACCTCAATCTTCATTGAAGTCTCTCTAATCATATCTGGTCCAAGTATCAATTTTTCATCCGCTTTCCACCAACACGAAGGAGCATTACATGGTCAACCATACAATGCTTCATACGGAGCCATACCAACATTCGAATGATAACTACTGTTGTATGAAAACTCCACCAAATGCAAATGATCATCCCATGATCGACCAAAGTCTATAATGCATGCTCGCAAGATATCTTCCAATATACGATTTACTCTTTCGGTCCGCCCATCCATTTGTGGGTGATAAGCTGTACTAAGGTGCCGGTCCGTCCCTAATGCCTCTTATAAGCTCTTCCAAAATCCACTAGTGAACAATGGCTCTTGGTCGCTCACAATATTCTTTGGTACACCATGAAATCATACTATCCATTTTACATACAACTCTACCAGCTTGAATGCCGTCCTATTGGACTTGATAGGTATAAACCTTGCACTCTTGGTCAACCGATCTACTGTGACTCAAATGCCATTATACTCTGCTCGAGTTCTCGATAACCCATCAATAAAATCGATCGATATTTGCTCCCATTTCCAATTAGGAATATCTAATGGTTGGAACAATCCACTTGGTTTCTTCTGCTCTGCCTTTACCAACTGACAGTTTATACGCTTTGAGATGAATGCCCCAACATCCCTCTTCATACCTTCCAAGTAGTAATTCACTTCATATCTCGATACATCTTGTTACCGCTAAGATGGGTGGTTAATCCAAAATGATGACATCGTCTTAGCACTTCATCTCGCAATCCATCAACATTGAAAACAAATAATCATCTATCCTTACGAAGCCAACCTTCTCGTTCTAGTTCATATTGTTTCATATCTTCAGCTTCTGCTCCTTCTTCTATCTTTGCTATAATTACTGTTAGCCTAGCATCTTGCTTCTGAATGGTACCGATTCTTTCAATTAGAGTATGTCTAATCGATAAGCTTGCAAACATTTCATGTTCTAGCTCACAGTGAGGCGTGAAATCGAATCTAGTAATATACTCTATCTACTTCCATTCCAAGAACATTACTCCCAACCCAGCATGTCTTTTACTCAATGCATAGGCGACTGCATTCCCCTTTCCTAGTGTGTAGGTAATACAAAAATCATAAGAGGCCAAGAATTCTAACCAGCATCGCTGTCGAAGGTTGAGATCGTTCTGAGAGAAAAGGCAATTCAAGGATTTGTGGTTTGTAAATAGCTCAAACCTTTCTCCCAACAAATAGTGCCTCCACATTATCAAAGTAAAAACAATTGGCTCCAAATCCAAATCATGAGTTCGGTAATTCCTCTCATGCGGTTTCAGCTGTAGACTAGCATAAGCAATAACTTTCCATTTATGCATCAACACTGCACCCAATTCAGTACTGTAAGCATCGGTGTATACTGTCAACTCTTCATTTCCACTTGGAATGGTCAACACCGGTGCACTCGTCAACCTCTCCTTCAGACTTACAAATGCATGCTCACACTTCGCATCCCATACAAAGTCTGATTCTTCTTCGTCAAATTGGTCAATGGTGTTGCTACCTTCGAGAAGCCCTTTATGAAGCGTTTATAGTATCCTACCAATCCTAGAAAACTTCTCACATGCATAGCATTCTTGGGCTGGTTCCAATCTTGGATTGCTGCAACCTTTGTAGAATCCATAACTATACCCTATCCCGAAAAGACATGAACCAAGAATCTCACTTCTTCTCTCCAAAGTGACACTCAGAGAAATTCGCTCTCAACTTGTGCTTCCTCAATATCTCTAGCACAATCCTCAAGTGCGTCTTGTGCTCCTCTTTAGTTATGGAGTAGATTGGAATATCATTCATGAACACAAGCATGAACTTGTTCAATTATTCTATGAAAACTCGATTTGTAACATCCACTAAGTATGCCGAAGAGTTAGTTAACCCAAATGGCATCACCGATCACTAATACAAACCCGACGATATACGAAACGAGGTAATAGGCACACTCTTCTTCGCTACTCTCAACTGGTGAAATCCCGTCGCCAAATCCATTTGCGAGAACACCTTTGCATCGTGTAGCTGATCAAATAAGTCATCAATGTGTGGGAGTGGATACTTGTTCTTCTTCGTTACATTATTCGGCTCAAGATAATCCACAACCAACCTCAAAGATACATCCACCTTTGTCGCGAATACTATAGGTGCGCCCACTCAGATATGCTTCTTCGAAATGAACCCTTTCATCAATAGGTCATTCATTTGCACCTTCAATTTCTTCTGCTCTCTGAGTACAATACGCCTCAAGGGCATAACTATCGGTCTGGCTTCCTTCACTAAGTCTATCCGAAGATCGATCTTTCTATGTGGCGGCAATCCAGTCACTTCCTCGAAAACATCTAGATACTCTAGCGATAGGCACATATGACAATCCCTCCTGTGGAACCTCAAGCATGTATAAAAAGCTAACCATCACCCTATCCTTTGGTAGGCAGCCAATCACTACCGTTCGCCCATCCACATCTTCGATTATCACCAATAGCTTCTCGCAATCTACTATGGTCGCATATTTCCTAAACCAATCCATACCCAAGATAATCCCAAACCAAAAAAGTTCAAAACAAAGAAATCACAAACCAATGAACATCCATGACTCGATAAACTAGGCTACGACAAATCATGCAAAGACTAGTAGAGCCTCCAATAAGGTTCGTCGTGATTAGGGGTTGGTCTACTATCATAGTTTCCAATCTCAATCTATCTACTAGCTCGCTACAGATGAATGAATGAGAAGCACCGGTATCAAATAAAACTCAAACAAGAACATCACCAATAGAAAGCATACCTTGGATGACGACTCCCTTCCCTTTCTCCTTTGCCGAGGGAAAATTTGATGAAATCGGGACTACATCTAAAGCATACGCTTTCACAACCTGCTTATCCTCCACTGGTTCTGGACAATTCTTCTTCAAATGCCAAGGCTTGTCAAAGTTGTAATATTTCTTCTTCCCACTCGTTTTGCAATCTTTAATCAAATGTCCCTTTTCGTTGCATCGATAGCAAGTAGAGTCCCGTTTACCCTTCTTCTTACCCCCATTTCCCTAGGATTGCTTTCTCTTTCCGTTCCACTTCTTCTTGTCTTCACCATCTTGCTGCAGCTTTGGCTTTTCTTTCTCATCAGAAACAATGATAGTAGTCGTAGCCTCAATGTACAAGTTCTCATGGCGAAGCGCCTTCTCTACAAGTTTCTCAAACGGCTCATCTGTATGGTCCACTAGTGTATCATCCCTTATCTGGATGCCAAAGGCTAAGCGCTACAGATGCTGTAGTCATCCATAGTATTAACTTCTGGTGACAAAATACGGTAATGATAATGGTATCCATAATATCAGAAGCACTTGAATATGAACAAAATCATAGATTTCTAAAAACAACATTTGGCTCATTACATTTCAAAACAAATTCATATCCAAGTTACACAATCCCATATCATTTCCTAGGTAAAGATTAATAATAATCATCAAAAAATTATGCCCAAGAGCGACATATGATGATGCCCTTTGGGTTGATCAAAGTAATATAGTCATATCTAACTTAATACACAGCGGAAATAAACAAAACAATTTGCAATTCCTAATTAGCTATCTGTTAGCCACCTGCTCGTCTCAGGAAGCTTTATTCTCCAAAAGACTAAAATTTGAAAACCCTAACACTCAGTCTACTCAAATCAATTTTGACTACCCGAGAGTTTAATGGAAAACAAAAACTTCGAGTCAGACATAAAGCTTGGTGTGAATAATTCTGTTACATCTCAGTTTACTGATATTAAGTGAGACCATGCCGCTTAGCGGAATGGGTTTCCCCTCACTAATATCTTCTTTAAAACTTATATTTTGTAGATCCTTTCCTGAAACCAAACTGGCTAATCAAAGTGATTATATCAAAATAGCAATATCCTTTATGCTAATAAATGGACTATCTGTCCAAAAAACGGGTAATAAGTATACTATTTGTCCATAACATAATAGCAAGGTCCGTTATGCTATAAATGGACTATCTGTCCATACAACTGGGCTGACTGCCCGCAAACTAGACTAATTGTCCGAATCAAAATGGACTAACTGTCTGAATTATTTTCTTAGGGTTAACTACCCTATATCCTTTTCCTTGAAAACCTATTCAAAATTATTTAACCTTTTAAATCATACTTATACAAGGAAAAAATATTCTTAGCTTTACTCTAAGCTATTTTTCCATGATATATATACTTTACTCAAGATATTGTTGATGAGATTTAATGAGGATTAACTATCCTTCCCAAAACAAGTTAAAACCCTTTTTAACTTGAAAATACTAAGGCTACGTTGCCTATTAATACATTCGAAACCTTTGTTTAAAACCTTTAAACAACCCTTTCGAAATAGTTGAAGGTAACCCCTTCGAAACCATTGAAAGACCCTTTCGAAACCATTAAATATTGCCTTTCGAAAACATTGGAGATACCTTTCCTTTTTTTTTCTTCGAAAGCATCAAAATATCAGACATGCTCCTCTAAAACCTTTTAAATATTGCCTTTTAAAAACATAGGAAAATCTTCCCTTTCGACCCTGTCGAAACCAGGGGAACCACCCCTTTCGAAACCATTCATTAAAACCTTTCGAAATAGTCAAAGCTCAATCCTTTCGAAAGCACTTTGGGTTCGATTTAAAACAAGTGGAAACCTTTCGAAACCATTCAAAAATTTACCCCTTCGAAACCTTTGAAAAATGTCTCGGTCAAAACCATTTGGGCTCTGCCTTCAAATAGAGAAAAAGGATTAGAAACCCATTAAAGTCGAAAGCATCTGTTTCGAAACCAATTTGGGTTTTACTTTACTTATAGAAAAAGGGTCTTAAAACATTTAAGTCGAAAGCATCTGCTTTGAAACTATTTTCAAAGTAAGGAAGTGATGGTGTTGAAACCATCCCTTCGAAAGCACTGGAGAAGTGGCCGTATTTTAAACACAAAGCAACCATTTCAAAACCATCTGGGTCGAAAGGTAAAAAAGCGACAGTAGAAGGTTTTGACTTAGGTGAAAGCAATTATTTAAAAACAGAGGCACAACCCAATCGAAACCAATTCCTTTAAATGATTTGACTTGTGAAAAGCTACTTTATCGAAAGCCATTTAGTCGAAAGCAAGCAAGTGTATTTCTTTAATTTAAAAACAAAGGACTGCCTCAACCCCTTCGGAATCCCTGGTTTCGACTCCCTACCTTCTGCCTTCATTCAATTCACTGCGTACTATTTCCCTGATACCATGTGCATTGGTTTCGACTGTGTCGGAAGCGAAGATGAGGAGGCGGAACCTAGTGCCGACGGTGTCGAAACAGTGAAAAACATGTAGCAAATAGTTCTTTCCACCTAACCTGCCTTACGTGTCTAATTGTGATTGGTTGCCTCTTTATTTACCAATAAAAAGTATTACACTCTTTTAAAAGTGCTACCGACTTTTCAGATTTAACAATTAAATTATTTTATAAAAGCCACTTCTCCTCTTTAAATTATATAAAACATTTAAGTCCCATATCTTAAATAATTTTATATAACCACTAAAACACTTCGAAAAAATCTACAAAAATTCCAGAAAATCTCTTTTAATATGTTTTCCAACATATAAAAATTTCAGACCCCAATCTTTTATTATTTAACCGAAAATAATTATTAACCCAAATTAACATTTTCTTTACTAGAAAATTCATATAAATTCCATATAATTTCAGAAAATTCTAAAAATTGAAACCCATCTCCAATATAATATTTAGGACCTTCATAAAAATTCGCAAGACATTTGGATATGATTTTATAGGGTTTTCACCTTGAAACATATCATAAAATGGATATGAATATACATAAATCATCAACATGTATATATAACCATTCCATCATTCAAAATCATGGCAAATCAATGCAAAATATTTTGCATTCATCTAAAAACCGGAAATGCAATCAAAAATGAGATGTAAACATTATTTATCTTATCTTTAGAGATAAAAAAGATTGAGATGTGAATAGATTTGATTTGAATTAGCTTCTTCATTGCTTTTCTTCCTCTTTTAAAATTTTGAGAATGAAATAAATGTGTATAATTTACACAACCATAGGTTTAGATATAGGAATGGTCTCTTTCCTATTTTACCCTTCCTCCTATTTCATTTTAACTCTTCTTTAGTTCATTGTTTAAAAGGCACGGCTACCCTTAAATAAAATCAAATCTCAATCCCCTAATCAACACATTATTTTATTTAATTTAGTTAATTAAATATCCTAAATAATGTTACCAAAAATCTGGGGTGTTACGGACTCCCTTCCTTAAAGAATTACGTCCTCGAAATTACGATAAGGTACACAACAAATCAAATAAGAAGGTAAAACATACCATCAAACAGGTGAGGGTAAGTATCTCTAATCCCACTCTCAATCTCCCAAGTACAGTCCCTGTCATCGTCGCTCCATTGGACTTTGACTAATCTGACCGTCTTGATTCTAGGCCTCTTCTCATCTCTCGCAACAATACGAATATGCTTCCTCACTATAGTCAAATCCGGTTCTACCACTAAATCATCTAGCACAGTCAGTGAAACCAATCTCCGGGTCTCTAACACACTTTCTGAGATGAGAAACATGAGAAACATCGTGGACTAATGCTAAACTGCTCGGTAACTCAACTCTATATGCGAGTTTCCCGATCCTCTCAACAATAGGAAAAGGTCCAATGAATCTCGGTGCTAACTTTCATGATTTTCCAAACCTAGTCACACCCTTCATCGGTGATACTTTGACGAAAACCTGATCTCCAACTGAGAAATCTAGATCTTTTCATCTCTTATTTGCATAACTTTTCTGCTTAGACTGGGCCTCCTTCATTCTAGCCCGAATGATCTCAATCTTTTCTACAGCTTCTCTGACTAAATCTGGACCAAGAACCAACCTATCCCTGGTCTCTAACCAACATACGGGAGATATGCATGGCCTTCCATACAAAGCTTCAAACAGTGCCATCGCAATACTAGTCTGAAAACTATTGTTACACAAAAACTCGACTAAATGCAGATGGTCTTCTCATGATCCCCAGAAATATGATACACAAGCTCTTCAAAAATATTCCAAGATCTTGTTAACTCTCTCCGTTTTTCCATCTGTTTGCGGATGGTAAGCGGTACTCATCTTGAGCTTGGTTCCTAAAACTTCTTACGGACTCTTCTAGAACTCACTAGTGAACAAAGCATCTCTATCACTAACTATGCTACTAGGAATTCCATGCAGTCTAATTATGTTCTTCATAAAAAACTGTGCCAAAACAAGTGCCGTTCTAGTTGACCTAAATGGAATGAAATGGGCACTCTTGGTCAATCTGTCCACTATGACCCATATACTATCATTTCCCTGTTCGACCTTGGAAACTCGTTAATAAAATCCATAGAGATAGTATCTTACTTCCATACTTGAACATCTAATGGCTGAACCAACCCACTTGATTTCTGGTGCTCGGCCTTGCCTATTGGCAAATCATGCACTGCTTCACACACAACCCAATATCCCGCTTCATACCTTTCAAGGAGAAACTTCTCTTTATATCCTGATACATCTTAGTACCTCCTGGGTGAATAGAGAATTTGAACGATGGCATTCCTTTAAGACTTCTTTCCTTATGTTTCTTACACTCGAAACACGTAATCTTCCTTTCTTTCTCAACCTTCCATTTTGGTCAAGACTGAAATCTTTCAAATCATTGCTCTTGGTTCTATCTCTTAGCTTCCTGATCCGTTTACCTAACACTGGATCCTCTTCCTGCTTAGAAACAATCCTTTCGATCATCACTGGTCGAACTTCAAAACAAGATAATACAACTGTATCTCCACTAGACCCAGCCTCGGATCTCCACTGCACTCTGCAATCTGCTAATGCTTCCAAATCCTTCCACTCAGTAATCATCGCCAACAATGCATTTTGATGTTTCCTGCTAAGTGAATCTGCAACCTTGTTGCCTTTCCCTGGTGTGTACTCAATCCCTAAATCATAAGCAGCAATAAACTCTAACCACCTCTACTATCTCATGTTCAACTCCTTCTAAGAGCACAAATATTTCAGCAACTTATGATCTATATATAACTCAAACCTTTCTCCCAAAAGGTACTGTCTCCACCCCTTCAAAGCAAAAAACACTGCAGCCAATTCCAATCATGCGTCGGATATCCGACCTTATGCGGTCTAAGCTGTCTAGAAGCATAGGCAATCACTTTACCTCTATACATCAGCACACCTCCTAATCCTCTTCCACACGCATCAGTATAAACTACTAAATCCTGATTCCCTTCCGGAACAACCAAATCGGTGCATGGAGCAATAAGTGTTTCAAACTCTGGAATGCTTCCTCACACTTATCGGTCCGCACAAGCTTTACATCCTTTCTTGTTAGCTTGTTCATCGGTGCCGCTATCCATGAAAAATCCTTAATGAACCTCCGATAATACCCAGCCAACCCAAGGAAACTCTTTATCTTCGTCACTATCTCGGGTCTCTTCCAACTGTTCACTGCTTCAATCTTAGTCGGATCTACTGACAACCCTTCCTCTGAGACTACGTGATCAATAAACTTCACCTCTTTCTTCAAGAAATGACATTTCAAGAACTTTGCCTTCAACTGATGCTGCCACAGCGTCTGAAGCACCACTCTAAGATGAACTTTATGCTCTCTTTCATCCTTAGAGTATATCAAGATATCATTTATGAAAACCAATACAAAACTATCCAAGTGGTCTCGGAAAACTCGGTTCATCAAATCCACAAAGAAAGCTGGCGCACTAGTCAGTCCAAACGGCATAACTAACCATTCGTACGACCCATACCTGGTCCTAAATGCCGTCAAAGTATACTATCCTCTACTACTCTGAGTTGATGGAAACCTATCGCCAAATCCAACTGCGAGAATACCTTGGCTCCACTCCACCGGTTGAACAAATCGTCAATCCTCGTCAATGGATATCGATTCTTTATCATCCTCTAATTCAACTTACGATAATCGATACATAGCCTTTACGCTAACATACATACCATGAATCTGAACCGTACCTCCCAAGACTGCCTTTCCTTTCTTCTTGGCTGTTGGCTTAGAAGTAACAGGTTCAAATGTATACACCTTGCACTTTCCATCCTTAGCGATCTCCTTGCACTAGCTCTTATAATGGCCGATCTGGTTACAGTTGAAGCACCGGACGCTCTTCTTTCCAGCTACCCCCTTAGCTTTACCAGCACGACACTCATTAGCAAAGTTCCCCTTCTTATCGCACTTGAAACAGATAATCTCAGACTTCCCCTTCTTAGCTGCTCCACCCTTCTAAGCACCTTTCTTAGGAAAGAACTTCCACTTCTGATTCTGCCCAACCTGGACTTTTTTAGCCTTACTCTTCTCTAGAAATTAAGAATCTCCTCATGCCTTAAGGCCATCTCCACTACAAAGTCAGAAGGATCTCTAATATGAGGTAATATGGCCCTAGCTAACTTAGGCTTCAACCCCCTGATAAGCTTCTCATTCCTCTTCATGACTGTATCCACTGAAGCATATCCATACTGGGCTAACTCCTCGAACATTCTAGCATACTCTAGAACTGACATCTCCCCCTGCTCTAAATTAGCAAACTTTTTTATCAGAGCAAACTGTGCCATTGCAGACATAAACCTCTCCTTGAATCTTCCCTTGAAATCTGTCCATGATAAAGTTTCCTCGTCCATACCAGCCGTCACAGTTCCACCAAAATAGTGCGGCTCCCTGAAGCTGTCTGGATGCCAACCTCATCTTCTACTCATCGTTGAGCCCCAAGTATGCAAAAATCCTTTCATAGTGCAACAACTAATTTTCCACTTCTATAGCATCCTCTGTCCACAGAAAAGGCTTCCCTCCAAGCTTAGCATAATCTCCGCTCAGCTTAGCATAATGGTTAACTATCGGAACTTCCAAAACTCCCACCCCTGCAGCATCTCATCCTACCATTCCAGCTGCAACTTCAGCTTGCGTTAAATTCAAAAAAAACTGATACATAGCTCCCATGTCCACTTGCGGGACACCATCACCTACATTCTCTGCTTGTGCCTAACCTTGGGTCCTCCTTGTACTAGGTCTGGCATTTCCTTTGGTGCCCTCCCCTCCTTGGTTCACTCTTCCTCTTCTACCTTCCATATCTGTATTCAAACCTTATGAGATACAGAAAAATAACCTAACAAGGATAGGAGACTAGAGATAAAGTGTATACTTATATATAGCAAATACAAGTACGTTACTATAGCGTTATTCCATAACCCAATCTTACTCTAATTCCTTAGGATTATGTTTTAAAAACCATTTTTAGTTTAAAGTTTTTCATAAACCATGCTCTGATACCAATTTGTAACATCCCGTATCTAGAGGCCAAAGGCTAAGCGCTACAAATGCTGCAGTCATCCATAGTATTAACTTCTGGTGATAAAATACGGTAATGATAATGGTATCCATAATATCAGAAGCGCTTGAATATGAACAAAATCACAGATTTCCAAAAACAACATTTTTCTGATTACATTTCAAAACAAATTCATATCCAAGTTACACAATCCCATATCGTTTCCTAGGTAAAGATCAATTATAATCATTACAAAATTACGCCAAGAGCGACATATGACGATGCCCCCTTGGTTGATCAAAGTAATATAGTCATATCTTACTTAATACACAATGGAAATAAAAAAACAATCTGCAATTCTTAATGAGCTATCCGTCAGCCACCCGCTCATCTCTGGAAGCTTTATTCGCCAAAAGACTAAAACCTGAAAACTCTAACCCTCAGCCTACTCAAATCAATTTTGAGTACCCGAGAGTTTAAGGGGAAATAAAAACTTTGAGTCAGATATAAAGCTTGGTGTGGATAATTCTGTTATATCTCGGTTTACTGATATCAAGTGAGACCATGCCGCTTACCGGAATGGGTTTCCCCTCACTAATATCTTCTTTAAAACATATATTTTGCAGATCCTTTCCTATAACCAAATTGGTTAATCAAACTGATTATATCAAAATAGCAATATCCTTTAGGCTAATAAATGGACTATTTGTTCAAAAATAGGTAATAAGTAGTCTATCTGTTCACAACATAATAGCAAGGTCTGTTATGCTACAAATGGACTATCTGTCCATACTGGGCCGACTGTCCAAAAACTGGACTAACTATTCGAATCAAAATGGACCAACTGTCCAAATTATTTTCTTAGGGTTAACTACCCTATATCCTTTTCCTTGAAAACCTTTTCAAAAATATTTAACCTTTTAAATCATACTTATACAAACTAAGCTATTTTGCCATGATATATATACTTTACACAAAATAATGCTGATGAGATTTAATGAGGATTAACTATCCTTCCAAAACAAGTTAAAACCCATTTTAACTTGAATATACTTAGGCTACATTATCTATTTAATACATTCAAAACCTTTGTTTAAAACCTTTAAACAACCCTTTCGAAACCATTGAAGGTAACCCCTTCGAAACTATTGAAAGACCCTTTAGAAACCATTTAATATTGCCTTTCGAAAACATTGGAGAAACCTTTCCTTTCTTTTCTCTGAAAGCTTCAAAATATCAAACATGCTCCATTAAAACCATTTAAATATTGCCTTTCGAAAACATAGGAAAAACCTTCCCTTTCGACCCAGTTGAAACCCTAGGGAACTACCATTTTCGAAACCATTCATTAAAACCTTTTGAAATAGTCAAAACTCAATCCTTTCGAAAGCACTTTGGGTTCAATTAAAAACATATGGAAACCTTTAGAAACCATTCAAAAATTTACCCCTTCGAAACCTTTGAAAAACGTCTCGGTTGAAACCATTTGGATTCCGCCTTCAAGTAGAGCAAAAGGATCAGAAACCCATTAATGTCAAAAGCTTCTGTTTTGAAACCATTTAAAATTATCACTTTCAAAATCAATATGGATTTTACTTTACTTATAGGAAAAGGGTCTTAAAAACATTTTTAGTCGAAAGTATCTGCTCTGAAACCATTTCCTAAGTAATGAAGTGATGGTGTCGAAACCATCCCTTCGAAAGCACTAGAGATGTGGCCATATTTTAAAAACAAAGCAACCCTTTCAAAACCATCTGGGTCGAAAGGTAAAAAAGCGGCAGCAAAAGGTTTCGACTTAGTCGAAAGCAATTATTTAAAAATAGAGGTGCAACCCAATCTAAACCATTGCATTTAAATAATTTGAGCCATCGAAGGCTACTTTGTTGAAAGCCATTTAGTCGAAAGCAAGCAGGCGTATTTCTTTAATTTAAAAAAAAAGGATAGCCTCAACCCCTTTGGAACTCCTGGTTTCGTCTCCCTACCTTCCGCCTTCATTCAATTCACTATGTACCAGTTCCCTTATACCATGTGCATTGGTTTCAACCGTGTCGGAAGTGAAGATGAGGAGGCGGAACCTGGTGTCGCGGTGTCGAAAGAGTGAAAAACATGTACCAAATAATTCTTTCCACCTAACCTACCTTACGTGTCTAATTGTGATTGGTTACCTCTTTCTTTACCAATAATAAGTACTGCACTTTTTCAAAAGTGCTGCTGACTTTTCAGTTTAACAATTAAATTATTTTACAAAAAGCCCCTTCTCCTCTTTAAAATATATAAAACATTTAAGTCCCACTCGAACATAATCCAAAAAATCCATATCCAAATCCAACATAATCCAAAAAATCCATATCCAAATCCAACACAATCCAAAAAATTAACATCCAAATCCACATAAGATAATATACAATCCATCAAAATGTATCAAACACATCCTCACCCACTCGAAGCGTATATATACAGACAAAAAGACATAATAAAATATACCTATCATCCCCTGCATAACCACCCGACAAAGGAAACCTCCCATGCTGCTCCATATACTCCGCCAAGCGCTGGTTTAGCTGCTCCATCTACACAGCACGACGTCGATCATGCTCCTGCAGCTCGGCGATCTGGGCTCGTAGCTCTGCAATTTCTTCTTTGTCTTGAGCCATCTTATACGCCTTCTGAGATGTCCTAACCTGCGAATAAAACAAATTGTTATAATGCCTCCAATATCATAAACGTAATTTACATAACTTTAATTGAAAAATATGCAATATTTGAATTTAGTATATTTTTTGAAAATTACCGCTTGGTTCCTAAATCCATAGCGCCTGCTGCGGGATGGTGGATCCATAACAGACTCGAAAATAGCGTCCTCCTCATCAATAGTCAACTCATCCCGTCCTGTCTCAGCCAGCAGCTATGCGCGTGCTTCCTGGAACTTTTGCTGTTATGCAAAATAAAATTGAGTATAAATAATAGTAATTAAAATAGCACTAATCATTTTTAAGTAGACTAATCGCTATACTAAATAACAAAAAGTTGGAATGGTCACTGGTATAAATAACACTTAACTTAAAATATAAAAAGTTGGACTAATCGCTATACTAATTATAATATACTTATATAGGTAGTAGTCACTTTATCATCATGCTCCCATGAGTATACGACTAATCGTCGGTCTACCTTAGGGAATGAGTATGAGCAAAAACATCCCAATACGACACAACACCTCCGCGCGCTCTTTCCTGAAATATGAATATATATTATATATTGTTTCATTAACTATCTATTAACAACTTATAACTTAAAATATAAAATTGCGAGTATAAAAATTTACCAAATCCTCATGATGATGCTGGAATGACTTGTAACCACCGCGATGTGTGACGAGATTCATGTTTCTGTTTGCGTAGTTCCTATCTGACTCCCTCTACAATTTTAAATTGAATACAACATTTTACAGTTCTATACGTACAGTTACTGATAATTGGGTGCCGCTTGTACAACCTTCCCAAAGGGGTTTCTTCATGAAATCCAATAAATAATAAAAAAAATTGCTCCAATATTTGGTTCTTCTTCAACATTAACATCGTCATCAACAAATTGAGCAGTAGGGAACATTGAACATGCTGCATCTTCAACCATATGTTCTACGAGATTCATCGTAACAATTTCATTACTCACTACCTCCTCTAACTGTACAAGATTAGGTGCTACAAGTTCTCTATGACGATCCCATACCAAATAGTTCGGCACGAAACTGTACTGATGCAAATGAACTCTAACCTTTTCTGGTATCAAATGCTTCAACAGTTTGCACCTACTACATGGACAACGGATTTCTTCGTCGTTTTCATTATTACTTACAAAGAAATCAATAAATACGTGTACACCATTATTAAAATGTTCACTTATTGAGCCTCCAATTTTCCTTTGTTGTTGATACATCCAACTTCGATCAATAAAATAATTGATCATCACTCCTACTAATTAAAAAATACGATATAAATTAAAACCACATTGATAATTTATTTTTCAATACAATTTTAGAATTTAATGTTTTATATTAATTGATCATTGACACTTTTTTGCCGGGTCATCCTACTTCCCATTACAAACACAGTAATGTAATTAAATATCGTAAATCATTTCATTTTAAAAGATTCAAGAAAATTTCAACAGCACTTACCTTTTGTTCCCTGAGTCGTCGTACACAATTGCGTGTACACAGGGAACATAAAGGAAGCGCTGTCAAAATTTTGTGAACCGTTCAAAATGAAATGATTTACGAGATGTAATTATGTTACTGTGTTTGTAACTTGTCCAATAAAGGAAAAAATCCAACAAATATTGTATATGATGAATATAGATGTCCATTCTGCGACAAAAAACGAATATCCACATAACGATCATATACAATACTTATCAGACGGGGCCAAAAAACACTCTAAGGGTTTTATGAATAAAGTATATTACATATTTCATATTTTAAAAAAAAATGGCTTTCGACGTTTAAATTAAATTGATTAACATTTAACTTAAGTTAAACTACCGTATACGATAGTTTATCATATAAGCACATGTTTAAAAATTTAATTAACTAACCGTACGTTATATAAAATTAATTATCGTTTTCGACGTTTTAGAAAATGCATAACCTAAATTATGCTCATCCAAACTAAATTATTCAACTAATGCACACTAATTTCTTATCGTACAAACTAAACATGTTAGTAATCAACACTTATAGGATAATAACAGTAATTAACATTCAATAAACTATACTACACAATCAACGAGACAATATAAACAATTAAACTAATAAATTAACCATAAATTAACAAATTCGCGAAATTAGGGTTTATGAACAATACCTAAAATAGAGGAGATTAGGGATTTGGAGGAGATGAGATTATGAATTGACGAAGAAGGAGGCGATTTCGGTAGAATTTCGGGCGTTGAAGGTGGAGATGGAAATGGTGAAAGAAGGTTTGGTGATTTTGGGAGCAATTAAAATGTTTCTGGTTCGGCCTGGGGAAAAAGATAATCGTGATTTTCCGACGGCTACCAACGGCCGCAAACGGCAATATTCTAATGGCTTCCGACGACTAATTATTTTATTCGTAACAAAGTCCAGAATATACTAGCCGTTGGAAGCTATCGTAATTTAACCGTCGGTGGCCGTCGGTACCTATTGTCAAAATATACTGCTGTTCTTATAGTGAGAAGCTCCTGATCCGGCTCCTTCCTCTACTTGTGAAGCAGAATTCCTCACAACGTTCCTTGTATGCCAGCTCATTCTTATCAAGAATGATCAGTCTCTCATAAAGAAAACTATGTCTATAGTGCTCTTGTGCATGCAACTTATACTATATAATATATTACGATATAGTTTTTAAAACGAAACTTAGAACAAGTATGCACTCTCTGATACACACACACAGATATATATATATATATATATATGTATGTATGTATACAGATATATATATATATATATATATATATATATATATATAAACACACACACACACATACCCTCGATCCAGTCTAAGGCGATAACACCTTCCCTATCTCTAATAGATCATGGTATCAACTCTAGTTAAACATGTAACCAAAGCTCTGATACATAATGTGCTGACCGCCCTATACCACCGGTACACTACAACAAAAATACCCTATTACAACGCCCTTTTTACAACGTGCATTGGCTGCCCGTTGTAATAGAAGGCTATTACAACGGTCCATTTAGGCCCGTTGTAATAGACGACCTATACAACGTCTTTTTTACAACGGGCGATGATAGCCCGTTGTAATAGAGTACTATTACAACGGTCCTTGAATGCCCGTTGTAATAAATGTTAGTTTTACAACTTCACCCAAAATGCCCGTTGTAATATATAACAATTTTACAACGGTCCAAGCCAAATTTTTTTGCCTCCAGCTATGAAATTTCGTTCGTTTTATTTATTTATTACCGATCTTTCCTCCTCACAACCCCTAATTCCCAAATCCTAAGCTGATCCTCCTAATCACTCCCTCCTCCACCAGATCTGCTCCAAAACCCTAGTCGCCTCCCTCTTCTTTCCCTCCGTTCCCCTTTCCTCCCATTCCCCCATCAACATCTACCACATCACCCAATCAGAGAACTCACACAGATGCAAATACGAATTCATATGTTTTCAAACCAAATTCCTTAATCCAAGTTCGCAAATCCTGACCAAATATAAATTCACGAATTTCAGATACTCAAAACAAAATCAAAATCCATGTGGGTGATGAGGCGATTGCAGTTCGATTGGGGAATCGCGACTTGCTGGGGTTCGCAAATTAAGTTTAAGGGTTTCTGGTGGTGGAAGAATGATGAAATGGTTTGGAGATTGTTGTCAGAGTCGCGATTGAATCTTGAGGATGAAGGAGTTCGACGGCTTTCGATTTAGTTCATGTTCCGATCAACAAAGGCAAGGACACAATTTTGCTTTCAATTTTTTTGTTTAGATATGTAGTTCTTTGGTTAAGGAAGGATGGAGGAGAGAGTAAGCAAACCATATAGAGAAGTATCATGCCAAGCAAAAAAGTAAGTCCAATCAATTTTGCTTTCAATTTTGCTATCGCTGAAGTTCTTGGTGCTGGTTTCATGCGCTTTTTGGGATTGTGCTTCCAGTGGAACTGGTTCACCATTATAGAGAAGTATCATGCCAAGCAAAAAAGTAAGTCCAATCATTTTATACAACCTAACATCTTTTTTTCTATATATGTTCGCTTTGCTTTAATGGCGGATATTGTTCTTTCTATATACGTTTGAATATGCAATAAGCAATTCTTCTTATATTCTTAACGATTCTTGTTTATTTGATTTTGTTTTCATCAGGAAACTGAATAACATCACGTTTACAGGCGCACGTCGATCCTAGCAGTTATGGAGTGCGTTTTCTTATCCAAGTTATCTCTGTGTAGTATATATCTTTTTGCTGTTTCAGTCTTATTGGATTAATATATGAGTGTTTATGCAACATTTCATGTATATGCCTATGGTGCACAACTGCGCATACAATATATGATGCTATACTTTGTGAACTAGCATATAATAGCATACTTTATGAAATAATATCTGCATATATTTTGTCTCAAAAGATTCGTTATAGTAGGCTCACTAGATCTACAATTTGTCAATCATTCCCACTACACGCAGAAAACAAACTTTGCTTGTCTTAACTCGTATGGTTTGCATTTCAATTTCGATCAATACTGTCTTTCGTTTATTTTTATTTTATCATGTACTGGATATCATGCAATGTGTTTGATATGTTCAGGGAGTGGATTCAAATCGATTAGGCCATATCGAAATGGATATTTTGGAGCATGGATTAAGCTACAGAGTGGCTATACTGCAGAAGTCAATACTGCCCTTATGTAAGTCCTCATTCATCAATTTCAGTTCATCTATTTCTAGGACTAAAATATACTAAGACTGATCCAAAACTCAGTTAATATCGCCAAAACATTGACATGACAATCAAAGGTGCAAGGATTGAGTAGCCAACAACGGCTATAATTTGTTTTCGGAATTATCTAAAATATATATCATGTGATCAGTTTATATCCCTTTTGGGATTTACAAAATTTGTTCTGTATTTTTGGTACTTGATAAAAAGAAACGAAATTACAAGTCTGTAAACATATAGTGTTATGCATTTTGATACACCATTTATAACAGTTAGAATTCGAGTATTGCATTTCTAGTTTCTAATCTCACTGAACTAGTTGAAGAGGCGATTGCTGCAGCGTTTGCATTGTGGTTGTCAGACAAAACGAAGGCAGATGGATCTACGCGATTAAGAATCTCAATTGGCCATGATTCTAGAATATCTGCAAAGATTTTACAAGTAAGTTGTGATTTTAGTTTTTTAGAATTAGGAGTTTGCAATTTTTTTAATATTTTAGAACTCAGTTGGCGAATATAGTTTTCAGACTTAAAGAATGTGATCCACATACTATGCTTTATCATCATTAACAGCTAAGCCACATGCCATGGTTTATATTTTATATTGTACTTCTCGCACAGTCATCTGCATTCTATGATTTCATGACATTTATATTTAATATATCCACAATCATCTCATCGAAATTGCGTACCGAATTCCGCTACTTTTGTTGTTGGCACTAAGATGTCTATAAACATCAAGTTAATCAGAACCGTCTACATTGCTTTGTACAATTGTTGATTATGTGTGTTATTTTTTCAAATAAGTTTATGATGAGTAAATTGAGATTTATTTAAGATCATTCACCTCCATGTTTTTACCTGATTTAGAGCTAGGATACCAGTTAATTAGGTTCACCGTACCTGAATGTTTTAGCCTCATGCACAACTTAGAGCACTAGCATTTTCAAGTGTTGTTACACAAGTATATGGATTTATATTCTTAAATTCTATGTTCGCACGTTGCATGGTATTAAGTAATAGACAACATATCAAAGACAGATGAAATTTCATGCTCAATTTTCAGTTTCACTGTGTTATGTCCTGTGGCATTTATTTTTTCCTGTCTTGATTTGGCCTTCAGTGTGCAATTTTTTTGTCACCGACTGAACAGGCTCATAGATTTGGAATGCATTTATGATTCCCCATGTCATTATACAATACAAGCATGCTCATGATGTCATTTGATTGAAAATAACATCTTTATGTCAGTATGATAAATTAATTACTTTCAGAATGCTGCTTCTTGTGGAATTGCTGGTGTTGGACACGAAGTTATTCAATACGGGTAAGCAAAGCCGTGAAATCCTTTTTTGTATCATGTATTATCCGTTTCATTTGAGAACATAATATATAAGAAATACAAAATCTGAATCTTAGTTCAAATGTTTGACGAAATGTTCACTCGTTATTCAATATTGTTAAAACTTCGTATGAAACTTTTCTGATGTTTAGTTGCTTTAAAGTGCTTTGGCTTATTTATGTTGAATCTATGATTCTGTCATTACTCGTTTGTGATGGATTTTTGTATTACTTTTTTATTTAAAATCAGGAACTAGATAATATTATCATGTATATCCAATTTTGTTTTGATATATGTACTGTAGATTAGCATTAACACCAGCAATGTTCAACAACACCATTACCGTGGATGATAAATTCTTCTGCCCTGCTGATGGATCTATTATGATAACAGGTACAATAGAAAGACCACTTACATATCCCTTTGTCCCATACATTTTCGTTCTAAGTTGTTTTTCCTGTTCCAAGATAGATGCAGTTCTAAGTATATGATAGATAGCATCTCTTTTAAAACAGACACCGTTCTAGAAAATGAAGCATATGGTTGTTATTATCTAATAGTTTGGAATTGGGATTCTGAAATACGCTGTCCACATCTAAAATGTCTTCTATTATGACACATTGCACTCCATGTTCTGTAACAGTAAAAAATATAACAGTCATGGGTTAAACCAAGTGATTGTTTTCTCCATTTCCTATTTTCCTTTCAATGTTAACTGCCAATTCACTTCTCATTTTCAGTATTGCTTTCCAAGTTCCTGATGCATTGTATATATACTTATACATACACACGCATACACACATATATGTATGTAATTTGCATTATCTTTGTATGTATTGCAGGACATAGTAGAAGCAAAGGAATTTTTGAAGAAAAAAGGTGTTATATGGGTTCTGATTAACTAAAATATTATGGTTCAAAGTTTGCTTCAATGTCGTTCGGTCTAAATTTTAAATCTTGTGTTATTATTTGTATGTACTACGTGTTATATTAGTTTAGGTTGTATTCGATGTTTTGTAACTATGTAAAATTTTATGAATGATGTGAATAGATGAATCTTTTTGTTATTTTGAAATATAAATTTCTTTTGCTATTTTTAGTAAATATGAATAATATGGTTGTCATTAGTATAATAATTTTATTTCAATTCAAAATAGTTTAAAATTTACACGTGCATTGTAGTAGTTTTATTTTTTTTCTCATTTGAATCTTTTTAACAACGGGCAAAAACAGTTGCAATATCATGTATTACAACGGGCATTGCCCGTTGTAAAAAGGTGTGTTACAACGGGCACTGCCCGTTGTAAAAAGATTTATTACAACGGGCATTGTCCGTTGTAAAATATGGTCAACCTATTACAACATCGCCTATTACAATGGTCGGCTGCCCGTTGTGGAACACATATTACAACGGGCATTGCCCGTTGTAAAAAGCCTGTTTTGTTGTAGTGGTACCAATCGTAAGTAAATAGTGCACTGTCTGTGCCCGGTCGATATAAGACGATCATAAAGGTTGAAATAAATCAATATAGCATATAACATATCATATCTCATAGTGCATTGGTAAAATATGATATCCTAGATGTAACAAAAGAGACAGTAATAATTATGTGAAAAAATCATCATCAGAGCAACAGATCCATAAAGTTATACATCAAATGTAGTAGAGTTTATACAATAGAAGTAAACTCAAATAAATTGTCTCAACAAATAGAAATAAGAAACCACTGTCACGGGCTCCATAGTGTTTTTCAGTGGAATAAGCGTAGACTCTATATATGTATATAATACGAGATAGCTCCATCCAGCTCGTTCTTCGAATAGCTACTGCATCACCTAGACTTGTTATCTAGTATACTCATTTAAGAGAACCCAAGATAATAAGAAGCAAAGCATAAAATCTTGGGTAAGACAACAGTATGGAGTGAGAAGTAAATGAGTCTCAAAATACTAAACAAGTAAATATGGTAAGGAATAAGAGTACACGTACCATATTTAACTTGTCCTTGCAACCAAAGAGTTAGCATGCAATACTATAGTATGCTACTGTACAATATCATAAAGATATACCACAAACTAAATAAAGGATTTTAGTCTTCCAGGCATTCCTATCTCCAATACCTATATCCCCTGATACCTAAGTGTGATAGTTTGCTAAAGAAAGCTACCAAATCAACCATATCATCCATCAAACAATCCTAACCATCACTCCATGTGCTCTGAATATACAATAACTCGTATGACCCCGAAGCCATGGACTAATCGAAATCCTAGTTCTCTGTAGTACTCTCGTATCTCGTAGCCCAAATCTAGATACGTGTCTCGCAGCCCAAAACTGGACACTAGAACCAAAGCAACAAGTTAAAGGTATATAGGTCCCTTCATTGACCGGTGGGCATCCCCACTTGCAATACCCCTACATCGAGTACAATTGAAAACTCTCCGAGTCATCAACGATTCCTTAACACATACACCCGACCCCATGTTTGCTCCATTTGGATACAAAGCCTTCTTGCTGAATCCAGTTTCCATTATTCACGAGGAACCTTTCCACATTCCCCGATCATACGGCCTACCCTTTTACGAGTCGCTATCTTCAGAACCTACTACCAACACGAGGCAACATCCGAAGGCCATAGCTTTCCATCAATCTGTTATATCATCATCCAACCTAATATGAAGGAGTCAACACCTCCAGCACGATCTACATGACCTCTACTTCACCTTCCAGAATTTCCATTCCATTTGGACTTAACCTAAGAAGTTGGTAGCGACCTCCAAACTCGGTGCCGAGCTCTCTACTTCGCCAACCTATGGCTAAATTTTCTTTCACTCCTTCCTTCTAGTACTCCATGCCCAGATGCTTTGACCCCGACTTCTACATAAATCATGTCATCAAAGAACAAGTCCTCTCCTCAAAGCACCCTACTTCATATTCTGGAAACAATTTATCATAGCCTCCAACACTTAGCCAATCAGCGATCCATCACCTTAGGCAACCTCTACTAGCAACACCCTTGGTCTCCTTAAAGTCGCCACCACCATAGACCAAAAAACACATGTTGGTGCCGAACTCTCAACTCGATGCTGACTTGTATAAACAACGAATTGGAACTTGCACCTTGAACCATGAGATCTTCCAGTACTCCAAGGCCTCCCTTCCAAGTTTCGTTCAATTTTGACCAACTTTGCCTTCGATTTGCTCAATTCTTCGACCTAACTTTCTATGCAATCACAAAACTAGCAAACAACATCAAATCATATCATCCAACATAGAATAACAAGTAATTTTTATTAATAAACATGCAATCCATCAAAATAAGACAAACAAGTCAATTTCTAACATAGATCTACATATAACATGAATATATGAGCACGAGCAATGGTGATATCTAGTCAATCTAGATCAAATACATAGTTTAACATGTAATTAAAGTTAGAAAAGGTTTTATGGTCAAAAATCAATTTAAAACATGTTAAATCCTATGGTTCTACCATATAAACATGCATAGTATAGTGAGAAGGCATAAAACACTCACTAATTACCATATTCAACCAATATGAATGTAGATCCAATATGATCAACAATGGAAATGCACTTCAAAATCAAGTAAATCGCTAAACTCTATCTTCTAGTTGATGATCTAATCTCAAATTCACAAACTATTTTGATTTAGAGAGCAATTTGGGTGATTTTGGATGAAACTGGGATGGATCTAGGGTTAATTATGGTTTATACCTAATTTAGAATAAGTGAGAAAAGTTTTAGTGGACTCTTCAGCCCTCTATTTATAGTATTATCTAATTAGAAATAGGCTCCCTAATGGGCTTAATTAATTATACATTAATCCTGGCCATCAGCTTTAAAAAATTAAAACATGCATAACTTTCTAACCATAAGTCCATTTTTCTTTTATGGCCACCTTATGGAATGGGAAAGCATCATCCTAAAGCAATGAAACTAGTATGAAACCCTAATTCGACTCATGTCAAAAGTTATAGTCCAAATAAGATTTTCAGGGTCAATATGGTCATACAGAAATTCAAAAAAATCATAGGTGTGTAAAATGTCCCTAAGAGTCGTATTTCAAAATTATAGAATCATACAGCCTTATATGAACAAAATAAAAATATTTTACGATCCTTCGATATGTAAAATACGGGTCGTTACGATAATGAATCCTTACATGAATAAAAACAACAACGAGTTCAACCAATAATTCAATCAAACCTAGATTATTAACTAACTAAAACTATTTCAAATAGAAAAAGCTTTGGAAAGAAATTGATGAAAGGATCAGATCCACTCCTCCACTTTTCAATTGTCCCTAACCAAATCATTATCCTTAAAATAATACAACAAAATCTACAACTGGCATAACTCGTCCCAAATTACCAATCTCAATCATACGTCCATGTTCTCAACCTCTGCTACCATCTTGAATCAATAATGCCACAATAAATAACAGTATGTAGCCTTAGCACAAAATGCTCCCACAAAATTGAAGTTTCTCATACCATCCCTAAATACACAACTTAACTCCTAAACTGTCCAGTAGTAGATTCCTTCATTCATCTTTCGAACTATTAAGATAAGGCAACTCAAAAGTGGACGATGTTTTATCCAAACAGATCCAAAAGACCTAACCTCACTATTTCTTTTTCACCTAAGAACATCCAAATTGATCAATGCCTTAACCTGGTAAACATAACACATCCTTCATCCGAACTCCTGAAGTAACTCGATTGGTATTATTTATGTAACAACCCTGGTTTTGGAGATTACCTGTTAATATTAAATTATGACGGTAGTTATAATTTAATATTGTAAATAAAAATAAAAATTGGAAAGTTTATTTTTTTATTTGGAATAAACAATGAATTTTGAAAATAAAATGTGAAAAATAAATTTTGAACCTTTATTTTATTTATTTAGGTTAATAATGATTGGAAAATGAGTTTTATTTGGAGAAAATGCAATAATTGTATTAATTATTGCCAATTACTTTCTTTTAATAATTTTTAAAAAGAAGTATGAGATTTTTAAAGGTTGTTTATTTAAATAAAAAGAAGGAAATTGGTTTAAAAACGAGTTTAATTATAAATTTGAGTTTTGAAATGGTTTGAAATATTTTTCTAAGTGGGAAAAATATTTTTGTTGAATTTTAGAAGATAAAAACAATGTTTTATCCATTTATTTGAGTAAATAGTGCATTTTTGAAAAATAAGGATTTTAAAAATAATAATGTTTCAAAAAATAAAAATTAATCTTTTATATGATGATAATATGTAAGTTTGCTTAGATATTTTATTTGTGTAGAAAACATTGAAAGAAAGTGACATTTATTTTATAACTTATGTATATTTGGTTAAGTGTTGTATTAATTTACTTAGGCTTATTTGATTTCTTTTATTTATTTTGGGTCCAAAGGCCCATTAGCCAAGTAATAGCCTGAGGTTAGGAAGTGAGAAACATTATCTCATTCCCTGTACGTACAGAAATTAGTTTCCACCTTCTTCCTCTTCAGCAGTAAAAGAAAAGCTCCATTTTCTTCAAACCAAGCTTTCAAATTCAAATCTTTTGCAAACAAATTGCTGTTTTTATCAAAATAGAAAAGATATTAAAAGGTAAACTCAGTCCTAAATGTTATCCCGCCTTTTGGCAAGGCCAGGACACCAAGGAATTGATTGGATTCCAAATATCGCTTGTCGTGGATATCAATGAATTTTGTCCGAGTCCGGATCGAGCTACAATTGATGAGACATGACTAGTAGAACAAAGGAAGCCAACGTTCCAAGTTTCAAGTCAATCCGAGTTCATATGCTCAAGTTATGATGGATACAAGTTGGAGGGAAAAGCATGTTTTCATATCCATCAATGATGTTCATTTCGTATCCATCAGGGAACATCATTTCATATCGATAGAGGTTACCTTGATCCGTATCCATCCAGCCCGTGTCCATCATCTGCTTCGCATCGGCGAGTTCCCATGGTTTCGTATCGATCAAGTCGGCAATGTTCGAACCCATCGAGTTCGCATCGATCGGGTTGGTATCCATCAATAGATAACGTGCCTCACAGCAATCAGCCAATGTCTACTTCGTATCCATCGGACCACTGTTCTTCGTATCCATCAGAAGACCTCACTTCGAATCCATGCCCACTGGCTTATTCGTATCCAACAAGTCAACAAACTAGGGTGACGTGTCATCCATTGAAGCAAACGAGGCGAGATCCATGGAGTCGAAGCGGGCAACACGGAGTGAAAACTGGATCGAAACGAAGTGCGCGCGCCACATCATCTCAGAGATACGTGCAGTGATCGATACGGGGGGATCGACTCGAAGCCATGGAGTCGAACGGAGCAGCCAACGTTGAATGCCACTTCGTATCGACAATATCTCATAATCTACTGATCCAAATTCAATGAAATTTTCATGAAAGATTGCATACACACTAAAGAATATCCCTGCCAAATTTTAGCTTAATTGGACATCATCTTGATCGATACGAAATGGATTCGTATCGATCACAGATCGAGGCGAAACTTTCTGGAAACGGTCGCGTGGGCCCCCTCACGTGCCAGACCAAGTCTCTCGGAGTTTGAACGAAATCTCAGCCTCCTGCGCCTATAAATAGAGCCCAGAGCATACAGAAAAGGGATCTTTTGATTCTCATGCGCCCAGACTCTGCCGGATTGAGACTTGCATCCCACTCCTGCTGTTGAATTCGAATTCTAAATTGTAATTCGCTGTTGTTCGCTGTAATCGTTTGTAATCATTGAAAGAGAATCAATAAAATCACCAAAACTTCATAGTGGACGTAGGCAATACGCCGAACCACTCTAAATTGCTTGTCTTTGCATTTTACATTTCTGTTTGTTGGAGTTTTTGTTAGATAATCTCTGTTTTACCTTTATATTCATCATTTTATCTCTTCAAACAACTTCCGAAGAGTGTTGTTCCCATTTTTGGTACAAACACTTTGGTGCTTTCACTGAGAAAACCAGTTTTTTCTCCTGCTCCTTGGATCTACCATCGATACCGGATTGCATAAATCCAAGAGGAAGATCCAGATCTCTAATCCGGAATCCTTCCATTCTATTCAGATTTAAGTAAAGTCTAGGAAAGGACTCCACCACTGAAAATGGTTAGTACAAGAACTGCCGCTACAGTTGCTGATCAAGAAGGTCGGGATAGACAGAATCCTGCACAGCAGCCACCATCCAATCAAGACAACACTGCTCACTCAGATCCGTCAGGACCAGTCATCAGACAAGAGTTCCAAGTGTTGCTCCAAGAGCTGACTCAAAGTCGGCAACAGTTGGCTGAGCAATTGCGCGCTAATGTTGAATTGACCAACCAACTAAACCGCCAAAGCCGTAGAAGGTCCAGGAGGGATGATGTTTCCCGTGCGTCTACTGAAAGTTCCGCCTCGTCTGACTATCACCACAGGTCTACCCGTCCCCGATTAGACGGGAGTCATGCACAAACTACCGGATATCAACCCGCCTTGACCGTTGGACAATTAAGGACAGGGCCGTCGACCAGCTTCCAGACAGGACCCTCAACACGAGGAGGCACTGCTCCACAGTATACCACGGACAACCGCGCTACAACCGCCGCGGTAGAAACAAGGGTTGATACCCGAAATCTGTCAGATCCGAACAATCAATAGCGTGGACATACTCCTGAACCATATGTCCTAGAAGATGCTGAGCCAAGGAGGCGAAATACGGACCGTCGACAGCGCCCGGTCCAAACTCGCACTGTGGAACCCGACCACACCTTAGCTCAGCATGCCCAAAATGTGCCAGTGTCAGACATTTCGACCATGATACGTCAGATGATTCGCGAGAGTCAGGGGCTCACTAATGACGATTGGGGAATCTCCCGTAGTCACACCCCTTTTACAAATGAGATATTATACGCTGAACCCCCTCGGCAATTCAGAATGCCAACTCTCCCAATGTACGAAGGAAATAGTGACCCTAATCAACATATTTTGAAATATGAGTGGTCAATGAGCGCTGCAAGAGCTGATGATACAGTGAAGTGTCGAAGCTTCCCCATCTCTCTGGGGGAATTGCAAAAATGTGGTTTACAAGGTTGCCGCCTAGATCTATCTCTTCGTTCGATCAACTGGCTAAGAGGTTTGTAGAACAGTTTCGTATGCATGTTGCTAGACCGAAAGACGTTAACACCCTGTCTAGTGTCACCCAAACTCATGGAGAGATGCTCAGGCATTATTTAGAGAGGTTCCACACAACATGTGTTGAAATTAGTAATCCCAACGATAACTCGATCTTGATGGCATTAACCAAAGGGATCGATCCCGATTCTGAATTTGGAAATTGGTTAGCCGGGAAACCACCCGCATCGTTGGACCGTTTCTACTCCAAAGCCGCTCAATTCTTATGGCAAGAGGACGCGAAATAGTCTAGGAAGCAGGACGATGTGAGGCCCAGTAGTGAGGGAATACAAAGTAATGTAGCAGTTAAGCAGTCCGATGAGAGTTCGGGAAAAGTTCAGTTGAACATACAGGACAAAGAAACCCAGCTGAGAGGCAACAATGGCCAGGATAAGAAAAGAGATCAGAACCGAGGCCCACGACGTAGGGCCCCGATGTTTGACAATTACAAGCCGTTGAATACATCATTGGAGAACGTATACCTACAGACTTGCAACACTGTGCAATACAAGAAGCCTGCTCCAAAACCCTCATCAGAGAGGCAGGTTCAAACAGGAAAGTTCTGTAGATTCCACGAAAGCTACGGCCACAATACCAATGAGTGTCGACATTTGCAGGACCTCATCGAGAAGTTGATTAGGGAGAGGAAGTTAGATCAGTTTGTGCGGGCTCCGCAGTCTGGTGGTGCCGGCCCTTTGAATCAAAACCGTTCACAGAATCCAGAAAGAGAGGAAGAACCCGCTCGTACGGGCGGAAGGCTAGTTATCAACACGATAAGTGGTGGTCCCCACCCAGCAGACAGAAGCTGGGGGGAATTGGAGTCATATGCTAGTTCGATCAGGCATGTGGACTTTGAATGTTGCAGTAATTGTGAAGATGGAACTCCGGCTAAACAACAGAAGATAATGTCTGATGATATTGTATTTAGAAGCCGAGACGCTGATAAGGTCGAAGCCCCTACAATTGACCCACTAGTCATATCTGCCCAAGTAGGTCCTGCTTGGATGAAGAGGATCCTGGTTGACAGTGGGAGCTCTGTAAACATTTTACTTAAGCGGGCTTACGATTTAATGAAAATGGAAGCAAAGGATTTGAAACCCTGCCAATCCCAAATCCACGGTTTTAACGGGAGTGCCACAATACCCATTGGAGTAACAGAATTACCGGTGGAATTGGGAGTTGGAGAACGCCGGAGAGTCCGGATGTTACAGTTTGTTGTTTTAGAGATTGATTCACCTTATAACGCATTTTTGGGCCGACCGGCCCTTGCTGAGTTCAGGGCGGCCATTGCCCCATGGTGTTTGACTCTGAAGTTCCCCACCGATCGCGGGATTGGAGTCATCCAAGGAGATCGGGCAACGGGGAGGGCCTGCTATGTTGCTGAGCTGCACGGGGCGCAGCGAAAGGAGAAGGGAAAGGACGTAGAGGAGTCTCTTTGCGTCCGTTCTATTGATGGTTGACAATTGATGCCTGGGCCTCGGCCCGGGCACCACAACCAATTCCAAAAAGACCTTGACCCTAGGGACAATGAAGATAAAGACGAATCCAAGGAGAGTCAAGCTTATCCAGCCGAACTGAATGTGGACGTCCCAATCAGTGAGGATGATGATTCAAGGATGCTAAAAGTCGGGTCTTAACTGGGCAAACAGACACAACAGGAATTGGTTGAATTTCTCCGGGCGTATCTCGACGTCTTCGCCTGGACACACTCTGACATGTGCGAGATCTCGCTGGACATTGTAAGTCACTACCTGAATATTGATCCGCGATATGTCCCGGTCAAGCAGAAAAGGCGCGGTATGGATCTAGAGAGATCTGCCGCCCTTAAAGAGGAGGTTGATAAGTTACAATCAAATGGGTTTATCCGAGATGCCTTGTATCCAGAATGGGTGTCCAATCCCATACTGGTTCGCAAGCCGAACGGGAAATGAAGAACTTGCGTCGATTACTCTGACTTAAACAAAGTTTGTCCGAAAGATAGCTTTCCACTTCCTCGAATTGACCAGCTTGTAGATTCGACATCTGGGCACGAATTACTATCTTTTATGGATGCTTATTCTGGCTATAATCAAATACCCATGCATTTGCCTGATCAAGAGCATACCAGCTTCGTAACCGACCTAGGACTCTACTGTTACAAAGTCATGCCATTTGGTCTAAAGAATGCCGGAGCGACATACCAACGCTTGGTCAACCGGATGTTCGCCAGCCAGATCGGGAAGACCATGGAGGTTTATGTGGATGACATGCTAGTAAAATGTCGACTCTCCACAGATCACATCAGAGATTTAGATTCGATATTCTGCATCCTTTGGGAATATGGAATGAAGCTTAACCCATTAAAGTGCCACTTCGGTGTTGCATCTGGAAAGTTCCTCTGGTTCATCGTCAACGCTCGAGGGATAGAAGCGAATCCCGAAAAGATCTGGGCAATAAGGAACCTGCAGACCCCAAGAACCATAAAGCAAGTCCAGAGTCTCAACGGGAAAGTAGCAGCATTGAGCAGGTTCATCTCAAAGTCCACCGATAAATGCAATCCTTTCTTTGAATGGACCACGGAATGTGAAGGCGCGTTCCGATCGCTAATTCAACATCTTTCCACGCCACCGATCTTGTCAAAACCAGTTGACCACGAGCAATTGTACCTCTATCTGGCAGTATCAGAGCATGCGATCAGTGCCGCTTTAGTTCGGAAAGAAGACCGAGTGTAGAAGCCGGTCTACTATGTTAGTAAACGGCTAACAGGAGCTGAAAGAAATTACCCAAGACTGGAGAAACTGGCTTATTGCCTGGTCATTGCCTCAAGAAAGCTCCATCCTTACTTCCAAGCTCATCCTCTTACTGTGTATACCGATCAGCCGTTACGACAGGTGCTCACGCGGCCTAAGACGTCTGGTAGGTTACTCAAGTGGAACATTGAACTTAGTCAATTTGACATCACTTACGCACCGCGAAGAGCCATTCAAGGACAAGTCCTGGCAGATTTCATAGCCGAATTTACCATTCCAGAAGACTTGCCCGAAACCAGTGAATCCCCCGAATACATCTGGAAGCTGTATACTGACGGTGCATCAAATGACCGGTGTTCGGGTGCTGGTATTGTACTTGAAACTCCCGAGGGCCGATCGATATGTTATGCTTTGAAGTTCGATTTTCATGCAACCAATAATGAAGCTGAATATGAAGCCCTCTTAACTGGACTAAAATTTGCCAGAGATTTGAGAATTATCGCTGTGGAAATTTATTGTGATTCACAGTTAATTGTATGTCAAGTACGGGGAGAGTACCAAGCGAGAGATCGAAGGCTGGCTGCTTACTTAGCTCGAGTTCAGAAAGTACTAAATCAGTTTGATTACTATGCTATCTACCATATACCCCATGAGCGTAACCAGAAAGCTGACTCGTTAGCAAAGTTAGCAAGTACAGGTGAAGCACAGTAGATGGGACTTGTCCCAGTCGAAACTTTATCCTCCCCAAGTATTGATCAAGTAGAGACGGACTTTGTGTTTGAAACCGCTCCCAGTAGAGAATCGTGGATGACTCTGTATCGAAATTACATTGAAAATGGGACGTTGCCTGAGCATAGAAATGATAAAGGACAAATTCTACGAAAAGCTTCACGGTTCGTCATTCAGAACGGAGTCATGTATAGAAGAGGCTATTCTGTTCCTCTCCTCCGATGTATCGTGCACGATGAAATCAAACGAGTATTACATGACGTACACGAAGGCGAGTGTGGCGATCACACCGGTAGGCAAGCTCTCGCTAAGAAGATACTCCGATATGGATACTATTGGCCGACAGTGAACCGATATGCAGCAAACTATGCCAGAAAGTGCGATAGGTGCCAGAAACACGCCCGAATTCCAAGAGCCCCGCCTACCGAGATAACTCAAATGGTTAGTCCCTGGCCGTTCGCAATGTGGGGCATCGATATCGTCGGCGCTCTACCTCTGGCAAAAGGTGGTGCGAAGTACGCCATCTTCACCGTTGACTACTTTACAAAGTGGGCTGAAGCTGAAGCCCTCAAAACCATTACGACAAAGAAAGTGATAAATTTCGTGGTTTGCAACATCATCTGTCGATTTGGACTCCCGCGTACCATCATCACCGATAACGGAGCCCAATTCGACAGTGCGGAATTCAAGAATTTCTGTCAACGGTTTCATATCCATAAAAAATTCTCGGCAGTTGCACATCCCCAGGCAAATGGTCAGGTCGAAGCTGTCAATAAAGTAATAAAATCCATCCTAAAGAAACGACTGGAAAAGGCCGGGGGCAAATGGGTTGATGAACTTCCTATGGCATTATGGGCTTATCGAACGACCCACAAGACCGCGACCGGACACACCCCGTTTTCCCTATCTTATGGCTCAGAAGCCGTTATTCCAATCAAGACGGAAGTGTTTTCCCATCGCGTGACTTACTATGATCTGAAAACAAACGCTATATTGCTTGCTGAATCTTTGGATCTACTGGACGAGAAACGGGAAGAGGCTGATTTGAGAGCAGTCGCATATCGAAGTCGAGTCACTCGATTGTACAATACCAAAGTTCGACCTCGAACCTTTGAACTCAGCGATCTCGTTCTCAAGAGAATCTATCCAGTTCCTTCACACATGAAACCAAATTGGAAAGGACCATACGTGATTACACAAAGACTCGGAGATGGCACATTTAAGTTATCGACCGTTGACGGTCTTACTTTGCCAAGGGCCTGGAATAGCGAGAGTCTCCGTCGCTATTACACTTGACGGGCTTTATTTGTTTTATTCTATTTTTTCCATTTGCAGTTTGTTTCCGCATTTTTAAGTTTGAATTCTATAATAAGGCAACTAGCTTTGCCGCATTTTCTTACTTCAGCAATAAAATGCCATCGCTTCGAGCCAGAGCTGTGATTCATTGAATACAATGTACGACATCACGATGCACGGAGAGCTAAATTCCATCATGCAATGGGAGTTATTCAAATAAAGAGTGGCTATGATACGACCGGCCACTCGCCAAGCGAAACCCGAGCTCGGGGGCAAGTCATTACACCAATGATAAATAGGATTGATACACGACAATCCTATAACTAACATCGTATTCCCAGAGTGCGAAACGGAGTATAAAACATCCAACTCCGTGTTCCCAGAGTGCGACGCGGAGTATAAACAATCAACTCCGTATTCCCAAAGTGCGAAACGGAGTATAAACATTCAACTCCGTATTCCCAGAGTGCGAAACGGAGTATAAACAACCAACTCCGTGTTCCCAGAGTGCGACGCGGAGTATAAACAATCAACTCCGTATTCCCAGAGTGCGAAACGGAGTATAAACAATCAACTCCGTATTCCCAAAGTGCGAAACGGAGTATAAACATTCAACTCCGTATTCCCTGAGTGTGAAACGGAGTATAAACATGCAACTCCGTATTCCCAGAGTGCGAAACGGAGTATAAACAACCAACTCCATGTTCCCAGAGTGTGACGCGGAGTATAAACAACCAACTATGTATTCCCAGAGTGCGAAACGGAGTATAAACAATCAACTCCGTATTCCCAGAGTGCGAAACGGAGTATAAACATTCAACTCCGTAATCCCAGAGTGCGAAACGGAGTATAAACATTCAACTCCGTATTCCTAGAGTGCGAAACAGAGTATAAACATTCAACTCCCTGTTCCCAGAGTGCGAAACAGAGTATAAACGTTCAACTCCGAACTCCCAAAGTGCGAGTCAGAATGTGAACACTAACTCCAATTTCCTAGAATATGGGTTGGAGTACTAACGTTAATCTTAAGTTCCCAGAGTGTGAACAACCGCTCACGAGATGACTTGTATCCCCAGAGTGTGGAGTAATACTTGAAAGCATTCGACAGCTATGACTGACCACAAGAATGCAAGAGCAAACTCCCAGAGCATGGGTGAAACGATTCATAAGGAAGCGAGCGTAGTTCAACCGTTCGATCCTCACTTATTGCAATCGCAAGCTGATCATCACAACTTGACCCCTGAACTGGGGGCAGATTCAAATGTTAGTCACTACCCGAAACGGTATGACATTCAAGTCTGACTCGGTCTTCGGTTACAACTTAAGCTTGTAATTTCCAAGACTTGGCAGATGAAATGAGCTATGCTTAAGAGTTAAAATAATGCAAGTACACCGAACTGAGGTTCAAACACTGCAACATTTAAGCATAAATGGAATGAAAGTTGAAACAAGAAAACAAAATTTTATTTCAACTAATCAAGAACAATGGCTTATATACAAGCCCTTCCAAAAAATTCCTACTAGCAGGGGCCGAACCCGCATCTATACACGGCCTATGAAAGAGAAAAGATGACAAAGTTCCTAATTTCAAAAAGAAATACATGCCTAAAAATCGTCTATCTACTCTTTCTTTTTCCTTAGTTTCTTCTTCTTCGACGAGGAGCCGCTGGATCCACTAGCGATCTTTCGCTTTGAGCCCTTTTCTTTAAGCGGGTTATCCTCGAACAAGAGCATGATATCGACATCCTCCTCCGAACTAGAATATAAGGGAATGCTTCCCGCCGGAGGAGTCGGAGAAACAGGATCTATAGCCGGAGGCGGGACTGGCACACTAGTGTCGACAAGCGTGCCCCCAGGGGATATCGTCATAAGTGGCGTAGAGCCATGTGCCACTGCCCCGCTCTCTGAGCTGCCACCATGTGCTGCCGCCTCCATCTCGGCGTTAATTTCAGCCAGCATTTTTTCTTCTCGGAGGGCTCGGGCTTCACCGTGTACCGTAGTGGTCTATGTCGAAATATCAGAAGTAGATGAAAATCCACCCAGGCCGAATGGCAAGTCCGCAAAGAGGTCACTCTGTCGGCCAAGAAGCTCGTTTATCATCTGTTCATCAAAAGAGAGTGAGCTCCCCTGCGTTACTTCGATAGGCGCAACCGTCACGACTGAGGTCGCCTCAGAAATGATCGCTTCCTGCGCTTGGCATGATTCTTGGATTGCAGGAAGCATTGTCGGTGCAACTTCGATCACTGAGCAAAGAAAAGAAGCATTTGTTAGTATACACTTCTATACAAATTCTTCAGTCCGAATGTACAAGGGATTAGCTCAGAGTACCTTCCTTAGTTTGGCCCAAGGTCGTTTGAACGACTTCTGAAGGGTGCTCCTTAATAGGGGATAGATGCGGCTGGTCCGGATCATAAGCTGGTATAGGCTGGGAATCGATCATCGGAGTTGGCTCAGATTGAGATGACGTGACAATCTCGGAACTCGTAATATGGTGCTCAGCACCAGAGCCTTCTCCAACTTCCTGAGACTTGGTACCAAGCCTCTCCTTCTCACGAGAAATCATGGAGTCATGAAGAACCTTCTTTTCGTCATCATTGAGTATGCGGTTGTCCAGCTCAAATTCATCAATGGCTTCATCAGGATGCCCGGATTTCTCCTCATAAACCAGCATGTTCCAGGCGTTGTAGAGATGTGTGGGATAATCATCGAGCCAAGTCAAATCTCGATGCCTTAGTACGTTGGCATTGTAAGTAACAAGTAGCTCTTCTACCTCAGCCTCGATCCTGGCTTCCGCCTGTCGTACTTTCTCATCAACCCCAGTCTCAACTTCGCGGACCTTTTCCATAGCTGCGTCCTTCTCCTTCCGAAGCACCATCGCCTAATCACAGGCTTCTTGCACGGAGACGTTGGCCGCATCTTTCTCCCTCGCAATTTCGGAGAACTTAGATTTCAGCTCATTAAGCTCCTTAAGGGCTGCGTCTCTCTCGGCAGTGATGGTGGTGTTCCTATGACCCATCTCTTCGATGGCAGAATAGTGCTCTTGTTTCATTCTCTTCATGGCCGAGTTTGCATCGTCGACCTTTTTCAGGGCTTCCATTTCAGATTTGCGGGAAGACTCGGCCTCGGTGTTGAGCACTAGCATAATTCGGTCTTTTTGACCCAACTCCTTCTGCAGCTTTTCGATAGCAGCGGCCCGATCAAACGCCACCTTAGATGCTTTCCTCGCGGCCCTCGCCCACTCCTTGTACTGAAAGAAAATGTCTGCAACATAATCATGGATAGTGTTTTCAGCTGTGGGCGGAATTCTCTTCAGGTGGGGAGGAAAGACGTAACCATCAAAACAGATGTCGGGAAACTCCTTCCTCATCTGTGCCAGTTTGAGTGCTCCTTCCTCGGTCGGATCGGTCACGACCGGTGTAGTAGTTGAGGAGGTGGCTACCTCAGTTCCACGTGGAGGGTCGTACCTCGGAACGTGAGAAGGCGGCTTAGGCCATGAAGTTTCAGGAGGACGGGCAACTACAACCGTGGGCGGTACAGAGGTCCTAGGAGGAGGAGAGCGGGATCAAGATCGGCGTACGTATCCCCTATCTCTGTCAGACCTCTCATGGCCGGAATGTCCAGACTCATAACCTCTGTCTCCCTCTTTCCTTCGTGGTTCATAATAACGGCGCTTGTTGCGCAAACTGCCAAGCACAGAGCCGTGACCAGACATCGTACCTGAAAAGTAAAACAAGGAGGATTAGAAACCATTTATGATATGCGATTTGCGGTCAAAATTGTGTAGTGCCGTGAAGAGTGTATGAATGTGTAACCCCCCAGATCGACCAGAAGTGTCGACCACACTGGTAGTAAGAGACTCGCTAACATTGAGAGTATGTTGCAGTTCATCCGACCCGACATCATGTTGTGTGAACGCAAGGTCCGGAATTGGAAGGTCGGCGAGCCCTTCAAAGGTGCTTTCCGTCTGCAGGGGGGATGCTTCTGAGATTCTAATTCCAGAAAGGGGGCGGTTTGTGACCACAGACTTCTGTCTCCCGGGTTTAGGCTGTTTAAAAGCAACTGCCTTGCCTTTTCTCTTTTCCTCAGAGCCTGGGGTCCCGTCGGCAGGCCCGACCAATGGCTCCTCATCGGTATGAGTTCTTTCGGAGTCGGCTTCCTCAACTATAACAACTTTGGGCTTCTTCCGCTTGACCTTTTCTCTAGAGACAGTCTTTAGTGCGCCATCAAGCCTTATGCTTTGTCTCCGCCCAATCAACCCGAGAATTCTGAGATTCTGGTCTACCAACAACAGTTCAATATTCCTTTCTTCACTCGGAATTTCTTGGAGAACCCGGACTATCTCTTTATAGTAACCACCTTCGGGTCGCTGGATTATTGCTGGAGGAAAAGAAATAGAAAATATGAGTTCAATTTCATTCGTGAATTGCCTTGTCAACTACTTGGGAAAGAGACGATACTCACGTCTGAACAACCATCTCCTGGCAAACCCTTGAGGACATCGGATGTAGAACCACTCCGACTTGAAGTAACTCAGTCTAGTCCAAGACCCTGTGACCACTTGGCAGTTCCTTACAGACTCCAAGAATGTGAAAGATGGACTGTCAGTTCGACTTTTGAAATTGAACAAGTATCTTATGTCGGTCATGCGGGGAGGTCGATAAAGGTACTCCATAAATGCAATGAACAAGCTGTTGAGTGAAGCATATCCATTCGGGTGTAGCTGAGATGGGGCAATCCCCATATAAGCCAACACTTCTCTTATATAGTCGTTGAACGGAGGGAGTGTCCCGGCTGTGCACGCATGGCGATTAAATGCAGTATAACCCTCCGGGGGATTATGCGGTCTGTCATCTGGTCCCGGCAATATTACGTCATCCAGCGACAGACCATGCCTTAAGCATATTCTCCCTAGCATATCTTCGAAAACATTGGACGGGACAGAGTCAGGTGGACTATTGATGAAGGACGCGTCAGGCAACTCGTCCGGAGCTGGACCGATAGCTTCGGCCTCGATATCCAGAATCTCAAGTCTGGGAGGGGTTAGATTCTGAGTTTCTTAATGCTGCGAACTTAACGGTTCCATAACTAGTTAACTCACGAGAAATCATCATTAGACGATAAAAAGCCCGTGCATTCCCTAGTGTAAAGTGTATGAATATGTTGTGCAGTGCAAGCGTTGTGCGTGACGTGCGCAAATTCTGCAGAATTAAAGAAAATATGCAAACGACAAAGTTTCAAGGTCTAGTAGGAATAACCGTCATCATTGACCATTACCACCGTACCACCCATATATTGGCGATCAATCCCAATTGAAGTATCTTATCATATTATTGAGTCGTAGTCCCATCGACGAGCTTCGAAGGGCAGTCAAATATGCAGTTCTACTGTTGAGTCTAATTATGCAAGGCAGAAGCTCGTCGGAGTCAAATGTTCAAATGTGCAAGAGTTCTCTACATTCATAAAAGTTCGGCTTGGAATCGATCACCACAGTTCAAATTCGTATCGAGGCAGAGGAGCCTCATTTTTGTATCGATCTTGTTCGAACCGATACGTTTCGTATCGATCAAATTCGACTCGATGCACTTTGTATCGCTCAGATTCGAATCGATGCATTTCGTATCGACTGCTTCATAGCGACTTCGTGTTGATCACGGCTTGGCAACCTCGTATCGATCAGGGAGGGCAATGCTTCGTATCGATCGAAGGTGATGGAGTCCGCATCGGTCGCTTACCCGGCACTTCATATCGATTATTTTCCCTATGGTTTCGTGTTAAATAATCGATACAAATTGCCTCCACCCTGGACCGGTAGGGACTCCATCGTTCTTCACTTGACTCTACTTCGATATGAACCCTACGCACTGTGATCGATACAAAAACGAGGCATCCCCTTCTTTCCATCGATGCGAAATAAAGGCCGAGCGACCATCAATCGATTGCTCCGCATCCTAAACTCCTTCTTCTCCAATCTACACGGGCATCGCCATGGCCATCCTTGACCAAGCTATGGCCCAGATCTGGCCTTGACGTTGCCAAAATTAATAATCAATAAAAATATGATGGATCTGAGATTTGAACTTCGTCGCTCGAGTTTAGACATAATTGATTAATTACCTAGATTGAAGTTGGAATTCGAAGGATTAAAGAAATAGTATTTGATCGATTCGAAGACAAAGCACAGTTCTCCTTTTACCAAGCTCCTGCATCGATGCGAAAGTAGAAGGCAGCAGTAAAAAATGGAAAGTAAAAAAGTGAAAAATGACGAAGTCCCAGGTATTTATATGGAGCCTAGGGTAGAACCGAGTTGATTCGCCTCCCAGTCCACATGACCGGACACAGCCAGTTGACCCACGGATCGATTCGAAGGTTTTGTTCGAATCCACTTGACCCGAAGTTTCCATCGATACGAAATGGACAGCGAACCATCGGTACAAAACGCACAGGGGAGATACCTGTAGGCGGTAGACTCCAATCGATTCGAAGTGTCCATTTTGCATCCATCGACTCACAACGATACAAGTCGATCGATGCGAACTTTAATTTCGTGTTCATCAAAGGCCCATCGATACGAACGACCATTTCGTATCCATCGGAGATCATCGATGCGAAGCAGAGTCCACCATAATTTAGGACCATCGATACGAACTTCTGTATCGTATCCATCAACTTGACCCGCGTCGCTATGAAAAACTACTTTTCAACCTTCTATGTCGATTCAGGAGAGGATCGATACGAAGGAACTACTCAAAAACAACCATCAGGTGTTGTTTCAACTCGAATTTTAGATCGGTTAAGGAGAGAATCAATACGAAATTCGATAACGAGCTAAACTGGCAATGACTCGCGAACTTGCAACGTTAACGAAAGTCAGCTAATCATTATCACACAGCAGTCAATTACAGCAATACGGAGTACAACTTTCAAATTGTTCAGAGTGGACCTGCAGCTTTTCAAAGCACGTCATGTTTTCACAAGACGTACTTTGGGGGGCAAATGTTATCCCGCCTTTGGGCAAGGCCAGGACACCAAGGAATTGATTGGATTCCAAATATCGCTTGTCGTGGATATCGATGAATTTTGTCCGAGTCCGGATCGAGCTACAATTGATGAGACATGACTAGTAGAACAAAGAAAGCCAACGTTCCAAGTTTCAAGTCAATCCGAGTTCATATGCTCAAGTTATGATGGATACAAGTTGGAGGGAAAAGCATGTTTTCGTATCCATCAATGATGTTCATTTCGTATCCATCAGGGAACATCATTTTGTATCGATAGAGGTTACCTTGATCTGTATCCATCCAGCCCGTGTCCATCATCCGCTTCGCATCGGCGAGTTCCCATGGTTTCGTATCGATCAAGTTGGCAATGTTCGAACCCATCGAGTTCGCATCGATCGGGTTCGTATCCGTCAACAGATAATGTGCCTCACAGCAATCAGCCAATGTCTACTTCGTATCCATCGGACCACTGTTCTTCGTATCCATCAGAAGACCTCGCTTCGAATCCATGCCCATTGGCTTATTCGTATCCAACAAGTCAACAAACTTGGGTGACGTGTAATCCATCGAAGCAAACGAGGCGAGATCCATGGAGTTGAAGCGGTCAACACGGAGTGAAAACTGGATCGAAACGAAGTGCGCGCGCCATATCATCTCAGAGACACATGCAGTGATCGATACGGGGGGATCGACTCGAAGCCATGGAGTCGAACGGAACAGCCAACGTTGAATGCCACTTCGTATCGATAAGATCTCATAATCTACTAATCCAAATTCAATGAAATTTTCACGAAAGATTGCATACACACTAAAGAATATCCCTGCCAAATTTCAGCTTAATTGGACATCATCTTGATCGATACGAAATGGATTCGTATCGATCGCAGATCGAGGCGAAACTTTCTAGAAACGGTTGCGTGGGCCCCCTCACGTGCCAGACCAAGTCTCCCAGAGTTTGAACGAAATCCCAGCCTCCTGCACATATAAATAGAGCCCCAGAGCATACATAAAAGGGATCTTTTGATTCTCATGCGCCCAGACTCTACCGGAATGAGACTTGCATCCCACTCCTGCTGTTGAATTCAAATTCTAAATTGTAATTCGCTGTTGTTCGCTGTAATCATTTGTAATCATTAAAAGAGAATCAATAAAATCATCAAAACTTCATAGTGGACGTAGGCAATACGCCGAACCACTCTAAATTGCTTGTCTTTGCATTTTATATTTCTGTTTGTTAGAGTTTTTGTTAGATAATCTCCGTTTTACATTTATATTCTTCATTTTATCTCTTCAAACAACTTCTGAAGAGTGTTGTGCCCATTTTTGGTACAAACACTAAACATTGTTACCTCATCAAAATCTTGTTTTTAGAAGAGTTGTCTGTTAATTACTCTTTCTTGTTGCATGTTTCTGCCTTGAGTTCTAACAGATTAGGGCAGCTCCTTCTTCCCAAAAGCAAGCTACTTTCCTCCGATTCTTCTTGTTTGCTCTCTAAATAGCAAAGGTGAGTTTGTTCTCACATTTCCAGCTGAAACAATGTTGTTAATGCAAAGATCTGGGTGATTTGTAGTTCACTGTAAACAAATTTTGTCAAGTTTTCATTTACAGTTTATACCTTGTTCCTATTTCTTCTTTGAAGGCTTGTATCTTATGACTCCGGCAACGAAATGCTGCCGAATTTCTTTCAGATAGTAGTTTACATGTTGTGTTTTGTCTTTGCAAAAATTCATAGCAAAATATCGTCATTTGCTGTTCCGAATCGAAGCTTGAAAATCAAGTCGGGGCTGTGAAAAACAACTGGGCAAAATCCGTGCCCTAGGTCGACAGGCATGTCGACCTAGGGGTCGACGTTCATGCTGTCAAGGTCGACTGTACAATTAACCTAGAGAGGAGTGAGGTCGACTATGAGGTCGACCGTGTGAGGCAAAATTTCTGCCTGCTGCTTTTCCTTTGTGCCGTGCTTTTTCCTGATGTTTGTTCTATTGTTTTGCTCTCTATTTCACTTGATTTTTTATGATGATTTGTGTTGTTTTGAGAGCTACGATGCCTATCAATAGGTTAACTAAATTTTAAGAATTTGAAATTCAAATTTGAATTGATTTTGAGTTGAATTTGAATTGAATTCGAATTGAATTTGAGTTATGGTTTTGAGGTATTTTCTTTGTTTTTCATTGTTTTCGAGCACGGTTTTCTCCAAACGATTTTGAAATAATTTTTAAAATAAATAGGCATTTTAAATAATTATTATATAATACTTTAAATCATTTTTAAGATATAAAATCTGTTTATTTTCTATAATAAAGGAATTTCAAATATTGGTTCCAATAATCGTTTTCGGAAAATAGTTTTAAAAGCTAGTTTTCTCTAATAAATTATATAAATATAAAATATACATTTTTGAATTATTCGAACATATGAGAAAGAGAATTAAACGATTTAGTGAAACACGTGGTATGAGACACTTGCGTTTACTATTTCGGTTAATTCCGGACTTGTACGATCGAGGCTATTCGAGATTATAATTTTCTGAGTTGATATTTGAGATTTGCCATTTTATGGCGTGTTTTGAGATTTATAATTCTTATTTTTGGGAATTATCCAAGATGGCCAATATTTGGCAAATTTTGGGGTTTGACATCTCCTATTCTAGGAGTCGATGAGGACCATCACGATGTATTTTTATACTTGCCGATGAAATGAGGCAAGTTTTGAGTTTGTGATTTCCTATTTTGAGATATATGGTTCGTGATGAACCATCACGAGGTTTATTTATACTTGTTGATGAGATGAGACAAGTTTTGATTTTTCCAGTGTGGCATTGATTAACGATTAGTAAACCGTTTAGTGAGAACGTGTGGTATGGGACGCACGTTACCGCTTTTTGGGTTCCTAGCTGAGAGTTTGTGACACATTCTCAAGTAAATGCTAGTATTTGGGTTGTTGGGTTCTACGTGTACACAAACTTATATATATAGCTGAGGAGTTATTTAGGGGCTATTGGGTCCTAAAAGTGGCCGGGGATCTCTAGTACATGGTACTTGGCAGGCTGTTGGGCCATAGATTGGGCTATTGGGTCCTTTCATATTTTATAGCTGTTGGGCTTTTTATTGGGCTGTCGGGTCCAATCTGGGTTTTTGTAGCTACAAATGGGATGTTGGGTCCTTTCTCTTTTTACAGGTGTCGGGCTATTATTGGGCTATTGGGTCTATACTTTGTTATAGCTGTTGGGCTTTTTATTTAGGCTATTAGGTCCTATTTATGAGATTGAGATTATGTTCTCCTTTTGGAGATATCTGAGTTTGCCATTTTGGCGTATTTTGTGTTTGAGGTTTCTCCATTTTGAAATTTATCATTTTAGTTTTCTTCTATTTAAGAACTAAGGTTAGAGAAACCCTCATAGCTAATTTTGGCTGTCGTCGATGATATGAGGCGACTATTATACTTGATGATTTATTTTGAGTTACTTCTTTAGAGGTACTTTATGCTTAAGTGATATTTATTCACTTAAGATATGAACATGCTTTTCTATTGCCACTTCTCATTCGAGAAGAATTATCACTTTGTATTATATGCTTCATATTATCGTCTATTCTTATTAACTGATTGTTTTAGCTAGACTGACCCGTGTATTTTATACTCGAGGTCAGACCGAGTTGTTTCAGGTTAGCTATCAGTTTGTGGCTTAGCATTGATGCATCTGCTTGGATATCAGCCTAGCACTTTTGTGTAGTTTATATTTCATTCTGCTTAACTCAGATATGTATTTTGATTAGGTTTATATATTGTGTTCTCTGAACCACTTTTGTGTATCATTTTGTATTGTACTGGGATTGTATCGGTGTATATGTATTTATATATATAGGATGTTTACTGTTCTACGATGTGATATGCATTCTGTTATTGTATTTTGTTCTGATAGATCCATTAGCCGTCTATAGTTTTGTATTAAGCATTTATTGGATATGTCGATCCACGAGAGATAGAAAAAATATATAGAGCATTCATCGACGTATTCAGTAGATGTTTAAGACAAGATTATAGATGGTCGCTCCTAACCAGCCCTATTCTCCGCATTAGCAGACAGAATTACCCAGCAATTCTCTTTGTTGCTGTGGGTCTCGGGGTGGGGCATTACAATTTCAGTTATAATATCCCTTCTCCCAATTATCCAACAGTTTGATATTCAAAGTATCACCCATCAGTTTTCCAAACACTCCATCCTAAGTTCAACAAACTACAACTAAGCAAACATCCAAGCAAAAGAAATCCTATTCTATTCAATCAACGCAACCATAGAACCAAAAATCCTAAATCTAAATGGATTTCTAACCTAAGGAAAAATGTTAACCTCAGATAGAGATAGTGTTAAAAGGATCGACCGTATAATACCTTGTTTACATGCACCTCATATGCAATGTAAACTCTGTACCTTTAATTTGCCAAAGAATTTCTTTGAATAGACAGTCTCTCTTCAATCTGATATATGATTGAAAAGAATCCATTTGCTCCTTACTCAGAATCATATCCGAACCTTACAAATTCCAATTTCCACAAAATTGCCTCCGCGTTTTCTATGTGTGAAAACTACATACCTTCTTTTCAGTCTTTCCAACAAATAATTTTCTTCAATCATTAAGAAAAAATTGAATTCACACCACTCTATGTTACTTCTTTAATTTCTTTAATATCCATTCAATCTAATATATCTTTTCTTCAATTTCTCAAATCAAGTTTATCTCAATACCTCAAAAATTCTTTTTCGAAACCCTTTTGTCTACATCCCTCGGGAATAATTCTCATAATACTTTTACTATCAATCCAATTCAAAAAGTCCTTTACAAACAAGAGTAACACTTCTAATCAATTATTTATTCTTTCCAAATTATGTTTATCCACACAATTCCAATACTTTATTCCAATCGTAAATAATACAAACTCTTACAACCTTGACACTCTTTTACAACCGAGCAACTCCACATACTCATCCATTATAACACAATACTTATCTAAATAAATCTTAGTACCGAATATAATTTGAGACTTCCTTTACCATTAAAGTTCAAACTCAATACTCTTCATAACCAAAAATCTAAGCTCAAATAATTTTCCAATAATAACCAACCAATGTTTTCTTTTTCATATATTATTTTATTAACTTACTGCTCCTCTCTATTATGGACGAGACAACTCAATATGGACAATGCCTCGCTATATAAATCAAACCAATAAAATACCAGTATAGTAACTTCTTACACTATAACCTATAGTAAACAACCCTCAAACTCATGTCACCTTCCAATCCAAATCATATAGTCGCAATCACATCTAGTACTAAAATATCGAGGATCTATAACTAACCCCCCCAAACATATATAGAATGACAATAATCACTTGCATAGAGAGCAACATCCACCGAAGCCATATAATACAAATGGTGTAATGTTACCTACAACATCAGGTCCACGACACCCATCCTCCAATCAACTAAAACAACCCATCTTTATGACGTTATTAGACAATAAAGTAATCTAAATATCTTTCGCTTTTACCTTGGATCATTACCGCAGTAACACAGAACAAAAGAATGCAAATGTTAATCATTTCAATTTTTGTACTATAGGCTGATCACCGAGTCAGATCACATAGTATCATCATTGAGTCACCGTCAACCTATCTTAAATAAAATCTAGACTATTTAACTAAAATCTTCATCCATATCTCAAAATATTTTCTATCAATTGGTTAACGAGATCCAGTCACCGTCAACCTATCTTAAATAAAATCTAGACTATTTAACTAAAATCTTCATCCATATCTCAAAATATTTTCTATCAATTGGTTAACAAGATCCAATCAATTGAAACTGTAATACCACTCATTTCTCATTTACTACCAAACTTTTCTGAGTCAAATTTACTTCAAATATATCTTTATTTTTTTTTCGAATATCAAATATGTATAATTTAGGCCCAAATATTCTTCATATGAATATTAATCTATTTAGGTTTGTTATCAGGTAAACATTTTTTTTCTAATAAGCTTCAAAACAATTACTTAGATTTACTTTTTTTCTAACCATAACCACAATCTTTCTTTCTCTATTCAATTTTTCGTAATTATCAGGATCACATCTTGTGACAAAATCATGTCCGGTCCATTAATCGTTAACCAAACAACATTTCTATCTACATCTAACACATTTCCATAATGAATCATTCGATCTAATCCAATATCAATCGATTTATGCACTATGTAAGTATTACTTTTAAAATATTTACTACAACATTTCTAATCCAATATCACAACTCATTTCCAACCCATGATCCATTCTCCTTGCTTTATCACCAATGATGGAATATTTGCACTAGGGGTCACTTCCACAGCCTTTCTCTTACTTATTCTCTTTCTAACCCATCAACAAACCTTAAATTTGACCATTCAAAATTCCTTTTTATACTTCACAATTGTAATACTGTTAGGAACTTATCATATACCCAAGTCAAAAACATCCATTCTCCTTTTTCAAATACATCACCACTTTTCTAATTATTCCTTTAACTAAACCATCTCATTCACTTAAAACCAATAAATGAAATATTTTCATCAAACATTTGTTTTGTCTGTATAACTTAACTCCAATACCAATCACATCTTTACCTTTAGTGATTTAATAATAACCACTTAAAATATATTTAAATTTTAATAAACTATAGCTATCTCGAAAAATACTTTTTCTTTATTTTAGAACATCATTTCAGAACAATTTATAATCATATTACCATATATATTTATATTGATATATTTACATTTTATTTTGTAAAATAGAAATTTTCCTACACTTTTAAATTACATCTTATATATATATATATATATGAAAATATACTTTAACATTCACCATAGCCACTCACCTTATTTATATAAATTTAGAAAACCATTTCTGCAAACTGTAATCATATTTACTATAAACGTGTTCAAAAATTTAATTTCATAAATCCTTCAATTTCTTATTTAAAAACGAATATAAATTATGTTTACCTTGAATCGAAACTTTAAATCTTAAAAGTCATCCAAATACCCATTATCTTATGTAAATCCATAAGAATTCGTAAATTTTCTTATAAACGATATAATTTCAACTTTTAAAAATAATTTCCATTTTAAATCACTTTCTTTAAATTTCCTCTTTTAAAAATATTTTACTTTCGAAACTTAATCCTCTTACCGTCCTTAGTAACTAACTATCCAGTACATCTATCAAATCCAATCCAAACAATCTCATATACTCTCGCAAGTACTTAGCCAGATTTCCAATGTCAGTTGGGGTTTACCTCCAATATAGTACTAAGAATCGCTTCTCATATACCAAATGCAGATATTGTGGGCTTTACACTTGTATGGCTCATCGCTTGCAGATATCTATAGAACCGAACATGGATGTTCACAATACAATATCACTAAGATCAACTCTAATAAAATTTTAGCTTTGGTCTTTCTTCACCAACAATATCTTGTTTCAACTCCCATCCTTACCAATCTGTATTGGGATTCATTAGCAAATCCCCAATAGACAAATAGCTCAACTGGAACAACTACAAATATATTCGATTCATACACACATATTATATTATATATTTTATAAAATATGCAAGCATGCTGTCCTAATACATTCCCTAACCCAATATGATATGCCTTGATACCAAATGTAACAACCCACCTTTTCGACCCTCGTATTCAATGCCCGAACTGACATTGACATCCAAGAACCGAAAAGATAAGTCATTGGATGAGATAAGATATATATATATATATATATAAAGTCATAGTTACTAGTAGATATCTGACACAATTCTAACTATTCTAAACACTTTCGAGGTCTTGCAGTGGAAATGTATCAAATATAATATATCAATAACATAGTCACATCACCACAAAACAACTGGAGACTAATATAGATACGACCCAATCCTACAAATACAGAATCAACTGCAAATGAAATACTGACCAATTCCATATATACAACACATCAGTAAATCCAAATCTTTGATATTGTCTCATCGCTGAACTCCATTAACCTAGTCATATATATAAAAAGGAAAAATAGGAGTGGATCGAACACAAGTCTAGTGAGTGAGCTAAACTCTACTCTATAGATACTACAAAAATAATATTATAATGTGATATGAGTCTATCGTTCGGCCACCACATGTTCCGTTGCTACATCATTACTAACTATCATATATATATCTAGCTATATCGCATCATACATACGCAGGCTCACATCATGGACTAGTCTCATGCCCTACTGGGTGTTTATCGTCCTGCGCATCTAAATCGTATATAGGACTCAAGCCTAGACTAGCCTTATGCCCTACAAGTCTTATGTTGTCCCTGCTCTAACTAACTGGACACTCACACCCTATACTAACCTCATGCCCTATAGGGTCGCTTTACATCCATCTTCCCACTGGTTTGCCGAAGCCTTTAGGGAAGCACCGCACTGCCTGGCACACCTACTTGTGTAACAATTCTGTATCCATATTCGCATATGCATTCTAGGGCATCTAGCCTGCGTTCAAGTCTTGTTCCCGTCCATGTTCACCATCGTATCACATATCATACTGTAATGTATATCATATATCATATCACATATTACTTCTAATAGCAACCAAACCATTCATTTAGTGTTATCTTCACGTTCCATCCATCCACTCATTTCGTATCACCATCACTCCACAAACACCCATCATTTTGTAGCATCATCTTTGTCGTAGTATCATCTTTCGCCTTATCCCATCTCAGATTAATTTTCAATATACAGGAGAAAGCATGAATTGTAATTTATAATATATATTTAATTTAGGCCTTTTTGCCAAGGTTCAGGTTACCAAATTTAAAATGTGCACTGGTTTTGCCTATCGGTCCACCGGTGTATGTATTTCCAGGTTCATGAAATTTTGACACGTTTCGATTTCGGTCGTCACTGCTTCGCCTTAGACTATTGAAGAACATCCCTAGACCTTAGTTACACATTCCTAATTCCAATTTTATTAATTTATCAATGTTTTAAGGAATTTGTCATCCTTATAGAAATTACCTAATATCTAATTTTGATCAATTACCCAAATCCTTTCGAAACCATGTTAAATTCGAAGTTAAGTGTATATATATCTGTTACTACACTAAAAAATAGCATACAAATCATATTGTAACATTAAAATTGTATTATATAAAGATTGGAGTGTAGATCTGATGCAGCGCGATCTGCTTCTGATTTAAGTCGTTCCAGATTTTTAGGTCGTTCACGACCTAGTGAAGTTTTAGGTCGTTCACGACCAAAGGAACCTATAGGTCGCTCACGAGTCAACTACAGAGTTAAGGCATGCAAACGAGTCGACGAGTTAAAGGAACAGGCGCACGAACGACCTAACGAAGAACGAGTTCACGAGATAGAGGAAGAGACGCACGAACGACCTAACGAAGCTCTCATTCCTTTAGGTCGTTCTGATATTTCCAGTAAAGACCGCCTCGAGCTACGACCTAAGTTAGGTCGCGTGAACGAGTTACGACTTAAATTAGGTCGCAAGGGATTAGGTCGTGTGAAGAACCCCAGGAGCTAACTTGTTAGGTCGTGTACGAAGCCTAGGCCGCCTGAATATCTTATGCCGCTTTATTTTAGGTCGCTATCTTATGTTGTTAGGTCGCATGAAGTGTTAGGTCGTTAACGACCTATAATAAGGCGCTGATGGAGTGATGTATTGTTGTTAAGTCGGTCAAGTGTTAAGTCGTGTTGTGTGACTATTGTAAATATTGTAGCGTGTTTGTTGTTGATCTGTTAGGTCGTTGACGACCTATGATAGGTCGGTGAAGGCTTGTAATGTGTTGTAACTGTTTTGTTTAGGTCGTCTACTTTTAAGTCGTAGGTCGTGATGTTTAGGTCGTGGCTGACCTAGGTGTTGTACAGATTTCAGTGTTGAGTAGTAACTTCTATAAATAGGCCGGTGGTGCCATTTGTAATAGTTAGTTGATTTTGAATAAAACTTTTTTTTGTTAGCTTTGTGCTTTCATTTAAATCGGTAGTTGAGTGTGATCTCCTATCTCCTCTTTCGGTATTCGAGTGCGCTCGAATCAACGATCGTAGAAGCCGATTCGCGGAATCAAGTGCGCTTGATCAACGTCGAAGAATCATAGATCTTTAAACACGGTATCGTGCGCGATCAACGTATTTGGGATAGCTAGATTTCGACATCTTTTGGATCAACGGAGTTGGGCATTTGGTATTCTTCAATTCACCGATCGCTACTTTCACAGAATCATCATTTTGCAATTCCGCTGCTGCATCATTTGGTATCAGAGCTAGACTTAGCCAATCATAGCTAAGCCGAGTCTTGGAGCCTATTTTATTTAAAGAGTTTGAGGAGCTAAGTGAAGCCGTGCATAATTTGGAGAAGCTTGTTGTTCATAGTGTTCATCGTGAAGTTGCAACGAAGTTGAAGATTTCGATCCATCTCATTTTGGATCTAAGTTTGAAAGGTGTTTGAATTTAGTGTGGAAGCTTTGCGCGCCAAGGAGTTTGAAATTGAAGGCCGTACCTCATTTGGTATCATTTTGAACGTCCAAGCCGAGAATTGACGTATTTGAGAAGTTTCAAATTATGCCGCCGAGAAGAGCTAATCGCCATCAGAATGTGGAAGCTTTGTTTAGAAGAGAAGAAGCTGATGAGATGGAGCAAAGAATTAATGAAAACTTTAGTGAGAAGCTTAATGAAGGGATTGGATGATTAGAGAAGATGATGTTGGAGATGAATCAAAACCGGAGAAGGGTTTCACCTGAATCTAACCATGGGGGAAGTAGAGTGTCACCACATTCCAATCGAGAGAGAAGTGTAGATAATGATCATCGAAGTGTGAGTCGAGATCGTTATAGAAATGTTGACAATCGAAATCGTGATAGAAATGAGAATGATCCTGAACGGAGGAATGGTGGTAGTAGAGATGTTGGTGGTCAGGATCGACATCGATATACATCAGATTTTGAAGAGGAGTTTGATGGTGGTAGTGTTTATGGACGAGGACGGGGTCAAGGAAGAAATCATTCGGAATATGATCACAAGTGGGAGTCTGGGATGAAGACTGAAATACCGGAATTCAAGGGAGGTATGCAAGCCGAAGAATTTCTTGATTGGATAGCTTATGTTGAGGAAATTTTTGACTTTAAAGAGGTTCCGGAGGATCGTAAAGTGAAGTTGGTTGCTACTAGGTTGAGGGGGAGAGCTATGGCATGGTGGCAGCAAACCAAACTTACTAGAGAGCGGATGGGAAAGTCAAAAATTGTTGCTTGGGAAAAGATGAAGAAATTGATGAAGGCTACGTTCTTGCCCTATAATTACCAATCACTAATGTATCAGAGATTACAGAACTTGAGGCAAGGAACGAAGACGGTTGCTGATTATGCTGATGAGTTCTACCAACTAATTGCTCGAAATGATATCATGGAGAGGAAAGAACAATTGACCGCGAGGTTTGTCGGAGGACTTAGAACACAGATCCAGGATATGGTGAACATGTTCGACCCTAGATCTGTGGCAGAAGTACATCAAAAGGCGTTGGCTTGGGAGAAACAAGGAAGACGTGGGGGAGGTGTGTTTCCAAGTTTTACGGGGCAGAACAAAGGAGCGGGTAGTAGTTCTAATATTCCTAAATCATCGAGTAAGCCGGTTGTTTAAGAAGTGGCTAAACCAAAAGTCAATACCAATTTCAAATGCTATAATTGCCAGGAAGTGGGTCACAAGAGCAGCGAATGTCCAAAACCAAAGAAGAGAACTATGATTGTTGAAGTGGAGGATGCGGATGTCGAAGAAGATCTCAAGTCACAGCATGAGGAGGAGGAAGAAGAAGTGTCAGGAGACGAGGGATGTAATCTGATGCTACGAAGATCTTGTTTAACCCCGAAGCAGGAGAAAGAGTCGAGTTGGTTGAGAAGTAACATTTTCCAGTCAACATGCACTATTCTGGGAAAGGTCTGTAAATTCGTCATTGATGCTGGGAGTTGTGATAATATCATTTCAACAGAAGTTGTGAGGAAGTTGAAATTGAAAACGGAGAAACATCCTAGTCCTTATAAACTTGCTTGGTTGAGGAAAGGAGGAGAAGTAAAGGTAGAGAGGCGAGCTCATATTCCATTTTCTATTGGAAAGAAATACAAGGATGAGGTTTGGTGTGACGTGGTTGACATGGATGTTTGCCATTTTCTGTTGGGAAGGCCATGGCAGTACGATCGTGAAGTACAGCATAATGGTCGAATGAATAGTTACAGTTTCTTGTTCGAAGGCACGAAGATCACATTAGTATCGAAAAAGCGATAGCAGAATGAGAACAAGCTGGAGGAGATCGAGGAATTGAAAACTTTGTTGTCGTTGAAGGAGTTCGTGGAAGAGATAGGTGAGAGTCCTGAAGTTTTTATGTTGATTGGGCATGAAAGCAGTGAAGTTACTGAAGTTCCAGAGGAAGTGAAACCAGTTTTGGAGGAATTCGAAGATGTGTTTCCAGAGGAGTTACCGAAGGAGTTACCACCGCTTAGAGACATACAGCATCAGATTGACTTGGTTCCAGGTGCTGCATTGCCTCATAGACCACACTATCGGATGAGTCCAAGGGAACACGAGGAGTTAAGGAGACAGGTGGAGGAATTACTGGAACAAGGGCGAGTTCAGGAGAGTTTGAGTCCTTGTGCAGTGCCGGCTTTGTTGGTACCAAAGAAGGATGGATCATGGCGAATGTGCACAGATAGTAGAGCATTGAACAAGATAACGGTCATATAAAGATTTCCGATGCCGAGGCTTGATGATCTGTTAGATCAAATCAGTGGGTCAGTAATCTTTTCTAAGATTGACTTGAAGAGCGGTTATCATCAGATTCGAATTAGACCAGGAGATGAATGGAAGACAACATTCAAGATGAGGGAAGGATTGTATGAATGGCTGGTAATGCCGTTTGGTCTATCGAATGCACCAAGTACATTCATGAGGGTGATGAACCAAATTTTTAGGCCATGCATTGGGAAATTTGTGGTGGTTTACTTTGATGATATTCTGATCTACAGTGCTAGTACAGAGGAGCATGTTCAGCATTTGAGGAAAGTGTTAATTATTCTCCGTGAAGAACAATTCTATGCTGCTACGAAGAAATGTGTGTTTATGGCATGGAGTGTCTTATTTCTGGGATATGTTGTATCAAAAGAAGGAATACAGGTGGACCAAAGTAAAGTCGAAGCAATCAGAGATTGGCCGCAACCCAAGACTATAACAGAAGTTCGAAGTTTTCACGGGTTGGCTTCATTCTATCGAAGGTTCATTCCACACTTTAGTAGTGTGATGGCGCCGGTTACAGATTGTATAAAGGGCAAACAGTTTGCATGGTCGGAGGAAGCAGGGGTTACTTTTGAACGAGTCAAAGAACTGTTGACGTCAGCACCAATTCTAGTATTACCAGACTTTCAGTTGTTGTTTGAGCTACATACTGATGCATCCAAGGTGGGAATTGGAGGGGTGTTGAGTCAGAGGGGACGTCCTATTGCATATTTCAGTGAAAAGTTATCAGGAGCGAAGATGAGATATAATACGTATGATGTGGAATTTTATGCTGTTGTACAAGCCATTAAACATTGGAGACATTACTTATTTCACAAGGAGTTTGTGTTATACACTGATCACGAGGCTTTGAAACATCTACAAGGGCAAGAGAAGATTTCAGCAAGGCATGCTTCGTGGATTGCATACTTACAACAATTTACATTTGTGGTGAAGCATAAATCGGGAATTACGAACAGAGTGGCAGATGCATTGAGCAGAAGGAATCATGTGTTGACTACAATGAAGGTTGAAGTGACAGGGTTTGATGTGTTGCCAGAATTATTTGTCGATGATCCTTACTTTGCGAAATTTGTTGATGAAGTCAAGGAGGGAAAGACGGATGAGTTTGTAATAGTGGATGGTTATCTTTTTAAAGGAAATCGATTATGTATACCGGAGTGGAGCTTACGAATGAAGATTGTGAAGGAGTTGCATGAGGAAGGTCATGTGGGGAGAGACCGTACATTACAGTTGGTTTCACAATCATATTTCTGGCCTACTATAAGAAGAGAAGTTGAAAGATTGGTGGAGAGATGTCATATCTGTCAAGTTTTGAAGGGAACAGCGACGAATGCGGGATTGTATATGCCATTACCTATGCCTATTAAACCATGGATTGATATCAGCATGGATTTTGTTTTGGGTTTGCCTAGAACTCAAAGGGGAAATGATTCTATATTCGTTGTGGTGGATAGATTTTCCAAAATGGCACATTTTATCGCTTGTAAGAAGACAGCTGATGTCGTCTGTGTTGCCGAATTGTTCTTTAAAGAGGTGTATCGATTACATGGGCTACCTGAATCTATTGTTTCAGATCGGGATACTAGGTTTCTAAGCCATTTCTGGTTAAGTTTGTGGAAGATAGTTGGAACGAAGCTGAATTTTAGTAGCGCCTATCATCCGCAAACAGATGGGCAGACGGAAATGGTAAACAGATCATTGGGAAATTTGTTACGATGTCTTGTGCAGGATAACTTGAAGAGTTGGGATATGAAATTATGTCAGGCAGAGTTTGCACATATTCACGCTGTTAACCGTAGTACGGGTTTCAGTCCGTTTAAAGTTGTATACTCAGCTAGTCCGAAGGGTCCGTTGGATTTGATGATAGTACCACAATCGAAGGGGACAGTTAAACGGGCTGTTGATTTTGTTGATGGATTGGCAGAATGTCATAAAATCATTCAGGAATGATTGGAGAAAGCAAATGAAAAGTATAAACGATCTGCGGATTTGAAGCGAAGAAGCGTTGAATTTAATGAAGGAGATTTAGTATATGTTGTACTAACGAAGGATCGTTTTTCAGTGGGAACGTACAATAAATTGAAAGCTCGAAAAATCGGTCCAGTGGAAATTTTGAAGAAAATCAATGAGAATGCATATCAGTTGAGATTGTCGGATGATGTTCATACGTCTGATGTTTTCAATGTCAGATATTTGATTCTGTATCATGGAGATGAGACTGTTGTGGAAGAAGAAAGTGCAAATTCGAGGTCGAATTTTTGTCAACAGGGGGAGGATGATGCAGCGCGATCTGCTTCTGATTTAAGTCGTTCACAACCTAGTGAAGTTTTAGGTCGTTCACGACCTAAGGAACCTATAGGTCGCTCACGAGTCAACTGCAGAGTTAAGGCATGCAAACGAGTCGACGAGTTAAAGGAACAGGCGCACGAACGACCTAATGAAGAACGAGTTCACGAGATAAAGGAAGAGACGCACGAACGACCTAACGATGCTCTCATTCCTTTAGGTCGTTCTGATATTTCCAGTAAAGACCGCCTCGAGCTACGACCTAAGTTAGGTCGTGTGAATGAGTTACGACCTAAATTAGGTCGCAAGGAGATTAGGTCGTGTGAAGAACCCCAGGAGCTAACTTGTTAGGTCGCGTACGAAGCCTAGGCCGCCTGAATATCTTGTGCCGCTTTATTTTAGGTCGCTATCTTCTGTTGTTAGGTCGCATGAAGTGTTAGGTCGTTAACGACCTATAATAAGGCGCTGATGGAGGCTGATGTATTGTTGTTAAGTCGGTCAAGTGTTAAGTCGTGTTGTGTGACTATTGTAAATACTGTAGCGTGTTTGTTGTTGATCTGTTAGGTCGTTGACGACCTATGATAGGTCGGTGAAGGCTAGTAATGTGTTGTAACTGTTTTGTTTAGGTCGTCTACTTTTAAGTCATAGGTCGTGATGTTTAGGTCGTGGCCGACCTAGGTGTTGTGCAGATTTCAGTGTTGAGTTGTAACTTCTATAAATAGGCCGGTGGTGCCATTTGTAATAGTTAGTTGATTTTGAATAAAACTTTTGTTTGTTAGCTTTGTGCTTTCATTTAAATCGGTAGTTGAGTCTGATCTCCTATCTCCTCTTTCGGTATTCGAGTGCGCTCGAATCAACGATCGTAGAAGCCGATTCGCGGAATCAAGTGCGCTTGATCAACGTCGAAGAATCGTAGATCTTTAAACACGGTATCGTGCGCGATCAACGTGTTTGGGATAGCTAGATTCCGGCATCTTTTGGATCAACGGAGTTGGGCATTTGGTATTCTTCAATTCACCGATCGCTACTTTCATAGAATCATCATTTTTCAATTCCGCTGCTGCATCAAGATCACTCATCGAATGGCTAATTCCAATCAAATATCTTGGTGTTCGGGGTTGCTGCTCCTCCTACCCTCAAGATTTTGCCTCCAATTCACTATATGTTGTAGTCCCATCTACTACCTTCAATTCCCTTTTTGTTTCCTTGAAATCAGTTAAGATTAAGAAAGTTATTTTTATTTTAGTGAAGTAGTTACGGAAATTCTAAAGGAAGAAGAGAGAATAGAATTATTTACGAAATAGGAAGATGTACTTTCTATTATAACTTAAGAAGGGAAAACATCCAACCATTTCAAATTCAAATTTCAAACTCAACTCGTTTGGCTCCCGCTTGACCCAATTACTCTTTCGTCTGTGATTCTCTCATATGGACTCCAAATGGAACAAACAAAAATACCATAAATTCAAAAAAATGAGATGGTCGCAAAGGTGCTGACTTGATCGTTAAATTCCATTGTTTGTAAAATTATCATTTTGTCCCTCTTTATATTTATTTTACTTAATTAATTTGTTAATTCCAATATTTTTCACAATATCATATGACTTATATTTAAAATTTTACTCAAAATTTTTGGGGTATTATAATCATCATGGATACCATCACCTGATGCTTCCAGTTAAGAACAACTGCTTCTTTATTTTCCTTTTCTAGTTATATACCGAATCTCCTAATTATACGCATCTAATAATTAAAACCATCTTTGTTGACGCATATTCAAGTCTTCCTGAGAAAATAATTATTTAATATTTTATGGTCTGCATATAAAACAAACTGTTTGCCTAATAAATATTGTCGTCACAGCTTTAAATAGATACTACCACGACCAACTTAAGATTATTATTGGCTTTTCTTTTTTCATTTGGCCTGAGCAAGTCTTGATGCATAAGCTACTATTTTGTCATATAGCATTAATATAGCTCCAAGTCTTCTCCCATAGGCATCTTTATATACTACCAGATCCTAATTTCTTTTGGTAACTATCAATACTAGATCATTCAAATGTAACTCCTTCAATTTTAATAAGGCTTCTTCACAGTTATCTAACTGGTTGAATTTCACTCTTTTCTTTGTTAGATGAATGAGTGGAGAAGAAAGTTTTGAGAAGTCTTTAATAAATCTCTAGTAATATCCTTCTAAACCAGGAAAATTCGAATCTCCATCACTGACTCTGTCTCTTCCATTCCTGAACAGCTTCGACCTCCTTTGGTCAATTGAAATTCCTTTTTCAAAACCATATGTCCTAAACATTTCTCTTCCTTCGTTATAATTGACACTTTGAGAATTTAGCTTTGAGTTGATGTGTTTGTAGAGACTCTAACAGTGTCCTTAAATGAAGAGCATGTTCTTTTTCCATTTTCAAAAATAGAAGAATATCATCGATTAAAACTCAAACAAATTTATCCAAATAAGTTTCGAGCACTCGATTCATTAAGTGAACAAAGTTAGATGGGGCATTCGTCAACCCGAATGAAATTATTAACTACTCGCAGGAACCATATCTAGTTCGAAATGCTGTGAATGGAATATTATATTCCCCAACTCAAGGTTGATGAAAACTTGTGGCAAGATCGAGCTATGAAAAGTCTTTTGCACTACTTAGTTGATTTAATAGATCAACTATCCTTAAAAATGGATACCTATTCTTAATCGTGAGGTCAATCAATTTTCTGTTGTCTATATAGAGTTGAAGAGATCCATTTACAATTTTAACAAATATGGATGACGCACCCCAAGAAAAACTGCTTGTCCTGATAAAGTCCTTCTGCTCGAGATCTTCTATCCAAGATTTCAACTCCTCTAACTCATTACGGCACATTCGATTGGGTGGTCTACTTAATGTTTGAGCACCAGGAATATGATCTATCCTGAACTCAACTACGCAACGAGAAGGTAAACCAGTAACCACTTCAAAAATATCTGAAAAATATTCGACTACTAGAATCTGTTCTATTCCATCTCCTTTAGATTCCAAGGCAAATAGAGAATAACCTGAACTAGCATTCACTCATTCAAAAGCTATAAAAACTAGTTCAAGAAGATCGAGATGCTAGAGAGTATCCATTCCACACATAATAATCTAGCTTAATCACGCTTGAGGTAGTCTATTACCAAGATAATACCGTAACTCAAAGAATCCATAATTAAAAAATTCACAATAAAGAATACCTAGACAAACAAATCACATTACTATTACACTCATTACCAGAGTGACAGACCCACCAACTAGATTAGCCACTCTAAGAGAAGTGATAAGAAGAGAAGCATTTAATTTTAACTTTTCTACTAATTCTTTTGTTACCAACAAAATTGATGCATCTATGTCGAAAAGAATTCGACCATATAATCCATACCATAAAATAGTACATCCCAGAACAGAGGCTTGTTTCCCTTATCTGGTACAAATGAACTAGGAAATTCTATGACAAACCTCTTGCCTTGTGTCTGCTTCTTGGCTTTGTGCAATGCCTAGCTTTATGGCCTACTTCGATGTAGTTACAACACTTCTTCACTTCTCCTTGATCTGTATATTTACGTTGGTTTGCGTATTATCCTTTCTTCCTACATGCATAACATTCCACTTGGGATCTATCCAATGGCCTTTTATGACATGATTGTTTTAGCTGAACATGCTTCTTTTTTTCTTGAAATTCCAATTCTTCTTTGAGAAGGACCGCTTCTTCTATTGTTGGAATTACTGGTTTGATTGTCCCATGAACTAGAGTGCATTCATGAATCTTTACCAATCGTAATGCCATAACTATAATTTTTCAAACGAGAATCCAAATTGGGTAAGCAACTTTTCTCTCGGTTAGTTATAAAGACCTAAGACAAACTTTTTATTTATCTTTAAAGGAGTATTGATAAGAGTTGTTCCATTTTGGATAGTGCATCGAACTTGTTTACATACTCCATAACTAACGAGTGCTCTGCTCCAAATATATGGATTTACGAAATAATGCTATTTTTTCAGCTTTGGGTAGAAAATGTGTCTTAAAGAGCTCCTTAAAACTCTGCCAGGTAATATCTTCCTTAGGCATTTTTGTAGTCACTGCATCGTGTACCAGTCTAATGCACTAGACTAAAGTTGTCGAGATGCTAATCTTTTTTGGTCCTCATTTGACTAGTCTAAATCATTGGAAATTCTTTTGCATGTTCTTAGCCAAGAGTGGATACCCATTAATCCTTTATTTCCAAAAATGGCTTACAACCAAGTTTTGCATTGTTACTGCAGAACTTAGTGAATTTCGATCAATGATGTGGATTCAGATTCTGAGCTCCAACTACTCGTATGCCCTACACATGTCTCATAACTTCTATCCATTTATTCATAGTAAAAAGGATTTTGGAATTTTAGGAACCACTAGGTTGATCGCCAAATGGATCGGTCGATGCGCCCCCTCTAGGATGACCCAATCCCACCATATTTCTATTAGACAAACATTTATCACTTAATAAATAAATATTGAATACTATATTTGATATGTAATATTCCACTAACAAATATGCATCGCATTAAAAATAATTATGTATTTAATATCTTAGTGTTTACCCCTTGGAACACTTATTATAACTCTTATATCACATAGATGAGTTATTTTAGACTCTTCTCAAGCTACCTACTTGATGTGCATGTAAATGTGCATATATTTACATCCATATTTAATCTATTTTTATTTAAATAAATGTAATAATTGGGTATTTTTACATGTTTAAAACCAAATTTTAAAAATGCTTTCAAGTCATCATTCATACATCAATTTGGGGATAAAATGGTAATTTTGTGACATATTAATTTTGAGAATTTTCACTTGCACGTTTTATTTTTATTTGTAGAAATTTGGATGGAAATATGAGCAGGCTTTCATGTATGCATGCATGTACAAGAGAAGAAGGCAAATGAAGATTGAAATAAATCAACTCATGCATCATAGGGGACCCCACCTATCTACTTACCTTGATCTACAATTAGGAGCTAATGCATATATTAGTGGAGATTAAAGCTACATGCCTACTTAATGGAGGATTAATTAGAGGCTAATGATAACTTGGTGGCCACACTTCCTAAGGGGTATTTTGGGTAGTCCCCCAAAATATGCATTAGAGTTTTAGACTTGTATAAATAACCCTCTTATGTACATGTAATGAAGTTTTAGTTTTACATTATCTTATTATGTAAGTTATAGCCTCAAAATTATATGAAATAAATATAGCTTCCTAAGCCTCCTTTTCTTGTACTTCTTCTTTGTTCTTATTTTATTTTCTTACTCATTTTTATTTACAAGCTCTTTCATTTCATGTTTGTAGCTTATTTTTATTTTTTATGAAAGTAGATGAATTTTCTTTTATTTTCTCTTACTTTGATTGATTTTTATGTTGAAATTTACAAGTGTTGAAATGATAACACAAATGAGTAGTTAAACCCCTTCAATTTAGGGGTAATGAAGCTCTCTAAAATTATGTAAATTCAACATATTGTGTGATTTATGATCCCTTTTATGCTTTATGAAGAGTTTGATTTTGATGTAAGTTTATAAAATGAATTTGGTGGCCTATGTTGTATTTACAAATTGGCTATCCTTATTTGAACATAAACATAATTTACATCATCATTTTACTAATTTATTTTTGATTATGAAATTAAGGTAGAAACAAAATTTAATGATCTATGTTACTAAATACAATAGTAAATAGATCATACTTAAAATAGCTTTTTCTTTGACTTCATTTTCATTATAATCAATATAAGTGGTTTTATATCTTGTATTATAGTTTGGTGGCTTAAGTTATGTCAATTAATAACATAAATAAACCATACTTATGATAAATACATCACTAATCCCATTTAAGATCAAAATAGAGAGATCATAGATTATTTGTGTTGATTTACAAAAATATGAGACTAGGTTTTCCTCTAAATTGTTTTCTAATCTTATATTTTCACTCACTTATTCTAGCTAGTTTACAATTTTTAGCTTAAAAACAACTTCAAATCTTGGTTTAATTTAATTGAGTAGAAATTTTAAAATCACATTCAATTCCCTGCGGATTGACCCGTATTCGCGACATACTAAAATTGTACGCCATGCGCTTGCAGTTTTTATTATTATAATTTTTTGGCTATTTTCTAAACCGATAGAAAATTGGCCGTTAAATAAGTTTTTGACGCCGTTGTGGGGATTTAATTTGATTTGAATTTTTACTCTTCGAATTATTTTGTTTGATTTTATTGTGTGTTAATTTTGTGTGTTGAGTTGCATTTAAAAAAATCGAGTGTTTGTTGTGTGATTTGTGCTTGCATTTGATTTGTGTGCTCGTTTTTTGTTTGCTTTGTGTTTGCATTTCTATTTAAAAAAACAACACACACAATTTCAAAAAAAAGTATTCTATTTCATTTTTCATTTACATTTATCAATATTCTGTTTTTTATTTTACATTGCTTTACAGTTTCATTTGCATTTACTGTTCACAGCACTGTGCATATCTTCACTTTGCAACTTCCCACACTTCATTCACAACAGTACCCCTCTGTCATCGTCAGACCCCATACCACCAGAACTCCTCCTCCACCATATTACTACATATACCATCGATGCATTGCGCACGTCTATACTTCACTACCACAAAACTTCCATACGTACCACATATTTCTTCCTGCAACACCATCAACCATCTTCCTATGCATACTTACATCTTCATCAAACATCTTCATCAACTTCATAACCTGATTGCCTGTGCACTTCATCAACCAATCTCTGTCCAAACTGTCACATTCACTTCCACAAGAACCAGTCCATCCACCGGTGCCATCCCATTCTCCCTGTTACACGACCTTAAATTTCTGCATTCAACCACCCTGACAACACACATACAAATCACATCTCTTCCCACTGCTGCTTACTCCTACCTCTATGCACATCACAACTATGCACTTCCTCCATATCATTCCATACAAACTCCTCTTCCAAATAACCTCTGCCTAACTCAGACTACAACACAACAGTTCTCCCACCTCCACATCAACTCACTTGCCGTAACCACTTCACTTCACCTATCTGACCTTCTTCCCTCCCTACTTGCTACTACAACAGCCATAATAGAAGTGCACACTGAAGTGCACACTCTGTATCATACTCCCACATATGTTCATCACTGCTCACTTCTACATCTCCTACATCCCCGACATCAGTTCATCACTACTGCATTTCAAATAAACCATACTCTCCTCTGATAACATACAATTCTCCAACATGCAACATACAATTCCCCCACACTTCTGCAGACTCCCCTCCATCGTGCATAGTACACATCATCAAGAACCACTACCACATTCATCGACTCCATTTTCAATCCTTAGTCCATCAATTTTCTGCCATACTGTTGCAACCACTGTCAACAACAAATTTCCCCTGCCTACTCAAAAACAACTCCTAACCATCAAACTTCACTACTGCTCTTCTTTTATCATCCACAATTGCTTTCTCCCACAAACACTTCAACTTCCAAAAACTTGCTTTACATCTGCCTTATACTCCTGCCACCACCATACTGCAGTACTGCCATCACTTCCATTCTCCCCAAGCCACAACAAATTGTTACTTCTGTTCCCCACTGCTGACCATATCACTTCACCTCCATCACTACAAACATTCAACTTCGCTGTCAACTACCACCAAACCATCAACTGCCATCCTACCCACCATCACAACTAGCATATAAACTTCAATGCATCCCCAAACCCCAGCCACAACATACCCCTGCCAATTGCACACTTCTCAACTACTCATAACCACCACCTCCTCTATACAACAAGACATTCACTCCTCCAGTAATCATTCTCATTACCCTGCCATTGCTCCAATCACCCACTTCTACGTTATCAATCATCTGCCTCATATACATACAAAAGCTACATACAACTGGTCCACAGTCCCAGCTGATCAACCATAGATTGCTACACCTACTTACTCTGATTCATACTTCACCTTACTTCACCACTAGCCACCACTTCATACATCGACATCAAACTATCAACATCCTTACTGCAATGAACTTACAACCTTTGCCATACCTCTACAACTCCAATTCACCACAAACTTCACCAATTCACAACTGACCACCTTGCTACTGCCATTGCAACAAACCTCTGCCATCAACCCAAAATCATCAGAATTTCTAAACTCGAGAATCGCCTCACCAACCCGCAATATCAAACCCGCAACCATCGCAACATCGAACTACCCCATATCCCATCGCCTCATCCAAACCCAATTAGATTTCGATTTTGTTTTGAATTTGTGAATTGGATTAGGAAATTGGCCATGAAGTATAGAACTTTGTTTGCGAATTTGATTGGTCTTTAATTTGAGTTCGCTGAATTCTTTTTTAGTAACGAGATATTAAATTGGGCCGAGCCCTAGTGGGTTTGAGAAAAATATATATAAAAAAACAAATAAGGTTCTAACTTCTTTTGATTTCATTTGATTTATTTTCCTTTGTTTTATTTCTTTTGATCTCGTTTTATAAAAAAATATTTTTGGTTTTGTCTATTTCTTTTGAATTCATTTGTTTTGATTTTCCTTTGTTTTAGTTACTTCTTTCATATTAAAAAAATAAAAAAAAAACTGTATATATTTTGTTTTTAATCTTTTTAGGTTGTCAAAGAAGATAAAAGAAGTGCTTGCTAAAAACCGCGTTTCTTTGCTTGCTAAAAAAATCGCTGCTAAAAAAATTGCTAATAATTCTACACGCTCTGATATTATGCTCTCATCTCTTGTTTTATTTTAGTTGCATTGTTAATTGCTTGCATTTTCATTTATATTTATAGAAAAAAAAAATTCAAAAACAAAAAAAAAATCTCTTTCGTAGTAGCATTGTTAATACACGGGCATTCATACAATCTTATTTTCTTTTCTAAGGGCAACACCCCAATTCACATAAGGTAGGGGATTTCATCACCTCTTCCTTAGCCCACTAATTGCATTTCATCATAGAATTTAGATTAATAATAACGATTAGACATTTGACTTAAGGGAGTCACGAGCTCACCTAAGGCTTAATTGTATATTGACAAGTTGTCTTCTTTGAACAATTTATATTCTTGGTGTCTAGGCTATGACATAGAAATAATCAGTTATAAATATTACGTTGATTCGTAAATATTATACTGATTGTTTCTCTGAAGGTACTTAAACCTTCAGCTACATTGCTACGGTGATTCGTGGTGCACCGATAACTTCTGTCCGTTACTTGGCTAAGAAATATCTTGTTGATTTAAGATAAAGTGTGATTATACGATTTTAGGTTAGGAGCTACTAAGGACAGCAAATTTGTAATTAACTCCTTGCATTCATTGAGTTTCATTAGTTCATGCATATTTAAAAAACAAAAGGAAAAAAAAATTCATAATCCAAAACTAAAAAAATTGTAAATTTAACTTAACTTAGTTTTTTCCAAAAAGAAAAAAAATCCTTTTAAATCTTCTTCTTTGAAATTTTTTCGATCAAAATCAAAAATCCAAAAAAAAAACGAGTTAGTTTTTTTTAGAAAAACAAAAATCCAAAAAAATAAAGATATATATTTAAAAAAAACAAAAACATATAAGGAAAAAAACAAAATAAATTGAAAATTCAAAAAGCAAAACAAAAAATCAATCTTCCTTTTGAAAAATAAATCCTTGTTTGGTAAATATTTTTCCTCCTTTAAAAAGAAAAAAAATATGAAAAAGACAAACAAATTTTCACTAATCTTCTAAACCTTGTTTCTTTCTTCAAACTCAATTCTAACTTGTTTCTCTTCTCGACTTTTAATTGTGCATGAGTACTTGGACTCGTGACACAACAATAGACACTTGACTCGTGACGTAACAACAAATTGTTTAACTCAAACAAACAATCCTCCTGAAATGGCGAACGAGAATGCCCCTCGAACTCTTAAGGACTGAATCTTTCCCGATAGAGTTTTTATTCCATCTTGCATCAAGTCACCTGCCCTTACAGGTAACCCTTTTGAAATTCACTCAAACTATATTGCCACACTCTAAAAATTTGGCAATTTTGAGCACGATGACCCATACATTTTCTAGACGAAATTCGAACAAGTTTGCTCAACCATGAAACTCTAACAACTTTCTAATGATGGAATAAAACTTTGATTAATTCCATTTACTCATACAGATTACGCTGAAAAATGGTTGTACAGCTTGTCATCTAACTCGATTAAAACTTGGGAAGAATTTGTGAAAATTTTCTTAAAAAAGTCTACCCCTTGGAAAAAACATCTAAAATCCGAAACGAAATCGTCAATTTTCATCAATTCAAGGGAGAACTATTCAGAAAATATTTTGAAAGATTTAAAGAGCTTTTGATAAAATGTCCACACCATAATTTTGAGAAATGGACGCTTTGCCAAATATTATACGATGGACTCGAAAACAGCTCACGAACCATGCTAGAATCTATGTGCCAAGGCAACTTTCTTGCCCAACATCACGATGATGCTTGGCAATTTCTTAAAAACCTAGCCAAAAATTCGTCCCAATTGGAACGTTTGAATGAAAAATCAATTTACTCATGATCGAGCACACACTCGATTTGATCATCTTTGGCTTTGGAAGCAAAAGTCGATGCAATGATTAACAAATTCGACAACGTTTTCTCATCAAACCAAATGAACCAAGCTTTCTAACCCATGTGTTATAAATGCAACGATCCTCATTATATAGCCGATCAGTGCCCTAATATGGTCGAACAACTCGGTGCTTTCAATAAAGTTAAAAATGACCCGTTTTCCCCAACGTACAATCATGGTTGGAGAAATCATCCGAATTTTGCTTGGAACCAAAACAATCCCAACACGAATGTGGCTCATCCCATCTTCAAGCATTCCCAAATAATGCTTCGAATCCTCCCTTCAAAATCAACTGTAACAATCAAATTTTCAACCAAATTTTGCTACCTCCCCCAAGACGATAAACGTTTAAGTTCACTTGAAAAAAGTCTTGAAACATTGGCTAAAGCAACTACTCAAAGCCTCCAATCAAACAATAATTTGCAAAATTTATTGACTCATATATGCAAAGCACGACTCAGTCAATTGCAGAATTTGAAATGCAAATGAGTCAACTAGCCACGTTTGTAAGTGAACGTGAACGAGGTACATTCCCAAGCCAGCCTGTGCTGAATCCCAAAAATCAAAACCCAAATTCGAATGGATCCCATGTTGTTCAAGATAGCAATGTAACCCAATTGAATGCAATCAAAACTATGCATTCCAGTAAACAAATCGATAATCAAGTCGCTAATCCAAACGATTTACAGGAAACCCCTCTCAACACTTCTAAAACAACAAACGAATCTGAAAAAACATGGAGCCAAACATCGAATAAAATGCCAATCAAAATTCTTCTTCTACTCAAGTAGACCCGCGTACTGAGTATCGTGTTCCATTTCCCCGTCGTCTTCGACCTAAGAAACACTCGGACCAAATGGAAAAGATGTTGGAAATTTTTAAACAAGTGAAAGTTAACATCCTGCTTCTTGACATTGTTCAGCAAGTCCCAACATACACTAAATTTGTTAAGGACTTGTGTACCCAAAAGCAACACACTCAAGTACCAAAAAAAGTCTTCTTAGCGGCCAGTTTGAGTGAAGTCTTGTCCCAGTCCATTCCCATTGATACAAAGATCCTGGCTCCCCCGCAATCTCATGTACAATTGGAGACAAGACGATTAACAAATGCTTGATAGACTTAGGCGCAAGTGTCAATTTGATTCCATACTCTGTGTATGAACAATTAGGTTAGGTGAGCTCAAACAAACAAAGGTAACGCTTCAATTCGTTGACCATTCCATTAAGAAGCCCATGGGAGAAATTAAGGACGTGCTCGTTAGAATAGGGAAATTCATATTCCCTGTAGATTTTATAATTCTCGAAACATAACCTATGATCAAACCTACAAGTGAAATCCTGTTGATATTGGGCCGACCATTCTTAGCCACCTCAATGCCTTAAACAATTATCGCAATAGTTTGATGAAAATTTCTTTTGAAAACATGAAATTGGATCTTAACATTTTCAGACTTGAAAACCAATCAAGTGAACCACATGACCAAACATTTTACGTTAGTGCAATTCATGAAAACTTTAAAAATGAGACGATTGACCTTAAAGAAGAGCGCGAGGAAGAGTATGAAAGATTGTTTCAAAAAATCCCCAATGAGATTGAATACACACTCCCATTTGAATCGCTTCCAGCTGAGTCTAAATCTCAACCTAATTCTTTGATTGAGCAACCCCAAAGTTGGACCTTAAACCCCTTCTCGATCACCTTAAGTACACATACATAGGTGACAATGAAACATATCCCATCATAATTTCTATAGCTCTCTCTTTTGAACAAGAAACTTTCTTACTTTCAATCCTTTCAAAAAACAAGGAAGCAATTAGATGGTCGATCACCGATATAAAGGGAATTAGTCCCACTCTTGTTCAACATTACATCCATCTAATTGACGATGCCAAGCCTGCTCGTGACGCACAATGAAGGCTTTACCCAAAAATGCAGGATGCGGTGCACGAAAAAATTCTTAAACTTCTTGACAATGGCGTTATATACCCAATCTCTGATAGTTCATGGGTTAGCCCAATTCATGTCATGCCAAAAAAGTCGGGGATTATCGTTATCAAGAACGCCTCAAACGAGCTTATTCTAACTCATACTCAAATGGGTTGGCGTGTTTGCATTGACTATAAAAAATTAAATGTTGCAACACGTAAGGATCACTTTCCTCTTCCTTTTATCGACCAAGTGCTGAAACGTTTAGCCGGTCACAAATTCTATTGCATTCTTGATGGTTATTCCGTCTACAACCAAATTCCAATCGCTTCCGAAGAACAAGAGAAGACAACTTTCACGTGTCCCTTTGGCACTTTTGCATATCAACGTATGCCTTTTGGCCTTTGCAATGCTCCTGCTACGTTTCAAAGATGCATGTCAGCATTTTTCTGACATGATCGAACGTTTTCTTGAAGTGTTTATGGACGATTTTTCAATCTTTGGAAACTCTTTTTCTGAATACTTACACCATCTTGAATTGGTTCTTAAACGATGCAAGGATAAATACTTGACGCTAAATTAGGAAAAATGCCACTTTATGGTCACTCAAGGCATAGTCCTTGGACATGTCATTTCAAATAAAGGCATTGTTAGCGCCAAAATTGGTCACTAACACCTAAACGCCGTTGAAAGCACCAATTCACAGTTATAGTTCATAGATAGTAAATATAAAGAGGAAATAAATATGAAGAACAATCAAAATTAAAAAGAAAGCAGTAATAACAGAGGATTTATAGCGGATCGGCTGACTCTGGCCTACGTCCACTCAAGAAATTTCCTTTTTATTGATATCGTAATCAATTACAGTTACAATCCAGAGTTTTTAAAACAATAATGGCAGAGTAGCCTTAGTGAAGAAGATGAAGGGAAACAGAATGAAGATCCCCTTTTCTGAAGCCCTGCACGCTGTATTTTTAGGCAAATCCGGGTTACAGGGCTTCCTGAATGATATGGGCCTACCACAGACATAGCCGAGCCCATATACTTCGTCGATGTCAATCCCAAGTTGCATATACGCCGACCCGAATTTCCCTCGGTGATGACCCGAAGCACGCCTACCTGTGACTCGAAGCAAATGAGGCTGGGACTTGAAGTAGAAAACACACTGATCCCCTTTTCTTTGATATGCCGACCCAGAGCTCATAAGTAGCTAACCCGGGGAAAACATGTAGCCGATCCTAAGCAGACTGTTAATGCCGATCCCCTTGAATGCGCCGACCTGACTATAATGCCGACTCGAAAAAAATTGAGCGCCGACCCGGAGTTTGTAGCTCACCGACCTGTTGTAGAAATAGCTACCAACACGAGTACGTTTTCCATGTCGATCCCATGACTTGCCTACCCGAGAACGGAAGGCCGACCCCCTGACTCGAAGCTACAAGTGTGCCGACCCGGAGTTATCCTCTAAACACGCCGATTCCATCCATTTCCTAGATGCCGACCTGATCTCCAAAATACTTGCCGACCCTTTCTTCCTACTGCTAACCCGAAGAATGACTACTGCCGACCCCATTTCCTATATGTCGATCCCTTTCCAAGCCACCGATCCGATGTAAAAGAGGCACCGACCCAGAGTAAACCAAAACACGCCGATCCTATCCACTTGTTCAAGGTCGACTCGAGTGACTCGAAGCAGCCTTTCAAATGACTCGAAGCAACCAACTTGAAAACCCGAAGCAACTTCATTGATGACTCGAAGCAAACTCCAAGCAATCTGAAATGACTCAACTTTTGTCGAAACTCGTATTTCAAGTATACCGCACCTTTTGTCCATCGACTATGCCGAATCCCAGCTTCATAATCTTGTTTATCATCCGTGATTGATCGTTTGTCCATCCAGTTTACTCAAACCCATCGTATTCCAACCTTGAAAACCGAGTAATCGATTTAGTTAAATCCGCCTGCCTATAGCTTTGCAAAAAGTCGGGTTAATATTTGCCCCCCAAAACATTCCTTGCAGTTGGAAGGTGTGCTTTGAATAGCTTTAAATCCGATATCCAAATCCGCGACTGTTCCGAGTCGTTATCCGATTCCAAATCCATTAACAGAATCTACGACCCCTCCAGATTGATTTATCCAAGTCCGTGACCTCTCTGAGTCCTGCAATCCAATCTCGGGACCTAGCTGGGTCCAAACCCAAAGTCATAACCTTGCCGAGTCCTATAATCCATATCCAGGACCTTGCCAGTTCCATCTCCAAAACCGGGACCCCATCGGGTCTTATAATCCAAAACCGGGACCACTCCAGGTCCTTAGCTAAATTCGTAGTTGTTCGAAGCCGTTATCCAAATCAAGTTTACACCTTGGAAGTCAGTAATCAAATGCTACGACCTCTCCGGATCGTTGACGGCCTGTCTGGACCCTTGCTAAGCTCAATCCAAACTTAACGATTGAATAAGTAGATCCCGTCGTGCTCTGGCGAAGCTTCCTATCCCTTGTACTCTGGTTCAGTATCCCTGAATATTAAGCGATATCTTGATCCTCCTAGACTGATACCAGCCTCTCCGAGATCTTACTAGATCCCATCCGGTGAAGAAGAAACAGCGTTGAGCGAGCCGATCCTGCCGCTCTCTGACGAAGCGGCGTCGCTCCCTACACTTTGGTTCAATATCCGTGAATGTTAAGTGATGCCATTGCCTAAGTCCTAGACCGATTATAGCCTCTACAAACTCTTGCTGGATCCCATCTTGTCACTCTCCGGTGAAAGGCAAACAACGACGAGTGAGCCGATCCTGTCGCGCTCCGACGAAGCGGCTTCACTGCTTGCACTCCGGTTTAGTGTCCCTGAACATTAAGCGATAAATTTTCAACTGACTTCCAATATCCGTCCCGTAACTCTCCGGTTAGGGATTCATTTCATAAAATCCAAATTCATTTATTAAATCCAAGTTCCGAATGTCCAATACGAAAAAACAGAAAAATCCAAGTGCTGTCTCTCCGGGTAGAACAGCCTATTACCATCTCAGAGCATGCCTAGGGATCGCTTTGGTTCCCTACATGTGTAAGTGGCATCGCTGCTTTATTTTTTAAAACAAAATCAGAAAAGATTATTTGACGACCGGAGTCCAAATCTTGGACCCGGCCCTTGACATCACGATCAGCGGATGACGAGTCGTGACCTAATCCAGGGTCATTCCTATTTGACCCAGGCGATAGTTGCTCATGTTCTACCGCTCTCGTCCGGTCCCTCACATACTTTGGTAATCTTCCACTCCTGACATGTTTCTCCACCATGTCCTTCAAGTGGCGACATTCATCCGTGGCATGCCCTTCTAGCTCCTGGAATAGGCAATACTTCCCGCTCCTATATTCCCGTTCTGTGGGATCCCTCCTGGGTGGTTTCCGATAGGGGAGCTGCCCCTGAGTGTCCAGGTAAATCCGTTCTAGATTATCTGTCAGGTCCGCATACGTTGCGAATTTGGGTTCACGACCTCTCCTCCTTTTGTTAGAACCACCATATCCATCATCCTGCTTGCGTTTTCCTTTATCCATCCCAAGTCCTTCTCCAGACGTTCCTTCGCCTTGAACGGCGTTGATCTCTTGCCTTTCGACGCATGAATCCTCTAACCGAATGAATCTTTTCGCCTCATGATAGAACTCTCCTAGGTCCTATGGTAGATCCCATGCCAATGAATCCTTGAATTTAGTGCCTTCCACGATACCTGCTATCGCCGCCATCAAAATCATTGATGGATCCGGGCGATCTATGGAAGCAACGGCTGTAATAAATTGCATTAGAAAACACCTTATGGACTCTCTTGTCCTTTGCTTCATCGATGCCAGTGTCATTACATTCTTGGGTCGCATCACGTGGAACCTAAACTGTCTCATGAAGCGTTCCACTAGCTCGCCCCATGTCCTGATCGACCCATTCCCTTGCTGCATGAACCAGAGCGGAGCCAAATCTGTCAATTATAAAGGGAAACATCTCGCCATCACCTCCTCAGATGCCCCCAGCACTTCCATATGTCTGATGTATCTGGTTACATGCATGGTCGGGTTCGACTTCCCATCATAGGCCTCCAGTGTTGGCAATTTGAATTCTGAAGGGTTCCTTGCATTTCTGATATTCGGAGTGAACGGACTCCGACTGACTTCCTCAAAGCCTCTACTCAGTAGTCCTCCCCTCATAATCCTTCTTATCAATCCAGTCATCCGCTCATCTCCATCTGGGGGTAGTCCCTTTTTTGCATCTCCACCTTGCCCCCCATGTCCTAGAGGGTACTCTGGGTAGTACTCCTCATGCTGCTCATTCACGTTCACGTTGGCCCTAGCTCGCTGAGCTTCACTCACAGTCCTTCCAGTATCCAACCCCAGGGGTCTGCCCCCAGGCCTTTGCCGATTTCCTTCAATTTTTCCATTCTGGTTCTGAATCTATCCTCCAGAAATTTCTGCAGTTCCGACTCCTGGCTCTGCGTTGCCAGCAGCTGTGGTTGGTCCATTCCCTTGAATTTGCACTTCAGCTTCTCCAACCTGTCGGAGTAGGTTATGTATCATGTCCTCTTTCCTCTTCAGCATCATTTGCATCTCGTCTTTAGTAATATAGATCGAGGCTTGATTAGCTCCAGAGGAAGCCTCCTGATTTACTTCCTGCTGACTCCTTTCTATCCTCTGTCTCCTTTTCGATTGCTTTGTCATAGTCTCTAAAATCCGAGTCCCTAAGTCTTTAAATCCAAAATCCAAGCCTTAGAATCCCTGAGTGCTAACTTTCTCAGTGAAAGCACCAAAATGTTAGCGCCAAAATTGATCACTAACACCCAAACGTCGTTGAAAGCACCAATTCACAGATAGTAAATATGAAGAGGAAATAAAAAATAAAGAACAATCAAAATAAAAAAGAAAGCAGTAATAATAGAGGATTTATAGTGGTTCGGCTGACTTTGGCCTACGTCCACTCCAGAAATTTCCTTTTTATTGATATCGGAATCAATTACAGTTACAATCCAGTTTTTAAAACAATAATGACAGAGTAGCCTTAATGAAGAAGATGAAGGGAAATAGAATGAAGATCCCATTTTTTGAAGCCCCGCATGCTGTATTTTTAGCCAAAATCCGGGTTACAGGGCTTCTTGAGTGATATGGGCCCACCACAGACATAGCCGAGCCCATATACTTCGTCGATACCGATCCCAAATTGCATATACGCGACCCAAATTTCCCTAGGCGATGACCTGAAGCACGTCTACCTGTGACTCAAAGCAAATGAGGCTGGGACTTAAAGTAGAAAACACGTCGATCCCATTTTCTTTTATATGCCGACTCGGAGCTCATAATAGCCAACCCACGGAAAACATGTAGCCGACCCGAAGTAGAGTGTTAATGCCGATCCCCTTGAATGCACCGACCTGACTATAACGCCGACCCAAAGGAAATTGAGCGCCGACCCGAAGTTTGTAGCTCACCGACCCGTTGTAGAAATAGCTGCCGACCCGAGTACTTTTTCCATGCCAATCCCATGACTTTCCAACCCGAGAACGGAAGGCCGACCCCTTGACTCGTAGTCGCAAGTGTACCGACCCGGAGTTATCCTCCAAACACGCCGATCCCATCGATTTTCTTGATGCCGACCTGATCTCCAAAATACTTGCCGACCCCTTCTTCCTTCTACCGACCCGAAGAATCTCTGCAGCAGACCCCAAATCCTATATCCCGATACCTTTCCAAGCTACCGACCTAAAGTAGAAGAGGCACCGACCCGGAGTGAACCAAAACACACCAATCCCATCCACTCATTCAATGTCGACCCGAGTGACTCAAAGCAGCATTGCAAATGACTCGAAGCAGGCAACTTGAAAACCCGAAGCAACTCTAATAATGACTCGAAGTAGGCAGCTTGAAAACCCGAAGCAAATCCAATGATGACTCGAAGCAAACTCCAAGCAATCCAAAACGATGCAACTTTTATCGAAACTCGTATTTCAAGTATTCCGCACCTTTTGTCCATCGACTATGCCGAATCTCGGCTTCATAATAATGTTTATCATCCATGATTGATCGTTTGTCCATCCAGTTGACTCAAACACATCGTATTCCAGCCTCGATAACCAAGCAATCGGTTTAGTTAATCCGCCTACCTACGGCCTTACCAAAAGGCGAGTTAACATTTGTCCCTCAAAACATGCCTTGCTATTGGAAGTTGTATTTTGAATAGCTTTAAATCCGATATCCAAATCCACGACTGTTCCGAGTCGTTATCCGATTCCAAATCCATTCCAAATCCATTAACAGAATCTACCACCCTTCCAGATTGTTTTATCGAAGTCCAAGACCTCTCCGGTCCTGTAATCCAAACCCGGGACCTCATTGGGTCAAAATCCAAAGCTAGAATATCGCCAGGTCCTATAATCCGTATCCGGGACCTCGCCGGGTCCATCTCCAAAACCGGGACCTCATCGGGTCTTATAATCCAAAACCAGTGCCACTCTAGGTCCTTAGCTAAATCCATAACTATTCGAAGCCGCTATCCAAATCTAGTTTACAGCTTGGAAGTCAGTAATCAAATCCTACGATCTCTTTGGATCGTTGAAGGCCTCTCTGGACCCTTGCTAAGCTCAATCCAAACTTAACGATTGAATAGGCAGATCCGGTCGCGCTTCGGCGAAGCAACCTTTCCCTTGCACTCCGGTTCTGTATCCCCGAACATTAAGCGATGTCTTGATCCTCCTAGACCGATACTAGCCTCTCCGGGCTCTAACTGGATCCCATCCTGTCACCCTCCGGTGAAGGGGAAATAGCGTTGAGCGAGCCGATCATGTCGCTCTCCGACGAAGCGGCTTCGCTCCTTGCACTCTGGTTCAGTATCCCTAAACATTAAGCGATGCCATGGCCTAAATCCTAAATCGATTATAGCCTCTCCAGGCTCTTACTAGATCCCATCCTTTCACTCTCCGGTGAATGGGAAACAACGGCGAGCGAGCTGATCCTGTCGCTCTCCGGTGAAGCGGCGTCACTCCCTGCACTCTGATTCAGTGTCCCTAAAAATTAAGCGATCAATTTTCAACTAACTTCCAATATCCGTCCCGTAACTCTCCGGTTAGGGGTTTGTTTCATAAAATCCAAATTCATTTATTAAATCCAAGCTTCAAATGTCCAATAGGAAAAATAGAAAAATCTAAGTGTTGTCTCTTCGGGCAGAGTAGCCTATTACCATCTCAGAGCATGCCTAGGGATCGTTCTGGTTCCTCTACATGTGTAAGTGGCATAACTGCTTTATTTTTTTTAAACAAAATCAGAAAAGATTATTTGACGACTGAAGTCCAAATCTTGGACCCGGCCCTTGCCATCATGATCAGCGGATCACGAGTCATGACCCCAATCCAGGGTTGTTCCTATTTGATCCAGGCGGTAGTTGCTCGTGTTCTACCGCTCTCATCCGGTCCCTCACATACTTTGGTAATCTTCCACTCCTAACATGTTCCTCCACCACGTCTTTCAAGTGGCAGCATTCATTTGTGGCATGCCCATCTAGCTCATGGAATAGGAAATACTTCCCATTCCTGCGTTCCCATTATGTGGGATCCCTCCTAGGTGGTTTTCGATAGGGGAGCTGCCCGCGAGTGTCGAGGTAAATCCATTCCAGATTATCTATCTGGTCTGCATACGTTGCAATTTTGGGTTCTCGACCTCTCCTCCGTTTGTCAAAACCACCATATCCATCATCCTGCTTGCGCTTTCCTTTATCCATCCCACGTCCTTATCTAGACGTTCCTTCGCTTTGCACATCATTGATCTCTTGCCTTTCGGCGCATGAATCCTCTAACCAAATGAATCTTTCCGCCTCATGATAGAACTCTCCAAGATCCTATGGTGGATCCTGTGCCAACGAATCCTTGAATTCAGTGCCTTCGTGATACCTGCTACCACCGCCATCAAAATCATTGATGGATCCGGGTGATCTACCATAGCTACAGCTGCATTATATCGCACTAGATAACCCCTCACAGACTCTCCTGTCCTCTGCTTCATCAATGCCAGTGTCATTACATTCTTGGGTTACGTCACATGGACCCTGAACGGTCTCATGAAGCGTTCCACTAGCTCGCCCCATGTCCTGATCGACCCATTCTCTAGCTGCCTGAACCAGAGCGTATCCAAATCTATCAAGTATAAAGGGAAACATCTCGCCATCACCTCCTCAGATGCCCCCCGGCACTTTCATATGTTTGATGTATCTAGTTACATGCATCGTCGGGTCCTACTTCCCATTATAGGCCTCCAGTGCTAGCAATTTGAATTCTGGAGGGTTCCTTGCATTTCTAATATTCAGAGTGAACGAACTCCGACTAACTTCCTCCAAGCCTCTACTCGGGAGTCCTCCCCTCATAATCCTTCTTATCAATCCAGCCATCCGCTCGTCTCCATCCAGGGGTAGTTCCCTGTTTGCATCTCCACCCTACCCCCCATGTCCTGGAGGGTACTCTGGGTAGTACTCCTCATGTTGCTCATTCACGTTCACCTTGGCCCCAGCTCGCTGTGCTTCATTCACAGCCCTTCCAATATCCAACCCCGAGGATCTGCCCCCAGGCCTTTGCTGATTTCCTTCAATTTCTCCATTCTGCTTCGGAATTTGACCTCCAGAAGTTTCTGTAGCTCTGACTCCTGGCTCTGCATTACCAGCAGCCGCGGTTGGTCCATTTCTTTGAATTTGCATTCCAACTTGTGCAACCTGTCGGAGTAGGTTCTGTATCATGGCCTCTTTCCTCTTCAGCATCATTTCCATCTCATCTCTAGTAATATAGATTGAAGCTTGATTAGCTCCAGAGGAAGCCTCCTGAATTCCTTCCTGCTGACTCCTTTCAGTCCTCTGTCTCCTTATCGATTGCTTTGCAATAGTCTTCAAAATCCGAGTCCCTAAGTCTTTAAATCCAAAATCCAAGCCTTAGAATCCTTGAGTGCTAGCTTTCTCAGTGAAAGCACCAAAATGTTAGCGCCAAAATTGGTCACTAACACCCAAACGCCATTGAAAGCACAAATTTACAGTTACAGTTCACAGATAGTAAATATGAAGAGGAAATAAATATGAAGAACAATCAAAATTAAAAAGAAAGTAGTAATAACAGAGGATTTATAGTGGTTCGGTTGACTTTGGCCTACATCCACTTCAAAATTTTCCTTTTTATTGATATCGGAATCAATTACAGTTACAATACGGAGTTTTTAAAACAATAATGGTAAAGTACCCTTAGTGAAGAAGATTAAGGGAAACAGAATGAAGATCCCCTTTTCTGAAGCCCTGCATGTTGTATTTATAGGCAAAATCCGGTTTACAGGGCTTCCTGAGTGGTATGGGCCTACCATAGACATAGCCGAGCCCATATACTTCGTCGATGCCGATCCCAAGTTGCATATATGCCGACCCGAATTTCCCTAGGTGATGACCCGAAGCATGCCTATATGTGACTCGAAGCAAATGAGGCTGGGACTCGAAGTACAAAACACGGCGATCCCTTTTCTTGGATATGCCGACCCGGAGCTTATAAGTAGCTGACCCGGGGAAAACATGTAGCCAACCTGAAGCAGAGTATTAATGTCGATCCCCTTGAATGCACCGACCTGACTATAACGTCGACCCGAAGGAAATTGAGCGCCGACCCGGAGTTTGTAGCTCATCGACCCATTGTAGAAATAGCTGACGACCCGAGTACTTTTTCCATGCTGATCCCATGACTTGCCGACCCGAGAATGGAAGGACGACCCCCTGAATCGAAGTTGCAAGTGTGCTGACCGGGAGTTATCCTCTTAACACGCCGATCACATCCATTTCCTCGATGCCGACCTGATCTCCAAAATACTTGCCGACCCCTTCTTCCTTCTACTGACCCGAAGAATCACTATAGCCGACCCTATTTCTTATATGCCAATCCCTTTCCAAGCTGCCGACTCGAAGTAGAAGAGGCACCGACCCGAAGTAAACGAAAACACTCCGATCCCGTCCACTCATTCAATGTCGACCCGAGTGACTCGAAGAAGCCTTGCAAATGACTAGAAGCAAGCTACTTGAAAACCTGAAGCAACTCCAATGATGACTCGAAGCAAACTCCAAGCAATCCAGAACAACTCGACTTTTGTCGAAACTCGTATTTCAAATATCCCGCACCTTTTTTCCATCGACTATGCCGAATCTCGGCTTCATAATCATGTTTATCATCCATTATTGATCGTTTGTCCATCCAGTTGACTCAAACCCATCGTATTCCAGCCTCGATAACCGAGCAATCGATTTAGTTAAATTCGTCTGCCTACGGCCTTGCCAAAAGGCGGGTTAACAAGCATAGAGGTGGATAAAGCAAAAATCGATGTCATTGCATATCAACCCATTCCCAAATCTGTTAAAGACATTAGCTCTTTCCTTGGACACGTGGGTTTTTATCGATGCTTTGTGAAAGACTTCAGTAAGATTGCTCGACCTCTTACGACGCTTCTTGGAAAGGACGTTTCATTCGACTTTAATTCTGATTCTGTTTCTTTTGAACGTCTCAAAAACGAACTTGTATCTGCTCATGTAATTTGCTTACTGAATTGGGATCTTCCATTTGAAATAATGTGTGATGCTTCGAACTTTGTAGTTGGTGTTGTCTTAGGACAACGCATCGACAACATTCTTCATGATTTCCACTACACTAATATGACTCTGAATGATGCTCAACTCAATTACACAACTACTAAAAAGAGCTTCTAGCGGTAGTTTTTCCTCACGAAAAATTTCGACAATACTTGATAGGGTCACACATTACTATTTACACTGACCATTCCGCTCTTTGATATCTTTTTGCTGAAAAGGATGCTAAGTCTCGCTTAATTTTTTGTATCCTTTTACTACAAGAATTTGATCTTACAGTTAAGGACAATAAAGGATCAGACAATGTCTTAGCCGATCACTTGTCTCGTATTCCCAACGCACCATCTCCCTTACTAATCAATGAAAACTTCCCCGATGAACAACTTATTTTTGTTTTTGTCGATCTGTGGTATGCCGATAGAGTGAACTATCTAGTCACTAAGGAAATCAAGTTTGGGGGGAAGTCTCATCTTAATTTTTTTTCCGATTTTTCATGGTTTAAGAATTGCATTTTTTCCAAAACTCAACATCTAAAAAAAATTTCTAAAAATAAACAAATTTTCTTTTAATGCATTTTGATTTATTTTTGAAGAAACACTATAGGATAAGTATGGATTTTGGTTATCAAATTGAAATTTTTGAAAATTTATTTGTCTTAACAAAAATAAAAATAAAGTTTGATTACAAGTAACAATGGTTGAACTAGTATATAGGAAGGTTCATGGGGGATAATTATGAAGTATATCCTAATTGAAATCTTTGTTAAATAAGTGGTTGATTTAAAGTAAAGACGATAACATTTTTGATCTTCTAAGCCAAGTGGTGCTAAGATGATATTGTAAAACTCTCTCTTTATAAAAAAGAATTCAAAAAAATGTATATATTTTTTATTAACACGTAGAGTCATATGTTCGTAAGAAAATGTGTACACTTGCCATGATCTCTACCCTTCTCATGTTAGCCCGAAAAGTAGTGCATGATCGGTATATCTGGCCTCAGCTTATCTGAGTTAGGTATATGTATATATAAATTCTTTCATTAATAATGCCTACAATCAATAGGTGTACATATTAGTGTGTGCACTAGCCATGCTCTGTATTCCCCTAATGTAAGCCTACAAGGCAATGCATGGGTAATATATCTGGCCTTAGTTTTCTAAGTTAGGCATATGTAAATATTGTTAATATCAATAAAATTTTCAAATAAGAGAGAGTAAGCAGCTAAAATCCAAGCACTATTTTCACTTATTTGATTTGACTTTTTATTCAGAAGAAATAAAAATACCACGAAAAACTATGATAATCAACTAACGATCCATTTCATAGTTACGTTAAGTTATCAACCGAAACAACTAGCCAAACTAGAGTATATTTGTTATGATAATTTAATTTTTGTTGGAAATTTTGATAAGTAAAAGGAATTAAATGTAACGACCCGGATTTTAAATGTATGTTAATTGGGTGATTTAATGATTTAAATTATTGGGATGTTAATTTTGATTGGTTGAATAAATAAATTTTCCGATGTTAAAAATACCTGAATCAATAAAATTGATTTAAAAACTATATAATCCTTTAAATTAATAGAATTTTGGGGTATGATTGATTTAAAGCATATAAGATTTTAAATTGAATTTTTTTTTCTAGATATGATAAATATCGTAGTTATATGTATATATATAAACTCCACCATTTAAATTAAGATAAATATCCATAAATGTATATATGTAAATTTATACAAGCTTTATGGTGTTTGATAATATATAAGTTTATAAATGTATATATATGTAAATATGTAATATGAAGTAAAATATAGGGAAGTTGTATAAATGTGAATATATACATATAATGACAAAATATACATAGCAAATGTTTATGTATACATGTATGTGTGCAAGAAACATCATCATGGCAAGCATTTAATTCAAAGCTTACAAAACATTTTATCAAAGTCGAAACAAAATCAAAATCAAGTCATATGAAAAATAAATCATCTTTTATTAAATCAAGTCACAAATAATATAAAATAAATATATATATAAACTTTATGATAATTAAAAATATACAAGCATATAAGTAAAAAATATATAAGTATTTATGTGTGTATGTTATAAAAATATTGTAAAAGAATATATATACATGAATATAAAACTTCATAATGGAAAAATTCAAACTTATGGATAAATGTATATATGTTTATATTAAATGGTGAACATGCAAATGTATATAACATGTGTGTGTTTAAAAGTATATAGAAATATGTAAGTATATATATATATATAAATGTACATGGTCCATATGAAGTAATGTATGTGAAAATTTGTATAAATGTAAAAATATATATGTGATGACAAAATAAATGTAAGTATAGGTGTATGTATGCTTAAAGGATAGTGGATATGAAATTTAATATAGATGTATACATGTAAAGGGCTTCAAGATGGAAAAGGAAAGTAATAAAAAAATAATAATAAAATGTATATATAAATAGAGAGATAAATACTTGTGTTGCTTTATACGTGTACCTGTTATAGTATATGTGGGCAGAACTTTGCATATGGTCTAAGTTATGGGAAATATATATATATATATATGTATATATAAGGGTGTATATATATGGATAAGCTTAAGGGAACATCATGGTGGAAAAATTTCAACTCAAGCCATAATATATCTAATCACCAAAAGATTAAATCAAACCCATATAAAAATCACATCAACTCAAAAATCAAATCAAAAAGAAGAAAATAAAATAAAATAAAGGAAAACATGGTAGCCTGTACATGTAAGCTTCAGCCTCCCTATGCATCTGATCAGAGCCATCTCATTACTTGCACAACACACTTCGCTCTTCTATATATGTATGCATACCCGAGTGCTCTTGTTCACAAAAAAAAGAGATCTGCCATTAAAAGAAAACAGAGGGGAGCTAGTGCTCAAACTCCACCATAACAACAGAGTGCTTCCTTTCCTTTTATAAAAAACTGTGAGTAAACTTAATCCTTCATATTGGATATTTATATACGTCCATATATTGTAAATTTGAGTAAATTCTTTCATTTTGTCATGGGTTCTGTTTGCACAAAAAATGGACAAACACCTCAAAGTCGTATGATTTAGTAGAGCTTATATTGTTCTTAGCGATTTTGGAGGTTTATGCAAATATATGAAAAGCAGGGATTAAACTGTAAAAAAGACACGCAAGTTTATAGTGGTTCAGCCAGAATGTGCCTACGTCCACTTTATATGTTATTTCACTTCTCTAGTTTTGATTACAAGTACAAAGCTTTGATACGAGTAAAAGAAAGTTGTTTGAAGAGTTCCTTCCGTGCTTAAGCTCTCAAAACTTGTCCCCATTGTTGTACCCCTGCCCCTCTATTTATAGAGTGAGGTTGGGAGCAGGGGTCTTGGATGTATATAGCTACTGGTGGGCCTGGGCTGATGCAATCTGGCCTGGCACACCTTGGTTCGGCATCCCATGGTTCGGTGGTAGGAGTGCGATGGTTTGGACCGGTAATGCTTGGTCCAGGGGTTTGGTTCGGTGAGGTTGGTCCGGTGGTTGGTTTGGTGAGGCCGGATGTAGCTTGGTTCGGTGGTTGGTTTGGTGAGGCCGGATGTAGCTTGGTTCGGTGGTTGGTTTGGTGAGGCCGGATGTAGCTTGGTTCGGTGGTTGGTTTGGTGAGGCCGGATGTAGCTTGGTTCGGGGGTACTTGGCTGAATCTCGGTTCGGTAGAAGGAGTAGTGTTGTGTGTAGGGTTGGACCGGTGAACTGATGCGGTCCGGTGGGAGACGGGATGTGGTTGGTTCGGTCATGAGTCTTGGAGGAGAGTTTGGACTTGCTTTTTGGTTTGGTGGTAGAAATGCACACAACACTTGCCCCCCAAAGTAGGGCATGTGCGTGCGCATGGCGTGCTTTGCTTTAAGTTTGGAGGAGCTTTCCTCCGGTTTTCATTACCGAGCCAACCGGTCCGGTAGTCCACCTTCGTCTATAAGTAGAGGCCTTGTGCCACCGTTATTCCCTACCAAGTGTAACAGCCAAACCAGATCCCTCCCAGCCGAATCAACTTCTTTGCCGAATCACGTTTGGTTGCCGAATCATGTGAGTTAACCTTCTCTCGCCGAATGATTAGCGTTGGGAATACCGAATGAGTTTTCGCTTTGTATTGCCGAATGAACACGAAAGGCTTTCTAATGCCGAATGAACACGAAAGGCTTTTAATGCCGAAGGTTCCCTTGTATTGCCGAATGAGCTTGACATTTTAGTACCGAATGAACTTTATATCATACTACCGAATGGACTATTGACTTGTTGCATCTGCTCGCCGAATGAACTGTTGTATCGAGTGAACATGTGTTTCATACTTCGAATTTTTAAGCGAAATTCCAGATTACGCTGCTTGTATATTCTAATGATATACTTTTCCCATGTTTGCAGATAAATGTCTCGAAAAGTTGAAACCAGGTCAGATAAGAAGAAGTCTGGGGGCGAAGGAGAGTCCTCGGCCGTGCCCCCAGCTCAACCAGGATCGGAGCGTCATGGGCCCGCCCCAAGGTCATTAGTGGATGGACATGGTCCCCAGGAGCTGCTGGATTCCCCGCCTGACTGCTTTCCTAGCTCTCTCAAAGAGGAGCAGCTCGATGTTATATCTCGTTCCTTTGGGATCGATAGAGCCCTCATGCTGTTGTCGGGCCCAGGAGTCATGCCATACAATCCTCCCGAAGGGTACTTTGCTTTTAGTAGGTACCATTGTATGTGTGGTGCTATCCCGCCTCTCAATGCTTGGGTAGTCAGCTTCCTCACGTATCTAAAGGTGGCCCCATTCCAGCTTCAGCCCAACTCTTATGCCATATTGGCGAGCCTTTTCGTCATCTTTCATAGGAAGTACGGGCGCCCTCCTTCCAACCGGGAGATCTGGTACTTATATAATTTGAGAGGCTACAAGAAAGGATCCCCATACATTAGCTTGGAGTCAGCCGTGACCTTCAAACCGGTCTTGGATCTGTACTCTAAATTCAGCATGTTCAAGAAAGAGTGGTTCTTTGTTAGGGACGAATCCGTTTCAATCCGGCGCTTTACCTCTGGATGTAAGTTGATGCTTTTACTTATAATTTCTATTCCGATTGCGATGCTTCTTCTCATACTTTCTCATTTTTGCTAGCGACAGGTGGCTTTCCGGTTGTGGAGACCGACCGCCTGGTTCAGACGGCGGCTGAGATAGAAGCCATTCTTGGGAAATATAGATCATCTGCCTTCTTGATTAGAAATGCGATTCTTCTGGAATATAACCTAATCCTTCCGCAGCAGTCTGTAGTTAAGTTGAGGGAAACGGCGGAGGAGAGGGCGGCTGCTCAGACCAAGGAGGGTGTTACGGCAGAGGGTAGCAAGAGGAAACCTTTCACAAAACCTCCAGCTGTCGGAGGTAAGAAACTCAAGAAATCGGACGGTCTTTCCCCCAGCAATTGTCCACTTACCCGGGAGGAGGAAGACATAGAGGAGGAACGAGGCGAGGGTGGAGATGGTCGGGATGGTGACAAAGGTGGCGATGGCGTCGGGGCCCTACTTCCTGGGCAAGCGGGCGAGATTCAGGAGTGGACGGATGATGCGTTCCACCAGGCTTTTGAGGGGTTGGATGAGGATCCGGCTTTGGCAGAGAAGACCGGGAAGGCGGACAAAGCCGGGACTGGTGCAAGTGAGTCTTCTCCGACCATTCCAGCCAAGGTGGCTCCGACGACTCAAGGTGAACTCTTGACTCCTGCATGCTCCATTAATGATAGGGACTTAGGAATATTTTATGACCCGCTCCCGTCCTGGAATGAAATCCAGGACTTATTGCAGTATCCCACTCCTCCCCAGGGTTTGTACAACCACAGCTGTGTTTCTTTTCCTTTTTTAACTTGTAATTTACCGCGTTTCTCGAATCGTATAGTAATGTAAGATTGTGACACTTGTTCTTTATATCAGGAGCAGGCAAGACGCCCAAAGCTTCAGACCTTCGACACAGGCTTGAGCAATATAAACTTTCCAAAATTTCTGCTAAGCCGAAGCCCTCAACCCAACGCTCCGGGGATGTAGTCGGATACCGTCCTCTTCTTGGGGTCATCGAAGAGGGTATTCAGCAGAGGAAGAGGAGTCATCCTTTATCCGAAACTTCGCCCGGTCCTCAGCCTCCGGCTCAGCCTATTCATGATATTACTGAGGAGGGTAGCGAGTTTGTACCTTCTCCGCACCCGTCCGGAAACCCTTCTGTTATTCATATCGACCGTCCCGACTTGGCCCGTAATCCATTTGCGGGTCATCCTGATCTGGATCCAAGTTCTCATGATATTACTTTTGACGAAGTCACTGGCGAACACCTTCTCCCCCATAACCCCATGGTACGAGTACTTGATGAAGCCAAGTCCTTAGATCTCGATCTACTCACTACTCGTATAGTCACTATGGGAGACGAGGCCAAAGCTAATATTGATCGGGTGGCAGAGGAGACCAAGAAGCTGATGGGGCATCATGCTCGGCTGGTTAAGGCCGGAGAGGAGATTGGGAGTGCCAATATCCGACTTCGATTGGTGGTTTCGGATCAGGCCAAACAGCTTGCGGATCAGGCTATCCAGATTTCTCAGCATGAGGCTGCTACTGGGCGAATAAGGAAAACCATGGAAGAGGCCAGTCGGGCCGAATTGCGGAAAATGGAAGCTGCTTGCAAAGAGCGGATTGACATGGCTATTGCCACGGTGGATGAGGTTCGGAGAGCGGATCTCGAGCAGGTGGAGGAATTATCCGAGAAACTTGAGGCTGCAGAGCTTGCTCAAGCTAAGTTGAGGGAAGAGATGGAGGTGATGCGGAGGTCCCTTCAGGCTGATTGCTCGAGATACAGATTGGAGAGAGATGCTGCCGTCGAAAGGTTGTCGGCTTCCGATGCCCGGATGAGGGAGTTTGAGGAGAATGAGGGAATGATGTATGACATGCTCCAGGACATGTACTTCCGAACTTGGAAGCAGGGCAATCTCTCTTGGATGGATGATTATCCCAGGGTCATGGCCAAGATCTATCTTCGGGCTTTGGAGGAGGCTAAGGCTGATGCAGATAAAGAGGGTGGAACGGTCTTCAGTATGGATGTGGTCACTGCCCAGTTCACCAAGGAGGAGAAAGTGGCGGTAAAGGAGGGTATGCGGCTGCTTGCTGCTGAAGAGGCAGGTGTGCAGGTAGAGGATGACGACCAGGACGGTCAAGAAGCAGGTGCTGGTAAGTCTTCCTTTCTAGTCTTTCCGTTAACTTGGTTACTCATCACTAATGAATCCTTTTTATGACCGGACAGGCGGGCAAAAGAGCAAGGACAAGACTTCGACGCAACCGGCTCCCTGATTGGACCTGGAAAATTCTTTTTGTAGGCTTGGCATTGTTGTATCTGTTAGTCTTAAGACAGTAGAGTAACTTCTAAGTTGTAATTCTTGCTATTTGTAATAATCAACATTATTCTTGACGTGTAATTTTTTAACTTAAGCTGATTTTGTCGTTTCTTGAATATTTGTTGCTATTTCGACATATCGTATGAGAAATGTGGCTATGTATATTCTTGAAATTAAATTGTGTTTGATGTTAGACTCTGGTTCTACACCATGATTTTATGACTTGCAATATTAGCGTGTGGTGTGAACAAATTATAGTCATGTATTTGTACATAAAAGAAGAAAATACCGCCTTTCATGTTTTAATCGTAGATGGCAGTCTTGAATATCTCGTAGGACCGAGCATAGAATGTAGTCGTATGTCTTGCCACTGTGAGTCCCTATACCCATTGGCGAGTATCTCCTACTCTGTATCATGTACTTTAGGGATTGTTATAGGGGATAGGAAAAAAAAAAGCTTTTTAAGTAAAATTGAAATACGTGAAATAGTAAAACTTCCAATCACGGAAGGCCTTCGAGGTGGTTAAGTTCGTGGCAAACGGGTTTTGTAGTCACTTTCCCTAGCTGTGGGTCTTGGAGACATTTGTCACCCATCTTACGCCTCCGCGGGGAGTTAATTCTTTTTTACCACAGCCGCACTTAAGACACATCGGAGCCGAGATCGCGCACAGTAACTACCCGGGCCATTATGGCCCGTAATCGTGGGTATTATTCGATTTACTGTGGCCGGCTAGCGTGGGTGCCGATCGTCAACTGTGAACTGCCCCTGGCTGGCCACACCTTATGTTGGGGCTTATAGTCGGTTCACAGTTGCCGGCGAGCCTAACGCCGTAATGAGCTGCCTCGGCTATAGTCGGCCTTCTCGGTGGCTTATAATCGGCTCATTACAGTTGGCTTTAAGGGCCGTCGCGAGCAATGAGTTAACCCGCAGCAGAGGGATGCTGGAGCAAAAGTGTCTCATTGGCGAGGGCATAGATTCGCATAGTACCTGTTAGGTCTTGTCCAGGTGAAGTTGTGTTGTGGAGCGCTTTGAATAGAAGTGCTGTATACTCAGGATTTTGTTCAACAGAAAAGGATAAAGTTAACAAGCAGCCAAGATACAAAGGAACAAAAAAAAGAGACAAGGTTTTTTAAAGTGGTTCGGCACGAAAAGGCCTACGTCCACTGATTCTCTTTGTTAATTCACTTCATATGGGCAATACAAGTTAAGAAAAGTATCGACGGAGGTGTTGGATGTTCCATGCCCTCTGGAACACCTCTCCGTCCACTGTTGACAAAATATAGGCTCCGTTGTGGAGATCTTTATGAATTACATATGGTCCATCCCAGATTGGGTCTAGTGCTCCGGGGCGAGGGAAGATTCGCTTGAGGACAAGATCCCCTTCTTGTAAGGTACGACGATGCTTGACTTTGGAGTTGTATTGTGCTGCCACTTTTTGCTTGTGGGCTGCTGTTTTGAGGATTGCATCGTTTCTTCTCTCCTCGATTAGATCCAAAGAAATGTGAAGGAGTTCTTCGTTCTCTTCTGGGTTATAGTGGATCCGACGATGGGAAGGCACAATAGTTTCAACTGGGAGCATAGCCTCCGATCCGTATGCCAAAGAGAAAGGAGTGTGCCCTGTCGATGTTCTGAAAGATGTGCGATAGGCCCATAGTGCCGTAGGAAGTTCATCCACCCAAGCGCCCTTTGACTTTTCGAGCTTCTTTTTGATTAGAGTTTTCAGAATTTTGTTGACCGCTTCGACTTGTCCGTTTGCCTGGGGATATGCTACGGATGAGAAGCTTTTATGAATTCTGTGTTCTTGGCACCAGTTGGCGAATTCCTCGCTGTCAAATTGAAGTCCATTGTCTGATATGATTTTGAGTGGGACTCCGTACCTGCACAAAACATTTTTGATCAAGAAGTTAATAACTTTTGCTGAAGATACTTTATTTAGAGGTTCCGCTTCCACCCATTTGGTGAAATAATCAACTGCCACTATAGCATATTTGGCCCCGCCTTGGCCCATTGGTAGCTCGCCGATTAAGTCAATTCCCCATATCGCGAAGGGCCAAGGGCTGGTCATCTGAGTAATCTCGGTTGTTGGTAGCCGAGGGATCTTAGCAAATTTTTGGCATCTGTCACACTTCTTGATGAAATCTAAGGCGTCCTTGCTTAAGGTGGGCCAGAAATATCCGTATCGGAGTATCTTTTTTGCTAATGTTTGCCCCCCGGTGTGATCTCCACAGCTCCTCTGATGGATGTTGGATAAGATTTCCTCGGCTTCCCTTCCGGCGACACACCTTAATAATGGGTTGGAGAAACCGCGCCGATAGAGGATGTCTTCTTGTATCGTATAGCGGGACGCTTTCCTCAAGATTTTCTTGACTTCATTGCGCCCGTTGGGTAGTGTGCCACCTTGTAGGTAGTCTCGGATGGGAGTCATCCAAGTTGCTTCTTCGGCTGCGGCTATCAGATTCACTTGTTCAAAACTCGGGACCGTTTGCTTTGAGATGGTTACTGCCCCGAAGATGGCGATGTCTCTCATACTCGCTTGCTTCGCCAATTCGTCGGCCTCTTGGTTCTCTTCCCGAGGGATGTGTTTGACTAAGTACTGATCCAATCTGCTGAGAAGCAACTTGGTCTTCTTTAGATATGCGATGAGTCGTTCCTCTCGAGCTTGGAATTCCCCTAGTATTTGATTAACAATAAGTTGAGAATCGCTGTGAAGACACAAAGAATTGGCTCCGATTTCTATGGCAATTTCTAGTCCAGCTATCACTGCTTCATATTCAGCATCGTTGTTGGTGGCAGCGAACTCCAACCTTATAGCATAGTGCAGTTTATTTCCCTTGGGAGTGATTATTACCACACCTGCCCCCGAGCCTTGTTCGTTAGATGCACCGTCCACAAAGAGATTCCACTTGATATCTTCCGTTATTTCCAGTTGCTCCTTATCCTCGTTGGTAGTGAATTCTGCAATGAAATCAGCCATGGCTTGTCCCTTGATGGCGGTGCGAGGGTGATAGGTGATATCATATTGACTCAGCTCAATACACCATTTAAGTAGTCGCCCGGAAGTGTCGGGACGATGGAGTACCTGCCTCAGTGGTTGATCGGTCAGAACTTTGATGGAATGGGATTGGAAGTAGTGACGTAGTTTTCATGAAGTGGTTAGTAAACAGTATGCTAACTTTTCAAGCTTAGGATATCTGACTTCTGCCCCAGTAAACCTTTTACTGACGAAGTAAACTGGTCGTTGCGTGCGGTTGTCTTCCCTTACCAAGGCAGCGCTTAGAGCGTGAGATGACACAGCAAGGTATAGGTATAATTCTTCGCCTTCGCTTGGGGTCGAGAGTACCGGTGGTTTCTGGAGGTGTTCGATTAGGTTAAGGAAAGCGGTTAAGCATTCGTCCGTCCATTCGAACTTTCCTTTATCTTTCTTTAGAGCTTCGAAAAAGGGGACGCACTTGTCCGTTGCTTTGGAGATGAATCGGCTTAGGGCAGCCACTTTTCCATTTAGGCTTTGCATTTCCTTTCGGGTGGAAGGTATTTTGATGTCCCTTAATGCTCGGACTTGTTCAGGGTTTGCTTCTATCCCTCGGGCATGGACGATGAATCCTAAGAATTTTCCCGATGACACTCCGAAGGAGCACTTTAGTGGATTCAACTTCATTCCATACTGTCGAAGTACCTGGAACATTTCGCCTAGGTGGCTTACGTGATCTTTGGCTTTCCGTGATTTTACCAGCATGTCGTCTACATATACTTCCATTGTTCGTCCTATTAGCCCTGCGAACATCTTGTTGACGAGGCGCTGGTAGGTGGCTCCTGCATTTTTAAGTCCGAAGGGCATCACTTTGTAGCAGTATAAACCCCGGTCGGTGATGAAACTAGTGTGGTCTTGGTCGGGAGCATGCATAGGAATTTGGTTATATCCTGAGTATGCATCCATAAAAGACAGGAGTTCGTGCCCGGCTGTGCTGTCTACAAGTTGGTCGATTCTGGGAAGCGGGAAGCAATCCTTTGGGCAGGCGTCGTTTAGGTTGGAGAAGTCAATGCAGGTCCGCCACTTCCCATTAGCCTTCTTTACTAGTACCGGGTTGGCGATCCATTCTGGGTAAATAGCTTCTCGTATGAAGTCATTGGCGAGTAGATTCTTTACTTCTTCATCGAGGGCTGCTGATCGCTCTGCCCCCATACTTCTCTTTTTTTGTTTTACAGGCGCCTTGGTAGGATCAATGTTTAATACGTGGCACGCTATGTCGGGGGAGATTCCGGTCATGTCAGCGTGTGACCAAGCGAATACATCCGAGTTGTGGCGGAGAAAATCAATGAGTTGTTCCTTCAATTCAGCTTTCAGCTGGGACCCAATTTTCAGTAGCCTACTTGAGTCGTGCTTGTCTACAGATATAAACTCCATAGCCTCTGCAGGCTCGGCGGTGGCCTCCTCTTCTTTGTCCCTAGGGTCTAATTCGTTGAAAGGGTCGCTGGTGTATCGAAGAGGAGGGGCTTTCTTTAGTTGCTATGCTTCAAGGTTTTTTGTGCAGAGGGCAATCTCTACACCTTTCCCCTTATCTTTCTTGTGGTTGTTACGAAGTTCGGTTACATAGCAGTCTCGTGCAATATCCTGGTCTCCTTCCACTTCCCCTACCCCATTGTCTGTTGGAAATTTCATTTCAGGCACCATGGGGCTAGGACAATCTGGAAGTCAGACAAGGCTGGTCTTCCTAAGAAGGCGTTGTAGGCCGAATGATTTTCTACCAGCACAAACGTTTGTTTCCTTACAACGGAGCGGGGATGGCTTCCAATCTCAACAAAGAGGTCCAGCTGCCCGAGGGGCATCTTCGCATCCCCAGTGAAACCGTGTAGTGGTTTATCGCAGGGAGATACATCCTTCATTGATAGCTTCATTTTGTCGAATGCGTGTTTGAACAGGATATTTACAGAGCTTCCAGTGTCTACCAGGATTCGGTAAACTTCGGCGGGACCGAGTCGGGCAGAGATAACCATGGGATCCATGTGAGGGTACTGTCTTCCTTCTAGGTCGCGTTTACTGAATGTGATGTCATCACTTTCTTTCCGCTTTGGGTGGCGCTCTTCTATAACCGTATTGACACAGTCTCTACTGTCTCTAAGCGACTTCCCATATCTTTCCATCTCTCTCCAACTTCTGTCTGCGATGTGCGGACCTCCTGAGATGGTATGGACCACTATCTTCTCTTGACTAGAGCTGCTAGCGTTGCGGTTTCCTCTGTCGGTCCCTGGTGAGGGTAGCCTTGGGTTTTCATTGGCAGGAGCTGGAGTTCTGTCTTGACTTTTTACATAACGCTCCAGTTTCTTCCTTCTGATGTGTTCCTCAATCAGATCTCGGAGATGATGGCATTCGTTGGTATCATGTCCGTGAGATTCGTGGAAGCGGCAGAATTTTCCAGACTTCTGTGCGTTATCTGATTCCTTCTTGTATGGTGGGCGTTTATATCTAACTTCGCCTTGGGTGGCAAGGAAGATATTTTCGACGGTCTCGTTCAAAGGGGTGTAAGTGTCGAATCTTGGTCCTGGCCGATATAGGCGCTTTTCTACCTTCTTGCCCCCAGCATTGTCTCTGGAATCATTTCTTCGAACGTCCCTCGCCACGGCAGGGGCGTTGCCATGGGTCGTCTTACTTTGCTGTCCTGACTGCCCCTCAATGGCAGCATCCTCAAGCCTCATGTATTTCCCGGCTTCATGGAAGAAATCGGGTAAAGTAGCTGGTTTTTCTTTTGTCAACCTTCTAGCAAATTTAGTGTCCGGATGCACCCCACTGCAGAGGGCCATTAGGATAAGCTTCTCATCGGCATCTTGAACTGCGGCTGCTGCAGCGTTGAATCTGGTTAGGTATTGCTGCAGCTTTTCTCCGGGTTTCTGTTTGACGCTGGATAAGGAATAAGCGTCCTTAGGTTGCTCCACATGAATGCGGAACTGACTGATAAATTTTTCTTTCAACATTTCCCATGAGCTGATGGATCCTTGGGGTAGATGACAGAACCAGGAGGTAGCAAGATCTGCTAAGAAGAGCGGAAAGCATTTGCACAGTACTCCCTCTGTTGCTCCACTCATGAGCATATGCTGCGTGTACCTCTGTAAGTGTACAACGGGATCGGAGGTTCCTTTGTAGGGTTCCATTGTTGGCATCTTCCATTCTCGGGGGGTGATAGCAATTTCGATATTGCGGGCAAAAGGGCTGGTTACCCTGGCGCCTATCCCTCGATCTCTTTGCTCCCGCTGGACACACTCTCTGAATAAGCGTGCCATCCTTTCATCAGAACTTGGAGCGGATAGAAATGAGTTTGGTTCTGTTCTGTGGGATTGATTCCGTCCAGACGACCTGTAGGGATGGTATCGTCTATCATTCCTCATATTTTCCCCGTGGCTGCCTTTGGTCTTCTGGGAGCATGCTTGGGTCAGCTACAGTTGGCCCTTGCCTTGATCTCCCCCTGTTGGGTTCTGATCTAAGCACTTCCTCGGGTCCAACTTCGGGCTGAACTCTAGCTCGGCCCCGTTCACCGGTGTTTCTGTTGTTAGGCAGCATGACAGGCTCAGCTACAGTTGACCTTCGCCTGGTACCTTCCCCGTTGGGTTCGATACCAAACGTTTCCTCAGGCCTAACTTCGGGCTGTGCTCGGTCTCGGCTCCTACCACGGCTACTTCTGCCGTTAGCTCCTTCGAAGAAGGAAGATCTTTGCTGTCTCTGAGATCCTCCAGACTGGGACTCGCCCCATGATTCAGTGTTGCGGTTGGATTCTTCAGCGTCCCTCAAGCGTGACATGAGATGGTCCACCAAGGCTTCCTGCTGGGACGTGAAGCGGTTAGTTACTTCAACCACAACTCTGTCCAGATCTGCTCTAGTAATTGCTGCAGGCTGTTCTGCGGCGGGAGCAGTTGGGTTAGCCTGTTCTCCATTTGTTACCGTTGCTGGAGGAGGACGATTTACTTGATTCGTGACAGCTGGATCTGGAAGACTGCTGGATGCGATGTTTTTTCCTTTGTTAACATCTTTTCTCTGTTTGGGAGGCATGTTTTCCAAGTGGCGGACGATGCTGTTAGGAAAACTTGTTAAGTAGATGAAGCTGAAGCTTCGAGCTTCTAGTTCTCAGTGAAAGCACCAAAAATGTTTGCACAAAAAATGGACAAACACCTCAAAGTCGTATGATTTAGTAGAGCTTATGTTGTTCTTAGCGATTTTGGAGGTTTATGCAAATATATGAAAAGCAGGGATTAAACTGTAAAAAAGACACGCAAGTTTATAGTGGTTCAGCCAGAATGTGCCTACGTCCACTTTATATGTTATTTCACTTCTCTAGTTTTGATTACAAGTACAAAGCTTTGATACGAGTAAAAGAAAGTTGTTTGAAGAGTTCCTTCCGTGCTTGAGCTCTCAAAACTTGTCCCCATTGTTGTACCCCTGCCCCTCTATTTATAGAGTGAGGTTGGGAGCAGGGGTCTTGGATGTATATAGCTGCTGGTGGGCCTGGGCTGATGCAATCTGGCCTGGCACACCTTGGTTCGGCATCCCATGGTTCGGTGGTAGGAGTGCGATGGTTTGGACCGGTAATGCTTGGTCCGGGGGTTTGGTTCGGTGAGGTTGGTCCGGTGGTTGGTTTGGTGAGGCCGGATGTAGCTTGGTTCGGTGGTTGGTTTGGTGAGGCCGGATGTAGCTTGGTTCGGTGGTTGGTTTGGTGAGGCCGGATGTAGCTTGGTTCGGGGGTACTTGGTTGAATCTCGGTTCGGTAGAAGGAGTAGTGTTGTGTGTAGGGTTGGACCGATGAACTGATGCGGTCCGGTGGGAGACGGGATGTGGTTGGTTCGGTCATGAGTCTTGGAGGAGAGTTTGGACTTGCTTTTTGGTTTGGTGGTAGAAATGCACACAACAGGTTCATATGCAAACAAGGTTTATATGAGGATTATATGAAGGCTAACCATGCTGAAAGTAAATATAGAACTTCTCTGCTGCTTGTTCTGCTTTAAAACGGTTTGAACTTTAGTTTCAAAAATCATAACCTCCCAAACCAACGAGTTTTAGCTAAATCGGTCAACGTGGAAGTTGTTTGTATTGATCTGAACTATTTTTAAAAATTGACAGAACTAGATTTTTTAGGAATTGAGTGAGATACTCTAAAATCAGTAAGAGGCCAAGGATGAACATTTACTTCAAAAATTGTTTTCCCCCAATCCAAAAAGAATTGCTCGACGTCATAGATTTCGATGAAGTCGTATGGAGGGGAGGTATTTTTGGTATAAGTTCGACTCGATTCTATGATGATGTTTGACATTCGTCAAAGGCTAAGGTTTGAGTTTTCTCTAGATCGGGGCGACGATTCGCGATTTGAGGGTTTGCGTGGTGTCCGGGGTGGAGAGCAGCACCAGCGGCAGATTATTGGGGGGGATCGACAAAAATTGAATAATTATTTAAATTGTTTCTTTATCCTTGTCATTTAGTAGCCAAACCTGTTATAGTGCCAGGGAAACGTTGACGAGTTTATTTTGAAAACACGTCCGTAATAAATTCCTATATTTGAATATTGTCACCCTAAATAATAAATTGTTTGTTTTAAACATTTTACCCCTTTAAATTTATTACTTGGAAACCAGGATCGAATATCAGCATTATTCGAAACTACTTCGATTTAATTATCTCCGAACCTTTATGGGTTTGATTATAGAGTTTAATAGGCTGGAATTTAATTAGTTTAATAAATTCGGTTATTTTAATTGGTAATTGTACTTAGACAATGTTAGAAATATCGACGGATTTCTGAAAAGTGTTTCGGTTAAAAATAGATGATAACTCGTCGTGTTTGTATGAGTTACCTTGGTTTCAAAGATTTTTATAACTTAAGTTTTTCAAACTTAGTAGGTTTACTCACGCTGGTTTCCAGCCTGACTCGGGTGCTACTTATTTGTAATGCTCGTGTTAGACCGAGTATTACAGAATTTCAGGTTAGGACGCTCTTGGAGCTCAAGAGACGAGCTGGATGATAGAGACGTATTGGTTATATTCCGATGTGTATTGTAGGCTGTATAGATATCAGTTGAGGACAAGTTATTATAACTATCTAGATTTGTTGTACTCTGATATCTTGTATGTATATTAACAATTACAGCTTTTCTTTGTATAAAATGATGTTATTGTATATTATATTTTGTTCCGCTGCGATTGTGAGATTATGTGCGGTTGTTTTCTGTTTCTTATTCTATCTCTTTTTCTTAAAAACCTAACAACCTGGTGTTTCCAGCACTCGATTGCTCGGCACTCTATACAGTGAACGTATTAGTGTCGATTTTCGGGGGTTGAAAATCGTCCGGTCGTTACACGTAGTATCAGAGTGGAAGGTTAAGCGAGAACCTTGGCTCTAGTGGGGATTACTCATTAGAGATAGGTTCGGTAGTGCCCTAAAATGAGTTGAGTGTATTATATATGAGGGCGTACTTGTTATTTTCTTATATAATGATTTTAAAACGGTTTTAAAAATAATTTTTATAAGATTATATTTTGAAATAATTTTTTTTGAACTATTATAGTATATTAAGTTGATTGGTTGTTGTTATTGAAATTGAATAAGATTATAAGACTTAAGTAGTAAAACTTATAAAACCAAATAGGAATCTTAGGTAAGAATGAACTATACAAATAAGTTAAGCTAAACGTAGAATCAAAACAGAGTTTTAAAGCCGGAGATTTCGAGAATGTTTTTCAAAAAGTGTTTTGAAATGAAACAAATTTACCCTGATTGTATTATATATATAGGAATAAATCTCTAAGGAAATTTCTGTGGAAAAGTATGGTGTGTTTGGTTTCAAGATATGATAATATTGATTATTATCATAAATTGGTTATTATGTCTAAATAAAGGATGTTTATTACAGAATAAACAATGATGAAACATAGTGAAATGTTTATGGAAGTGAAATTATATAAGTTGAATTTAAAAATATGACTTATATTAAAAATGGATCTTAAGTGTGAAGTTTTGAATCTAGTCCCAGAAATTTTAAAAATTGTTTGAAAGTGTTGAAGGAAATAATAAATAATATTATTTAGAATAATTTTAAATATAGAAATCTTTGTTTTAAAAACTAGAGTTGTTTGAAGATGAATTTGTTTTGGATTAAAAACCAAGAATGGTTTAAATTTAAAGTGTGACATGATATGTGAATGGGATATATGTATATATATGTGGATATATATATATATATGTATGATTTCAAAGTTGATTTTAAATAAATAACTGGGTGTTTGAATTCTGAAATTCTCCTTAAAATGAGGAGTATAACCCAAAGGGAAATAAGTTTTTGTACTTATAAGTGGGAAGTGATATTGATAAGAAATTTAAATTTGGAGTGCAAAGATTTAAATTGAGTAAGTTAAAAGGGAATAAAACGGGTTTGAATTCTGGAAATTTGAAATGAACCAGATTATCAAATTAGTGGATTAAATTATGATGACCGAAACAAATAAAAGAATATTTGGAAATAAGAATAAAGTTGAAAATTTGACTAATCAAGGTTTAATTATAGGTTAGGAAGTCCTATTAGAATCTAGTCCAAGTTGTAAGAGATGGCTAAAGGAGAATAATGGAAGGCAATGCGTAAGGAGCGGAGAGCCGCCGCTCATAAGGCACAGGAAGAAGCAATACTGGAGCATGAGAAACGGGTTAGGGAAAGGGCTGGACCAGGTCCTTATGATGATGTCACATGCTATAGATGTCACAGTAAAGGGCATTACGCAGCTAAGTGCAGTAAACCAAGAAAGGAAAAGAATAAAGAAGTCAAATTGTTCCGCTCTGAGATTTTATGCTTTAAGTGTCAAAAGAAAGGACATTTTCTAAACCATTGCCCTAAAGTGAGGAAGGGGAAACGTAAACCTGTGATACCAATCGATGGATCAACCATTTGCTACCATTGCAAAATGATGGGACACATCGCTAGGGATTGTCCCAAGAGACGGAGGAAAAGGAAAGTTATGGAACGCCCTATGGGTGGCGTGGAAGTCATCCATAAAGATGGAAGTGTAGAGTTCTTTTGTGGCATGCTATAAGTGGGGACACTCTATTGCAAATTGCATGGACGGGCTTGGCCCGTTGGTAGGAAGTCTGTAAGGATGTTTTATGAAGAATGCTAGGGTTCTGTTCTTTCCTAAACCCCTAGGTGGTGGTGAAGGCGTCTAGATTTATGACCTTTTGTAAGACTTTTATTATAGATAAATGGATGTAATGTTGAACTCGCTAGTGTTGTAGTCTATCGATGATGTGAAATATTTTGTAGAAGTACGATCTGATATAAAATCACTTTTTACATTAATTTGAACGGAAATTTATAATTGCTTAATTATAATGTTGTAATTGAATTGAATCAATTCGGAATTGGAATGGGAATCGAAGATAATTCAAATTGAAATTGGGATTGAATCAACCTAAATGGAAGTGAAAATTGAAAATTTGATTTGTATTAGAGATTGGGAATTGAATTAGTTTGACCTTGAAACTATTTCCAAATAAATTATTTTAATATAAACTGCTTTAAACCTATCTTCTTAAATATTCAAATTATTTTGGATTTTCCAAGCTATTTACTATACAAACCATTCTTTTTAAAACTCAAACCACCTTATATTAACTATTTAACTATTTTAAACTAGTCAAGCTATTTTCTAAATTCAAAACTGGTCGGAGTGGAAAATATATATATTTGGATCATGGATTTGAATACTAATTGGGATAAACTGAAGTTAAAACCCAAATGGAATTCGAAGCAATTTTGAGTTGGAACCGAAATTGAGATATCAAGGCAAAAATGATTTTGAAATTGAATAGTATATTTTAGAAAAATAAGATGATTTTAAAATGAAGATGGAATAGTTAATATAACGGAAACTTACTTTATAAGGAGTAAGAAATGTTACAAATAATTTTGAAAAGTAATTGAACTTGGATATATTTGATTTGGCATAAATAAAGTTATATATATTTCTTATATATATTCAAACTTGCCTTATTTATAACCAGAAAGAAATGATCTTTGAAGGATATTTGAAATACAAAATGGGGTTTATACAAGTATGAAGTGGACTAAGAAATTTTTGATCTGAAAATTATTCAAGTTGAAAAGAATAATTTTATATGAATATGAAAATAAAACTGAGAGGGTTTGGAACTCATTGATTTTGAAAGGCTTTTGATTTTGGCAAAAAGTCAATTTTGGAAATTTGGTTAACCAAATTTGAGAACTATCGATTTTGAAGATATCGATTTTGTATAGATAAAGTTTATATGTGATACATCTAAACAATATGATTTGAAAGGTACTATATATCTATATAGTATGATATGTTTTGAGAAAGGTATGGGAAAAAAGGCACCCCAATGAGAGTTGAAACTTATAGTAGGAGATCCATTGGGTGGTTCTGCCTAGAACCCTAAGGGCGGGTTCAATGAAATTGAGATCCCAAAGGACGTCCGGACAAAAACTCGAGTTCTTGATGATCATTTGTTGGGTAGAGTAAGTTGGGTGGTGCTAATGCCTATAGTTACATTGGGTTTTGCCGTGATGGCAACGTAACTTTTTTTGTAACTGCGATCTATCGCAGTTCCATAGCGTAAGTCGAGTGGCAGTGATTGCCTACAATCTACGTTTGATTTCGCTGGGATAGCGACGTAACATCGGTAGATTGCGATCTATGTGGTTTGGTTCCATAGCGGAATTCGTGTGGCAGTGAGTGCCTACAGTCTACACTGCGTTCCACTAGAACAGTGACACAACTTTGTGTAGTCTGCGATCTATGTGGTAAATTTTCGTTTGGCAGCGTAATTCGAATGGCGCTGATGCCTACAGTTACATGGGTTTTGCTGTGATAGCAACGCAACCCTGGGTGTAGCTGCGATCTGTGTAGTTGCCATGGCGAAAGTCGAAAGGTGCGGATGCCTACAGTTTTCTTATGGATTTCGCCGAGATGGCGACGTAAACATCGTGCTAACTGCGACCCATGGGAGGGGGTGATGCTTTCCATAGCATTTTCACCGGGTGTTGAAAACGGGTCTACTAAGTACTTATTGATTTTCAATCCTACGCCTGATCAACGTGTGACTAAATTTATGTGAGAACAAGGATGGACTTGTTAAGACATCGAGTTATAAAAGGTATTTTCATACAAAACTAGCTTGGTAATACTATGGGATTTTAAAGTGTTTTAAATTGTATAATAAAAGAGTAAGGAGTTAAAATGTTTAAAGAATGATTTAATTAATAATACACATCAAAATTAAAATTCTCGTTTCGTTCCTTTTCGAGGACGAAAAGTTCTAAGGGGGGAGGAATGTAACGGCCCCGAATTTTTAACGTATTTTAATTGGGTGATTTATTGATTTAAATTATTGGGATGTTAATTTTGATTGGTCGAATAAATAAATTTTCTGATGTTAAAAATAACTGAATCTATAAAATTGATTTAAAAACTATATAAACCTTTAAATTAATAGAATTTTAGGGTATGATTGATTTAAAGCATATAAGATTTTAAATTGAAATTTTTTTCTTCTGGATATGATAAATATCGTAGTTATATGTATGTATGTATATATATATATATATAAACTCCACCATTTAAATTAAGATAAATATCCATAAATGTATATATGTAAATTTATACAAGCTTTATGGTGTTTGATTATATATAATGTATATATATGAATATATGCCATATGAAGTAAAATATAGGAAAGTAGTATAAATGTGAATATATATATATATATATATATATAATGACAAAATATACATAGTAAATGTATATGTATACATGTATGTGTGCAAGAAACATCATCATGGCAAGCATTTAATTCAAAGCTTACAAAACATTTTATCAAAGTCAAAACAAAATCAAGTCATGTGAAAAACAAATCATCTTTTATTAAATCAAGTCACAAATAATATGAAATAAATATATATATAAGCTTTATGATAATTAAAAATATACAAGCATATAAGTAAAATATATATAAGTATTTATGTGTGTATGTTATAAAAATATTGTAAAAGAATATATATACATGAATATAAAACTTCATAATGGAAAAATTCAAACTTATGGATATATGTATATATATTTATATTAAATGGTGAACATGCAAATGTATGTAACATGTGTGTGTTTAAAAGTATATAGAAATGTGTAAGTATATATATATATAAATGTACATGGGCCATATGAAGTAATGTATGTGAAAATTTTTATAAATGTAAAAATATATATGTGATGACAAAATAAATGTAAGTATAGGTGTATGTATGCTTAAAGGATAGTGGATATGAAATTTTATATAGATGTATACATATAAAGGCTTCATGATGGAAAAGGAAAATAATAATAAAAAATAAAATTATAATAAAATGTATATATAAATAGAGAGATAAATACTTGTGTTGCGTTATATGTGTACCTGTTATAATATATGTGGGCAGAACTTTGCATATGGTCTAAGTTGTGAGAAATATATATATGTATATATATAAGGATATATATATATGGATAAGCTTAAGGGAACATCATGATGGAAAATTTTCAACTCAAACCATAATATATCTAATCACCAAAAGATTAAATCAAACCCATATAAAAATCACATCAGATAGAAAATCAAATCGAAAAGAAGAAAAGAAAAATAAAAAAAATAAAATAAAGGAAAACATGGTAGCCTGTACATGCAAGCTTCAGCCTCCCTATGCATCTGTACAAAGCCATCTCATTACTTACACAACACACTTCACTCTTCTATATATGTATGCATACCCGAGTGCTCTTGTTCACAAAAAAAAGAGATCTGCCATTAAAAGAAAATAGAAGGGAGCTAGTGCTCAAACTCGACCATAACAACAGAGTGCTTCCTTTCCTTTTATAAAAAACTGTGAGTAAACTTAGTCCTTCATATTGGATATTTATATACGTCCACATATTGTAAATTTGAGTAAATGCTTTCATTTTGTCATGGGTTCATATGCAAACAAGTTTTATATGCTGATTATATGAAGGTTAACCATGCTGACAGTAAATATAGAACTTCTCTGCTCCTTATTCTGCTTTAAAACGGTTCGAACTTTAGTTTCAAAAATCATAACCTCCCAAACCAACGAGTTTTAGCTAAATTGGTCAACGTGGAAGTTGTTTGTATTGATCTGAACTATTTTAAAAATTGATAGAACTAGATTTCATTAGGAATCGAGTGAGATATACTCTAAAATCAGTAAGAGGCCAAGGATGAATATTTACTTCAAAAATTGTTTTCCCCCAATCTAAAAAGAATTGCTCGACGTCATACGTTTCGATGAAGTCGTATGGAGGGGAGGTATTTTTGGTATAAGTTCGACTCGATTATATGATGATGTTTGACATTCGTCAAAGGCTAAGGTTCGAGTTTTCTCCAGATCGGGGCGACGATTCGCGATTTGATGGTTAGCGTGGTGTCCGGGGTGGAGAGCAGCACCAGCGGCAGATTTTTGGAGGGGATCGAAAAAAAATTTTGTCGCACATTTTTGGGGCTTAGACGTTTTGTTAGGGCTCGGTCGGATCTTGGGGAAGGAGGTCGGAAGTGGAAAGGAGGGTACAGCCGTGTCGAGGAGGTGAAGAAAGATACGTTGGCGGTCTTCGTTAGTCGAATGGATGGGCGGAGTTTCGTGCAAGGTGCACGCGTGCACAATATCTCTTGCTGGAATTGTTTAAGAAAGGAGGAAGAAGAAGAAGGAGGGGGAAGCAAAAAGGAAGGCGGTTCATTGTTTTCGGTGAACGTTGGGCTTGGCCCATTTGTTTAAGTGAGAACTTAAAAGAGAAAAAATAGGCTAAGGAAAGAAAGAAAAAAATAAAGAAAGGAAAAGGAAAAAAATAAAGAAAATGAAAGTAAGGTAAAGAAGAAAAAAGAAAAGAAAATTGTTTGAGTTCTATGTTAAACCATTTTGAGTGGCGGGGTGGTTCATCGACCAACTATGTTGATTAGAACTATTTTGATCAAATCTTATGTAGATAAATAGATAATTAGATTATAAATTGTTAGACTTATGTTAATTAATAAAGTTCATTATTAGTTGGATTAGTTAATTTTAGTTAACTAAAAATGAATTGTTTTATAATTCCTTAGATTATAAGCAAATTTGGATTAAAAATAGAAGCAGTTTTAATTTAATTTAAGTGGATTAAATTCAGGTTGCGAATTGTAATATGAGCTGTAAATCATTGAATTTGTTAATGATCTATGTTTTGGTTTACGGCTCTTGAATAATTATTTAAATTGTTTCTTTATCCTTGTCATTCAGTAGCCAAACCTGTTATAGTGCCAGGGAAACGTTGACGAGTTTATTTTGAAAACACGTCCGTAATAAATTCCTATATTTGAATATTGTCACCCTAAATAATAAATTGTTTGTTTTAAACAATTTACCCCTTTAAATTTATTACTTGGAAACCGGGATCGGATATCAGCATTATTCGAAACCACTTCGATTTAATTATCTCTGAATCTTTATGGGTTTGATTATAGAGTTTAATAGGCTTGAATTTAATTAATTTAGTAAATTCGGTTATTTTAATAGGTAATTGTACTTAGACAATGTTAGAAATATCGATGGATTTCTGAAAAGTGTTTCGGTTAAAAATAGATGATAACTCGTCGTGTTTGTACGAGTTACCTTGGTTTCAAAGATTTTTATAACTTAAGTTTTTCAAACTTAGTAGGTTTACTCACGCTGGTTTCCAGCCTGACTCGGGTGTTACTTATTTGTAATGCTCGGGTCAGACCGAGTATTACAAAATATCAGGTTAGGACGCTTTTGGAGCTCAGGAGACGAGCTGGATGGCAGAGACGTATTGGTTATATTCCGATGTGTATTGTAGGCTGTATAGGCAGTAGTTGAGGACAAGTTATTATAACTGTTTAGATTTGTTGTACTCTGATATCTTGTCTGTATATTGACAGTTACAGCTTTTCTTTGTATAAAATGCTGTTATTGTATATTATATTTTGTTCTGCTGCGATTGTGAGATTCTATGCTGTTTTTTTCTATTTCTTTTTCTATCTCATTTTCTTAAAACCCTAACAACCTAGTGTTTCCGGCACTCGATTGCTCGGCACTCTATACAGTGAACGTATTAGTGTCGATTTTCGGGGGTCGAAAATCGCTCGGTCGTTACATTAAATTTCTTGATAATGACCAGAACATATATTTAACTTATTTGTGTCGATTTGAAAGTAAATTCTTCATTTGTAAATATTTTCAAAAACTTTCATCCATCTCTTTGTAACTAAATCTTGCATTTAGGAATTTCTCATGTTGCATTTGGATTATGTGGGTAGTATCCGTTGAAAACCCTCACGAGACAACACTCGTCCTATTAGGACACCTAGAGGTTTAACGGCTTATTGCATACGCTCAATGCAATTGTGTTTCCTACGAAAACAGAATTATCTTAGTTTTTCTTTATTTGAGGACGAATAAAAAGATAAGTGTGGGGGTATTTGATATGCATGTAAATGTACATATATTTACATCCATATTTAATCTATTTTTATTTAAATAAATGTCATAATTGGGTATTTTTACATGTTTAAAATCAAATTTCAAAAAATGCTTTTGGGTCATCATTCGTACATCAATTTAGGGGAAAACGGTTATTTTGTGCATATATTAATTTTTTAGAATTTTCGCTTTCACATTTTATTTTTATTTGCTGAAATTTGGATGGAAATATGAAGAGGCTTTCATGTATTCATGCATGAACATGAGAAGAACGTAAATGAAGACAGAAATAAATCAACTCATGCATCTTAGAGGACCCTACCTACCCACTTACCTTGATCTACAATTAGGAGCTAATGCACATGTTAGTGAAGATTAAAGTTACATGCCTACTTAATGGAGGATTAATTAGAGGCCAATGATAACTTGGTGGCCACACTTTCTAAGGGGTATTTTATGTAGTCCCCTAAAATATGCATCACGCTTTTAGGCTTGGATAAATACCCCTCTTATGTAATGTAATGAAGTTTTAGATTTATATTATCTTATCATGCAAGTTGTAGCCTCAAAATTATATGAAATAAAAAGGGCTTCCTAAGCCTCTTTTTCTTTTACTTATTTTTTATTCTTATTTTATTTTCTTGCTCATTTTTATTTGCATGCTCTTTCATTTCATGTTAGTAGCTTAGTTTTATTTTTTTATGCAAGTAGATTAATTTTCTTCTGTTTGCTCTTACTTTGCTTGATTTTTATGTTGAAATTTACAAGTGTTGAAATAATAACACAAATGAGTAGCTAAACCCCTTCAATTTAGGATAATGAAGCTCTCTAAAATTATGTAAATTTAACCTACTGTGTGATTTATGATCTCTTTTATGCTTTATGAAGAGTTTGATTTTGATGTAAGTTTATAAAATGAATTTTATAGTCTATGTTCTATTTACAAATAGGCTATTTTTATTCAAACATAAACACAATTTACATCATCATTTTACTAATTGATTTTTGATTATGAAATGAAGGTAGAAACAAATTTTGATGATCTATGTTGCTAAATACAATAGTAATTACATCATATTTAAAATAGCTTTTGCTTTGACTTCATTTTCATTACAATTGATAAGTGGTTTTATGTGTTGTATTATAGTTTGATGGTTTAAGTTATGTCAATTAATAACATAAATAAACCATACTTATGATAAATACATCACTAATTCCATTTAAGAACAAAATAGAGAGATCATAGATTATTTGCGTATTGATTTATAAAAATATGAGAGTGGATTTGCCTCTAAATTGTTTTCTAATCTCATATTTTCATTCACTTATTCTAGCCAGTTTACAATTTTAGCTTAAAAACAACTTTAAATCTTGGTTTAATTTGCTTGAGTAGAAATTTTAAAATCACATTCAATTCCCTATGGATCGACCCGTACTTTAACAACTCCGTATTTCGAACCATTCAAATCGACAATCATCCACTCATGTCAGACTTGAATTACTCAAAACAACGGATTGTTAATTTATATTTGGCAAAACTTAACATATGCAGTAAATAAATCAATCACAGAATCACAGACACAGAGTAATACAACAATAAGCACTAGAATAGATAAATTGTAGTTCATGAAGCTACTACATAAACATCAGAGTTAAAACAAAATACAACAGAAATCTAGAGTAAATAGAAGTTACTAATACAAAGGTCAATGACATGTCTGAACATAAACAAAAGAAATAAACTAAAATAACAGGAAAGCTGAATAGATAGAAGACAGATCTTCAAGGAAAGCTCCAAGCTCCAAAGGTGAGTCTCAAATGCTATGACACTCAGTCTGATGCAGCAGCGGAATAACAAAATTGATAAAACTATGAAAGTAGGAATCGATGGAATAGAAGATACCGAATGGCCCAAATTCGTTGATCTGAAGATGCCGAATTCTAGCTATCCCAAACACGTTGATCGCGCACGATACCGTGTTTAAAGATCTACGATTCTTGCACGTTGATCTAGCGCACTAGATACCGTGAATCGGCTTCAGCAGTCGTTGAATCGAGCGCACTCGATTAACCGAAAGTGGAGATAGGAGATTACACTCAACTACCAATTTAATGAAAGCATAAAGCTAACAAGCAAAAGTTTTTATTCCAATCAACCCACTTTACAAATGACCCACACTCCGCTATTTATAGAAGTTACAACTCAACACGACTTAATTATGGACAACACTTAGGTCGGCAACGACCTACGACTTAAAATAGTGTGACCTAAAACAGACGCGACCTAAACAGACGTGACCTAAAAGAAACAACAAGTACAATACAACAACATAAGAACAACACACGACTTACAATATTTACATCTCAACACATTACAAACCATCACGACTTACGACCTAACATATGAGCGACCTAAAAAATGTAAGGCAGCAACCTAACTCTTCAGTGCATAAGGTCGAGAGACCTAAAACATTGCTTCAGGACATCTTCGCGACCTAACATAGGTCGTAACCCCTCTTCGCGACCTAACATAGGTCGTAGCTCCTCTCCGCGACCTAACTTAGGTCGTATCTCTTCTCTGCAACCTATCTTCACGCGTCTTATCTTCTAGCGACCTAGCATAGGTCGAATCATATCTCTGCGACCTAAAGTAGGTCGTAATTCAATCTCGCGACCTAACTTAGGTCGTAGCTTGTTAGCTCGTTCGCCTGCCTTCACGCTGAATCCATTAACTCACGTGCCACCTTCACTAGCTCGTGAGCGACCTAAAATTTCGTTAGGTCGTGAGCGACCTAAGTCTTCAACTTCCAACGACTTATCCCCCAGTTTTAGTTCGTTAGGTCGTCTGCGACCTAGGACTTCTTCAGGCTGGACTGCATCATCCTCCCCAAGTTGAGAAAAATTCGTCCTCGAATTTGCGCCCTCTTCTTCCACAACAAACTCATTCTCATGATACGGTATCAGATGTTTAACATTAAACACGTCAGACGTGTACACATCCTCCGGCAGCTTCAACCTGTAAGCGTTTTCATTGATCCGTTTCACAATTGTTACATGACCAATCTTTCGTGCTTTAAGTTTATTGTATGCTCCCACGGGAAAATGATCTTTTGTTAACACATCATATACTAAATCTCCTTCATTAAATTCGACGCTTCTTCGCTTCAAATCTGCAGATCGCTTATACTTTTCATTCGCTTTCTCCAATCGTTCCTGAACGATTTTATGACATTCTGCCAATCCATCAACAAAATAAACAGCCCGTTTAACTGTTCCCTTCGGTTGTGGTACTATTGTCAAATCCAACGGCCCCTTTGGTAAGCTTGAATACACTATCTGAAATGGACTGAAACCCATACTACGGTTTATAGCATGATTATGAGCAAACTTCGCTTGACATAACTTCATATCCCAACTCTTTAGATTATCTTTCACAAGGCACCGTAATAAATTTCCCAAAGATCTGTTAACAACTTCAGTCTGACCATCGGACTGCGGATGGTAAGCACTACTGAAATTTAGCTTTGTTCCTACCATCTTCCACAAACTCAGCCAAAAATGACTTAGAAATCTAGTATCCCGATCATAAACAATGGATTCTGGTAAACCATGTAAGTGATACACTTCTTTAAAGAATAACTCGGCAACACGGACGGCATCAGCTATCTTCTTACAAGCGATGAAATGTGCCATCTTCGAAAACCTGTCCACTACAACATATATCGAATCATTTCCCCTCTGAGTTCTCAGTAATCCCAAAACAAAATCCATACTGATATCAACCCATGGTCTAACCGGCACGGGTAACGGCATATACAATCCCGCATTCGTCACTGTCCCCTTGGAAACTTGGCAAATATGACATCTCTCCACAAACTTTCCAACTTCCCACTTCATCGAAGGCCAATAATAAGATTGAGAAATCAGCTGTAAAGTACGATCTCTACCCACATGACCTTCCTCATGCAACTCCTTCACAATCTTCATTCGTAAGCTTCACTCGGGTATGCACAACCGATTCCCCTTAAAAAGAAAACCATCCACCAATACAAACTCATCCGCCTTCCCCTCCTTGACTTCATCTACATACTTCGCAAAGTAAGGATCATCAACAAATAACTCTGAAAATACACCAAACCCCGTTACTTCAACCTTCATTGTAGTCAGCAAATGATTCCTTCGACTCAATGCATCTGCCACTCTATTCGTAATTCCCGATTTATGCTTCACCACAAATGTAAATTGTTGTAAGTACGCAATCCACGAAGCATGCCTTGCCGCAATCTTGTCCTGTCCCTGCATATGCTTCAACGCTTCATGATCAGTATATAAAACAAATTCTTTATGAAACAAGTAATGTCTCCAGTGTTTGATAGCTTGCACGATAGCATAAAATTCCACATCATATGTATTATATCTCATCTTTGCTCCTGATAGCTTCTCACTGAAATATGAAATAAGATGTCCATTCTGACTCAACACCCCTCCAATCCCAACCTTTGATGCATCAGTATGTAACTCAAACAACAACTGAAAATCTGGCAACACTAGAATTGGTGATGTCGTCAAAAGTTCTTTGATTCGCTCAAAAGCAACCCCTGCTTCCTACGACCATGCAAATTGCTTCCCTTTCATACAATCAGTAACTGGAGCCATCACGCTACTGAAGTGTGGAATGAACCTTCGGTAGAATGACGCCAAACCATGAAAACTTCTAACTTCTGTTATCGTCTTGGGTTGTGGCCAATTTCTGATTGCTTCAACTTTATTCTGATCCACCTGTATACCTCCCCCCGATATGACATATCCTAAAAATAAAACACTATGCGTCATGAACACGCATTTCTTTGTTGCAGCATAAAATTGTTCATGTCATAGTACCATCAATACTTCTCTCAGATGTTGCAAGTGTTCTTCTGAGCTTTTACTATATATCAGTATATCATCAAAATACACCACCATGAATTTCCCAATAAATGGTCTAAAGATTTGATTCATCACCCGCATAAATGTACTTGGTGCATTCGAAAGACCAAACGGCATAACCCGCCATTCGTACAACCCTTCTCTCGTCTTAAATGATGTCTTCCATTCGTCCCCTGGTCTGATTCGAATTTGATGATAACCACTCTTCAAATCGATCTTCGAAAAGATAGTAGCTCCGCTCAACTGATCCAACAAATAATCAAGCCTTGGCATAGGAAATCTGTATCTCACTGTAATCTTATTCAACGCCCGACTATCAGTGCACATCCTCCACGTCCCATCCTTCTTCGGTACTAACAATGCTGGCACAGCACATGGACTTAAACTTTCCTACACACGCCCCTGTTCAAGCAATTCTTCCACTTGCCTTTTCAACTCCTCGTGTTCCTTTGGACTCATTCTGTAGTGTGGTCTATGTGGAAACACAGCACCTGGAACAAGATCAATCTGATGTTGAATGTCTCTCAACGGTGGTAACTCCGTTGGTAGCTCCTCAGGAAATACATCGTCAAACTCTCCTAGCACTGGTTTCACTTCTTCAGGGATCTCAACCACTTCATGACTCTCACGTCCAATCAACAAGAATACCTCAGGCTCCTCTTCTACCTCCTTAACAAACTCCTTCAAAGATAGCAACGTTTTAAGCTCTTTAATCTCCTCCAACTTGCTTTCCTCTTGTTGTCGCTTCTTGGGAACTAGAGTAATCTTGGTGCCTTCAAACATGAAACTGTAGCTGTTCGTACGTCCATCATGTTGCACCGCTCTATCATACTGCCACGGTCTCCCCAACAATAGATGACATACGTCCATATCCACAACATCACACCAAATTTCATCCTTGTATTTCTTTCCAATTGAAAAATTAACACAAGCTCTTCATCCAACTTTCACCTCCCCACCTTTCCTCAACCAAGCTAACTTGTAAGGTTTCGGATGTTTCTCTGTCTTCAATGACAACTTCTTCACAGCTTCTGTAGAGATAATATTATCACAGCTTCCCGCATCAATGACAAACTTGCAAACCCTTCCCAAGATAGTACATGTTGATTGAAAGATGTTACTCCTCAACCAGCTAGTCTCTTCCTCCTGCTTCGGTGTCAAGCAATTCCTCCTCATCATCAATGTATATCCATCATCTCCCGACAACAACTCTTCCTCCTCAACCGGTAATGAATTAGAACATTCAGCCTCCTCATCCTCATCCTCAACCTCAGCTATCATCGTTCGCTTCTTTGGCTTTGTACATTCATTGCTTTTGTGACCAAGCTCCTGACATTGAAACATTTGATACCACTATTGATCCTGGTCTTAGCAACTTCATTAACAACCGGTTTTGCAACAGCCTTCGAAACATTCGCACTGCTACTAGCCCCTTTCATTGTATTGTTGGAATTTGTAAACACACCACCACCTCGTCTCCCTTGTTTCTCCCAAGCAAGTGCTTTCTGATGTGCCTCAGCGATAGATCTGGGATCAAACATGTTCACCATATCTTGAATCTGCATTCTCAACCCTCCAACAAATCTAGCTGTTAGCTGCTCCTCCGTTTCCATAATATCATTCCTGGCAATAAGCTGATAAAATTCATCTGCATAATCATTAACAGTCTTAGTTCCTTGCCTCAAGTTCTGCAAATGTTGATACATAAGAGACTGATAATTGTAAGGTAAGAATGTAGCTTTCATCAACTTCTTCATCTTTTCCCATGATTGAATCTTTGACTTCCCCATCCATTCACGTGTAAGTTTGGTTTGCTGCCACCACGCCAAAGCTCTTCCCCTCAACCTTGTAGCAACCAACTTCACTCTACGATGTTCTGGAACCTCCTTGAAGTCAAAAATCTCCTCCACATTAGACAACCAATCCAAAAACTCAGCTTGCATACCACCTTTGAATTTTGGAATTTCAGTCTTCATCCCTGATTCCCATCGACGATCATCTTCAACATCCCTATATGCATTTCGTCCTTGGTCTCGATCTCGATAATGAATATTGCTTCTATCACTCTCTTCATCATAATCACGTGAATTTCGATATCGATCTCGACCATTAACATCTCTTCGATCACGCATGTCTCTTCTACTATGTCGTTCTTCATCATGATATGGTTCATACTCAAACTCACGTTGAGTTCTTCTTTCTTCATCCTGATACTCATGGTGATCTCTTCTCATCGAAACTGATTGATTCTCTTCTTCCTCGATCAGATTGTGGCGATACCCTTCTCGCTTCCGTAACCGATGGCGAAACTCGGTTTCCTCCATGGTTCGAGATTGGCGACCTCCTTCTTTGACCTTGATTCAAATCATTCATCAATTTCTCTAACCTTCCAATACCTTCATCTAAATTCTCATTGAATTTGTTACTTATGCGTTGTTCCATTTGCTCGGCATCTTCCCTCTTGTACAAATCTTCAATATTTTGATGTCGATTAGCTCTTCTTGGCGGCATGATTCGAAATTTCACAAACGCTTCAATATATCAAATGATGCACGGCCATCTACTCCAATCTTTGGCGCGCAAAGCTTCTACAATTCAAACACCTTTCAAACTTAGATCCAAAATGAGATGGATCGAAATCTTCAACTTCGTTGCAACTTCGCGATGAACACTATGAACAACAAGCTTCTCCAAATGATGTACGGCTTCACTTAACTCCTCAAACTCTTCAAATAAATTGGCTCCAAGACTCGGCTTAGCTATGATTGGCTAAGTCTAGCTCTGATACCAAATGATGCAGTAGCGGAATGACAAAATTGATAAAACTGTGAAAGTAGGAATCGATGGAATAGAAGATACCGAATGGCCCAAATTCGTTGATCCGAAGATGCCGAATTCTAGCTATCCCAAAGACGTTGATCGCGCACGATACCGTGTTTAAAGATCTACGATTCTTGCACGTTGATCTAGCGCACTAGATACCGTGAATCGGCTTCAGCAGTCGTTGAATCGAGCGCACTCGATTAACCAAAAGTGGAGATAGGAGATTACACTCAACTACCAATTTAATGAAAGCACAAAGCTAACAAGCAAAAGTTTTTATTCCAATCAACCCACTTTACAAATGACCCACACTCCGCTATTTATAGAAGTTACAACTCAACACGACTTAATTCTGGACAACACTTAGGTCGGCAACAACCTACGACTTAAAATAGTGCGACCTAAAACAGACGCGACCTAAACAGACGTGACCTAAAAGAAACAACAAGTACAATACAACAACATAAGAACAACACACGACTTACAATATTTACATCTCAACACATTACAAACCATCACGACTTACGACCTAACATATGAGCGACCTAAAAAATGTAAGGCAGTGACCTAACTCTTCAGTACATAAGGTCGAGCGACCTAAAACATTTCTTCAGGACATCTTCGCGACCTAACATAGGTCGTAACCCCTCTTCGCGACCTAACATAGGTCGTAGCTCCTCTCCGCGACCTAACTTAGGTCGTATCTCTTCTCTGCGACCTATCTTCATGCCTCTTATCTTCCAGCGACCTAGCATAGGTCGAATCATATCTCCACAACCTAAAGTAGGTCGTAATTCAATCTCGCGACCTAACTTAGGTCGTAGCTTGTTAGCTCGTTCGCCTGCCTTCACGCTGAATACATTAACTCGCGTGCTACCATCACTAGGTCGTGAGCGACCTAAAATTTTGTTAGGTCGTGAGCGACCTAAGTCTTCAACTTCCAACGACTTATCCCCCAGTTTTAGTTCGTTAGGTCATCTGCAACCTAGGACTTCTTCAAGCTGGGCTGCATCACAGTTTGACCCCACCATAAAGCAAAACACAAAACACTCGAGTCGGGATTAACATCTTATACAAGTAAATCAACTCAAGCGAAATGTCCTGGTGAAATGCAAATAACTTAAAGGACGTTTGGGATTCCCATCCTTTAAGGATTCGTTAAACTATCTACATACATAGTACAATACTCTATATAGATAATGTCTATAGTAAAGTAAACTATTAAAATAGCATTAATGCATTACCCATATCCCCCTTAACACATTTTTATATATTCCCGTAGTCTATACAGATATTGTAAGCTCCACCAAATCGGTGGTTTACTCAGGGAGCACTCCATGGGTATGGTACAAACCAAACTCGTAGAAGGCGCGATAAGGCATGTGACAAGGCATGCGAGGCAATGCTAGAGTAGGAATCTATCGTTTGCGCCCCGGACTAGTGGTAACGCATAGCAGCTACTACCGCCCACCTCGAGACACACTCCTAAATCAAAGGTGCACCCAATCAAATCACAAAGTAATAGAATGGTATCAAAGAAGCATGCTCGATCGGAGGTGCGACCTTACTTGGCCTAGTATAGCTCATGTTTCAGCTACATCAAGATGGCTCACGGGAGTCAGGGCTGCGTTAATACCTCATACAGAATCGTCGCCAAACCATCCTCCTTCGTTCTGGAATCTCCACCACGTACACAGTTGTTAAAGGGGTTTTCGGTATTGGCGGAGAGTATGACAATATCCGATCCTGGTCTTTTTAACAACCAAACGCTTATTTCACACCATGGTCATTTACATTTTAAACAGTTCATACTTCATATCAAAATATCATATTCATTCGAAATCATATCACTTTTGAAATCGTATTTATTTTCGAAATCATATCCATTTCCAAATCATAACCGCAAATAGTTTAAACCATCATAGCAAAATATTCGCATTTAAATCCGTTAAATCTAAATCATAACAGTTCCAACTTAAACGGTTTAAATATTGAAAATAGTTTATATATATTTAAATAGTTATAAATTAAAAATAGTTATATTTAAAAATAGGTTACAGAAGAAAATAGTTTATATATTAAAAATTGTTTATATATTAAAAGAATTTATATCGAAAATAATTTCAAATTAGAATTGTTTCTTCTAATTTCACAAATCAATTCAAATTCTCATTAAACCATTTTTAATTTATATCGATTTCAAATCCAGGTTTGAACTTCAAATTTAAACCACTCCCAATTCAATATGTTTCAAAGTTAATATTCAAACAATTCATAATAACTCAATTCGATACATTACATTTATATTTCAAAATTCAACTTTAATTGTATTTAATTTGACATTATTCGCTTAATTGCCTTTTTATAATTATTTAAAATAAAATCTCAAATTACAAATTTAAATCAAAATTTAATATTCAATTACAATTTTATTTAAATTTGAAATATTCATTAAATCACCTTTATAAAAATCAAGTTAATTTGTTTTAAAAATAATATCTTTAAAATCTTAAAATAGATAAGTTCAAATCAAACCTAATTTAATTCAATTCTAAACAAATTAAATTACAAATCAATTCTTATTTAAATTCAATTCTTAACAAATTAAATTACAAATCAATTCTTATTTAATTTATCTTTCCAACTTCCATTTACTTAAAGTTATTACAAAAATTCTATTTTAAAATATTAATATAAATTTAAATAAATACTTAACATATTATATATATATTATTAGTTAAATTAAATTCTTATTAAATTTTATTATATTAATTATTATTAAATCTATTTTAAATCTTATTTTATATATTTTAAAAATAAGAAAGTTATAAGAAATTTTATTATTTTCATTGTAAAACTTAACTTATAATTTTAAAGTATCCTAAATATATAATTTTAGAAATACAACTTTTACACATATATTAAAATAAAAATATTTATATTATATTTAAAAATCAATATTTATTAAAACCCATTTACATCCTTTCAAACTTTGGAAATCATTTCAAAAATAGACCAACGATGTTCATATATAATTTTCTATCTTATGGACAAGTGATACGAACATTTATCATTTCAGTTCGCAATAATTTAATATTTACGGGTATATATCATTTCAACCCGCAATCCCAAAATTTCAAAATCAATGAAAATCACTTAGGTTTATCATTTCAACCCATAACGATTTTCCCCTAATCTATAAGATCATTCGAGTATGTATCCTTTCAACCCATAGAGATTCCTAAACTAACAAGGAACTTGTAGAGTGAGAACAATAGAATAATAATATAAAATGACATACATATCAATAGTAGACATATATCATCATTAACAATTGAAATATAATATATACAACAAGTTATGGTGTCATATGTCATATGTCATAGGTAAACAATTGCAGATAATGGCATATCATATTTAATAATTAAATAACTAACAATTCAAATTCAACAACATATTTCAATCGTCATTTCATGTGAATTAAATTTACTAAATATAAGAATGTTAATCGTGAGTGATTGCTCATCTTTCGAGGCTAGAGAAATTTGACAATACGACAAGCTACGAAATTTTGAATCACAAACACTATGACAAATCCAAAGCAAAGCAAAGCGAAGCTGACACAATCTTGAACTCGATGGATCCGATGAAACAAATATATATATAGCTATATATTTTAAAAAATTAAACTTAAAACACGTATTTAGAAATAAAATCTTTAAAATATATATATTTGAAAATCAATATTAAATTTAAAACACAGATATATAAAAATCAAAATCTTTATATATATTTTTCAAAATCAAAATTTAATTTAAAGCACATATCAAAATGAAATCTTTATATATTATTTGTTAAAATCAATATAAAATTTGAATCCCATATTTCCATTCAAAATCACATTTCAAAACAAACAATTTAGAAGTTCAGATTTTGAGAATCAAAAATACAAGTAAGCGTATATGTATAAGCTACGCATACATACATACATACATATATATATATATATCATTATATAAGTAACTTTCTTATAGTATAATATATAACAAACAAAGCAAGGAGAATTTAACTTCATAAATCAAAATATGTATAATATTTTTATATATATGAAATACATATATACATTCCTTTTCTTTAGAAGACACGGCTTAAAACACTATATTATATTATATATAAAATACGAAAGTAGGTATTGAATGCCCACTTTAATATATATATATATATATATATAACACAAAACAAAAGACAGAGCTTATACTATATATATATATAATACCCATATTTTAATCAATGAAAACAGGCAGGCGGAGCTCAGGACTTGGTGGAGGGTGGCTACTGTGGTCGGTAGAGGTACGGGCAGCTGTTCACGTGGAGGATTCGACGAGGCAGAAGGCTGCTCAGTTGGATGGCAAGGCCATCGTTCAATGTCAGGGTTCAGTTAGGGGAGAGAGATGGATCTGGAAGGCGGTGCTGGCTATTCGAGGTGGAGTGTGGCTTCGTAGATGTTGGGCCGTTATGGGCGAGGTCTGGGTAGGCTACGATATGATGGCGGCTGTACTTTTGAAGAGGGTCTCGGTGTGTGCTACTGGCGAGGGGAAATGGGTCAGGCTGTGCTCGGGGAGGAACTAGGTGCGCGTTTAGGAAAAAATGCAAAGCTTTATATTTTTTATCTTGCATAAATTCAAAACAAGAGAAGGAGGGTGGTGTGAGGAGCTATGGCAGTCGGAGGCATGGTTGATGTGGAGCAAGGGTGTGTATGGTGGGGTGTCTAGGTGTGCGGCTATAGCAGGTAGGCATGGAAGGCTGTGGGTTGGGGAAACATCGACGGAGGGTATGCGAACTGCTGGTGGCTTTGGGAATCGAGAGCAGGGAGATTTTACAGCAAACAATATATAAGAATTCCATTATATATATACATATATATTTCCTTGAATCAGATTTAAGAAAAGAAGAAGGAGGGAGAGTAGGCAACGACGTTCGGCCACAAAGCAAAACAAAAGTGAACAAGCTCCAGGAAATAAATAGAAGAAGAAGTAGATGGCTACAAAAAAATATAAATACGAACTAATATTTTCTTTTATCAGAACAAAAGATAGAAAGGGAAGACACCCAAAGTAAATAACAAAGCAACATAATATAAATTTAAATAGGGAATAGAAAAGTCAAATAATTAATTTTTTAGGAATATTAAAAGTCAATGGCTGTTGAGTTTTCAACCGGGACAAATAAAAAGACACAGAACCCAAAAGGCTCAAATGGGTACCAATATGACTAATCATTTCGCAGATTTCGCCGCGTACCGGACACTGAAATGCACAAATGAATATACTACGGAGATCAGCATGACGAGACGAACAAAATGATACACAGATATGTGTGATTCGACTCACTTATCAAAACTCGATATTTGCTGCCAAACTGCTGCTAAAACGCCTAAAATAATATAAACGGAGCTAGAGCAGTCTAAATTTGGCGAAACGAATTATGACATCTCACTCAGAAAATGATTTACAATTTTCTTATATAAAAATATTCATATTTCAAAATATTTTATTTTCATCAAATTTAACTGATTTTAAATTTAAAATTGAATTTTCACGATAGAACCGACTTTCACATTTTCCGATGAAAATCTAACATTTGCTATGTTTAAATAGACGCATACCAAATATCAAATTTTCATTGTAAAATTTCATTGTTTAATTATCAAGAAAAAATTAGTTAATTTCAAGAAAAATTTAGTTAATTACGTCATAAAAATCATTAAAATTTCCGGATCATTGCACTCTCCCCCACTTAAAACTTTTCGTTCTCGAAAAGAAACGAGATAAGAGAATAGAAGCAACAGAAAGGAAAGATAGATTCGAAATATATAAAACAGATACAACAATTAATTCAAAACCATATAAATTTCATTTTTGGACATCTTATTACTTACATTTATATTGTATACTATTCAATTACATATTCTCATTACATTCAAACTTTTTCCAAGTAAGTTTTATTAATGTAACTAAGTGTAATTGAGCACTATACAAATTTTCCTTTCATTTACAACACTTCTATTAAGCAAAAGTTTAGTTTGAACATTTTTATTACTTAAGTTTCTCTTGTTTAACCTTCAATTACATATTCACATTAACCTTTAACTTTTAATATTTCAAGTAAGTTATAAATATTTCAAAATGCAATTGAGTATTATACAAATTAGTTTTATCCTAGTTCAACTATTTCAAGTTGTTTCAGTTCCATTTCTCAATTTAGACACTCCAATTAGTCAAAATTTTTGCTTCATTTCAATAATTGAAAATCATCATTAACATAAAACTTAAGAGTTAAATGTTTGGTTTCACTTCAAATCATTATGAAATAAATATATACATATATATTTTTTATACATCAAATCATACCCAAGAAATTCAAATCAAATTCATATTAGAAAACAAAAGTGTAGCAAAGCTGCTGAATGGCCTCCCCACTTTGAGACTCGAAAATGAATGTCGATGATGCTGCAGACATCACCAAAATTATTTTACAGTGACAATAAAAGGAGAGTACTGACTTACTTCTTTTAAAATTCTTTGAAAACAATTTCCATTCAAAAAAGACTTTCAGATAGTATTTTTTCAAAACCTTGAAAACCAAATTTTGGAAAACACCGAAAATTTAATTCTCAAGTCCCTAATTTAAATTCATTTCATTTGCAAAATAGATTTATAAACCATGTTTTAAAATTTTATCTCCTTATAACATACAACAATAGTTAATAGTTTAGAAGTGTTGACAAAACAGTAAATGATAATCTAGTATTATCATTTCTAACAACCAATTCATTTAACTATCTAATTTCAGAAAATTATGCCTTTATATGTAAAATATAATCATACATAAAATTATTTCATTTACCAATTTTAAAAACAATATTGGTCAGTTTGCTTTGTTCAAGTGTTTTGGAATTCCTATCGATAGCATTGGCTAGACGAATCGATTGAAACCCAAAATTCGAACTTAACAACTCAAACAACACAGTATAAAACTTTTTTATATTATTTACAAATACATTCTCTCGTAGGATGATTCAAGAATGGATTTTAAAACAAGGATAGACATCAAATTTAAGGGAACCCTAATCAAAGAGAATTCTAACCAGGATGATAGGCTCGAAAGGAAGATAAGATAATTAAATTACAAAGAGGAAAGATGGATAGACTTATATTAATCGCAGTGACTTTAATGGGTCAACCGAGACTTAGAAAAGACGAGAATATCATCAACGAAAACCTGGTCAAACCAGTTGAGAACATCGCGGAAAATGCGATTCATGAGATTGACGGAGAAGGTACGGGCATTGGTTAAATCCAAAGGGCATGGCTAACCATTCCTAGAAACCATTCTTTGTTCGGAATGTTGTTTTGGGAATGCTGTTCACGTAGAGGATTCGACGAGGCTGGAGGCTGCTTAGGTTGATGGCGAGGTTGTCGTTCGGTGTCAGGGTTCGGTTAGGGGAGAGGGATGGATCTAGAAGGCGGTGGTGGCTGTTAGAGGTGGAGTGTGGCTTCGCAGATGTTGGGACGTTATGGGGGAGGTCTGGGTAGGTTACGATACGACTATAGATGTGAAGAGGGTCTCGGTGTGTGCTGCTGGCGAAGGGAGATGGGTCAGGTAGTGCTCGAGGAGGAACAAGGTGCGGGTTCAGAAAAAAATGAAAGCTTTATATTTTTTTTCTTGCATAAATTCAAAACAAGAGTAGGAGGGCGGTGTGAGGAGCTGTGGCAGTCGGAGGCATGGTTGATGTGGAGCAAGGGTGTGTATGGTGGGGTGTCGAGGTGTGCGGCTAGAGCAGGTTGGCATGGAAGGCTGTGGGTTGGGGAAACATCGACGGAGGGTATGCGAACTGCTGGTGGCTTTGGGAATCGAGAGCAGGGAGATTTTACAGCAAACAATATATAAGAATTCCATTATATATATATATATATTTCCTTGAATCGGATTAAAGAAAAGAAGAAGGAGGGAGAGTGGGCAACGACGTTTGGCCACAAAGCAAAACAAAAGTGAACAGGCTCCAGGAAAGAAATAGAAGAAGAAGTATATGGCTATAGAAAAATATAAATACGAACTAATATTTTCTTTTATCAGAACGAAAGATGGTAAGGGAAGAGACCCAAAGTAAATAACAAACCAACATAATATAAATTTAAATAGGGAATAGAAAAGTCAAATAATTAAATATTTAGGAATATTAAAAGTTAATGGCTGTTGAGTTTTCAACCGGGACAAATAAAAAGACACAGAACCCAAAAGGCTCAAATGGGTACCGATACAGCTAATCGTTTCGCAGATTTCACCGCGTACCGGACACCGAAATGCACAAATGAATATACCGCGTTAATCTGCATGACGAGACGAATATAATGATATACAGAGATGAGTGATAAGACTCACTTATCAAAACTCGATATTTGCTGCCAAACTGTTGCTAAAACGCCGAAAATAATATAAACGGAGCTAGAGCAGTCTAAATTTGGCGAAACGAATTATGACGTCTCACGCAGAAAATTATTTACATTTTTCTTATATAAAAATATTCAGATTTCAATATATATTATTTTCTTCAAATTTAACTGATTTTAAATTTTAAATTGAAATTTCACAACAGAACTAACTTTCATATTTTCCGTTGAAAATCTAACATTTGCTATGTTTAAATTGACGCATACCAAATTTAAATTTAAATCTAACATCAAATTTAAATTTAAATCTGACATCAAATTTAAATATGATATTTTGTTAGGTTATATATATATGTCTTTTAGAATGTAATTGAATGTTACACAAGTTTATCTTATTCATTTTAGTTAATAAAGTGTTCAATAATTACATCTTCTAAATTTTCATATCTGCAAGTTACAAATTTTCCATTTCTTATATATTTCATTAATCACTTTGCATCTATTTTATATATTTCTCATTTCAGTAGTTTCCAATTATTAATAAAGTCTAGATTTCATTCATTACAATAATTAAAATTTCTAATTTACAGAAGAACTAAATACCGGGTCCCATTTCAAATCAATTTAAAATAATATATATATATATATACGAGTATGGTGGCACGTCCGTTGGACGTGTGAAAATTTTCTCTTTGCTGCAATTATGGTATTGTGAGAGATTACTGTAAAGTTTTCGCTAATTGTGGAAAAAAAGAGGGAAACGATATGGCAACCAAACAAAAATAAGGCGGTGTAAGAAAGACAATGGATAAAATGATGATGATGATAAACCCGATTAAGTTACATCAAACTTTGAATTATCTATGATATTTCAGGTTTAGTTAATAGGAAATTAATCAAGACATATTGGTTTTAACATAAAGAATTACTAAAATTGTTCTTCGGATAAAGAAAACACATGCTTAAGCAATTTATTACTTAAATTTTATATTTAGAAGATGGATGTCAAAACCTAAGTACAGTAAATAGGAAAACAAAAAGTATATAAAACCCGGTCTACTTGCCACATGTCTATAAAGAATTGTGCACGGTTTAGTTATAGTACATTCACATGGATGACAACGATACTAAATCACCGGATAAATTAGCTTTTTATTCAGACTATAACTCTTGAAATGCAATTGATATACAAAATTTCATCTCCTTTCAAATTCAAAAGCCATCGCAGTTTCTATTTATCTTTATCATTTGTGAATATCCTGAAGCATCATTAGTGTGATGGCACGCGCTCCGCGCGTAGTGATGGACGTGCAAGTTAGATTTCCCTTTTAAATTTAATCATCTAATTCGCACATTATAAGGAGCGAGCGGTGCTCATTTGCTGAAATTACTAACAATTTTGATGTCACATCCATCTCAGACGCCCCTTGGGTGTATACTTGAACACTTGCCTCTTGGGTTGTCGGTGTTCTCAATGTCCCTCATCGACCCACTTGGGATTGGATGTTGTCCAGGTTTGTTGTAAATTGAGTCTAGCTTGGAAGTTGGAGAATATTTTGTATAACAGGATCGTTAATCAAAGTATTAGTCATTTTTCACACTATTAATATTTAAGCAAACACTAATAACAATTAGTTTCTAATAAAACAGTTTGACTACATTTGGTTTGCCATTTTATGTTTTCATCCAACCAAAAATATACATTACACATGTATTTTTGAAAGACAACCAATTTGGAAAATGAAGTTAACAACAAAATAGAAAACAAAATTATTTTATTTTTTATATTTTGGAAAATAACGAAAGCATGAAAAATATTTCATCCCCTCCACAATCCCTCCAACATTCTTCCATCGTCATAATGATTTAGAATTTCAAATCTTCTTCTCCGCTCTTCTCATATATCAGAAACGCAAAATACAAAAATCAGAATGAAAATAAACGAATATTTATCATTTTAATTCTACTTTTAAAACTCAAAAACAATCTACTTTCATTTTCTTTCTCCTTTTCCATCTCCTTTAAAATTATTTTGTTGACACACTTTTTCACTTGATCACAAAGGAACCATCTATGATCAGTTTATAAACTTTTAATTAAAAGTCCAGGAAATATGTGTAATTTACCCGTTGTGTTAGAGAAAAAATTGATTGTGAAGAATTGTGCTTCTATATTTTGATTTATACACAACACATAGGCACGTCCAAGCATATGCTAACAAAAATAGATGCAAATTCATTGTACTAAATGTGAATTAATGGGCGTATGTATTAGGATATTCATGGTATAGAATAATAGTCTTTCTGATCTTGTTTGACCTCTGACACTACTGAACCTGGTCCAAATTTTATAAGATAAGAAAAGGCTTTTTTATTACTGTTCAGTCAATAATAGTATATTGTATGGATGCATGTCCACCGATGGATAAAGATACATCATCTTCCAAAGCATAATTGAGAGTCTGACAGTCATGGTTACCGAAACACTGTAATTGTTTTCTATAATAGTAGAACGCTCGTTATTTACTTACTTTTAAAAGTTGATTTATATACACCACACCATTGGTTAGTGTTAATGCATACTCAGAAATAAAAGTATGATTTTCACATCGTTGTACAAAGAAGAAATGAAAAAGAATGACCATGAATATAATTGCAGTTGCATTCTATTTTTTTTACAGTACAAAAGCAATGTTTCCAACTTGTATCAAACAGTGCAAATAATTTTGAAAAATTAGAATTGCTCAATATTTGTCAAATGAGTGGAGTATATTGATCGGGTGTTCGCTGAAACTTGAGATACATGTTATAATTGAATGAGCCAAGCAGTTGGACCACATACATTGAAATCCCATTGTCAGAGATATGTTATCAATCCTAATGTACAGGTACAATAGATTTTCCCACTATACCACTTAAGCTTTGCCGACGTCCATCCGATCATTGTTAGCATCAATTGTTCATACACGAATGTTAGCGTCAGTTGCCTCATGCGTGACTGTGCTGTCACTCGCTCAGCTGTTGGACAAATGCAGATTGTGAGCCCCACTCTTGATTTAATGTAAAATATAAGAATGGAAGTTGACCAATCAGTAAAGTGAGTAGAGCGATTGTGAACAAAAAGAGAGTAGGCGTAGCAACTCTATTATTCATAATAGTCCATCAAGTTTATCATTGAATAAAAGCACCAAAAGATAGGTGAATGTTCTGATTGACTTGACATTGCTAGTAATTGCAAATTCTTTTTCTATTAGTGGAACGGATAGAGTATGAAACAAAAAAAAATTGTGGTAAACTACTAATCATCTAATAGCTAATTAACATTTTTACGGAAAATTTATCGGTATATTAAAATGTGAAAAGGTAATTGTTAAACCAAACAAAACAGTTTTATCGAAAAAAAAATGAGAGTATAGAAAAACTAAGTACACCTAAAGAAATGTGCAATCAGATTTACCTTTTAGACCAACGCAAGTTAAATCAATTTGTTGGTAGATATCTGCTCTATGTCAAATGTTCAAGAGTAATCTTGGAGGAAGCAAAGGATAGCAATGACTATAGGCATTTTCAGTAAAGTGCATAATTAGAATATATACATTTTTTTCTTCAAATTATGAATACTAAGAAAAGCACATAGAATAAATTAATAAATAAAGCAAGTAAATAACGACTGGAAAATAAAACAGTGTTGAAAATGCAATTCAAAGAAGCAAAGAGAACAATGATTACACTCTATTCTACCGAAATTACATAACATTTATTTTTGAGCTTTAAATCACGAATTTCTTCAGTTTGGAATAAAATAGGACCTGGCATATATAAATTAAAAGGGTAACGAATTCACAATTGGAGAAGGATAAGAATATTGGGAAGGTAATCAAATTCACCGAAAGAAATCAATGTGGTCAAGTGAAACATGCAATAAAAGGTTGATTCATTTTTGGACCGTACATCATGTCATAAATTTTAGTTCTGTCGATTATACATATATTATCGATAATAATTATTTTAGATAAATTATTCATTAAATTTATTACGATAAAAAAACCAAGCATATGTAAGGAAAACAATAAGTATAATACAGTGAGTCTCACTTTATTCATTAATTTCATAAATATTAAACTTAAAAACCCTCAATAATTTCATCAATACTAAATCTTACAGTTTGAAGCAAATTCAAACAAACATTGTGATAACATAAAATAGACAAAGGATGCAACTGTCCTTTATGTTTAGTCTTACAACTTTATCAGTCAATATTGCCACTCAATCTATTAATTAATACATTAACATGATAATGGAAGAATAAGAATATAAAGTTCTCCTAAAAGAACGCACTCACAGTGATACTTTACATGAGCATATGGAGCATATCATGAGAGAAGCACACTTTCGTTAATCATTGCAATGATCCAGCAACCACCTACAATCTAATCTCTCCAGTGGCAACTTGAAAACCGATAACATAGTGGAACAACGAATAACTTGTTAATGATCAAATGTTTCATCAAATAAGAACATGAAACATGATGTTAAGGCCACTAATTTCTACCTATGCCATAACAATTTAATGCAATTTCAAGTAGTAACTTGAAAGAAAAGGCCTATAAGTATTTGAACATTTTATATGATCAATACCAAATTATAGAAATAAAATCTCTTTAACTCCTATTTAAACGATCAAATTGCAAAAACAATCCTTGTTCAACAATAACCAAATTAGTCAAAACAGCAACACTGCATATATCAAGCAATCGTATTTAAGAAAAAAAAAAGAATATTGTTTCGTACTCTTCTATGTGTGTGCCAGAGCCGCAAAGAAAATATAGTTCTGTTTAGTAATAGTACCATTTAGAGCTTACTTTGGAACTCACATTTTAAGAACTCTCATGTTATACATGTAAGAATCAATAGCTAGATTAAAAAAAGAAGAAATAAAAGCTATTTCCTCGAAAGCTATGGTAGAACGGGGATTTAGGTTTTATTATTGTAGTTAACAGCACCTAAAAACTCAGTCTTACCATTAATGCATCTAAAATTCTTTGGAAATTTGAGAGTGAAGATTCTACAAATGTCATATGGGATTTGAGAACACTTTATACACAAAAAATGATTTAAGGGTCTGTTATAATTAAAAGATAGCAATATTAAGATATTTTTCATATTTTAGTATCATGTACGTTTAAGTACAAACCAAGATCTGAAACTGCAAAAAATAACATATTGCATATCTCATAAAGTTGGAAGTCAACATTTATATATTCCTCAAATTAACTAAGCTTTAGAATGAGAAGTCGGGTTTAAAGAGCTTTGACTTATATGTATCCACATTTTGTGTAGACAGAAGAATTAACTGAAGGCAGCTATGGCCTTAACCACTTTTTTGGTAAATGTTTGACCAACTCCATCTGCATTTAATTAAAAGAAGTAAAAGCCAACTCCATCTAAGCTATTTTCTTCCCGAAAACAGCAAAATTTAACAAATCCTAAAGACAACTATACGATGTTTTAGAGTTTAGAAGCTCAAAATGAAAAAATTATGATATGCTTGTTTTCTTTGCACTCATAAATCAGCTAGTCAAGATAACTTTGATAAACAGATGAAGAAGAAGTTGGAAATTTCAGTGGACACTTGATCTCTCTTTCAATTACACACATACATACATTTATATATGTGTGTGGACGAACATACACACCATACATATATAGTAACCGTTTGGATCTCATTGTGTTTACAGCAGAGGTTGAGTCATGGGAAGATTTGATGTGCCATAAATTGAATCCACAATTTGTGTTCCAATAAAATTTCATGTGTGTATGTGTTATAATAGTTAAACATCAATATGAAGCTTTTGAAATTACTAAATCGGCTACACATTTATTATCTAACAATCTAACAATAAAGGGAATTCATGAGCATTTTAGTCATTCATTTTGACCACGTTCTGATCATGCATGTCCATTCTAGCTTCCCTGTCTAAAACAATGAAAAGTAGACTGCAAGAGAAGCTGACAGTAAAGTACATGACTTTAAGCTGTATATTACAACATCAACTTTTATGCTTAACAAAACATCGGGTTAGAAAATTTTAGTTACCTGTTAGAAAGAACTGGACCGGATTTCATGCATCTGATGTAAGTTCTTGGCTTCGTCCTATGGCGAGCAAAAGCCGTAGCCAGTGTACCTGCATTACTATCAAAATCATATAAATAGTGTGCTTATTTACTTTTTGATATTATGTGTATATATTCAGCGATGTCTAAATATAAAAAACAAACCATAAATTTCTGCAAAAGCAATTTAGAAATTCATATTGGAAATCGAATTATGTTACCTTGAATGATTGCTAAGCCGCCCATACTCTGATAATTTCTCCAACCAATTTATCATTACCAACTCAAACCACAAAGTAGTTCCGTCCATTCCTTTTGCTATGACAATTGGATCTAATATCTAAAAAATCAAATAAAATTCAAAGTGTCACTCAAAACTGTATACTATAATTGAATTGAACCATTTCTGATTAGCTACGTACCTTCTAGTGATGCTTTGTTTCTCAAAGTTTTTAAACGTTTTGAATGTCAGCACCACTGAATGATATGGGAAACTTAAGGTTGATGCAAAACTTTGTACTACTGTAGAGGATTGATACCTTTTGATCATCGGCGTTTAAGCAGAGGGCAGTGGAACTGAAACCGTGGGAAGAGCCTCTGGTGCAGTGAATCAATCGCGGTGAACATCATTATCGAATCGTTAAGATTATCATGCCTACCCAAAAAATGAATCGCGACATCAGTAATTGGAATTGTAATATGATGACGGTAATAATATGATGAAGGTAACATTTTACCGAACTTAGAATTCGTTTACTAACCTTGTTCTCAGATCCGAGTTTACTTTGGGAGGAGTGGACGTGGTTACATCAAATCAACACTGGCGCACCGCCATTGTTTTCGCTGTTTCCTTATCGTTGTTCATACTGCAGTTACCATTTAGAAGAAGAAAGCGTAAATTAAAATCGATTAGAAGGATGAGTTTATCATCGATGTTGTATGAGAACAGCGCACAAAGTCGACTGTCTTACCGAATCGAAAACGGAGATAAAGAGGGAGAGAAATGGTGTTCTACCATGAATCAATCAAATTGCTCCACTCTACCAATATCAAAATTGCTTTTGAAGGCGGCTACATGGGAGGAAATTGTTTGATTTGTCAGTGTGCGAAAATTGTAAGTTTCAGTTAATGAACATTTTTTTGTCTTTCGATTTGGAAGGAGGAAGGATTAATTGGGAAAGTGGATTCTGGCAACCGATTTGGGAACATGGTGGACGGGAGAAAGACAATGATACCCTCAATCTGTTTTAATTGTCGTGGACTGAAAGGGAGATTTTTGGCAAGGAGAAAAAGGCTTCACTTTGACCGGTTGACCAAAGGTTTTTTATTATAGTATAGATAATCATATCTTTTATATATCCAAATCATATTTAGAAATTAAAATTAAGATTTGGTTATCAAAAAAATGTGTAGTAAGACTACTGCAGCGGTCTTCCCACTTTGAAACTCAAAAATGAACGTCGATGATGTGTGCACTCATCACCGAAATTATTTTCCAACGACGGAGAGGGGAGTACAAAATTTATTTCCTTTTAAACTTCCTTTAAAACATTTTTTTAAATCGCATTGAAAATATTTATATCTAAAAATACTTCCAAATAATACTAATATCATATTCCAAAATCTTTTAAAACCAATTCCAAAACCCCGTACTGAAGTCCTCAAACTTCCAATTCTTATTTACTTTACTCGTAAATCCTATTTTCCAATCAATATTTATAAAATTTCACTTCCTAACAAACAAATATCACCATCCATTTATAAAATTTATTCTATTATATACAAAATATAATACTAGGTAAAATTATTTCATTTACGTATATTTCAAAACAATATTGTGTCGGTCGGCCCTATTAAGTGTTTAGAAATCCCTATCGATGCCATAACGTCCTATGTACCGACCAGAATTTATAAATACTAAACTAAACAAATTAACATAATATAAAACATTTTATAACACTAACAAGTACGCTCTCTCATATATAAATACACACACACACACTCAACGACTCATTCTAGGGTATTACTACCCTATCTCTAATGAGTCGGACTCCACAAAGCTAAGGTTATCGCTAAACCAGGCTTTGATACCAAATGTAATAACCCATCTTTTTGGACCGTTTAAATCGACAATAAACCACACATGTCAGACTCAAACTATTCAAAAGGGAGGATTATTATGGGGTAAATAAGAAAAAGAGGAGAAAAGAAAGAAAAACGAAACACAGAATCTCACAGTGGAATGACAAAATATAACAATCAAATATGCAGTTCATGAAGCTATTTTACAAATAACATTTGATTTCACTTTTACAATACATAATCAGAGTACATACAGCAGGAATAAATAAATAATTCAGTGGAACAACATGATGGAGTGGAATAAATAAAATAAATAATATAATATTCAATTCTTCGTCTTCGTCCTCAAGAAAAGCAGTCTTCGATACGTTGAAAAGCTCAGACTAACCCGAGCGTAATGAAAAGACAAAACACTTGAGTCAGAACTAAAAGATCTTATACAAGTTAAATCAACAATAAATAATTTGAGTGTATCGGCGTCGGAGATGTTTACGGGATTTTACACCTCCTATCCAATGTCTAACGTGAGTGCAATAACTTAAGAGATGTTCGAGATTACCATCTCCTAAGGATCCGTTAAACTATCTACAATGTAGTACAATACGCTATTATAATAGTGTCTACAGTAAAGTAAAGTATTAAAATAGTGTTAAGGCGTTACCCATATCCCCCTTAACATATTATTATATATTCCCGCAGTCTATACAGATACTATAAGCCCCACCAAACTGATGGGATACTCAGGGAGCACTCCATAGGTACGGTACAAACCAAACTCGTAATGGGCGCTGATGTGCACGTAAATGTGCATATTTTTACCACCATATTTAATCTAATTAATTCAAATAAATGATCATATTGGGTATTTTAACTTGTTTTAACCAAAATCCATATTAGTTCCAAATTGTCACATATTCATCTTCATCCAAGGGCAAAATAGTCATTCTTTGTGCACAAATTAACTTGAGAAAATTTAATTAGAAATTTCCATACTATTTTGTAGGAATTTGATTTCCATTACAAGTGGTTTCATGAAGAAGATATGCATGCACAAAATGAACACAAAGGAATGAAGATGGAAATAATTCAATGTGAAGATCATGGAGGACCCCACCTACCCGCCTACCATAATGTACACATTAGAGGCTCATGCACATGCTTATGGAATTAATGGCTTCATGTACACTTAAATGATGATTAATGGATGCTAATGGTTTCTTGGCCACCACACTTCTTAAGGGGTAGTTTGGGCATTCCCCAAATTATGGATTAGGGTTTCATGCTTGTATAAATAACCCATTATGTTCATGTAACCTCTCTCCTCCCCCTTAGTCTCTCTTTAGATTAGTTTAGGCTCAAAATAAAAGAAAGCTTCTCTTTTCTTTTCATGGCTACTTAGCCATTTTTATTTCATGTAATTTCTTTTTATGCAACTTTAAATACATGCTCTTTTCTTCTTTTCTTGTTTATTTCCTATCATGTTGTAGTGTAGATTTCTTTTATTTTTCATGCAAGTAGAATAGTAGTTCTCTTTCCATTAGCTTCCATTTTCCTTTTCTTTTGCTTTCATGTTGCTAGCTACATTTGTTGTTTTGATAACAAATATAAGAGGCTAATCCCTACAATTTAGGGGTAATGAAGCCTCTAATCATGTAGCTTCAACATTTTGATAATTATAGCTCTCTTTTTGTGCTTAATGACAATGCTTGAAGTGGTTTAATTTGTTGTTTTTGTTTTAAATTTGATAGCCTATATTGTTGACACCAAATAGGCTATGCTTAAACAATCACTAACACAAATGCCTCTTCATCAAAATATGATTATGGCATAAGAAAGTGATTTGAAATTCAAATTTGATGGTCTATATTTCTAATTAATAGTTAATAGGCCATACTTAAAATAGATTTCATTTTCAACTTTGTTGTCATTTTCATGAGAGTAGTAAGTGGTTTAAAGGTTGTGTTATAGTTTGATGGCTTATGTTGAGCTAATTAATAGCACAAATGAGCCATACTTATAATAAACACATCATTTAAATTCACTTATGACCAAAAAAGAGAGATCATAATTTCATATTTGGTTGAACTATATGATCTAGAGAGTGGAATTATCTCTAAATTGCCTTCACACTCTCATATTTTTATCAATTTTCTTTTGCTTGTTTTTCTCATTTTTTAGCTAATCACTCTCAACTTCGGTTTAATTTGATCGAATAGATTTTTAAAATCATCAATTCTCTGCGGATCGACCCGTATTCGCCACGTGCTACATTCGTACACCGTGCGCTTGCGGTTATTTTTAATTTGAAATTTTTCGACGGTTTTCTAGTCCGATAGAAAATCCGTCGTCGAACAAGTTTTTGGCGCCGTTGCCGGGGAATTGATTTGATTTTAGTTTTCTATTCTTCGAATTATTTTTCTTTGATTTTTTGTGTGTTTGCAAAAAAAAGGTGTTGTGTTGTGTGATCGTTGTTTGATTTTGGTTTGCATTTGTTTGTGTGTTTGTTTTCTAGTTTCAATTTGCATTTGCATTTCTGTTTCTATTAAAAAAAACATACACAATTTCTATAAAAAAAAAATTTATTGCCATTTACGTTGTACATTTTTCATTGCCACATACATTTTTTTTTCATTTATCATTTTCTTGAACTTCACTTTTACAGTTTCATAGCTGCTCAATTTCATCTGCACAAAACTGTTACTGTTACATCATTCCATATCTGCCTTCCACCCTCAACTTCAAGTCCAAACCATCAAACTACTCTACAAATTCCTCCACTTCTACAAATTTGTCAAACCACCACCTGAAACATCACTACTTGCATCTCCTACCTGTATCCACTATCAAAACAGCATACAACACAGTTAAACAAAACTGTCGCACTGCATATCCACCCAACCATCCCTGTACACACTTCATCCACTGTCATTACTACACCATTGCACAATCAACTCCATCCTTCCTCTACAGCAACTACTTCATACATTACTTCCAGACTACCACTGCAGTGCCTCCCATTGTTCTAATCATTACACCGTCAACCTACAACTCATCACAACCTTACCACTGCCTTCACTGTTGCATTTCAACAAAACAGTGCACAGTTGAACTTCTCCACAAACACCACACTTCCCTGTCTTCCTTGCTACCACAAATACTCCTTCAAACATCTCGACTGCCCACTACCTTCACTTCTGACTACACCACTGTCACCAAACTTGCAACAACCTGATAGCAAGAACCACCCATCACTGACCATCAACTTCATCACCTTCCCCGACATTCACAAACAACATAACCACTACCACACCCCCACTGCACACTTCCCTTCAACAGATTGCTCCTCCCCCATATACCACTTCATTTACATCACAACCTACTTCAAGCATCTCAAACCATTTCTACGACATCTCCATTGTCTGCAACAGAGTTAATTGCCACATTCCATAATTCATCAAATCACTGACGTGCCTCAACATATTACTATAGACAATATCCCCTGCGTCCACACTTCATCACCTTCGACCTATTTCGATCATCACAGTGATACCACCATCAAACAAATACGAGAGCAACTCCACTTCATCCCGTTCACCATCCATCATCACTTCCTCCTCCATCCCACTGCAACAACTCACTCCCCTACAATCTCCATACCCAATCGACTCAAAATCGAATTCCATCGCAAACCCAATTCACTGAATTTCGCCTCTCCTCAACTTCAAACTCGTAGAACCCACGAAACCAAAATTCAAGCATCGTTTGTCGCACCCCAAAAATCACAATCACTAGTTTCAGCATCACCTGAAATTCCTTCACCACCAAATCACTGCCTCCTCATCTCTAGTTCAATCACCTGCACTTCGAAGACCAACCACTACGCCATCCCCAATTCGACCACACGACACCGCGCCTGTCCATCCCTACATTTCTGACTGCACTTGATCGCCTCGTCGAAGACCGCGACTTCCAACAGATTGCCTCCATCATCGAATCTCGACAACCACGAATCTTAAGCATCACCGAATCACCCAAATCGAAACAATCGAGCTAATTATTTCCATATACGAATCGAATTTGGATATGTTGTGGTGAATTTTGATTCAGCTGGAAAATTTTTTTATATAAAGAATCGATTTTCTCTTATGGTTGTTGAGAAGAACTGAAAAAGTCAGTTTGCCAATTAGTTAGAAAAGGAAAAGGAAATTTCGCATCTTAATAGTTGTTGGGCCGGGTAGGGTAGCTTTTGCTAGGCCTTAGTACTAAAAAAAAAAATTTAATTTGGGTCGGGCCCTAGTTAGTTTAGTTTAGCTGCTTTAGTTCTTCCTTTATTTTGTTTCAATTTTTTTTTCAACAAAAAAAAGAGGATTTATGGTTGTTCTCAATTGTTTTTAGTTTAATTTGTTTTAATCTCTTTATATTTTAATTTTTTTTAAGTAAAACGTCACTTTTAAGTTTCCTTTTCAAAAAAAAATAAAAATAAAGAAAAAACAAACAAACTGTATATATCTTGTTTTCAATTGTTTTAGTCTTTTCTCATTGTTTAAATTTTTTTTAAGTAAAACCTTACTTTTAAGATTCCTTTCCAAAAAAAAACAATTGTATATTTCTTGTTTTTTATTTCAGGTTGCCAAAGCAGAAGTGCTTGCTAAAATAAATTGCTTGCGTGCTGAGCTTGCCAAAAAAAACTGCTTGCTTGATATATCTATTGTTTTTATTTGCCTTGCATTGTATATATCTCTTGTTTTTATTTTAGTTGCATTGTTGATTGCTTGCGTTTGCATATATATATTTTTAAAAAAAATTCAAAATTTTAAAAAAAAAATTATTACATTCGTAGTTGCATTGTTAATATACGTTTAATTTCTGCTTTGCATTTCATCCTTAGTTTTGATCAGTAATAACGATTAGACATCGATAACTTTTAATTGTATATTGACAAGTTGTCTTCTTTGAACAATTTAATTTCTTGGTGTCTAGGCTACGGTAGAGTAATAACCAGTTATAAATATTACGGTGATTCGTAAATATTATAGTGGTTGTTCCTTTGAAGGTACTTAAACCTTCGACTGCATTGCTACGGTGATTCGTGGTGCACCGATAACTCCTGCCCGTTACCTGGCTGAGAACTATCTTGTTGATTTAAGACAATTTGTAATTATACAATTTTGGGTTAACTTAGGATAAATCATTTGTAATTAGCCATTGCATTCATTTAGTTGCATTAGTTCATGCATATTTTAAAAAAAAATTCAAAATTCAAAACTAAAAAAAATTGTAAATATTCCCTTTCTTTTTCTTTGAAATTTTTTCCTTTTCCTTTGAAATTTCAAAAATCCAAAAATAATTTAGAAAAAAAAATATACAACCTTTCCAAAAACAAAAAAAAAATTAAAAAACCAAAAAAAAAAATTAAAATTTTCTTTTGAAAAATAAATTTCATTTGTAAATCTTTTTCCACCAAAAAAAAGAACAAAAACAAAAACATTATTGAAAATGTCCGAGTTTCCCCACTTACGTGAAATCTACAATAGTTGTGAAAATAAATATAATCTATATGATTTCACTCCAAATTCGTATTTTAACAACAACTATTGCTTAAACAATTCGAATTTTGAACAACAAAGTTTTCAAAACGATGACCAACTCTCGAATCTCGAAAATAGCATTTCATCTCTACTTGAAATCTCTACACAACAAAATCAAATGATAAATGATTTGTGTAATTCATATTTGTGTAATAACTCGAGTCAAGGATTTCAAAATTTGAATTCAATTCAAAATTCAAACGATTTCGATTACAACCCATGCCAATTCAATTTCGAACTCCAAAATGAATTTCAAACTCAAAATGAAAATGGAAACAACTTTTCAAACGAATTTGGCAATGGGAATAATCTTAACCACGTTACGATTGAAAATATTTGTTCTCAACAATTTCAAAGTGAAATCCTCATGTTAATAATTATAAATTGGATTTTGTTGAGCAAATGAACCAAATTTACGATGATCACACGGATTCGTTGTTTGAAACATATATGAAACAACGTGAACGACAAAACCAAATCCCAACGTACGACGAGTTAAGTAATAATCCATCTTTTACCCAAATTGATGATTTTCAAATAACAACTTTTGAAATTGAAAATAATAATCTTAATGAAGTTGTTGAAAACAGGTAATTGAGTTGCAGTTCAACTCTTTTGAGGTTGAGAAACTCGATTTAAATTTCGATCTTCCTTTTTCTAAAAATTTGAATACAACAACTTTGGGTTTTGAAATGGATATATGCGATAAAGTTGTTGATAATCCAACGAAGGAAGATGAATTTAATGAACACGAGTTTTATGGACTTTTTGAAAATGAGTCGTTAAACTCTGATGGGGAAGATTTAAATCACCACTTTGATTTTGAAATCAATAATTTTGAAGAAGTTTTCAATGATAAGTTTGAATTTCAAATTGGTAAAAATGAACTTGAACTTCAATCAATCGTTTTATCAACCCCTAAAATCATTGAAAATAAAACGACATTCGTTTTTCCAAATCCAAATTCAACTTCAAAATCTTGTATGGTTTGGTTTTCCGAGCTTAAGCTGTGTCTCGTATACTTGACGAGACAAATGAATCGATCTTTGGAAGACCGTTTCATTTACTTTTTGACGATATACTTTCTGATCTCGTGTAAATACCGTTAATTTTCATTTAAATAAAGGTCATGTTTTTATTTTTATTTTTCTCCTTCCACTTGGGTTGACTGTGGGGACACAGTCAAAATCAAGTGTGGGGGGAGACTCATCTTCATTTTTATTTTTTCATGATTTATTTTTGCTTTTTCTTTTAAAAACTCAAAAAAAAACAAAATTTAAAAAACAAAATCCCAAAAACATTTTTTTAAGCATTTTGATTTATTTTTAAAGAAACACTATAAGATAAATATATGGTTTTGGTTTATTAAATTGAAATTTTTGAAAATTTATTCGTCTTAACAAAAATAAAAATGAAGTTTAATTACAAATAATAATGGTTTAACTAGTATATAGGGAGATTCATACGTGATAATTATGAAATATATCCTAATTGAAAATCTTTGTTTTAAAAAGTGGTTGATTTAAAGTAAAGGATATAACATTTTTTTTGTCTTCTAAGTTAAATAGTGCTAAGATAATTTTGCGAAACTCTCTCTTTCAAAAAAAAACAACACAAAAACAAAAAAATATTTCTTGTATATATGTATATATTTTTTAATAAACACCTAGAGTCATGTGTTCACACTCGTGTGTTCACTCGCCATGCTCTGTACCCTTCTGACATAAGCCCGAAAGGCAGTGCACGATCGGTATATCTGGCCTCGGTTTATCTGAGTTAGGTATATATATATAAATTCTTTTTAATAACGCCTATAGTCAATAGGTGTTCACACTTGTGTGTTCACTCGCCACGCTCTATATTCCCCTCACATAAGTCCGCAAGGCAGTGCATGGGTAATATATATGGCCTTAGTTTATCTGAGTTAGGCATATGTAAATATTGTTAATATCAACAAAATTCTCAAAATAAAAAAAATGGAGAGAGTAAGCAAATGAAATCCAAGCACTATTTTAACTTATTTGATTTGACTTGTTATTGAAAAGAAATAAAATTACCACTTTGATAAACTTTGATAATCAACTAAGGATCCATTTTATAATTACACTTTGTTATCAACCGAAACAACGAGTTAAACTATAGTCTATTTGTTATGATAACTTAATTTTTGTTGGAAATTTTGACAAGTAAATGACTTAAATTTTCAAGATAATAACCAAAACCTATATTTAACTTATTTGTGTTAATTTAAAAGTAAATCCTTCATTGTAAATATTTTCAAAAACTCGCATTCATCTCTTTGTAAATAAATCTTGCATTTTGTAAATATTTTCATCCTGCATTTGGATTTTGTGGGTAGTATCCACTAAAAACAATCACGAGACAACACTCGTCCTACTGGGGACACCCAGAGGTTTAACGGCTTGTTGCATACGCTCAATGCAATCGTGCTCCCTACGAAAATGGATTTATCGTAGTTTTTTCTTTATTCGAGGACGAATAAAAAGATAAGTGTAGGGGTATTTGATGTGCACGTAAATGTGCATATTTTTACCACCATATTTAATCTAATTAATTCAAATAAATGATCATATTGGGTATTTTAACCAAAATCCATATTAATTCCAAATTGTCACATATTCATCTTCATCCAAGGGCAAAATAGTCATTCTTTGTGCATAAATTAACTTGAGAAAATTTAATTAGAAATTTCCATACTATTTTGTAGGAATTTGATTTCCATTACAAGTGGTTTCATGAAGAAGATATGCATGCACAAAAAGAACACAAAGGAATGAAGATGGAAATAATTCAATGTGAAGATCATGGAGGACCCCACCTACCCACCTACCTTAATGTACACATTAGAGGCTAATGCACATGCTTATGGAATTAATGGCTTCATGTACACTTAAATGATGATTAATGGATGCTAATGGTTTCTTGGACACCACACTTCCTAAGGGGTAGTTTGGGCATTCCCCAAATTATGGATTAGGGTTTCATGCTTGTATAAATAACCCATTATGTTCATGTAACCTCTCTCCTCCCCCTTAGTCTCTCTTTAGATTAGTTTAGGCTCAAAATAAAAGAAAGCTTCTCTTTTCTTTTCATGGCTACTTAGCCATTTTTATTTCATGTAATTTCTTTTTATGCAACTTTAAATACATGCTCTTTTCTTCTTTTCTTGTTTATTTCCTATCATGTTGTAGTGTAGATTTCTTTTATTTTTCATGCAAGTAGAATAGTAGTTCTCTTTTCCATTAGCTTCCATTTTCCTTTTCTTTTGCTTTCATGTTGCTAGCTACATTTGTTGTTTTGATAACAAATATGAGAGGCTAATCCCTACAATTTAGGGGTAATGAAGCCTCTAATCATGTAGCTTCAACATTTTGATAATTATAGCTCTCTTTTTGTGCATAATGACAATGCTTGAAGTGGTTTAATTTGTTGTTTTTGTTTTGAATTTGATAGCCTATATTGTTGACACCAAATAGGCTATGCTTAAACAATCACTAATACAAATGCCTCTTCATCAAAATATGATTATGGCATAAGAAAGTGATTTGAAATTCAAATTTGATGGTCTATATTTCTAATTAATAGTTAATAGGCCATACTTAAAATAGATTTCATTTTCAACTTTGTTGTCATTTTCATGAGAGTAGTAAGTGGTTTAAAGGTTGTGTTATAGTTTGATGGCTTATGTTGAGCTAATTAATAGCACAAATAAGCCATACTTATAATAAACACATCATTTAAATTCACTTATGACCAAAAAAGAGAGATCATAATTTCATATTTGGTTGAACTATATGATCTAGAGAGTGGAATTATCTCTAAATTGCCTTCACACTTTCATATTTTTATCAATTTTCTTTTGCTTGTTTTTCTCATTTTTTTAGCTAATCACTCTCAACTTTGGTTTAATTTGATTGAATAGATTTTTAAAATGATCAATTCCCTGCGGATCGACCCGTATTCGCCACGTGCTACATTCGTACACCGTGCGCTTGCGGTTATTTTTAATTTGAAATTTTTCGACGGTTTTCTAGTCCGATAGAAAATCCGTTGTCGAACAGGCGCGATAAGGCATGTGATAAGGCACGCGAGGCAATGCCTAAGGTAGGATACTATCGTTTTATGGATCCGGACTGGTGGTAACACATAGCAGCTACTACCGCCCACCTCGAAACACACTCCCATAATCAAAATCGAGGGGTGGCCACCAAATCAATCACAAAGTAATATGGTATCGAAGAAATGTGTCCGATTGGAGGTGCGACCTCACTTGGCCCGACATGGCTCCTGTTTTAGCGACATCAAGCAGACTCACGGGAGTCAGGGCTACGTTAATACCTCATACAGAATCGTTCGCCAAACCATCCTACTTCATTCTGGAATCTCCACCACGTCCACAGTTGTTAAAGTGGTTTTGATATTGGCAGAGAGTATGACAATATCTGATCGCAGTCTCTTTAACAACCAAACACTTATTTCACACCGGATGGTTCTTTTACATTTCCAAAATCACATCATAATTGATATCAAAATATCATATTCACATAAATCATATTACTTTCGAAATGATATTCACTTTCGAAACCATATTCCCAAGGTTAAACTCTCATTTCAAATCATCATATTTACTCAAAATATGTCATTTCACTAGAAAATATCATTTCAAATTCCAACTTAAGTTATACATCATTTAACCATATTCGCTTTTAAATCAAGGATTTAAATATAAACAATTCAGCCTTGCACAGTCTACGATTTAAAAAATAGTTTAGATAGTCATAAATAGTTTTAAAATAGTTTAAAATACTTTAAAATACTTTAAAATAGTTTTAAATGGTTTGAATAGTTTAAAATAGATTAAAATAGTTTAAATAGATTAAAATAGTTTAAATGGTATAAATGAGCTAAAATAGGTTTAATATAAAATGCTTTAAAAAAATCTAAAAAAAATCTGTATTGAAAATAATATATTTTTAAACAATTTATATTAAAATAATTAATTTGAAAGTAATATCAAATTAAACTATTTCTTTTATTTCAACAAATCTGGATCATATCCAGCTTCCAAATCAACAAAACTCAATTCTTACCTTTCAATGTAGATTCTCAATAAATCTTCTAAATAAAACCATTAAATCTATATTGATTTCAAATCCATGTTTGAACTGTGAATTTAAACCACATCAAATTTAATAGATTTCAAAGTTTAAATATTCAACTTTTACAATAACTCAATTTCGCTAAATTTCATTTATAGTTCAAAACTCAACTTTAAAATTTCAATTTAAATTCTTTAAACAATTCATTTAAACAATTTCCATTTCAACATTTTAAAGCTTGGATTTTTGAAAATAATTCAGTTTATATAAATTAAAATTTATTCCAAAGTAGCATTTAACAAGATTAAAAAATTTAAGGTTTTAAAAGTCATTTAATTTAACCAATTCGGTGTCCGTATATAATTTTCTACCCTATGGTCAAGTGATACGGATATATATCATTTCAACCCGCAATCCCGAATAAAATTCAAAATCCATAAAATCGCTTGGGATTATCATTTCAACCCATAACGATTTTTCCCAAATCTATAGATCGTTCGGGTATGTATCATTTCAACCTATAAGGATTTGCTAACAATAAACTAAGGAAACTTGCAGTGTTATAACAATATAAATATAACATCTAGACATCTAATATCAACAATTAACCATCCATCACAATCATCATTCCAACCAATCAATAAACAATAACATGTGATTGATTATCAATAACAGGTATTAACTGGCAATTTAAAATTTAATATTAAATTAATGGCAGTTAAATTCAATAAAAGTCAAATTTAACTGGAATGACAATTTAAATATAACAAACAGCACTCAATGAATTTCTAATCACATCATAAATTTAATTTAACCAACATAAGATAATTTAGTAGTTGTGAGTGGGTTAAAACACTCACATATGGTTTCAAATCAATTTAAAATCCAAACGAAGGCCCAAATTTGAACAGTCTTAGAATTTGTCCAAACTTGTTCCATGTTGTTCGAAATTTCGATATGATCATAGTGGAGAAAACCGCACGTGAATCCGACCTCATATGCAAAAGATATGACGATTAGAAGATTATACGATTTAAATTAAAATAAATAAAATAATTAAGTTAACAAACACGTCACCTTGTTCGTTCACGCGTAGCCCTAGCATGCGTTACCCAGATCGATCAAAACCCTACACGTCGATGCTTAATCGATCAACTGCGCCACCCATGCTCGAATCAATGACCATCAGAGTACGCCGTCGTAACCTGCTCCTCAGGCCGACCCCACACCACGAATGCCACCCACTCCGGTCGCCATATGACCGCCGCCGCCATTCGAGATCCATGCCACTTTCTGGCGAATTCGATGGTAATTCCGACCAACCAACCATATGGATCGACTCTATACGTTGTGCTCAACGCTGCAGCAACATCTGATCGCTCTCAGGACGAAGATCCACCATCCAATCCCATAACCTAACATGAACGGACGGGAATAAATCATCAATTTCTAGCCAAACGGTGATTCGAATCAAAAAATGAATCACTGCAGTGGATTACGCTCGTCGAGAGCTTTCTAACGATATATAATATGTTAGGGTTTCGAGAGTTTGAAATTTGAAATTGATTTTGATTTGAAAATTAGGGTTTGTAATTGGAATTTGGTTTCTGCCATTGGAAGAAAGGAATAGGCAGAAGTTGATGTACATACAGAATAAACTGAAAGACTGCTAGGGTTTGAGAAACAAAGTCTATTTATATGGATACGAACAGATAAGAATGAATAACATATTGAATTGGTCCGAAACGACAATAACGACCCGAAAAGCCCATTCCGTTTCCGAAACAGAAATTGGTCATCCCATATATCAAATTAGATGTTTTCGATATTTTTAAATTCAATGGAATAGGTTTCAAGTCCTAATTCCATTGTATGAAGAAGTTAGCTTTTAAAATCAGCTTAATTAAATTGATTTCAATAATTGATTTCAACGCGTTTCAAGCCTGCACGATCAAACGGCATGTCCGATCGCTACGAAACTTGAAATCTTATAAGAGTTCACCGTTACGGATCCGATGAAACTGGTTTCGTTGAAATCCGAGAGAGTGGCCAAAATGGCTATTTTCACGTTAATTAAATAAACTATTATTAAATTGATTTAATCCACTTTTTATATTCAAATTTTATGACTTCCAATTTTATCATTATTGATTACCTATTAATTTATAATCTTTTAAAATAAATTTCCAAGTCAAAACCAATGTTAAACATTACACTACTTACGGTGTTCATATCCAATAGCAATAAATTCATAAATTAAACTTAAATTCCAATAAATTCATTTATTTTGATTTCACTCTTATTATTCAATCGACTACATCTTATGGATATAATTAACATTGGTTTATGTTTTATTACATCAATAGTCTACAGTTATCATCTTTTATCATATTAATTACAATATTTCAATTATACTAAATTTTTATCGATTTACAAATTAAATTCAACAGACTAAATAAATAGGTAAAAAATAACAATTGTTACCTTTACTTAATTAAATCACATTTATAAGTTTATTATCTACAAACAAATGTTATAACTACTTACACAGCATTGATTATGTTCAATTACAATTAATTACATATTATCTCACCATTTAATATAACATTTAATTTATTTCCTTATTTACAATTTATAACCAGTTATAACTTTACAATCATTTCAATTAATTGGAATTACATTAAAATAGTTAGCAATTACTTTAAATTAACATTATTAAATTTCATTCTAGTTATTCTTCTCCTTAATAAATATTAAATTTTTAATTTTTCACAACCTTAGATTCCAAAACTTATTTAATTAATAAATTTAATTATCGAAAATTACGGGTCGTTACATTAACTTTCAATTTAAATATCTTTATTTTCTATTCTAAATAAATCAACTTCAATTCACTTTTTTCACCTCAATATTCATCTCATTATCTTTATTTCAACATTCATCCCATATTCATTACCATATATGATTATAGTATTCATCGCATAAGATTTTGAATATTTTTAATTATTCATAAATAATTTAACCTATTTAAGAAAATCACTTTGATTGTAGAATTCAATATACATAGGCATTAAGATATCCAAAGGCTCATTCAAATGTCTGAATTGCCATTTGAACATCTGATCTGAAGATTTAGATGTTAATTGGGAATTAAAATGTCTCTTCAGTGTTTCTAAACATCTGACTCCTTGTTACTGCTTCATTTTATTTCTTTTTTGAATATTAAAATTAATTCCAAAATACTTTTATATTAACGCCATATCTTTGCCAAGAGACCACCATATAGAACAAAGATGCAAAATAAGAAAAAATGGAATCGAATGGAGCAACTGCCTACTTTCAGTTTTCACTGTCCCTAACAGTAGTAGATCGACATTTCGTCAATCATAGCCAAACATTTGACTTGTTGTTCCATGGGGTAGTTTACCCCTGGTAGCAAGTCGACCTAACTTTGTCGACTTAGGATCTTTTTTGAAAACTTTTGGCATTAGCTTAAGGTACTCTTTTCACTATAATTTTGATTTATCTCAAACAATGTACTACTAAGTCAAAATTTTAATTTACATTCGTAGTTTCATAGTTTTATGTTCAATCCCTTACTCAAACACATTGATCATCATTTTAAACAAATTATAGTTAATTAGAACATTCATTTTTAGGTACAATCATATTTGTAAAAGCAAGTTATACTAATTATATTCACATTCAAACTCAATTCCATAGACTATAATTAAATCTAGCATCACATATCAACATATATTATTAACATCGCCATTAATTACTTTATGCTAATCAACTAATCCAATTTTTGGCAACTTTTATAATGAGATTCAGGTTTAAATTAAATCGAAACAACAACATACTTCATGATTTATCGAAAATTAAATTATAAAAAAATCATACGAACATTGTATAATCATATTCATACTTAAATCCAAGTATTATACTTCTGGCATTATAAACAAACTCATTTCAACTTTAATTCATTTCTGTCCAGATTTTAAACTTTCTTTAAAAGTTAAACTAAAGCATGAAAAGGATAATTTGGAAGTAGTAGGGCTTGTACTCACCACTTTAGCTTGAATTATCTTGATTTGGTGAAGAATTTGGAAACCGTGTTTGCTTGAGAATGAAGATGGAAAGCTATGTTGATTTGTTTTGGGTTTTAGCTTCGTGAATGATGTCTAAAATAAAGACGAGGTTTTGGAATTTGTAGGTTTGGGTTATGTTTCTTAGGGGTTAAGTAAATTCTTTTCTTTTTATTTTTAAAAATTATACCCTTAATGAGCGTTACATCTAACCACCTTTAAATCAATGCTTTATAACCAAAATCCAATTTTATGCGTTTATCCCGATTTTTTCTTTCGTCTTTATAATGATTTTTGTTTTATTAAAATATTATCTTTTTAGTTTTAAATAGTTTAAAAATATTTGTTTTCTTTCTCAAATAAAACCCAAAAAAAATTTCATTCTAGCATTTTGATTTACTTTTAAACAAACACTATAGGATAAGTATAGGATTTTGGTTATTAAATTGAAATTTTGAAAATTTATTTGTCTTAACAAAAATAAAAATAAAGTTTGATTACAAGTAACTATGGTTTATCTAGTATATAGAAAGGTTCATAGGTGATAATTATGAAATATATCCTAATTGAAAATCTTTGTTTTTAAAAAGTTGTGGATTTAAAGAAAAGGATATAACATTTTTTATCTTCTAAGTTAAATGGTGCTAAGATGATCTTGCAAAACTCTCTCTCTTCAAAAAAAACAAAAATAAATATATATTTGTATATATTTTATAAACACCTAGAGTCATGTGTTCACACGCAAGTGTGTACACTCGCCATGCTCTGTACCCTTCTCACGTAAGCCCGAAAGGCAGTGCATGATCGGTATATCTGGCCTCAGTTTATCTGAGTTAGGTGTGTGTATAAAAAAAATTCTTTTATTAATAATGCCTACAGTCGATAGGTGTTCACACTCGTGTGTTCACTCGTCATGCTCTGTATTCCCCTCATGTAAGCCCGAAAGGCAGTGCATGGGTGATATATATGGCCTCAGTTTATCTTATTAGGCATATGTAAATATTGTTAATATCAATAAAATTTTCAAATAAGAGATACTATGCAATTGAAATCCAAGCACTATTTTGACTTGTTTGATTTGATTTGTTATTGAAAAAAAATAAAAATATCACTTTGATAAATTTTGAAAATTAAATAAGGATCCATTTCATAGTTACACTATGTTATAAACCAAAACAACTAGCCAAACTTGAGTTTATTTGTAATGATAACTTTATTTTTGTTGGAAGTTTTGACGATTAAATGACTTAGATTTTCAAGATAATAACTAGAATTTATATTTAACTTATTCGTGTCAATTTGAAAATAAATTCTTCATTTGTAAATATTTTCAAAAATTTGCATCCATCTCTTTGTAAATAAATCTTGCATTTAAGAATTTTTCATTTTGTAAATATTTTCGTGTCGCATTTGGATTTTGTAGGTAGTATCCACTGAAAACCCTCACGAGACAACACTCGTCCTACTAGGGACACCTAGAGGTTTAACGGCTTGTTGCATACGCTCAATGCAATCTTGTTTCCTACGAAAATGGATTTATCTTAGTTTTTAGTTTATTCGAGGATGAACAAAAAGATAAGTGTAGGGGTATTTGATATGCACGTAAATGTGCATATTTTTACTTCCATATTTTATCAAATTTAATTAAATAAATGAGCACATAGGATGTTTTAACATGTTTAAACAATTATTTCAATTATTTTCAAATCATCATTTATTTATTTTCATATAGATGCAAAATGGACATTTTTGTGCGTACACTATTTTGAGAATATTTATTTCCACATTTTATTTTTATTTATAGGAAAATTGGATGGAAACTACAAGAGGCTTCATGGAAAATATGAATGCACAAGAAGAAATAAACAAATGAAGATGGAAATAATTCATTTCATGAAACATGAAGGACCCCACCTACCCACTTACCATGATGTACAATTAGAGGCTAATCCACATGCCAATAGATTTTAAAGCTAGATGCACATTTAAGCGGAGGATTAACACATGCTAATGATTATTTGGTGGTCGCACTACCTCAAGGGTAGTTTGGGTAGTTCCTAAAAATGGATTAGGGTTTCAAAACATGTATAAATACCTCATATGTTCATGTAATCTCTTCCTCTCTTCTCTTAGCCTCTTGAGCCTCTTTTTAGTTAGTTTAGTTTAGGCTCAAAAATAAACAAAAAATTCTCTTTCTTTTTCATGGCTACTTAGCCATTTCCTTTCATGTATTTTTCCTTTTTATGCAATGCTAATTAATGTTCTTTTCTATTTACATGCTCTCTTTCTTTTCATGTTAGTAGTGTAGATTTTATTTTATGCAATTAGATTAGTCCTCTTTTTTATTAGCTTGCATTTTCCTCTTTTTTTTGTTCTATGTTACAATATCCATTTGTTGATATGATAAAAAATATGAGAGGCTAAACCCCTTCAATTTAGGGGTAATGAAGCTCGCTTATCATGTTGATTCAACATAACTTGCTCATTTTCGATCTCTTCTTGTGCTTAATGGAATGATTGATGTGGTAAATATTTTGTTGTTTTAGCTTTGAATTTGATAGCCTATGTTGTTGACACCATATAGGCTTTGCTTAAACAAACACAAACACAAATTACCTCTTCACCTACATATGATTATGGAAATGAAGTGAATGTTTAAATCAAAATTTGATGGTATATATTTTTAATCAATAATTAATAGGCCATACTTAGAATTGAATTTATTTTCAATTTCATTGTCATTTTCAGGAGAGTTAAAAAGTAGTTTAATGGGTGTGTTATAGTTTGATGGTTTATATTGGGCAAATTAATAGCACAAATATGCCATACTTATGATAAACACATCAATTAAACTCACTAATGACAAAAAAAGGAAATCATATTTTCATGTTGTGTTGAACTAAGTGATCTTGAGAAGGACATTGCCTCCAAATTGCCTTCTACTCTCCTATTTTTATCACTTTTAATTTTTGTTAGTTTCTAGAATTTTTCATTTTTAGCTTAACAACACTCCCAAATCTTGGTTTAATTTAATTGAATTGAATTTTAAATCTAAACAATTCCCTACAGATCGACCCGTACTCGACACGTACTACAATTGTACGTCGTGCACTTACGGTTATTTTTAATATAAATTCAACCGGCTATTTTTTAATCCGATTGGAAATTGGCCGGTTCGAACAATAAATATATACAAGAAACAAACAGTGGAAGATAAAGAAAATATAGGAGTACATCTTGGAGGCATCCAGCTGTCTCCTGCAGCTTTAAGTGTCCAGCTAGATCTGGAAAATATGCTCGGGCTGACCCGAGCATTATAAAAAAAATAATGCCCGGAAAAGTTTTTTAAAACCAACGTGAGAAACACAATCAAACGGAATTTTACATTTATAAAACCTTTCAAAAATAAAGGTATCACATAAGACTACATCGCACATATACAGGGACATGTTTTTCTCTTACGATAACCAAACCATTTTTACTATAAATTTAGTGATATAATAATGTCCGGGGGAAATCAATATATATAAAATAGCTGAAATACTTGTATCTCACATTTCAACATAGTTGGGCACAACTAAGTCCGTAAAGGCATGTATTGGAGATTGGATTTCCATCAATAGGGTACTGCCTGCCACAGTACACCTCTAGAAAAATGTATCAAAGGCCTTACATGGACCATCTATAAATCAGAGCCAACTGCCCCTTTAACATGACATGCCAGATTACATCTTTCCCTAGGACCAAGGCTCCAAACAATTGTGCACCAGCCATGGCCCCACTTCCATGTGCATACCAAATTTGTAAATATCAATTCTAGATCGAGGAATGACTCTCCTAATGGTAGCGAACCACATAGCTCTGAAGCATACAACCTGTTTTAGTCATTACCGAGTTGTGAGGCTTGTGAGGTCACGATTACCTTTTTCCCTCTTGGCAATTCCCACTTGAAAGGTAAACATTGCCCTTTAGGAGACATGCAATGCTAGTATTAGTCCATACAAGTTGTTAAGGATATGAACAAACAAAATGCACTACTTCTACTACACCCATTTTTGAATCACCATCAGGATTAGAAGCAAGCAGCCCTTGCACTTCAAAGAACTCTGTCTACGATCAACTCGAGCCAGTCTTGACCCTTTTCCAAAGCGTCAAATACATATATAGTATTGGAGTTGTTATGGTTTTGAGTCATCTCATATAAGTACACTCCCCCACTTATTTGTCGCTCCAAAACTAAATCGATATTTCCGGTAACTCCGGTTCTTTTGGAAATAGTCGAAAAATGCATAAGAGTGAAGATCACCTCCTAACCGTTTAAGTGAACGGATTCCCTTATCATTTATCCTAGGAGAACAAAATTGTAACAGCCCAAAATTTTTAACAAATATTTTATTCATTTATTTAAAACCTTGGTGTTTAATTGATTAAAAGAGTTTGAAATGTTAAAATTTCTTGAATTTAATTTTAAAACATTTTCCCAATTTTTAAATAAATATAAGCAATTTCTGTAATGGTAGATTTTGGTTAAAATTTTTGACACTAATTGAAATTTTAAATTCTAAATTCTAACTTCAAATCTTTATTTAAAATATATATATTTACAACATTTATTTCGCTGTTGTTTTACTTACTTATATTGGTTATATACTTTTAAATTAAGTAATAAATAATGTTGTAAAAAGGCAATAAATTATACGTTTTAAATTAGTGCGTTATATCCGTTCTTGTTTAATTTAGTTAGCACATAAATAGTACGCAACTAATGAAATACTCTTTAAACATATATTTAACTAAATATAAGTGTGAATAAATAAGAAAACGTATAAATTTAAATGCGTTACTTTTATTTTAATGTGGGCGTATGTTTGATTTGATTAATGCATCTATAGAGCGCATTCTTAATAAAAATTTATTACCTTAACTAAATAAATAAATTTATCTGTAGCCTTGCATTCCAAGTGGGAAAGAAATCATTTCCCTAGCCGTTCAATTTCTTTTAAATCTAGCTTTGATAGGTTACTGTAAATTTCTACGCTTCTCTTTTTCTTCATTTTTATAATAGGAATAAAATCTCCAAATTCGCGTAGCCGTTTCAAGCAAATTTATTTCTCTTTAGACGTTCAAAATCCATTTCAAGATTGCTTGAAGTTCACGTGTAAACTTTTACACATTCATTTTGATTCAATGGTTTTAATTTGGTATAAAAACTCTTTATTTACTTACCGCTCAAAACAACAAATATTTGCTTGCCACTTTTGCATTGGATTTACTAACTTATCAGCAATCCAATACGTGCGGAAACTTTCTTGCCTATATTCTCTCACCTCAATCAATGCAATCGTGTATAATTGATTTATATTTATTTGTCTATATTCTCTCACCTCAATCAATGCAATCGTGTATAATTGATTTAAATTTATTTGCCTATATTCTCTCACCTCAATCAACAGCCGTTCAAATATGATTTCCTACCTTGCAAATCACGTGAAAAACTACCCACTTTCATTTGCATCTCCGTATTTAATAGGAATATAATCTTTGAATTCACCGTTCAATTTCATTATTTCTTGCCTTGTAATTCGCATGCCATAATTTACCTTCTTTCCACTTTCCATTTGACTCTTTGTAATTAATTGAAATAAAATCCTACAATTTCCTCTAGCAGTTACTTTCTTTATTTCTTGCGTTCTTTTTCTACTCAATCAACGCAAATACTTCTCTTATAAATACAAAACTCACGTACACTATACCTACCCCATATTAATTGGTTCTTCTTCCTCGCGTGTGAAACTACATCAGGTAATGGCCGCATGTCCTTTCTTTTATTTTCTTTTTCTTCTTCTTGTATTTTCTTTTGTTTCCATTATTTCACTCCATCAAGTGCTCGGCTCTTCACCACCACGACAGGCCTGTACCCTCCAACCACTTATCCTGACCTTCTTTCTTCCCTGCCTTCACACACAAGATTGGCCACCACTACATCCAGCCTTTCGGCCTTGCTCCTCTCTTTTATTTAAAGGTATATATATATCCATAAGTGTATATATAAATCTATTATCTGATCTTGCTTAAATAGGTTTGTTGTTTTATATCTATAAGTTTTTGTATCTATAAGTTATAGTACGAACAGTATAGTTATATATAACTTGATTTTTTATATATACGTGTGTTTTAAAAATAAAAATATAATATAAAATAAAATAAAAATAAAATAAAATATAGGTAGGTATAAGTTTTATATGAGCCTGCAAATCTATTAGTTACATTGTTTTTATAAGTTTACTTAAGCTATAAAAATTGTATTAGCAGCATATAGTTATAAAGTGCATGCATATATAGGCTTACAGCATAATATGAAAAGCTTACAGTATATTTTGTTATGCATATAGAATCAAGTATGTAAATCATATAACCTATTATTTGTATAATAATATAAGTTAAGTGTTAAGTAATGTTGTTAACATGGGTTCAACCTGTTGTGTATATTCTAGCTTATTTAGAAATATATTTGTTTAAAGTATCTGTTTGTGTTAGGCAGCATATCTGTAAGTTTTATATAAAGTATATTATGTAGATATGTTTTTTTTGTTTTTTAAAAAAAACCGATGATTTTAGATATATATTTAATTTAATTTTTGTTTAAAATTTTAAAATTTATATACAAATTTTGTTAATATATAAACTATTTAAAGTATTTTAATATATGTACTATTTTCAACATTTAAATTTTTTTGGCTTTTTAAATGCAAACAATGATTTTTAACATTAGTCTTAAAAATTTAATATTGATTTCATGGGAAGACAATATATATATCGTTGCATATGGATTTGTATTTGTCTGCATATATGTTGGGTCGGTTTTCAAACTTATATTAGTGTTAGCATTTAAGATGGATTTAAGGAAATTTTAAGGAAATGTATGAATTGTATAAACATTGTATATTGAGTTTTGTTTAAATAAAAAAAAATTGGGTCATGATATGGATTTGAAAATATATGTTTGAAATTATTTTAGAAAGAAATAATAATATATAAAAATGACATAGTTCCGTTATTTCAAAACTAATTCAATCGTTCTCATCGATTTCCAATTATCAGCCTTGTCCGTCGTGCCTATTTTCTACATCAAATCATATCCATCTAGCGTTGCTTTGAATTTAGTAGCTCATTTCTATGTCGAATCTCTCTAGCCTCGAAAGGTGAGTAATCACTCACGATTAACGTTCTTATATTTATTAAATTTTATTTCAATTGAAACGACAATTGAAATATGCTGCTATAGTTATTTAAATTGTTATATATGCTATTATCTGTAACTGTTCACCTATGGGATATGACACCATATCCTGTTGTTTATATTTTATTGTTATTTATGATATATGCATGTTGTTGTATTTTATATTATCTGTTATCACTCTGCAAGTTCCTTGTTAGTATAGAATTCACTATGGGTTGAAATGATACATACCCGAATGGACTTTAGAATAGGAGAAAATCATTATGGGTTGAAATGATAAACCCAAGCGATTTTCATTTGAATTGAAATTGGGATTTCGGGTTGAAATGTTATCTACCCGTATATATTTAAATTTTGGATTGAAATGATAAATATCTGTATCACTTAACCATATGATGGATATATATACGGACACCGTTGGTCCATATATATATATATATATATATATATATATTGAAAATAAATTCTATGGATTTGGGAAGAAATATATGGTTTTAATAAATTTTGATTCTTAAATTAGTATATATAAATGGTAATGATATATATATATAGATTTAATAATAATGTTTAATTTAATTAAGATTGATTTAATACATATAATATGATTAAGTATTTAAAGTTATGTTTCAAAATAGATTTCAGTAATAATTTGAATAAGTTAAGGTTGGGAAGATAATTTGAATTTAGTTGAAATTGCATTCATTAAAGAATTTTATTTAATTAAACTGATTTGAAACTTATTGAAATTGAGATTTAAGATATGATTTATAACTTGGGTTTGATTTAAAAATAATTTAATGAATATTTCTTGTTTAAATAAATTTAAGGAAATATTTAGTAAAATGAAATTTAAGGCTAGTTAGATGATATTGAATTTATGAAGTGAATATTCACTGATTAAATAATAATAAAGTTAAATCAAGAGCTATATGAACCTATTAAATTTAACTTTGAAAATGTTGAGTATTAAAGCTTTGAAATATATTGAAAATTTAAATGGTATATTTAAAACTGAATTGAATTGATGAATTGAGCTTTAAATAAATTTGAATTTGGAATTTGGGTGGATGTGAATTGATTTGTGAGACTTGAGGAAATTTTAAATACTTTACTTTTAAATTATTTAACCTATATATATACTATTTTGGAAAATAGATATATTTGAAATGAAATGATATTTTGGTTTTGAAGGATAAATTAATTTGGAATGACCACGGTGTTATAGTGTATATTTCCACCTTGTAGATAGTTTCGAAGATCCTTAGAGGATGGTTATCCCAAACATCCTTTAAGTTACTTGTATTTCAGTTGATATTTCACTTGAGTTGGATTTATTGATATAAGAATGTTAATCCTGACTCGAGTGTTTTGTGTTTTGCTTTACGCTCGGGTCAGACTGAGTGATACAGCATTTGAGACTCACCCTTGGAGTTTGGAGCTTCCTTTGGAGATCCAACTATCACCTCAGCTTTCAGCTCTTCTAGTTGATTTGTTCAGAGAAGTCATCTATTGTACTGGAGACTTCACTGCATTTGAGATATTCTGTTGTATTTTATTTCTAACTCTGATGTTTATATAGTAGCTTCATGAACTACTATTTTATCTATTCCGCTGCGTATTATTGTATTACTCTGTGTCTATGATTCTATGATTGATTTATTTACTATATATGATGAGTTTGCCAAATTTAATTAACAATCTGATATTTTGAATTATTCAAGTCCGACATGTGTGGATTTATTGTCGATTTGAATGGTCCAAAATAGCGGGATGTTACAGTTGGTATCAAAGCTTTGGTTCTAGGCAAAGCTTAGCATATATAGTAAATTTATTTACAGAATCACTTTCGTTCGAGTTTGAATCTCTTTCTTTTGACTCGATTTCCTTTGAACTTTGGAACGTTCCTTGCGGTTCCAAAATTCATTCTTGTCTCTCCCTGTTTGTATTCTTTTGATTCTGGAGTATCCCATAACTCCACTTCGAATGATCTCTATAAGAATAGGCGATCCCGCCAATCTTTGAATGATTTGTAAAGGGGTGAAACTCCTTTACAATTGGCATTGATTCACCGGAGATTTATATATATCCCTCGGTTTAGATGCTGCTATCTCTTGTTATGCCGAATTCTATTTCTAGCGATCGAATGACGATTTGCCTTAGAATTCTGCACCGATCTTATTTTGAAATCACGATTGACCGGTTAAGGTCGCCCACGATTTATATAAGTATATCCATCTTCTATTTTGTAATTTAATTATCTCATCTTCGTTCGAGCCTATCTTCGAATCAGAATTTTATTTGATTAGAGTTCCTCTAATTTGAATCTCTATCTTTGTTTTGAAATCCATTCTTGAATCATCCTTTGAAAAATCGGGTTTGTTGTATTTTTAGAAAGTGTTTTATATACTGAAATTATTATTTTGATAAGTATGATTATATTCTATATATAAAATGAAATGTTTTCGATAAAGATTAAATACCCTTTTTAAAATGAGAATTTGAGGTTTCGAAAGGATTTGAAAATTTGAAAAATTATATAAGAAATTTGATTTATCTAAAAATGATTTATAACTGAAGGATTTTAAATTAGAAATTCGAGAATTGAATTCCGGTGTTTTGAAATTGGTTTTAAGATTTTGAAATATATATAATAATAAGATGATTTAAAAGTATTTTCCGAATAAGAAATGTTTCAATTATTTTTAATGAGTTTCGAATGATTTCGAAGAAATTTCAAAAGAAGTTTGAGAAAATAGAAGTCCAAAACTCACTTATGTCGCTGAAAAATAATTTCGGTGATGAGTGCATGCATCATCGACATTGATTTTCGAGTTTCATAGTGGGGGAGAGGCCACTTTAGTAGCATTGCTACGCGAGTGATTTTGCAAAACCAATTTTGATTTCAAAATTTTGAAGTATGATTTGATATTCGAAAGATATATGTAAATGTATTTAAAACGATTTGAAATGAGCCGGTGTTCAGTCCTCGAGTTTTGGATTTGATATAACCCTATCTATTAAAATTGATTTACTGATTTGTTGCTGATTTCCAACTCTTGAATTTGAAAATGATTTCTTCAACTATTTTGAAGGCCCGAGCACTTCCAAATCAAGGTTAACTTTTCAAAGCTAAGAAATTTTAAAAAGTATAAAGTATATAAGTTTGGTATGTATGTTAAAGTATGTAGTAATATGGTTTAAATAAGTTGAAACTGTTTTGTTAAGTAAATGAATAAGGCAATTTTAAAATTTTCTAATATGAAATTTAGATTTGAAATGTTTTGAAAAGAATTTGGTCTTCAAAATATTTTGAATAAAATTTAGTTTAAATGTTTTAACTTAGTAACATCTTTATGAAACTATATATTTAACAAGTTGGAATAAATATATAAGTTGTACGTATGCTGTTTTATTCGCATAATTAATTTGATCCAGGTTTGAGTACACAAGTTCGAGGTGAATTACACCATTTCGTGTTAGGATTTTTCATTTGATTCTTGATGGCGAATATTTGATATGGATTTTGGGCTAAATTCTAGAATTCTCTATCATAGTATATGGCTATGCAAGGAGACTGATGGCTTCTAGTCGAGAAACCATATCGAAATCCGCATTAGGGAAGTCGAATGGACAATACTAGTTCGAAAGCAAACTTGTATGATCGAGCGAGCGATCAAATGTGATTTTGGGAAATGATGACGTATGTACATCTTATATTCTAATATCATTGATATATTTTGACGCTGAAATTGAAAGCTGTCGGGTTAGAATATCTTTGCTTACTAAAAGAGAATTTCCAATTTAAATTACAAAGATATATAACCAATAAAAGCAAAGATATTCAATCCCATATGACTCTTCATACAGCGAAATTTGTTTTGTAAAATTTGATCCTTATATAAGATGGACCTTATGTAAGTATAAGATGATTTTGAAAACATTTGATTTTGGAAATGAATTGGTTGACTTAAATTATATTGATTTGGAAATTTGGATTTATTTTCTAAATTTATTATGTTGGAAACTTTAAAACTAAAGATATTTAAATTGAGAAGAAATAATTTGGTGGGATTGTATATGACTTTGAAACTGAACTGATATTGAAACAAATTGAAATTTGAGAACTTTATTTTACTAAATACTTGATTTGGGAGTTATCGAACTTATATAAAAATTGGTTTGTATAAGTATGATGTTGATTCGAAAATTATGGATTTGAAAAGGTACTCAATTTGAAAAGTGAAATCTTATATAATTGAAGTCTATATAAGTGTGATTTGATATACTTTTGATTTTGGAAAGGTATTTGATTTGAAAATAAAATCTTATATATAATGGACTTTATATAAGTACGATATTTGAAAGTGATTTGAAAAGGTCTATATGATACATATTTTCGAAGTAAAGATATGGAAAGTGCCTTCTACTTGATATCCGCTTTGTGGCCATATTGTGGATTCATTCTATCGATATTTTTCTGATTTTTGGTTTTCCGAATATGATACTGGTGTGTCCATCGAATTCCATGGCGTTACCCATGGTCTTATGAACTCGACTGCATAGCGTAATTTGCAAGGCAGTGATTGCTTAAAAGGTACAGATGTTTCCTGGGGGATCCAGGCGTAACCATTGTGTATCTGCGATCTATGGTCATTTTAGTAGCGTAATATGCAAGGCAGAGATTGCTTAAAGGGTACGGATGTTTCCTGGGTGATCCAGGCGTAACCATTGTGTATCCACGGTCTACAAGTTTTTTTTGTTATCATGGCGTAATTCGCAAGGCAGTGATTGCTTAAAGGTACGGATGTTTCCTGAGGGATCCAAGCGTAACCATTGTGTATCTGCGATCCAGGTGATTTGTTTGGATTGTACTTTCCATATCTGTTTTTAAAGGTTTTTTCCAGTATTTTCACTGAGTGTTGAAACAGGTCTAATAAGTACCTGGAGAATTCTAGCTTTGCGCCTGATCAACGCACTGCCAGAGTCTACAGGAACAAGGATAAACTTGTTAAGACATCGAGTTATAAAAGTATTTTGATAAAGTATCATATAAAGGATATTTTGATCATTTATTTTACCTTTCTAAATAATTGAAATTTATATAATTTTAAAATAATGGTTCATCCTTGTCTTTCAACCTATTTTCTCTTCTAGCCATTCCTACTTTCCAACTTGATAAACTTACCTATAACAACAGTTATCAGGTATAATTTTAATCTTCTTGTAATCTTGCCTTAGTCCTATTTCATTCTTTTTTTTTGTGTTTTCCGTACCTCGTTCCTTTTCGAGGACGAAAAGATTTGAGTGGGGGAGAGTGTAACAGCCCAAAATTTTTAACAAATATTTTATTCATTTATTTAAAACCTTGGTGTTTAATTTATTAAAAGAGTTTGAAATGTTAAAATTTGTTAAATTTAATTTTAAAACATTTTCCCAATTTTTAAATAAATATAAGCAATTTCTGTAATGGTAGATTTTGGTTAAAATTTTTGACACTAATTGAAATTTTAAATTCTAAATTCTAACTTCAAATCTTTATTTAAAATATATATATTTACAAGATTTATTTCGCTGTTGTTTTACTTACTTATATTGGTTATATACTTTTAAATTAAGTAATAAATAATGTTGTAAAAAGGAAATAAATTATACATTTTAAATTAGTGCGTTATATCCGTTCTTGTTTAATTTAGTTAGCATATAAATAGTACATAATTAATGAAATACTCTTTAAACATATATTTTACTAAATATAAGTGTGAATAAATAAGAAAACGTATAAATTTAAATGCGTTACTTTTATTTTAATGTGGGCGTATGTTTGATTTGATTAATGCATCTATAGTGCGCATTCTTAATAAAAATTTATTACCTTAACTAAATAAATAAATTTATCTGTAGCCTTGCATTCCAAGTGGGAAAGAAATCATTTCCCTAGCCGTTCAATTTCTTTTAAATCTAGCTTTGATAGGTTACGTGTAAATTTCTACGCTTCTCTATTTCTTCATTTTTATAATAGGAATAAAATCTCCAAATTCGCATAGCCGTTTCAAGCAAATTTATTTCTCTTTAGACGTTCAAAATCCGTTTCAAGATTGCTTGAAGTTCACGTGTAAACTTTTACACGTTCTTTTTGATTCAATGGTTTTAATTTGGTATAAAAACTCTTTTATTTACTTACCGCTCAAAACAACAAATATTTGCTTGCCACTTTTGCATTGGATTTACTAACTTATCATCAATCCAATACGTGCGGAAACTTTCTTGCCTATATTCTCTCACCTCAATCAATGCAATCGTGTATAATTGATTTAGATTTATTTGTCTATATTCTCTCACCTCAATCAATGCAATCGTGTATAATTGATTTAAATTTATTTGCCTATATTCTCTCACCTCAATCAACAGCCGTTCAAATATGATTTCCTGCCTTGCAAATCACGTGAAAAACTACCCACTTTCATTTGCATCTCCGTATTTAATAGGAATATAATCTTTGAATTCACCGTTCAATTTCATTATTTCTTGCCTTGTAATTCGCATGCCATAATTTACCTTCTTTCCACTTTCCATTTGACTCTTTGTAATTAATTGAAATAAAATCCTACAATTTCCTCTAGCCGTTACTTTCTTTATTTCTTGCGTTCTTTTTCTACTCAATCAACGCAAATACTTCTCTTATAAATACAAAACTCACGTACACTATACCTACCCCATATTAATTGGTTCTTCTTCCTCGTGTGTGAAACTACATCAGGTACCGCATGTCCTTTCTTTTATTTTCTTTTTCTTCTTCTTGTATTTTCTTTTGTTTCCATTATTTCACTCCATCAAGTATTTTCTTTTGTGAAACTACATCAGGTAATGAAACTACATCTTGTATTTTCTTGTATTTAACCGTCAAATAAACAACAATTAATATAGATTAATTCCATGTGGGATCTACTAAGCCTTTATTTAATCTTTCATTGATTAAATCACTTCCAAGTATTTGATTTAAAATGCCTTCACAAAAGATGTTTTTCACAACCCCTTATACTCCTTTTCATACTTAGGAGAACATTCATATACTTATCTCATCGATATAAGTATATTATTAACCATTATATTGTCATTACTTTGGAAATACTCATATACTTACCTCAACGGTATAATTGTATTAACAAAGCTTAATGGAGACTTCATCATTTCCACATTCATATTGAAATGGGCCAAACAAATAATATAAAACATTCCTTACTATGAACCAACCCACCCATTCTTCGGTATTAAGTATGAAAAGAATGTTTCCATACCACCATAATTAAGAGAATAAATTTCCAAAGTCAATGTAACGACCAGATATTTTCAACCATTCGCATCCATACATGTCGGATTTGGATTGCCCAAAATATCAGATTGTAAATAAAATTTGGCAAAACTCAGCACATACGATAAATAAATAATCATAGAATCACAGACATAGAGTAATATAACAATAATGCAGCGGAAACAAAAGAATAGTAGTTCATGAAGCTACTATATATATAACAGAGTTAACAAGATACAACAGAAGTCTCGAATACAATAGTCAAATACAAGATCAGAATACATCACTGGAATCAACTGAATATCTAAAAGCTGGATAGATAGCTGGATCTCCAAGCGAAGCTCCAACTCCAAAGGTGAGCCTCGAATACTGGAACACTCAGTCTGACCCGAGCGTAAAGCAAAACACAAAACACTCGAGCCAGGATTAACATTCTTATATCAATAAATCCAAATCAAGTGAAATAACAACTTGAAGTTACAAGTAACTCAAAGGATGTTTGGGATAACCATCCTCTAAGGATCCGTTAAACTATCTACTATGTAGTAGTGTACACTAAGTAGATAATGCCTATCAGTAATATAAAGTATTAAAATAGTGTTAAGGCGTTACCATTATCCCCCTTAACACATTTTATATAAGCGTCATAGTCTATACAGCACTGTAAACTCCACCGTAAACTAGTGGGCTATCAGGGAGTACTCCATAAGTATAACACAAAACAAATTGTAGTGGTTGCGCATAGGGATACAAGTATGACAAGGCACATGAGGCAATACCCAAGGTAGTGAAACTACTGTTTGCCTGATCCGGACTGGTGAAAACGCATCGCCGCAACGATCGCAACACCGCAAAACAACACTCCCAATTCCAGGGTGCGCACCAATCAAAACAAGTAATGAGTAGTTTATGAAGAAGTGTGTCCGCTAGAGGTAGCTAACCTCACTGGCCCGGCACTGTAATGACCCGTAAATTTTCAATAATTAAAGTTGTCAATTTAATAAGATTTTGGTAAATAAATTTGGAAGAAATAAAAACTTTATAATTTAATAATGAAATGAATGCCAAAATGAAATGTAACAATGTATAAAAAAAACTAATTATTAACAATTGAAATGAAATTACAATTTAGTGAAGTAATGAAAATTGGTATACTTGGCTATAAATTAATGTAAGAAAACTAATGCAAACATTTAAATTTATAAAAGGAATAATATGAATTAAATGACTCTTGAATAAAGATTGGGTATATAAGAATGGTAACATTTGTTGTGAACAATGAAATCATAAGTGTGAACGTTGAATCATCAATGAGATAATATATGATTAATATAAATTGAAGTAAATCAGTGTTAATTAAGTAATTGTAACATTTGATTTGTAAACAATAATGAATTCATTAATGTGACTTAAAGTAATAGTAACGATTGTAAGTTACTATTTAATTGGCCTATTAATTTAGTTGTAACTGTTATACTTGAGTATAACATTGAATATAAGTAAATAAGGGTAAGTGGTGTGTAAATAAATGAATTAGTATAATTAATAGTAATTGAGTAAATTCAATATTAGGTAGGTAATTATAATAATTAGTTGAATATAATAAACTTAACTGTAAATTTAAGGGTAATGGCAACAGCTATTATTAAGTTGCCTATTTAGTCTATAAAATAAATCAGAAATCTTTAATGTCATTAATGAGAGTTAATGCGGTAACGGGAAATGTGAATGTATAAATTAAATAGAAACGTAAATTTATTTATAAAGTAATAAATTTGTAAAAAAGAAGGGAACTAAGGTAAATTTATTTATTGGTTTTCAAACTTAATTAATGTATACAATTGACAAGATTTCACATTTAGAAATGTAACATTTAATACAAATTTAAGATTAAAATAGGAGTAGAATAGTGTAATGGAATATAAAACTAATGTAACTAGGTATAGAGGGTAATAATGGACCTAGTATAAAGATGGCAATTAAACCAAATCAAATTATTGGAAGCAATTTTTATTTAATTGGAATGTAATCTATAATAAAATGGATTATTGTAGGTAAATGAAATTAATTACTATGTAAATTGAAATTTGGATGAATTGGGAAGTTATTTATGTATTAGTATCTAAACCAATGTTAATATGGATTTAATTGGGGATTTAAACTTATAATTTTTAAATTAGATAAAATACGGTGCTTACACGCAATGACTTTCTATATTTTATTTCCCTATTTTGTTTCTCTAATTTTTATTTTCTATTTATTTGTATAAACTTTGAATATGTTTATTTGATTTCTGATTGATTTTTTTTATAATAGCTTAGAAATTGCAAGAGATATAGGTTACTTGTTTGGTTTATTTGTTGCCTTTTTCTTTTCCCTTGCCTTTCCATTTGCATAGCCAATTACTTCCCACATTCATTAACCGTGAATTCTTCTCATAATTCACGTACATATTGTTCCTTAACCTCCTCTTTTCGTTGCATGCGAACAAAGGAAAAAAATTAATAAATACATCAAGTTATTTGTTGCCTTTTTATTTACCAAACCATTCAAACTCCTACCTTTTATTGCCTAGCCTCTTTATTTCTTACCTTAGATGTTCATTCCTTTAACCTAGCCACCACTCTCTCTTTTTATTTCACTTACAAAGTTTCTCATCTCCTCATCTTATTCATTTGCATGAAGAAAAAAAATACAAGATTTAAAGTCATGGCTTCCTTCTTCCTTCTCCTCTTTTTTTTCATTTTGTTTTCTTTGTCTTCCTCCAAGTTAGGCTCGGCCTCCATCTTCTTCTAGCACACCTCTAACCATCATGACCAAGCAAAACAAGATGATGGTTGAACCCATATGTGGTGTAGCCAAGCCATTGATTGATTAAGGCAAGTTATGCCACTTTGATTCATTATTTTTCCATTGTTTTAACCTCTATTCTTTTGTATTGAATCATATTCTTATGTATGTAATATTTGTTTGCATACAAGATTTGGATCTGACTCTTCATCCACTCAAGTTTGCATTGTGCTTTGTCGTGCTTTTTCGTGCTTTGCGGAGTCTAAATTTGGGTTTGAATTTCAATTCTAGCTTTTAAAAGGTGAGTTATTCACTCTAGACATACGTACTTTTATAATTGTGAATTGATGACAAGTTAATTGTATAAAATAATGTGTTATGTTCATACATGCCTGTGATATATTTATATGATGTTAAATACTGTTTATATGCCTGTTATATCATCTGTTATAATATTATTTGTATACTGTTATTTATTTTCTGCTTATCATCACTGCAAGTTCTCTATCACTATGGGTTGAAATGATACATACCCGAACGGACTTTAGAATAGGGAAAAATCGTTATGGGCTGAAATGATAAGCCTAAGCGATTTTTATTTATTTTATTTAACTTGGGATTGCGGGTTTGAAATGATAGAACCCGGATTTTTCTTTGTAAATTACGGATTGAAATGATATATTATCTGTATCACTTGACCTAGGTTAGAAAATATTATACAGACCCGTGGTTATTTTATATATTTTTCTGGAAGTTTTAAGTATTTTGAAAAATGTAAATTTTGATATTTTAATTAAAATTTGGTTTTTTTAAAATGATTTAATAAAGTGAAAAATGATTTTCTATGTGTTAAAAATGTTAAATAAATGAATGGAAATTTGTGATTGGAAATGTAACCTAATTTGGAAATATGTGAGATTGAATAAGACAATAAATGCTCTTTATTGTGAAAATAAAATGTAAGTTAAAAATATACATTTGACATGTAATTTTAATTAATGGGAGATTAAATAAGACAATAAATGCTCTTTATTGTGAAAATAAAATGTATGTTAAAAATGAACATTTGACATGTAATTTTAATTAATGTGATATTGATTAAGACAATAAATGCTCTTTATTGTGAAAATAAAATGTAAGTTAAAAATATACATTTGACATGTAATTTTAATTAATGGGAGATTAAATAATACAATAAATGCTCTTTATTGTGAAAATAAAATGTATGTTAAAAATGAACATTTGACATGTAATTTTAATTAATGAGATATTGATTAAAACAATAAATGCTCTTTATTGTGAAAATAAAATGTATGTTAAAAATGAACATTTGACATGTAATTTTAATTAATGGGAGATTGAATAAGACAATAAATGCTCTTTATTGTGAAATTAAAATGTATGTTAAAAATGAACATTTGACATGTAATTTTAATTAATGGGAGATTGAATAAGACAATAAATGCTCTTTATTGTGAAATAAAATGTAAGTTAAAAATGAACATTTGACATGTAATTTTAATTAATGGGATATTGATTAAGACAATAAATGCTCTTTATTGTGAAAAAAAATGTAAGTTAAAAATGAACATTTGACATGTAATTTTAGTTAATGTAATACTGATTAAAACAATAAATGTTCCTTACTGTAATAATGAAATGCAAGTTAATAATATACTTTAACTTAACATAAGGAATTTCAACTTTAAATGGGAAATTACAGTAATTAAGTTTATTTAACTTAAAAGCATGGTTTATTTAATATCCAAATGAATTAATTAGTGTAATAAATTAGAAGTGATAAAATAACTATGGTAAAAAAATTGTAAGTATATAAACATTTGGGTTATATAAAATGGTAAAGTGGAAAGTATTACATTCCAGAATGCCATGATTTCTTAAATATTACATTTCAAAAACGCTATGATCCCTTAAGGTTACATTTCCAACTTGCTATGATTTCTTAAGTATCGCTTTTCCAAAATGCTATGATGACCTAAGGTTATGTTTCTCGAAATGTCATTATTTCTAAAATGTAATGTTTCAAACTTGTTATGGTTATAAAAGTTACATTTTAGAGTGATATGGGTTTTTAATTATTATGGTTTCACAGTGTTATAATTATATGTTTAATTTTGGAAGTGGATATGATAATTTTCTTTTGGAAGTATATACTATTTTAAAATAAATGATATGGTTTGAAATAGATATGATATTTTGGGTTTTGAAAGTATATACTGTTTTGAAAATAAATATCCATGGGTTATAATAACGATTGGTTGTTAAAGAGACCGGGATCAGATATGGACATACTCTCTGTCGATACCGAAAACCACTTTGACAACTGTGTACGCGGTGGAGTTTCCAGAATGAAGTAGGATGGTGGCGATGATCCTAAGGTATATGCGTGGACCTAACTCCCGTGAGTTGGCATAAGGTGGCTAAAACAGGAGCGATCGACGTGCCAATGAGGTAGCACCTCTGATCGGACACACTCCTTCGATACCATTCTATTACTTTGTGATTAATTGGGTGCACCCCTTGATTTGGGAGTGATGTTCGAGGTGGGCGGTAGTGGCTGCTATGCGTCATCACCAGTCCGGATGCGTAATTGGTATATCTACCCTGGCATTGCCTTGTGTGCCGTGTCACCTACCATATCGAGCTTTACTACGAGTTGTGATTTCTCCCGTAGCCTGTGGAGTATCGAGGGTAGCCCCTATTTTGGGAGTATGCTAATACTGGATAGACTACTGGGACTATTACGTGTTAAGGGGAATATTGGGTCACTCCTTAATGCTATTTAAAAGTATGTTTATTTTATATTAGACATTATTATAATAGCGCAATATTACTACATAGTAAATAGTTTAACGGATCCTTAAAGAATGGGCGATCCCAAGCATTCTTTAAGTTACTTGTACATTTATTACAGTTCACTTGAGTTGGTTTACATTTGTATAAGTATGTATGTCGTGACTCGAGTGTTTTGTGTTTGCTTTACGCTCGGATCAGACCGAGTGGTACAGCATTAGAGACGCACCTTTGGAGCTGGAGTCTTGCTTTGAAGATCCAGATATTTATTCATTTTGTTATCCAGTTGATTCCAGTTGTATTCCGAGTTGTACCTGATTATCATACTGTTTCTCCTGTTGTATCTTGGTACTTCTATTGTATCTTACTTAACTCTGATGTATTTATATAGTAGCTTCATGAACTACTATTTCTTTACTTCCGCTGCATTATATTACTCTATGTCTGTGATCTGTGATTATTTATTTACTGTATATGATGAGTTTGCCAAATTTTTATTTACAACGCGGTATTTTGAGCAATTCAAGTCCGACATGTGCAGATGCGAATGGTTGAAAATACCGGGTCGTTACAGGCACGGCTCCTGTTTAAGTCATTTCCAATTTGACACAAGTGTTAAGGTCATCCATTATCATTCTCTTTCTTCAAATCCAGCAACGTCATCATTCCAACCACTTCATTCTGGATCACACTCCGCGTATAATAGTTATTAAAGTGGTTTTCGGTTTGGACAGAGAGTATGTCCCTAACCGATCCCGGACTCTTCAATAACTATGTAATTATTACACCGATTGGTCATTTAATAAACTTTCAAAATAGTTTATATTTCAAAACCGAAATATCATTGCCATTTCAAAACCATATCCATACGATATCATTCCACTTCAAATAAATCCATCTCAAATATATATCCATTTACAAATCTTAGTACTTCAAAGTTATAACACTTTCTAAATCAAACACTTTGGATATCATAATTCTTTGGAAATTAAAATTTAGAAATCATAATGCTTTGGAATCATAACAATTTCCTTCAACAGTTTAGATATTAATAATAATATATAAAATAAAATAGTTTACAAAATAAAGTAATTTATATAAAATAGTTATAAGTTAAAACAATTTATATTAAAATAATTAGTATATTTTAAATAGTTTATATTAAAAATAGTTATATTAAAAATAGTTTATATTAAAAATAGTTTATAAATAATATAAAATAGTTTTAAATATAATTTAAAATACTTTATATAATAAAATAGTTTCCTCAAATTTCATAAATCGATTCAACTCAACTTGGATTCCAAAATTCAAATTTAATCAAATTGCAAATAATCAATTTCAATTCGATTCAGTTTCTAAATAGACCATTTCAAATTATCAATTTCAAGTACATATTTGAACCACAAAATAAGCCATTTCAATTTCAATATATTTCAAAGCTTTAAATATTCAACATTTCAAAACTAAATTCGATAATTTCATATATATATCAAATTCACTTTACTATTATTTAGTTTTGAAATATTTACTTAATCATTTCAATAACATCTAAATACAACTTCAATTTACAAATTTAAATAAACAAAATATCACATTTAAATTTATACAAATTCGAAATATTCATTTAAGTCACTTTTAATCAAATTCAAGTTATAATATATATCTTTAAAATTTCAAATTTAATAAATTTCAAATCAAACTTATTTAAGTAAAATTCTTAAATAAATAATATTTCAAATCAAATTTTTATTGATCTTTCCAACCTAAAACAATATAAATTCTATATTTGAAAATTTATATTTTAAATAAATACTTAAACATATTATATATCAATTTTATTAAACCAACTTTAATAAGTCTTTAAAATCAATATTTATTAAAAACCGTATATTCCTTTTCAAAACCATAGAAATCATTTTCAAAATATTTATATATAGACCAACGGTGTCTGTATAAAATTTTCTATCCTATGGTCAAGTGATACGGATATTTATCATTTCAATCTGCAATTTAAGTATATACGGGTATATATCTTTTCAACCCGCAATCCCAAATTTAATGTCAATGAAAATCGCTTGGGTTTATCATTTCAACCCATAACAATTTTCTCCTATTCTACAGATCGTTCGGGTATGTATCATTTCAACCCATAGTGAATTCTATATTAACAGGGAACTTGCAGAGTGATAACAGATATGATAATAATATAGCAACAGTAACATGCATATATCATTAGTGATAAATAACAGATAATGGTGTCAGATGTCACAGGTGAACAGATACAGATAATGGCATATATATAGCAATATAAATAACAGATAATGGTGTCAGATGTCACAAGTGAACAGATACTGGCATATATATAGCAATATAATAACCGATAATGGTGTCAGATGTAACAGGTGAACAGATACAGATAACAGCACATATATAGCAAATATAAATAACTAGCAGTAGTATATTTCAATTGACATTTCAATTGAAATCAAATTTAATAAATATAAGAACGTTAATCGTGAGTGATTGCTCACCTTTCGAGGCTAGAGACGGACGAGAATGAGGTGAGTTACGAATCCAAAGAAAAGCTGGATTGAATGCGAATTTGACGAGCAAAGCTGATAGATAGGAATAGGCGAAAACCAAATCAGAACTGAATCGATGGAGATAATTGATATAAGTTGAACAAAATATACGCTATCATTATATTCTATATATAATTTCAATATATTTTTTTAGCAATATTAAAATAATATGAAATTTCAAAATCATTATTTAAATTTAACTCATATGTTAAAGTCAAAATATATATACAAAATATGTATTGAAATAATTCCCTGTATATGCCCAGCCATATCATTCTTATATATAAAACTAATATAAAGCAAACTAGCGTATATATATCCCTAAGACCAATATATATATATTAATATCAATATTTATTTCACATCCATGTACAAGAATAATTTTGTACTTAAAATCGAGAACATATATACGTATATAATTTAAAATAAATGCTAATATATACAAATATGTTTTTATACCTCAATATTATTACAAAATTTATAAATAACATACTATAACAAGCAGATAGATTATATTAAACTAAGAAAAGCTTATATACAACAACCTGATTTATATATATATATATATATCACTTATATAACTACATACATGAACTGATAGACAACAACATACTGTAACTAACATATATAAGACATATACTATATATATAAACTCGTACAAAACAAAATTACCCACGAACCGATTACATTAACAACAAATATAAGTAGCTACTTGAAATCTAGGAGCACGGCTAATATATACAATGTATAACCCACTATTCAACAGTACGCTTCATATAATATACATACTTTTTAAACATGTATATACCGACACATATATAACTAACAAAATATATTAGTTAATACATAGTATATACTTCATTTATATAACTTCCTTATATATACAGAAATCATATGTATATAGACTACTGTAAGTACAAAATAACACTTTGAACATATAAAATGTACTTTATAATATATGTGTACCGTAAACCTATATTTCATATAACAAACAAACCTTTATAGCTTTATATATATCATTACATATATTTCTTACTGTAAACCTATATATGCGGTAATAGAAAGTTTATAAAACAAAAGAACCCAAAGCTTAACAACTTAAACATTTCTATAAACATAACAGATTATACGACTGAAAAATATAACGGCAGAGAAAAAAAATATAAACTTATATATATATATGCATTAATATACAAGCCAACCTTCACAGCTCATATGTATATACTCTAACATATACTTTCTTTAGTTATAAATGAACAAAAAAAAAACATATACCATTTAGCCAGTAAAATGTACATGCGAACAATCCAATATATAAAACAAATATGCAGACCTACCCTTAAAACAACTAATATATATATATATACACACACACAAAACATTGTACTCATTATTATATACAACATTTATAAACCTATATAAATTAAACTGTTAATTATGAATATTTTTACAGTATAACAAACTGTTATATAAATACTTGCAATTCAAAGTTTGTTAAGATGACCTTGTCTGACCATTACAAAATTTCAAAACAATCTAACCCATTATATACAACAGCAGCATATAATACTCCTATATACTACAACAAAGTCTTATAAAATAACATACTTTTATAAACTAAAAACACAATACCTTTTCAAAGAAAAGAGGAAGAAGACATTTGTGGAGGTGGAGGCCAAATGATGGAAGTGGTGTACGCAGCAGGTATGTATTAGGTGGAGAGGGCTCATTGGTGAGGAGAGGAACGTGGGTTGCCTGGTGGAGTGGGGGATGGTGTAGGCCGATCACTGGTGGATGGGAGAGGTGCTGGAGGAGATGCCTGAGCCGAAGTGGTGGGGTGATGGTTGTTCGGCATCAGGAGGGTGGAGAGGCAAAGGCCGAACAACTCGATGGGATGAGCACGGGGTAAGGCTGCAAGTAAATGTTGACATGGGAAGGAGGTTTGAATATGAAGGGAACGGGTTACGGCCGAACAAAAGAGAAAGCAGAAAAAAATGAAAAGCAAAGGTGAGAGGAAGAAGGCAAGTAAGAGTATACATTTTTCTTTTTCTTTCTTTCAATGGACAGACAAAGCAACTTGATTATCAAAGATGAGCTGGCAAGAAGATGAACCGGAACGAACGACAATTACATTGGAAAAGGGATGGTCAAAAGGTTGAATTCAGGGAATAATATTAATAACCTGGCCATTGGAATTATATGGTGAATTTTAATGGTCACCAGAACCCAAAAGATAAAAATTGAGTACCGATACAGAAATCGTTTTTACTGATTTCATGGCATACCGGGGTTCGAAAAACCGAAACGAATATACCGCTGAGATCAGTACGACGAGACGATCAAAACGGTATACAAATATCAGTGGTACGATTGAATTATAAAAATTCGAATTTTCTACTAGCGGAAAATGCAGCAAAAACGTAGGAAAATAAGATCGATGGAGCTAAAGAAGTCCGAATTTGGAAAAACGAAAAATGACGTCTTAGTTAGAAGATGATTTAGAATTTTTCTATGTAAAAATATTCAGGTTTGGAAAACATTTTATTATCATAAATTTTAACTGATATAAATTGGAATAAAATTACACTAGAAAATAAACTTTCAAATTATCTGATGAAAATTTACCAGTTGCTATGATTAATTAGACACATTCCAAATATCAAATTTTTATTTCAAAATTTTATCGTTTTAAAATTTCACAAAATTTCAACTAATTACGTTATTAAAACAGTTAAAATTTACGGGTCGTTACACTCTCCCCCACTCAAAACTTTTCGTCCCCGAAAAGGAAGGTGGTAGGAGAATAGAAACAACCAGAAAGAAAATAGATTGGAATACAAGTAAAACAATTAATTTAAACCATATAAATTTAAATTTAAATTAATTAATATTTAACAATTTGGTTAAATCCCTTTGAGTTCACTTAAGTTAAATCAATCTATCTATTTCTAAATTCATTATCTTATTATCTAGTCATCCTCAATTAACAATTTCTAAATCATCAATTTGTATAATCATTTATTGTACTCATATTTTATTCAACAAATTTAATTCTTTTATTCCAAATTATTATTTAGTTTATTCCACTTAATATATCTTATTACATATATTCAAACCATATAAATTAATTTAAACCATATAAATTAACTTAAACCATATAAATTTCAATTTAAATTAATTTATATTCAATAATTGCTTTTAAATTCAAAGTATTTCCATAAGTTGATCTAATTTCAATTTATTAATTCCTTCAAAACAAGTTTATTTGTCTAATCTATTATTCAATTAACTTATTATTCTATTTATCTTTATTAACATCTTTATAATAAAATTTAAGTGTATAACATTTAATATAACACTCAAATTTTATTTATAAAATCATTTATATTGTATATTATTCAATTACATATCTAACTTCTGAATAATTTAGGCAAGTTATATTAGAATGCAATTTAGTATTATACAAATAAAATTTTCAAATTCAATTATCTCGAGTTTAAATATTTACCCAAAAGTTTAACTTCAGTTTATAATTGAAATCATCCTTTAAGAAAATTTAAGAATTAAATTTCCGATTAACTTCAAACAATACAAAGATAATTATGTATATACCATATATATCAAATCAAATTAAATTTAAAATAATATACCTATATATATATAATCAAAGCATACTTGAGAAATTCAAATCAAATTAATTTTTAAAACAAAATATAGCAAAGCTACTGAATGGTCTCTCCACTTCGAAACTCAAAAATAAATGTCGATGATGCGGCCGCCATCACAGAAATTATTTTCCAGCGACAAAGAGAAGAGCACTAATTTCAACATTTTAAAATTATTTGAAAACGATTTCTATTCGAAAATACCTTCAATACTATATATTTTAAAAAATTTAAAACCAAAGCTTGAAATCACTGGAAATTAAATTCTCAAATTCCTGATTTTTTTTTAAATTCATTTAGGTTTCAAATCAATTTATAAACCATGTTTATAAATTCATTTAGAACAATAAATGATAATCAAATATTATCATTCAAACAACCAATTCAATTAACTTATTAAATTCCAGAAAAACTTACTTATATATATTTATAATATATTCATACAAATTTATTTCATTTACCAAATTTTAAAATAACATTGTATCAGTTTGCTCTGTTCAAGTGTTTTAGAAATCCTATCGATAGCGTTGATCAGACGAATCGATCGAAAATCCAAACCAACATCAACAACTCAAACAACACAATATATAAATAATTTAATGTTAATTACAAATACACTCCCTCTTGATGATACAAGAAGGGATTTCAAGGCAAGGATAGAGATCCAAATTAAAGGGACCTAAATCAAAGAATTCAAATTTTGAAGATAGGCTCGATAGGGAGATAAGATGATTGAATTTCAAACAGGAAGATGGATAAACTTATACAAATCGCGGGCAACCTTGACCGGGTCAACCGTGACTTCATAAATAAGATCGATGCAGAATTCTGAGGCACATCGACATTCGATCACAAAAGATAGAATTCAGGCATAGCAGGAGATAGATAGCATCGTAAACCGAGGATACAGAAATCTTCGGTGAATCAATGCTTATTGTAAAGGAATTTCACCCCTTTACAATCATTAAGTGGAGTTATGGGATACTCCAGAATCAAAGGGACACGATAGGGAGAGACAAGAATGGACTTTGGAACCGAAGTGAACGTTTCAAAATTCAAAGGAAACCGAGTCAAAGAAGAAGGAATTCAAGCTCGAACGAAGGTGATTCTGTAATTGAATTTACTCTATATGCTGAGTTTTGCCTAAAACCAGAGCTCTGATACCAACTATAACGACCCGATATTTTCAACCATTCGCATCCATACATGTCAGATTTGGATTGCTCAAAATATCAGATTGTAAATAAAATTTGGCAAAACTCAGCACATATAATAAATAAATAATCACAGAATCACAGACACAGAGTAATATAACAATAATGCAGCGGAAACAAAAGAATGGTAGTTCATGAAGCTACTATATATATAACAGAGTTAAACAAGATACAACAGAAGTCTCGAATACAATAGTCAAATACAAGATCAGAATACATTACTGGAATCAACTGAATATCTGAAAGCTGGATAGATAGCTGGATCTCCAAGCGAAGCTCCAACTCCAAAGGTGAGCCTCGAATACTGGAACACACAGTTTGACCCGAGCGTAAATCAAAACACAAAACACTCGAGTAGGATTAACATTCTTATATCAATAAATCCAACTCAAGTGAAATAACAACTTGAAATTACAAGTAACTCAAAGGATGTTTGGGATAACCATCCTCTAAGGATCCGTTAAACTATCTACTATGTAGTAGTGTACGCTAAGTAGATAATGCCTATCAGTAGTATAAAGTATCAAAATAGCGTTAAGGCGTTACCATTATCCCCCTTAACACATTTATATAAGCGTCAAAGTCTATACAGCACTGTAAACTCCACCGTAAACTAGTGGGCTATCAGGGAGTACCCTATAGGTATAACACAAAACAAATCGTAGTGGTCGCGCATCGGGATACAAGTATGACAAGGAACATGAGGCAATACCCAAGGTAGTGAAACTACCGTTTGCCTGATCCAGACTGGTGAAAACGCATCACCGCAACGATCGCAACACCGCGAAACAACACTCCCAATTCAAGGGGGCGCACCAATCAAAAACAAGTAATGAGTAGTTTACGAAGAAGTGTGTCCGCTAGAGGTAGCTAACCTCACTGGCCCGGCACGGCTCCTGTTTAAGTCATTTCCAATTTGACACAAGTGTCAAGGTCATCCATTATTGTTCTCTTTCTTCAAATCCAGCAACGTCATCATTCCAACCACTTCATTCTGGATCACACTCCGCGTATAATAGTTATTAAAGTGGTTTTCGGTTTGGACAGAGAGTATGTCCCTAACCGATCCCGAACTCTTCAATAACTACGTAATTATTACACCGATTGGTCATTTAATAAACTTTCAAACTAGTTTATATTTCAAAACCGAAATATCATTGCCATTTCAAAACCATATCCATACGATATCATTCCACTTCAAATAAATCCATCTCAAATATATATCCATTTACAAATCTTAGTACTTCAAAGTTATAACACTTTCTAAATCAAACACTTTGGATATCATAATTCTTTGGAAATTAAAATTTAGAAATCATAATGCTTTGGAATCATAACAATTTCCTTCAATAGTTTAGATATTAATAATAATATATAAAATAAAATAGTTTACAAAATAAAGTAATTTATATAAAATAGTTATAAGTTAAAACAATTTATATTAAAATAATTAGTATATTTTAAATAGTTTATATTAAAAATAGTTATATTAAAAATAGTTATATTAAAAATAGTTATATTAAAAATAGTTTATATTAAAAATAGTTTATAAAATAATATAAAATAGTTTTAAATATAATTTAAAATACTTTATATAGCAAAATAGTTTCCTCAAATTTCACAAATCGATTCAACTCAACTCGGATTCGAAAATTCAAATTTAATCAAATCGCAAATAATCAATTTCAATTTGATTCAGTTTCTAAATAGACTATTTCAATCTATCAATTTCAAGTACATATTTGAACCACAAAATAAGCCATTTCAATTTCAATATATTTCAAAGCTTTAAATATTCAACATTTCAAAACTAAATTCGATAATTTCATATATATATCAAATTCACTTTACTATTATTTAGTTTTGAAATATTTACTTAATCATTTCAATAACATCTAAATACAACTTCAATTTTCAAATTTAAATAAACAAAATATCACATTTAAATTATACAAATTCGAAATATTCATTTAAGTCACTTTTAATCAAATTCAAGTTATAAAATATATCTTTAAAATTTCAAATTTAATAAATTTCAAATCAAACTTATTTAAGTAAAATTCTTAAATAAATAATATTTCAAATCAAATTTTTATTTATCTTTCCAAACTGAAACAATATAAATTCTATATCTGAAAATTTATATTTTAAATAAATACTTAAACATATTATATATCAACTTTATTAAACCAACTTTAATAAGTCTTTAAAATTAATATTTATTAAAAACCGTATATTCCTTTTCAAAACCATAGAAATCATTTTCAAAATAAAGTTCCAAGCCAACTTAAGCCCTTCCTCTCCCAAAATCTCCCCACAAAACCCATTAGCTCCTCTCTTCGCAAAAAAATTTCCAAGCCCTCAATTCCTCATGGAGAACTCAGCCCGCTACCTCATTGCCACAATAACCCAAGGTTTCTGGAGTGTGCTGGACATCCAAGCTGCCCTTAACCAACATGGGTATCGAGAAAGACCAATCTGGATGATGACCGATAACAGCTTCCTCATCTGCTGCGACTCTGAGATCGAGAGAAATGTCTTCGTCACGACTGGCTCCTTAGCTAAACCAGGTGGTACTGTTTTTTGAGACCCTGGGCTGATCATGATAACTTCTCCGCCCCCTCCCTCGAACCTGAGTCATGGGCGAAAGTTGAAGGATTCCCCGAACTCCTCAAGGACAACTCAGATGCCATTAGAGAAGCCTTGAAACCCATGGGCAGATTCATTGCCTTGGATGACTGCGACTGGGCCTTCATTGACCATAGATTTCTCTATGCTAAATTCCAATTCTTCGAGGGCATCTCCACCCCCTGCTCCTTCGTGGCCTCCCTCAACAACTCTGACTTCCTCCTAACCATTAATCGCTGGCAGCACTCTCATCCGTACCGTGCCCCTGACACCACCTACCTTGGCCTGGACTACAACCTTGAACAAAACTTCAACTTTCTCGACCAGAAGTGGTCTACCCCTGAAATACTCTTAAACCAAGACGACCTATTTGATGCCATGTTTCACGAAGCCACCTTGCCTCCCCCTACTCTTCCAGCTTTGCCACCACAAGATGCCTCTTTTGAAGTTTCAGCTCCTAGAAGAGGGATCCCAGCCCAATTTGATAGATGTGACCCAATGTTAGACCTCGATCTTTCCGTCCCTCCCTACCTACAATCTATCCAGCCTCCCGAACCTGGCTTCGCCCCCTCCAACCTCATCCTCCCTGACTCCCCCATTATCCCAGCCCCTGCCCAAGCCGACACACACCTCGTTGACGTCACCTCCCCCATAACCGTGGCCCCTCCACTCGAACTCAATCAAGACGTGGAAGTTCAAACTCCCCAGATAGACCTAGCGAAATTCTTCTCCCCGGCACTGGTTAGGCATAGCTCCAGATTGGTTGGGGCAGCTTCAGATCCTGGACAAACTGGTAGTTTTTTATTTCCTGTTGTTTTTTCCTCCGCAAATAAAAGGCTTAATAAAATTTTATCACGTTGCGTGGGTGTGAGTTTGCATGATGAACACTTCACATGCATGCAAACTCTAGAACAAGAGCGTATTTCCCAATCCCAATGAAACTCATCACTTGGAATGTTCGTGGGTTGGGGGACCCATCTAAGCGTTACGCTGTTAACACTATTCTGTCCCCCCATAAAATTGATATTATAATGCTTCAAGAAACTAAGTTATCTGACCCCACACAATCACACTTGACACAAACTGTTGGTACACTTTTATCTGGGTGGGCCCACATTGATGCCTTTGGATCCCGTGGTGGGATCATAACAGCATGGAATGAAAATAAATGGTCCCTACATCAAATTATCAAATTCCCCTCAATACTTAATGTCGCACTGCGAAACTCAGAATCTGGCATAATCTACTTCTTCTCGAATGTGTATGGACCCTCCGACTCACAAGGCAGGGCTGTCTTGTGGGATCATTGCATGGACTTCGCAGCCCGAATAAATGGCCCATGGATTATTGTCGGAGACTATAACACAACTAGACACCCCACCGAAAGAAACTCTGGTAACCTTTCCCAAGATTCAACCGCCTTCAATAATTTCATCAATTCTTGTGTGCTAATTGATCCCCCCATCAGTAACCGCCTCTTTACTTGGTCTAACCATAGAGACTAACCATCCCTGGCTAAATTAGATAGATTCCTCTTCAACACAGCCTTGGAAGACCAACATCCCCTCTCATCTGTCTCGGGATTGGCAACCACGATCTCGGACCATTGCCCCCTCCTGTTTGACTCTGGCTCTCTGAACACCATTCACAAACTGTTTAGATTCGAACAACTCTGGCTTCTAGAGCCATCCTTTGATGATTTTGTCAAGTTGGCCTGGTCTCAACCCACCAATCTAGAATCCCCTACTGCTCGTTTTGTGGCCAAGCTCCGTTCGCTCAGAAAATTGATAAGACCATGGGCTAAATACATCTGGGGCTCCCTTAAATTTTGGATTTCACAAGTCCAAGATGAAATCCTCAACCTTAATATCCTCGCGGAATCTCAACCCCTAATTGAACCAGAAATACAACAGTTGAACCTCCTTGAAAAGGAATTGGATAGGCTCCTTAAACAGGAAGAAATTGGTTGGAAACAACGATCTAGAGCAAAGTGGCTTGAAGGAGATAGAAACACGGCTTACTTCCACAGGTTAGCAAATGGGCGTCGCAGATCCTCGACCATCTCTAACATTCAACACAACAACATCACCTACTCTGACCAATCCGATCTCCTCCACCTCTTCACCAACCATCACCACAACATCCTAGGCAAACCTTCCACTCCTCTACCAGACATAGACTGGAGTCTCCTTTACCCTGACCCTCAAAGTCTGCAAGTAGATCACCCCTTCACGGAACAAGAAATCTGGACTGCAGTCAAAGATATGTCAGACAATAAAGCTCCTGGACCTGACGGCTTTGGCCCCCTTTTCTTCAAACACTTCTGGAGTACAGTGAAATCTGACATTATAGACATGTGCCTTGAATTTCAAAATGATCCCAGCTCGGTTGCACGAATCAATTATGCCATCATTTCCCTCATCCCAAAAACTGATGACCCTTCCTCCCTTGATTCCTTTCGACCTATCAGCCTCCTTCACACCACCTTCAAAATCATTACAAAAATCCTTGCAAACCGACTTCAAGCTGTAATATCCCCTCTAGTTGGCCTGGAGCAATCGGCCTTCATACTCGGTCGCAATATCCTAGATTGTGTGGCCGCCACTCAAGAAGTGGTGTCTTTCTGTCACAGATCCAACACCCCAGGAATCCTACTTAAACTTGACTTCTCTAAAGCCTTTGACTCAGTCAACTGGAACTTCATTCTCGCACTATCACGACATAGAGGCTTCCCACCGAGATGGTGCTCCTGGATATCCTCTATCCTGAACTCCAGCATGTCTTCTGTATCAGTCAATGGTGAACTTGGTGGTCTGATCAAGTCTACGAGAGGTCTACGTCAAGGAGACCCTCTCTCCCCCCTAGTTTTTTTTCTTATTGCAGATGTCTTCAACCGCATGATTAAACTGTCCATCTCCAACAACCACTTGGCCGGAATCAGTATCCCTACATCTAACCTTCAAATATCCAACCTACAATTTGCTGATGATACCATCCTCTTTGCCTCACCCAATCCTAATCACCTCCACTGCCTCAAAGTTCTCCTCTATGTTTTCGAATTAATCTCTGGCCTCTCCATCAACTTCCACAAAAGCTCCCTTATCATGCTTGGCAATACCAACCACCTTGGTCCTGCAACCGCTGTCGTCCTCAACTGCAAACTTTCCCAGTTTCCAATCTCCTATCTGGGCCTACCTATTCGGCCCACCAGACTCACGCGTCCTGACTGGCTACCCCTCATCAACAAAATTGAATCCCGCCTCGCATCCTGGAAAGCTGCTTCCCTCTCGACAGCTGGTAGATTAATCTTAGTTAAATCGGTCCTCTCTGCCATCCCCTCCTACTGGATCTCCTTCCACAAACTCCCCCCTTGGGTTTCCAATAAAATTGACAAATCTCGCAGGACCTTCTTATGGAATGGCTCCAAAGCAAAGTGCCTTATCAACTGGTGCTCGGTCTGCCTCCCAAAACGCCATGGTGGCCTTGGTGTCCCAGATCTCCCCTCGCTCAACACTGTCCTATTAACAAAATGGCTCTGGCGTTTTCTCTCCCCTGATAATTTCCTCTGGAAGGATTGGATCCTACATTCATATCACTACTCTAATCCACACCTAGCCCTACACCTCCCCCCCAGTTGCAGACCTTCTCCATTCTGGTCCAATGTCCTCCACACCATCCGTCGAGTCAAATCCCTCTTTCAAGTCTTAATAGGCAATGGCAACAACTGCCTATTCTGGCATGACACGTGGGTGGCCCCTTCCCCCCTAGCTAAAACACTACCTAACCTCTTCTCCTCCTCAAATCTACAACTTGCCACCACCTATACCCTGTGTTACCTGGGCCCCAGTAGCCTTCATCCCCCTCCCTTTTTTCCATCGAAACTTTCAATGAGCTTCTCGTAGCTTCGAAAATCCTTCAATCCCTTCGCCTATCCCACTCACCAGACCGCTTCACCTGAGCACTCAATCCATCCAAAGGCTTCTCCGTATCATCTTGCTACTCTTTCCTCATCCACCCTGGCCGTCTTTTCCCCTACAACAGGATTTGGAATTGCCACTCACACCCAAGATTCCTCTTCTTCCAATGGTGCCTCATTCGTAACCGCATCAACACCAAAGACAGACTTATTCGCTTAAACATCCCCACTGATCCTCTCTGCGTACTTTGCTCCTCTCAAGTCGAAACAATTACCCACCTTTTCTTAGACTGCGATTTCTCTTTCGCAATTTGGGCCCCAACCAGAGCGCATCTATTGGGTTACATTCCGGAGCTCATTTCATTTTTTGAATACTGGCAGCAAGACCTCGGAAATCACAATCTCGACATCTTTATCACCATTTACTGTTGGTGCATCTGGAAAGAACGAAATGCATATGTCTTCAACAAACCTAGATCTTCAACCATGGCCATCTGTAGTCGAATCTCACAACTTTTCAATTACTGGACAGGTACCAACTCGGCCCCCTTCAGATTTCGACTGAGGTCCGCTCCTGCTGACTCTGCGGAATCAATGGCCAGCACCAGCGCCAACCCACGGTAGCAGCTCCTAAGCGAATCTGTCTGACCCCATTTTGTCTGTTGAATCATCGATTATGGTGATAGTGTCCCATCCTGTAATCCATTAACTCTTATGTACATTATTATGTTAATTAGCTTAGCCTATTTTTTTGGCCACCGGTTGGGCTTGTCAACCGGACCATATTTCCTATTATACTACTATTATTATTAACCGGCTGTGTAGTTTATCACTACACAACCGTATTTCTCAAAATATTTATATATAGACCAACGGTGTCTATATAAAATTTTCTATCCTATGGTCAAGTGATACGGATATTTATCATTTCAATCCGCAATTTAAGTATATATGGGTATATATCTTTTCAACCCGCAATCCCAAATTTAATGTCAATGAAAATCGCTTGGGTTTATCATTTCAACCCATAACGATTTTCTCCTATTCTACAGATCGTTCGGGTATGTATCATTTCAACCCATAGTGAATTATATATTAATAGGGAACTTGCAGAGTGATAACAAATATGATAATAATATAGCAACAGTACTAGGCATATATCATCAGTGATAAATAACAGATAATGGTGTCAGATGTCATAGGTGAACAGATACAGATAATGGCATATATATAGCAATATAAATAACAGATAATGGTGTCAGATGTCACAGGTGAACAGATACAGATACTAGCATATATATAGCAATATAATAATCGATAATGGTGTCAGATGTCACAGGTGAACAGATACAGATAACAGCACATATATAGCAAATATAAATAACTAGCAGCAGTATATTTCAATTGACGTTTCAATTAAAATCAAATTTAATAAATATAAGAACGTTAATCGTGAGTGATTGCTCACCTTTCGAGGCTAGAGACGGATGAGAATGAGGTGAGTTACGAATCCAAAGCAAAGCTGGATTGTACGCGAATTTGACGAGCAAAGCTGATAGATAGGAATAGGCGAAAACCAAATCAGAACTGAATCGATGGAGATAATTGATATAAGTTGAACAAAATATACGCTATCATTATATTCTATATATAATTTCAATATTTTTTTTAGCAATATTAAAATAATATGAAATTTCAAAATCATTATTTAAATTTAACTCATATGTTAAAGTCAAAATATAAATACAAAATATGTGTTGAAATAATTCCCTATATATGCCCAGCCATATCATTCTTATATATAAAACTAATATAAAGCAAACTAGCGTATATATATCCCTAAGACCAATGTATATATATATATATATTAACATCAATATTTATTTCACATCCATGTACAGGAATAATTTTGTACTTAAAATCGAGAACATATATATATGTATATAATTTAAAATAAATGCTAATATATACAAATATGTTTTTATACATCAATATTATTACAACATTTATAAATAACATACTATAACAAGCAGATAGATTATATTAAACTAAGAAAAGCTTATATACAACAACCTGATTTATATATATATATCACTTATATAACTACATACATGAACTGATAGACAACAACATATTGTAACTAACATATATAAGACATATACTATATATATAAACTCGTACAAAACAAAATATACCCACGAACCGATTACATTAACAACAAATATAAGTAGCTACTTGAAATCTAGAAGCACAGCTAATATACACAATGTATAACCCACTATTCAACAGTATGCTTCATATAATATACATACTTTTTAAACATGTATATACCGACACATATATAACTAACAAAATATATTAGTTAATACATAGTATATACTTCATTTATATAACTTCCTTATATATACAGAAATCATATGTATATAGACTACTGTAAGTACAAAATAACACTTTGAACATATAAAATGTACTTTATAATATATATGTACCGTAAACCTATATTTCATATAACAAACAAACCTTTATAGCTTTATATATATCATTACATATATTTCTTACTGTAAACCTATATATGCGGTAATAGAAAGTTTATAAAACAAAAGAACCCAAAGCTTAACAACTTAAACATTTCTATAAACATAACAGATTATACGACTGAAAAATATAACGGCAGAGAAAAAAATATATAAACTTATATATATGCATTAATATACAAGCCAACCTTTGCAGCTCATATGTATATACTCTAACATATACTTGCTTTAGTTATAAATGAACAACAAAAAACAAAAAAAACAAAAAAATAAATAAATAAATAAAAACATATACCATTTAGCCAGTAAAATGTACATGCAAACAATCCAATATATAAAACAAATATTCAGACCTACCCTTAAAACAACTAATATATATATACAAAACATTGTACTCATTATTATATACAACATTTATAAACCTATATAAATTAAACTGTTAATAATGAATATTTTTACAGTATAACAAACTATTATATAAATACTTGCAATTCAAAGTTTGTTAAGATGACCTTGTCTGACCATTACAAAATTTCAAAACAATCTAACCCATTATATACAACAGCAGCATATAATACTCCTATATACTACAACAAAGTCTTATAAAATAACATACTTTTATAAACTAAAAAAAACAATACCTTTTCAAAGAAAAGAGGAAGAAGACATTTGTGGAGGTGGAGGCCAAATGATGGAAGTGGTGTACGCAGCAGGTATGTATTAGGTGGAGAGAGCTCATTGGTAAGGAGAGGAACGTGGGCTGCCTGGTGGAGTGGTGGATGGTGTAGGCCGATCACTGGTGGATGGGAGAGGTGCTGGAGGAGATGCCTAAGCCGAAGTGGTGGGGTGATGGTTGTTCGACATTAGGAGGGTGGAGAGGCAAAGGACGAACAACTCGGTGGGATGAGCACGGGGTAAGGCTGCAGGTAGATGTTGACATGGGAAGGAGGTTTGAATATGAAGGGAACGGGTTACGGCTGAACAAAAGAGAAAGCAGAAAAAAAATGAAAAGCAAAGGTGAGAGGAAGAATGCAAGTAACAATATACATTTTTTCTTTTTCTTTCTTTCAATGGACAGACAAAGCAACTTGATTATCAAAGATGAGCTGGCAAGAAGATGAACCGGAACGAACGACAATTACATTAGAAAAGGGATGGTCAAAAGGTTGAATTCAGGGAATAATATTAATAACCTGACCATTGGAATTATATGGTCAAAAGATCAGCACGACGAGACGATCAAAACGGTATACAAATATCAGTGGTACGGTTGAATTATAAAAATTCGAATTTTCTACTAGTGGAAAATGCAGCAAAAACGCAGGAAAATAAGATCGACGGAGCTAAAGAAGTCCGAATTTGGAAAAACGAAAAATGACGTCTTAGTCAGAAGATGAATTAGAATTTTTATATGTAAAAATATTCAGGTTTGGAAAACATTTTATTATCATAAATTTTAACTGATATAAATTGGAATAAAATTACACTAGAAAATAAACTTCCAAATTATCTGATGAAAATTTACCGGTAGCTATGATTAATTAGACGCATTCCAAATATCAAATTTTTATTTCAAAATTTTATCGTTTTAAAATTTCACAAAATTTCAACTAATTACGTTATTAAAACAGTCAAAATTTACGGGTCGTTACAGTCAATCTCATTCCTTTAAAAAATTCCCTTTTTATAAGCCTATTTCATACTTACAAATCCTTTACAAATCTCCTAATTAATTTATAGAACTTCTTTTATAAATCTCTCAAAATGATTTATAACTCCTTATAAAACTCCTTTACCAAGTATCATTTAAAAAATCCTTTATAAAAAATCATTTGTAAATGTTCTTTTAATAAACCCTTTTTATTAAGTATAATCCTTTTTATAAAACAATTTGTCATTTATAAACACCTTTATTAAATTAATTAATTACCTTTAAACATCATAAGTAAATAATTAATCACCTTTTAAACAATATTAATACGAGAGGTAATTAACCTTAAACACATCATTAATTAAATAACTAAATAACTTTAAACAAACTAAGCCAATTAACTAACCTCGTTAATAATATAATTAAATAACTTAAAATATCATTAATAATATATTTAAATAATTTAAATGTCTTTAATAAAATAATTAAATAACTTACTTCAAAGCATCATTTAAAAACACTTTCCTCAAATTGTTATACAACTGAAGTTATTTTAAATCCATAACTTTACAAATTCGGAAATAGGCTTAGCGACCATAATGGTACTAAATTAAGTTACCATTTAATTCACTTTGACTTTTCAAGTCACATATTGGTATTTACATAAGCAAAATATATGTAAATCTAATGCATAATTACCCATCCATGGTTAATGTGTCATATATCCCGTATAAATCAATTGGCATAAATTTTAATGTCCAAATTAATTTAATAGTAGAACATGGATTTATTCTACTCTAGAAATATCCAAAATAATCTAAACAATAAAATTAATAGAGGGGTATTTGATGCAGCAGCGGATAACGAAAATGATGAAACGGTGAAAGTAGCAATCGGTGAATTGAAGAATACCAAAGGCCCAAATCCGTTGATCCAAAGATGCCGGATTCTAGCTATCTCAAACACGTTGATCGCGCACGATACCGTGTTTAAAGATCTACGATTCTTCGTACGTTGATCTAGCGCACTAGATTCCGTGAATCGGCTTCAGCAGTCGTTGATTCGAGCGCACTCGAATACCGAAAGTGGAGATAGGAGATCACACTCAACTACCAATTTGAGAAGTGGCACAAAGCACACAAACAAGTTTTTATTCAAAAACCAACTAACTATTACAAATGACACAATCCCATATTTATAGGCGGTTTACAACTCCACACTTACATCACAACACAACACATAGGCCGGCAACGACCTAAGACAAACAGCGACTCACGACCTAAGACAGACGCGACCTAAACATTACAACATCAAGCGACTTAACATATTTACAACACAAGACATCTTACAACATAACGACATAACAAATACAACATACAAACGACATAACATATCCTCCAGGAGCAACTTAGCGGCTTATCTTCCCAGCGACTTAAGCTTTAGCATCCAGTTAGCGATCTAATAGAACTTGGCAGCGACCTAACTTCACAACGGCATAAGAAAACTTCCTCCAGCGACTTAAGGTATCTCAGCGACCTGAGGTCTCGCGACCTATGGCTTGAGCGACCTAACTTAGGTAGGCTTTAGTGACTTACTTCCTTCATGCGACTTAAGGAAACAACGGCTTAGAGCAGAATGCGGCAGCGACCTAAGATTTGAGTGACCTAAGCAACTTTGCGACCTAATCTTTACGCGACCTTGAACATCAGAAGAAAAGTATGGAATACTGAGTGAGCTAACTCGTTAGGTCGCTCGCGACTTATCATAGGTCGTTAGCTTGTTTGAGCGACCTAAGGAACTTGGGTGATATGAGGTTTGCTTTAACTCGCTAGGTCGTTCCAGCGACTTATCATATGGACTTAGGTCGTTAGGTCGTTCCAACGACTTATCATATTGGCTTAGGTCATTAGGTCGTTCCAGCGACTTATCATATTTGCTTAGGTCGTTATCTTCCTCGCTAGGTCGCAAGTCCTTATCTCGTGACTCAGTAGTTCGTAACGGCCTAAGATAAGGTGGCTTCCTACTAGGTCGTTGGCGACCTAAGGCATATGACTCAGCACAATTTATTACAACTCTCTGTAACTCGTTAGCTCGTAATTTATTAGGTCGTTTGCGACCTAGGTGTTGCGACCTATTGGATTTTATGAAATCTGGAGAAGTCTCAATCTCGTGACCATGGTGCGCTACATCATACTCCCCTGATTGAAAAGAATTCGTCCCGAATTCATTTTCTTTTCTTCTTCGAGACGCTGTCTTCCATTCATTATCTGGTCTGATACGGCTCTGGTGATAACCACTCTTGAGATTGATTTTGTCTTGACACTTTGAAGATGTGGCTCGACATAAGGAACGCATTGCGTAAAACAGATGTGGCATTAGGCAGGCGGCATAAGGAAGTGATCTGAGGGAGATGACATATGAAAAAGTGTGGAATGAACTAAGCACTAGGTGCCAGATCCAATTCATGTAGCACAGAACTTCATAAGAATAGTGTCGTATACCATATTGCTTGTGCCAATAGGAAGATGTGATATAGAACCAAAACGTGTCGAAAATGTGAGACGATATAAGGAAGTTTAAAATCACGGAACGTCTTAGGAAATCACGACCGAAAAAGTGTGAGGACTCATGCTCAGACTCTCGTCTTTCCTTATCTTGTTCAGGTATGTCCTCATTTAGACTCTTCCCTTGATGTGTTGCATCAATTTCCCCCGACTGAAATGAATTCCCACTCGCTTCTCCTTCAACATGTTTATTTTCATGAAACAATTCCAAGCAATTGACATTGATAACGTCAGCAGTGCGGACATGATCAGGCAATTCCAACTGATAATCATTCTCTTCATCCTGTCTTTTCAACTCTTCCTGTTCTTTCAGATTATGAATATCATACGATCCCTGTAGTAGAATAGCATTTGATACTAGTTCAGTGTGAGGTTGAATGTCCTGTAGTGGTGGTAACTCTTCGGGTAGTTCCTCAGGATATTCGTCTTCAGATTCATCGAATTTTGATCTAACTTCCTCAAAAACATCAAGATCTTTACTCGTTCCTTGCTCGGTCAACACAAGTAATTCATTTCTAATTTTCACAGACTCTTCCAAAAATACAAGATTAGTCCCTTCAAGCAGTTCCTCAGAAATCTCATCTTCACACTCCTCAAATACTTCAATCTCTTCGGGATTCTCAAAGTCAGAACTTTCTCCAGATTCAATCAACGTTGATAATTCATCACTATCTTTCATTTTATTGACGAGCTCTTTCAAAGATAATAAACTCTCTGATTCTGTATTCTCTTCTGTTACACTTTCACTTTGTTCGGGCTTCTCGGAGATTATGGAATTAACACTTAGCGGGCTCTCGTCCATAAGCTCAGGTGTTAATCAAGAATCTTCCATCATCAAGTTATTTTCCTCAACTCCGAACACAATTTCTTCTTCCATACTATCGACATCAATCTTCGGCGGTGAAGAATAATCAACTTCTACATCCACATACTTTGACTCAATTTCTTCATCATCATCAAATTTCGGCGGTTGATAAAAGTCAAATTCAGCAGTCCTCCTCAACAAGTTACATCCTTCATCTCCTGACAAAACTCCTTCATCGTTGTCAAATTTCGGTGGTAATTCTTTGAACGATTCTGTAGGACCGACCTCTTCAAACTCTTCTAACATTGGTTTAACCTCCTCAGGAGTTTTAAGCTCTTCACTTGCCTCATACCTAACCAACGCTTCAGCATTACCTTCTACTTCTTCAACGCTTTTGCTGAAAGATAATGGACTAGTCGGTTCCTCTTCCTTTTCTGGCTCGCTTTCAGTAGAATCATCCACATCCTCATTTTCACATTCTTCTACAACTAAGGCTTTCATCTTGGACTCCGTATATTCAATACTTCTATGGTCAGACTCCTGATAATGATAGCGCTTAATTCGGTCATCAACCTTTGTTTTAGTGATTCCATGTACAACTGGTTTGTTGACTTTCTTAGAAACATTTATACTGCAATTATCACCTTTATTCTGATTGCTGGAGCTTGTAACCACACCCTTTCCTCGACTCCCTTGACTCAACTTCTGCAACTGTTGGTTCATACGAGTTTGATAATTGTAGGGTAAGAAATTTGCCTTCATCATCCTTTTCATCTTATCCCACGTGACAACTTTGGATTTCCTCATTCTCTCTCTGGTTGATTTAGTTTGTTGCCACCAACCATAGCTCGTCCTTTCAATCTTGTAGCAACTAACTTAACTTGACGATCCTCAGACACGTTGTTGAGTTTAAAAATCTTTTCAACCTTTGATAACCAATCCAAGAATTCCTCTGCTTGTAGACCACCTCGGAATTCTGGAATTTCCGTATCCTTCCTTGATTCTCGTGTATGACCATTCTCTTCAACATTCCTATAACGATTTTTCCCTTGACCTGGATATCGAAAGTGAACACTATCACCATAACTATCTTCTTCAAAATTAGATGAGATTCGATGTCGATTCTGAACATTGACTCTTCTATGACCATGCACGTCCTCTCTACTTCTTCTTTCCTCTACTCGACATCTTTCATAATCACAATATGGTTCATGCTCGTAACCACGATAAGCTCTTCTTTCTTCATTCTGATAATCACGATTGTCTCGAACTCCACTATCTCGATTTATCGTCAAAGATGATTCTCTTCTTTCTCTATCATAACGTGGCGACACTCTCCTTTGATTTTGACTCATGTCAGACTTCATTCTCTCCACTCTCTCGAAACCCTTATTGAACCTTTCATCGATGCGTTGTTCCATCTTTTCAGGATCTTCACTCCCATACAAATCTGCAACATTATGATGATGGTTAACACATCTCGGAGGCATGATCAAATCCTCAACAGATCCAAACACAAACTTCACTTTGATCTAAAAATAATTCTCGAATCAAACTTCCCCACTTGTTTGAAATCTCATGAACACCCCAAATAAACAAACAACTTAATTCGAACTCCGAAAATTCAAATCTCAAAATTGACGCCCAACGAATTTGGATAAGTTCGTCTCCTAGCTCACGACTTGAACAAAATCTCGCACAAACTTGAACAAGCTCGCTTCTAGCTCCAACACTTTAACTCTCAGCCTTGAACAAACCTAAAATTGAACACTTCACTTTTCTCGGTTTTGACTCTCGACTTTGAACAACAAAGTGATGCACGGCCTTGACTCTTCTCCTTGGCTCGGCTGAAATTGAACAAACACTTCTCCTTGGTCCAACAGGCTCGTCTTAGCTATGATTGGATAAATCTCGCTCTGATACCAAATGATGCAGCAGCGGATAACGAAAATGATGAAACGGTGAAAGTAGCAATCGGTGAATTGAAGAATACCAATGGCCCAAATCCGTTGATCCAAAGATGCCAGATTCTAGCTATCTCAAACACGTTGATCGTGCACGATACCATGTTTAAAGATCTACGATTCTTCGTACGTTGATCTAGCGCAATAGATTCCGTGAATCGGCTTCAGCAGTCGTTGATTCGAGCGCACTCGAATACCGAAAATGGAGATAGGAGATCACACTCAACTACCAATTTGAGAAGTGGCACAAAGCACACAAACAAGTTTTTATTCAAAAATCAACTAACTTTTACAAATGACACAACCCCATATTTATAGACGGTTTACAACTCCACACTTACATCACAACACAACACATAGGCCGGCAACGACCTAAGACAAACAGCGACTCACGACCTAAGACAGACGCGACCTAAATATTACAACATTAAGCGACTTAACATATTTACAACACAAGACATCTTACAACATAACGACATAACAAATACAACATACAAACGACATAACATATCCTCCAGGAGCGACTTAGCAGCTTATCTTCCCAGCGACTTAAGCTTTAGCATCCAGTTAGCGATCTAATAGAACTCGGCAACGACCTAACTTCACAGCGGCATAAGAAAACTTCCTCCAGCGACTTAAGGTATCTCAGCAACCTGAGGTCTCGCGACCTATGGCTTGAGCGACCTAACTCTGGTAGGCTTTAGCGACTTACTTCCTTCATGCGACTTAAGGAAACAACGGCTTAGAGCAGAATGCGGCAGCGACCTAAGATTTGAGCGACCTAAGCAACTTTGTGACCTAATCTTTACGCGACCTTGAACATCAGAAGAAAAGTATGGCATACTGAGTGAGCTAACTCGTTAGGTCGCTCGCGACTTATCATAGGTCGTTAGCTTGTTTGAGCGACCTAAAGAACTTGGGTGATATGAGGTTTGCTTTAACTCGCTAGGTCGTTCCAGCGACTTATCATATGGACTTAGGTCGTTAGGTCGTTCCAATGACTTATCATATTGGCTTAGGTCGTTAGGTCGTTCCAGTGACTTATCATATTGGCTTAGGTCGTTATCTTCCTCGCTAGGTCGCAAGTCCTTATCCCGTGACTCAGTAGTTCGTAGCGGCCTAAGATAAGGTGGCTTCCTGCTAGGTCGTTGGCGACCTAAGGAATATGACTCAGCACAGTTTATTACAACCCTCTATAACTCGTTAGCTCGTAATTTATTAGGTCGTTTACGACCTAGGTTTTGCGACCTATTGGATTTTATGAAATCTGGAGAAGTCTCAATCTCGTGACCATGGTGCGCTGCATCAGTATTTTATTCTGCTCGATAGATATCCAAAATAATCTATTCCTTAAATTTAATAGAATGGTGTTTATTTGGCTTCATAGATAACACCAATGAAGTATACTTAATTTATTATTTTAAACAACATAATTAAATTCAATCACTATTATAATATCGTAATATTATAATTCAATTAAATTATCAACAAGTTATATCATAGTATTCTAGATGTCATTAAGAGTCAAATGCAGAGATTTTCCAGTTAAACAAATTTAAAACAAACAATATATAGCAATTTAACTAAACACTTAATTGTGTTAACTTTTAACCAATTAAATTATAAAACTTAATCTTACCCAAAGTAAGGCCCAACCGACTTCTCCAACCCTACTCCTTAGCTACAACACTTCACCTTTCATCCCAAATCCACCTCAAAATCCAATTTCCCACCTCCTCCAAATCGATTTTCCCCAAATCGAACCCAACCCTTCCTATGCACATGTGCACATGCACCATCACCCACCACCTCCGTTCGACCATCAATGACCACCCTTAAATTCGTCTTGGCCTTCTTGACCAATTGCACCACTTACCTCGACCTTCGCTACCCTGATAGATTTTGACCGCTTTATCCCGATCGAAAATTCATTCCAAGTTACAAACTGACCATGTCACAACACCAATTTCACCGCCTTGCTCGTCAACTACCATCACCCCTTTAGCCATCACAACGCACCGCCTACACCTTCATTCTCCAACCCTAAACCAAAAACCCTACTAAACCCAAGTTCAACCCATTCTCATGTCCTTCGACCTTTATGGCTCTCCATACTAACGTGGAAAGGTTGTGTCTCACCTCAAGCTTCGCCACGACAACGGTTCTTTCTTCCCTCGACCAATGGTTCATCGAAAATTGATTATTGAGTCAAAATAGTTCAACTCATCCTCCATGCCAAACCCCTCCACTAAAATCACTCGATCTTCACCAAAATTTTCACCTTGACGATACAAACCCACCTGTGCCCTCTGTTCGCCAATCCGAGCTCGATAATATTAGACTATTTACTGTCTTTAGCCCAAACCCCTACCCTATTCAACGAAAATACTCTCGGCTATTTTTAGAAAATACTATGGATTTGAACTAACATTTGTCATGTTAGTGCTTTAGGATAACTTTGATCATACATGTAACATCCCCTTTCTAGAGACCCAAAGCTAAGCGCTACAGATGCTGCAGTCATCTATAGTATTAACTTCCGGTGACTAAATACGGCTATGTTAATGGTATCTATAATATCAGAAGCACTTGAATATGAAACAAATCACATATTTCGAAACAACATTTTTCCATTACATTTCAAAACAGATGTTCCATATTCGGATTACATAATCCCAATACGTTTCCCAAGCAATGATAAAATATACTTATTACAAAATACGCCAAGAGCGACATATGAAGATGCCCCGTTGGATGATCAGAGTCATATAGTCATAATTGACTTAATATATACACAGCGGAAATAAACATAAAACAAAGAACTGCAACTCCTAAATAGCTATCCATTACTCTCCTGCTCACCTCTGGTAGCTTTATTCGTCATCTTACTAAAACCCGAAAGAACCTCAACCCTCAGCCTACTCAAATCAATTTTGAGCACCCTAGAGTTTAAGGGGAAAACTTAAACTTTGAGTCAGACATAAACCCTGGTGTGAATAATACTATACATCCCGGTTATTAACGTTAAGTGAGACCACGCCGTTTAGCGGAACGGGTTTCCCCTCACTAATATTCTTTTAAAACATATCTTTTGCAAATCTTTTCCTACAACCACAACTGGTTAAATACTATAAAGCATCATTATGTAAACATACATATCAGGTAATAAAAGAACTATATGTTCAAACATTTTAAATTTGTTTGGCTGACTATTAACCTTTTGTTGACTCGGGCCTACGAGACAAAATAACCAAATAATCTAACATCTGTTAGACACTCCTCTTTTTGATGGTCTGTCCTTAACTGTCTGTTAAATACTTCTCTTTTGGACGGTCTGTCCCTAACTTAACATCTCCTAGGGTCACCTGATCCTAATGGTTTTGCAGGCTCACCAATGACCTATATGTATACAAATATATATTCCCTTCTATGTATAATCATAGTTTTAGCTTTACCTCTGACAAAGCCCTATACACTGGAACTTTGGACTAAATTAGCCGGGGCCAGTAGCTAATGTATATGGTGCGACCCTATACCAGTCCCATCTGGTATTCTAATATCTAATTCATTTACTTAGGGATACCTTCCCATAATTTTCCTTGAAAACGTTTTTCAAAATGATTTAAAACCTTCAAATCAATTTACAAGGAAAATATATATAATCTTTATGCTTTATTCAAAATCACCTTACCGTGTTATATATACTTTATTCAATCCTTAGTTAATGAAAACATTTAAACACTTGAAAGAACCACTTTCGATTCAATTGAAAGTATCTCTTTCGAAACCAAGTAAAACCCTTTATTCATCTAGGCCGAAAGGCCAAAGCTTCCCTTTTGAAACCATACTTAAACCTTTTCAAAGCCTTTTAAAACCTTCATTTCGAAAGCATTAAAACCTTAGACATCATATCTTAAAACACTTCTAAACATTACCTTTAAAAACCTTGGAAAAACCTTCCATTACAATCCTTTCGAAACCATCAGAAAATAATACCTTTCGACTCCTTCGAAACCCTTTGGGGAACCACCCCTTTGAAACCATTTTAAACACCTTTCGAAAGCATCAAACCATTAAAACTCAAGCCTTTCAGAAGCTCTTGGGTTAATTGAAAACATGTGGAAAAACACCTTTTGGAACCATTTAAGTCGAAACCATTCTCTTTCGAAACCATTGGGTTATACTTCAATCAGAACAAAAGGGTCATTTAAAACATCTAAGTCGAACGCCTTCCTTTTGAAACCTATTCCTAGTTGAAGAAGTGATAGTGTCGAAATCATCCCTTCGAAAGCATTGGAGAGGTGGTTAATTTAAAAAGAAGGTATACCTTTTGAAACCATTGACTTCGAAAGGTAGGGAGGCGGCAGCTAGGGGTTTCGACCCTTTTCGAAAACATTATTTAAAACATAAGAGTGCACCCCATTCAAAACCTTTCCCTGTAAAATATTTGACCCAGTCAAAAGCCAACTGAGTAGAAACCTAACCTTTCGAAAGAAAAGCAGGCGCTACCTTTTAGTTTCAAACAAAAAGGCGCTTCGACCCTTTCGGAACCCCCTCGGTTTCGACTCTTACCTTCCACCTTTATCAAATTCACCATGTACTAACATGTTGATACTATGGGCATTGGTTTGTGGAAGGAGGTGGAAGGTCTCAGTCGAAAGCAACCTAGGTGAAACCAAAATAGGCGAAACAAGCTTTTAGCCCGAATTTCTGATTTTAAACCTTTTTAAGTAAATTTCTTAACTAGCCTGCCATGTTTGATAAACTTTTATTAGTTGCTAATTTTTCTTTTCTAAAAATTCCAACGATAATTTCAGAATTAATTAATTTAACTCATTTGCAAAATACCCCTTCTCCTTAATTAAATATATAAAATATTTAAGTCACATACCTTAAAATTATATATATTCATCAAAACACTTTGGAAAATTCTACAAAAATTCCAAAAAATCCTTTTCATTGTGTTTTCTAACATATATAAATTTTAGACCCAAATAATTATTTATTATGCCATTAATAATTTATAACCCAATAAATCATTTTCTTCACTAGAAAATTAATATAAAATCCATATTAATTCAGAAAATTAGGAAAATTGAAACCCATCTCTAAAATATCATTTCTAATCTACATTAAAATTCACAAGGCATTTGGATCCAATTTAATAGAGTTTTCATATCAAACATATCATAAAAACTAATATGAACGTGTATAAATCATCAACAAGCATATATAAAATTTCAATCATCCAAAACATGGCATTATCATGCAAAATCATTTTGGGTTTCCCTTAAATCCGAAAACTATAAGAAAAATGGGATGTGGTAATCATTCACCTTAGCTTTGTGATTAAAGATGTGAGATTTGATGTTGAATAAGTTGATTTACTTCTTCCTCCTGAAAATCCTAGCTTAACTTCCCTTGAGATTAAAAATGGTGGCCGCCCTTAGAGTATTCTTGTTTGAGAGAAATGAAATGAACATGTGTTTGAATTCCTAAGGATTTAGGGTATAAGTTCTATCATTTTCCTATTTCTCCTTCCCTTATTTTCCTACCACTTTTATTCATTTTATTTTCTTAGTTCATTACACACATAGGCACAGCTACCCTTAGTTAATCAAATCTCAATCTATTAATCATCTTACATTATTTTATTTTATTTAGCTAATTAAATATTCTAAATAATGTTACTAAAAATATGGGGTGTTACAATCTCCCCTCCTTAAAGAATTTCATCCTCGAAATTACGATAAGATACACAACAAAATAATCAAACGTAAAACATACCATCAAACAAATCAGGATAAGCGTCTCTAATCCTGCTCTCGGTCTCCCAAGTATAGTCTCTAGCATCGTCGCTCCACTGGACTTTCACAAATCTGACTGTCTTGTTTCTCAACTTCTTCTCATCTCTCCCTACTATCTAGATAGGCTTCCTAACTATAGTCATATCAGGTTCCACTACTAAATCTTCTAACACAGTCGGTGCTATAGTAGTGTCTGGATGCCTAACACATTTCCTTAGATGAGACACATGTAAAACATTGTGGACTCCTGCCAAATTACATGGTAATTAAACTCTATATGCGAGTTTCCCGATCCTTTCTAAAATAGGAAATGGTCCTACGAACCTCGGTGCTAACTTCCCTGTCCTTTTGAACCTGATAACACCTTTCATCGGTGATACTTTGACGAAAACATGATCTCCAACAGAGAACTCTAAACCTTTTTGTCTTTTATCTGCATAGCTTTTCTACCTAGACTGAGCTTCCTTCATTCTCATCCTGATCAGCTCAAACTTTTCTGCTACTTCTCTTACCAAATCAGGACCAAGTACTAACCAATCTCCGGTCTCTAACCAACAAACTGGAGATTTACATGGTCTTTCATATAAAGCCTCAAATGGTGTCATTCCTATACTAGTCTGATAACTATTGTTATACAAAAACTCGACTAGGTGTAGGTGGTCTTCCCATGATTCCCCGAAGTCCAATACACAAGCTCGTAACAAGTCCACCAAGAACTTGTTAACCCTTTCCATTTTCCCATCCATCTGTGGATGGTAAGCGGTACTCATCTTGAGCTTGGTTCCCAAAGCTTCCTGTAGACTCTTCAAGAACTCGCTAGTAAACAAAGAATCTCTATAACTAACAATACTACTAGGAATTCCATGTAATCTAATCGTATTCTTCATAAATAACTTAACCAATGTAGGTGACGTCCTATTTGCCTTAACTGGAATGAAATGGGCACTCTTGGTCAATCTGTCTACTATGACCCATATACTTTCATTCACTCTATTAGATCTCGGCAACCTGTCTATGAAATCCATAGAAATGGAATCCCACTTCCATACCGGAATATCCAATGGCTGAAGTAATCCACTCGGCTTCTGATGTTTGGCTTTTACCTGCTGACAGTTCAACCACATTTTCACCCATAAGCCAACATCCCTCTTCATGCCTTCCCAGAAGAAACTTCTCTTCTTATCTTGATACATCTTCGTTGCCCCTAGATGAATATTGAACTTCGAACGATTGCATTCCTCCAAAATTTCCTTCCTTATGTCTCCCACATTTGGAACACATAATCTGCCTTTCTTTCTCAACCATCTATTTTGGTCAAGATGGAAATCCTTCAAGTCATCGCTCTCCGTCCCTTCCCTTAACTTTCTGATCCGTTCAACCAAAACTAGATCCTCCTCCTGTTTAGAAGCTATCTTCTCAATCAATACCGGTCGGACTTCCAAACAAGACAACCTAGTAGACCGTCCACTAGACTCAGCCTCGTATCTTTAGAGTACTCTACAATTTGACAATGCTTCTAAGTCTTTCCGTTCTGCTATCATAGCTAACACTGCATTCTGATGCCTTCTACTAAGCGCATCTGCAACCTTGTTTCCTTTTCCAGGTGTGTATTCAATCCCAAAATCATAAGCGGCTAAAAATTCCAAACATCTCTGTTGTCTCATGTTCAGCTCCTTCTGAGAGAATAAGTACTTCAACGACTTATGATCTTTATAAAGCTCAAACCTCTCTCCCAAAAGGTAAAGCCTTCACACCTTCAAGGCAAATATAACTACAGCTAATTCCAAGTCATGCGTCAGATGCCTAGCCACATGTGTCTAAGCTCTCTAGAAGCATAGGCAATCACTTTACCCCTCTGCATTAGTACAGCTCTCAATCATGTTCCACACGCATCAATATAAACAACTAAATCTTGATTCCCCTCCGGAACCACCGACACTGGTGCATGGGTCAATAAGTGCTTCAAGCTCTGAAATGCTTCGTCACACTTATTGGTCCATACAAACTTTACATCCTTTCGCGTTAGCTTTGTCATCGGTGCAGCTATCCGCGAAAAATCCTTTATGAATCTCCAATAATATCCTGCCAGTCCTAGGAAACTTCTTATCTCAATTACCGTTTCTGGTCTTTTCCAATTATTAACGGTTTTGATATTTTCTGGATCAATTGAAAATCCTTTCTCCAGAACAACGTGACTAAGAAACTTCACTTCCTTCTTCCAAAAATGGCACTTCAAAAACTTTGCCTTTAGCTGATGCTGCCTCAGCATCTCAAGCACAACTCTAAGATGAACTTCATGCTCCTTCTCATTCTTAGAATATATCAGAATATAATCTATGAAGACTAACACGAACCTGTACAAGTGCTCTTGAAAAATATGATTCATCAAGTCCACAAAGATTGGCGGCGCATTTGTAACGACCCGAGGTTTTGGACCATTCAAATCGACAATAATCCACACATGTCTGACTTGAATAGTTCAAAATATCAGATTGTTAATTTCAAATATTGGCAAAACTCAGAATATACAGTAAATAAATCAATCATAGAATCACAGACACAGAGTAATACAATAATACGCAGCGGAATAGATAAAATAGTAGTTCATGAAGCTACTATATAAACATCAGAGTTACAAATAAAATACAACAGAATATCTTGAATACAGTGAAGTCTTTAGTACGAATAGATGACCTCTTTGAACAAATCAACTGGAAAGCTGAAAGCTGAATCAATGGTTGGATCTCCAAATGAAGCTCCAAACTCCAAGGTGAGTCTCAATTGTTGTATCACTCGGTCTGACCCGAGAGTAAAGCAAAACACAAAACACTCGAGTCAGGATTAACATTCTTATACTAATAAATCCAACTCAAGTGAAATACCAACTGAAATACAAGTAACTTAAAGGATGTTTGGGATAACCATCCTCTAAGGATCTTCAGAACTATCTACAAGGTGGAAATATATATTATAACACCGTGGTCATTTCAATTTAATTTATACTTCCAACCAAAATATCATTTTATTTCAAATATATCTATTTCCTAAAATAGTATAGATAGGTTAAATAATTTATAAAGTAAAGTATTTATAATTTCCTCAAGTCTCACAAATCGATTCATATTAACTCAAATTTCAATTTCAAATTTATTCAAAGCTCAATTCATCAATTCAAATCAGTTCTAAATATACCATTTAAATTTCAATATATTTCAAAGCTTTAATATTCAACATTTCAAAGTTAAATTTAACAGTTTCATATTGCACTTGTTTTAACTTTATTATTATTTGATCAGGGAATATTCACTTAATAAATTCAATATCCTTTAACTAGCCTTAAATTTCATGTTTTACTAAATATTTCCTTAAATTTATTTAAACAAGAAATATTCATTTAAATTATTTAAATCAAACTCAAGTTATAAATCATATCTTAAATTTCAATTTCAATAAGCTTTATATTGGTTTAATTAAATAAAATTCTTTACTAAATTCAAATTATCATTCCCACCTTTACTTATTCAAATTTTACCAAAATCTATTTTGAAATATAAATTTTATACTTAACACATTATATGTATTAAATCCATCTTAATTAAATTAAATCTATATATATCATTACCATTTATATATAAAATTTTAAGAATCAACATTTGTTAAAACCATATATTTCTTTCCAAAACCATAGAATTCAATTTCAAAATATTTATATATATATGGACCAACGGTGTTTGTATATATATTTATCATATAGTTAAGTGATACGGATATTTATCATTTCAATTCGAAATTTAAATGTATACGGGTAGATATCATTTCGACCCGTAATCCCAATTTCAATTCAAATGAAAATCGCTTGGGTTTATCATTTCAACCCATAACGATTTTCTCCTATTCTAAAGTCCGTTCGGGTATGTATCATTTCAACCCATAGTGAATTCTATACTAACAGGGAACTTGCAAAGTGATAACAGGTAATATAAAATATAACAACCGGCATATATCATCAATATAAATAACAGATACTGGTGTCAGATGTCATAGGTGAACATATACAGATAATAGTAATAACAGGCATATAAATACTAGATACTGGTGTCAGATGTCACAGGTGAACATATACAGATAATAGCATATATAAAAATTTAAATAACTACAGCATCGTATTTCAATTGTCGTTTCAATTGAAATCAAATTTAATAAATACAAGAATGTTAATCGTGAGTGATTGCTCACCTTTCGAGGCTAGAGAATATAGAAGATGACACGGATACGCACACTGATACGGACATTGAATTTTGAATGACGAATCAAAGCAAAGCAAAAATCGACACGAATTCAATGATCAAAGCTGATAATAAGAATAGATGGAATCAAATCAGAACGTGGTCGATGAAGATAAATGGTATAAATGAACATATATATAACTATATACACTATATACAAATCATATACAACTTATAATTTTAAAATAAACCCATAACTATATAGGTTCAATATTTAATGGAACTTATATTAAAATAAAATCCTACACGTGTCAATTTTATTCAATTTAATTTACATATATAGAATGACCTATACATATATCATATGTAAAACTAAAACATATACTTTCTCAATATTTAAAGTATAACCATAACAGAAAATAATCCTTTATCTTATCTTTGGAAAGTTCAAACAGACAACATAATACTTCCATATATTTTTAAACTGATATGTGAACTGACATTATGAAACTGCAGACTATTTCTCTTAAAACTATATATACTAATATATATAACCAGATCATATAGCTATAAAATTTGTCAAATTATGTAACTTATACTCATATCATTTTAAAATCAATCTTTATTATTATATAATCAGATATAAACAACAAAACCTTTCAAAATAAGTGGCGACTAACAACATAAGCTAAAAGACTTATATAAATTATCCTCTGTATATATAACATATGTGAACTACACATAATATATACATTTATATATACTTACCTACATAATATAATAAATACCTCACTGATCTATGCTAATATACACACTGTAACACGCAAAAATACATACATATAATTATTTATATATTATGTTAAATATACTATTATATAAATGATCTGGCTGAGATATATGTACATGTAAACAGAAGTCTAGGCTAAGTATAAAATTTACATAATATATATATATATATATATATATATATATATATATTCTTACACAGTTCCCTATATACTATATAACATATACCCCATACATACTTTACCAATTTCTTCACCGCAACTAACAGCATACGAAATAAAATATAAGCATCTATTTGCTACCACTATGTATATCTAAATTGGTATATAACTAACATATTCATATAAAAATCATTGGAACAAAATTTAAATATATACATATAAAATACTATTTTATTAAAACTATACCACGCATATTGTTTACCTCACAGAGATGCTCGGCCAGAGGAGAAACAAGGGCAAAGGTGAACATTTGCTGGAGATGGCAGATCTGGGTGGAGGAAGCACGGATATGGAAGGTGATGCGGCAACGTGGAGTAGATGGAAAAGGTGGTGGGTGGTTGCCAAGGCGTGGGGAGAGAAGACAGTTGCAAGCGAATTATCAGGGAGATAGGCTGGAGGTGACAGACCTCGGTTGGGCGAGATTGAATGGTGGCGTTTGGTGCTACCCTCGGCTGGGTTCAAAGAATTGGACGGCAGGCAAAAGATGGTGGAAAGGTGAGAGTTGCGTGAAGGAGGGGAAAGGAGAAAGTAGGTGGAACAGGAGATAGAAGAATATAAGGTGATAGAATTTTTGTGAGTGGAAGAAAAGATCGCATAGCAAAAGTTGAAATGAACGGATGGAAAAGGCAATATTAAACAAATTGTAAGAGCAACGGTCTGAATCATTAAGGCAATTAAATGTCGACCGTTTAAAAATCAAAAATTCAACGTATACCAATTTATTCTTTTGATATTCGAAACGACTGGGATGGCAACTTCTAAATTAGTAACCGATGAGATAAATATAAAAATAAAAGCTAGTGGCTATTGTTTCAAATTTTAAACCGAAGGAAAATCAAAAGGTCACGATTTGTGGTACCGTTACAACGGACCGTTCAATTACGTCCGTCGTGTACCAAATTTCAAAACACAGAAATGAATATACCGCAGAGATCAGCACGACGAGACGATCAAAACGGTACACAGATATTAGTGGTATGATCATCCGATCAAAAATCGATAATCGGTGCCGATATACGTTGCTATTCCGTACGGAAAAATCCAAACGGAGCTAGAAACGTCCGGATTTCGCAAAACGAATCTCGCAGTCTGATTCAGAGTGATCTGAATAAATTTTCTCCTGTTGACATATTTTGGTTTTGGAAAACTTTTAAATTCACTGTTATTAACCGGTTTGATTTGAAATGAAATTTCACAGGAAAATAAACTTCAATATTATCAGATGAAAATTTACCAGTTGCTATATTAAAATAGACGTATTCCAAATAATAAATTTTTAATTTCAATTTTTATTGTTTAAAATTTCACAAATTTCCAGTTAAATATGCTTTTAAAACCATTAAATTTTACAGGTCGTTACACTCTCCCCCACTCAAAACTTTTCGTCCCCGAAAAGGAAGGAGGTAGAAGAATAGAAACAACCAGACAGAAAAGATAGATTGAAAGTCAAGATTAAACAATTAATTTAAAATTATATAATTTTACTTGAAATATTCGTTTGAAAACTTCGTTTGCAAATCAATTATTTTTAATACTTTAATACTTTTCAAAACTCATTAGTAAAGTTTCTTGCTTTCTTTATAAATACCATTTATATGTTTAAATAACACCTTTATAATTATATGAAAACTATTTGAAAACAATTATTTACATTATTACTTATATTTACAAAGAAGCTATCTGAAAACATTAATCCATAATTCATAAATTTATTAATTTATCTCAAGATACTTTCAAATATTATTAATAAACAAATAATCATTTACTTTAAAAATGTTTTATTTAATTTATAACTTCTAAAATATTTATAACAATAAAATTTCTATTAAACCATGTAGTATATAAATAAAAATATAAAATATATATATATAAAGTCAACAAGAAAACAAGGAGGATTTGGAAAACAGATGATGAGTGAATGAATAAGGCTGAGCAAATAAGGTAGATTCAAAAGAATAGTATCAGGCATGAATAATTAATTTAGAACCATAAGGGTTTTAATTTCAAATATTAATATAGAATTACTTTTGTTGAAAATACCTTTATAATAAAATACTTTTATAACTCGATGTTTCAACAAGTTTATCCTTGTTCCTGTAGACTCTGGTAGTGCGTTGATCAGGCGCAAAACTAGAATTCTCCAGGTACTTAGTAGACCTGTTTCAACACCCAGTGAAAATACTGGAAAAACTTTTAAAAACAGATATGGAAAGTACAATCCAATCAAAAACACAAACAAAACCTTTGTCTAACCATGGTTTGCAGATACACAATGGTTACGCCTGGGTCCCCCAGGAAACAATCCATATCCGTAAGCTTTCTCAGCCCTGCGAGTTACGCCATGATGACTAGTAGAATGCAGGATACACAATGGTTACGCCTGGATCCCCCAGGAAACAATCCGTACCCCCAAGCAAGACTCAGCCAAGCATTTGCGCTACTATTCGCGACCTACACAGATTGCAGGATACACAATTGTTACGCCTGGATCCCCCAGGAAACAATCCGTACCCCTAGGCAAGACTCAGCCAGGCAGTTGCGCTATGCAGTCACGAGAGAAAAATAAGACCATGGGTAACGCCATGGAATTCGAAGGACACTCGAGTATCATATCCGGAAAACCAAAAATCAGAGAGAATAATATCGATAGAATGAATCCAAGATGTGGCCACAAATCGGATATCAAGCAGAAGGCACTTTCCATATCTTTACTTCGAAAATATGTATCATATAGTACCTTTTCAAATCACTTTCAAATATCGTACTTATATAAAATCCATTGTATATAAGATTTAATTTTCAAATCAAATACTTTTCCAAAATCAAAAGTATATCAAATCACACTTATATAGACTTTAATTATATAAGATTTCACTTTTCAAATTGAGTACCCTTTTCAAATCTATAGTTTTCGAATCAATTTCATACTCATACAAATCAATTTTATATAAGTTCGACAACTCCCAAATCAAGTGTTTAGTAACATAAGGTTCTCAAATTTCAATTTGTTTCAATATCAGTTCAGTTTCAAAGTCATATACAATCTCACCAAATTATTTCTTCTCAATTTAATTATCTTTAGTTTCAAAGTTTCTAAAATAATATATTTAGAAAATAAATCCAAATTTCCAAATCAATATAATTTAAGTCAACCAATTCATTTCCAAAATCAAATGTTTTCAAAATCATCTTATGCTTACATAAGGTCCATTTTATATAAGGATCAAATTTTACAAAATAAATTTCGCTGTATGAAGAGCCATATGGGATTGAATATCTTTGCTTTTATGGGTTATATATCTTTGTAATTTAAATTTAAAGTTTTCTTTTAGTAAGCAAAGATATTCTAACCCGACAGCTTTCAATTTCAGCGTCAAAATATATCAATGATATTAGAATATAAGATGTACATACGTCATCATTTCGCAAAATCACATTTGATCGCTCGCTCGATCACACAAGTTCGCTTTCGAACTAGTATTGTCCATTCGACTTCCCTAATGCGAACTTCGATATGGTTTCTCGACTAGAAGCCATCAGTCTCCTTGCATAGCCATATACTACGATAGAGAATTCAAGAATCAAGCCCAAAATCCATATCAAATATTCGCCATCAAGAATCAAATGAAAAATCCTAACACGAATGGTGAAATCCACCTCGAACTTGTGTACTCAAACTTGGATCAAATTAATTATGCGAATAAAACAGCATACATACAACTTATATATTTATTCCAACTTGTTAAATATATAGTTTCATAAAGATGTTACTAAGTTAAAACATTTAAACTAATTTTTATTCAAAATATTTTGAAGACCAAATTCTTCTCAAGACATTTCAAATCTAAATTTCATATTAGAAAATTTAAAATTTCCTTATTCATTTACTTAACCAAACAGTTTCAACTTATTTAAATCATATTACTTCATACTTAAACATTCAAAACAAACTTATATACTTTATCAAAATACTTTTCAAAATTTCTTAGCTTTGAAAAGTTAACCTTGATTTGGAAGTGCTCGAACCTTCAAAATAGTTGAAGAAATCATTTTAAAATTCAAGAGTTGGAAATCAGCAACAAATCAGTAAATCAATTTTAATAGATAGGGTTATATCAAATCCAAAACTCGAGGACTAAACATCGGCTCATTTCAAATCGTTTCAAATACATATACATATATCTTTCGAATATCAAATCATACTTCCAAATTTTGAAATTAAAATTGGTTTCGCAAAATCACTCGCGTACCGATGCTACTAAAGTGACCTATCCCTCTCTCTGAAACTCGAAAATCAATGTCGATGATGCGTGCACTCATCACCGAAATTATTTTCCAGCGACATAAGTGAGTTATGGACTTCTATTTCTCAAACTTCTTTTTGAAATTTCTTCGAAATCATTCGAAACTCATTAAAATCATTTGAAACATTTCTTATTTGGAAAATACTTTTAAATCATATTATTATTATATATTTCAAAATCTTAAAACCAGTTACAAAATACCGGGGTTCAATCCTCGAATTTCAAATTTAAAATCCTTTAGTTATAAATCATTTTTAGATAGATCAAATTTCTTATATATTTTTTTTTCAAAAATCTTTTCGAAAACCTCAAATTCTTATTTTAAAAGGGTATATAATCTTTATCGAAAACATTTCACTTTTATATATATAATATAATCATACTTATCACATATACCCCATACATATTTTACCAATTTCTTCACCGCAACTAACAGCATACGAAATAAAATATAAGCATCTATTTGCTACCACTATGTATATCTAAATTGGTATATAACTAACATATTCATATAAAAATCATTGGAACAAAATTTAAATATATACATATAAAATACTATTTTATTAAAACTATACCACGCATATTGTTTACCTCACAGAGATGCTCGGCCAGAGGAGAAACAAGGGCGAAGGTGAACATTTGCTGGAGATGGCAGATCTGGGTGGAGGAAGCACGGAGATGGAAGGTGATGCGGCAACGTGGAGTAGATGGAAAAGGTGGTGGGTGGTTGCCAAGGCGTGGGGAGAGAAGACAGTTGCAAGCGAATTGTCAGGGAGATAGGCTGGAGGTGACAGACCTCGGTTGGGCGAGATTGAATGGTGGCGTTTGGTGCTACCCTCGGCTGGGTTCAAAGAATTGGATGGCAGGCAAAAGATGGTGGAAAGGTGAGAGTTGCGTGAAGGAGGGGAAAGGAGAAAGTAGGTGGAACAGGAGATAGAAGAATATAAGGTGACAGAATTTTTGTGAGTGGAAGAAAAGATCACATAGCAAAAGTTGAAATGAACGGATGGAAAAGGCAATATTAAACAAATTGTAAGAGCAACGGTCTGAATCATTAAGGCAATTAAATGTCGACCGTTTAAAAATCAAAAATTCAACGTATACCAATTTATTCTTTTGATATTCGAAACGACTGGGATGGCAACTTCTAAATTAGTAACCGATGAGATAAATATAAAAATAAAAGCTAGTGGCTGTTGTTTCAAATTTTAAACCGAAGGAAAATCAAAAGGTCACGATTTGTGGTACCGTTACAACGGACCGTTCAATTACGTCCGTCGTGTACCAAATTTCAAAACACAGAAATGAATATACCGCAGAGATCAGCACGACGAGACGATCAAAACGGTACACAGATATTAGTGGTATGATCATCCGATCAAAAATCGATAATCGGTGCCGATATACGTTGCTATTCCGTACAGAAAAATCCAAACGGAGCTAGAAACGTCCGGATTTCGCAAAACAAATCTCGCAGTCTGATTCAGAGTGATCTGAATAAATTTTCTCCTGTTGACATATTTTGGTTTCGGAAAACTTTTAAATTCACTGTTATTAACCGGTTTGATTTGAAATGAAATTTCACAGGAAAATAAACTTCAATATTATCAGATGAAAATTTACCAGTTGCTATATTAAAATAGACGTATTCCAAATAATAAATTTTTAATTTCAATTTTTATTGTTTAAAATTTCACAAATTTCCAGTTAAATATGCTTTTAAAACCATTAAATTTTACGGGTCGTTACAGCATTAGTGAGTCCGAATAGCATAACTAACCATTCGTATGACCCAAATCTTGTTCTGAACACCGTTAAAGGTATACTATCTTCTGCCACTCTAAGCTGATGAAATCCCATCGCCAAATCTAACTGATAGAATACCTTGGCTCTAGTCAACTGATTGAACAAATCGTCAATTCTCGGTAATGGATATCTATTCTTTATCGTCTTCTCATTCAGCTTACGATAATCGATACATAACCTTAAAGATCCGTCTGGTTTCTTAGAAAATACAGGGCTGCTCCCCAAAGCGAACTGCTTGGTCTAATAAAACTCTTGCCTTCCAAGTCTACCAACTGAGCCTTTAACTACTTTATCTCTGTTGGTGTCATCCTACTTGGCGTCCTACTCACTGGTTCTGGACCAAGCACTAAATCAATCTGAAACTCAATGGCTCATTTCGACGGCAATCCAACTGTAGGCTCAAACACATCCACGAATTCTCTAACTACGAAAATGCGATTTATCTCATCTTCTAACGCCATAACACCCAACAAAGCATTTACCTAACAGCTAGGGTTTTCTACAGTATAAACTATCTGATCATGACAATCTGGGTGTCTAAGTGATATTTTACTATCTAGGAAAAATATCCTAGCATCGTAATTACTTAACCAATCCATGCCCAATATAATTCCAAACCCTACAAAGTCAAATACATGCAAACTGCAAACAAAGGTGTAACCTAGCAAGTCAAACTCTAAGTGGTCACACTTCGTCCCAAGTGTCGCATACCCTCCTGTCGGAATTGCAACTCTTAAGGAAGTAACTAAATATCTGGGTTCTAGGTTAAGTTTATCTACCAAACATCGAGATATAAAGTAATGATATGCACCAGTATCAAATAAAACGCTAATAAATGTACCATGGATCTGAAGCGTACCTCCTAACACAGCCTTTCCCTTCTCCTGCACTGTCGGCTTTGAAGTAGCAGGCTCCAATGCAAACACTTGGCCTTTATCTCCTTTAGCTCGCTTTTTGCACTGGTTCTTTTAGTGGTGATCTGATCACATTTAAAACACTTGATGTTCTTCTTTCCAATCACCTCCTTTCCTTTTCCTTTTCCGGTACGACACTCATGAGCATAATGTCCTTTCTTGTCGCACTTATAGCAGACCACCTCAGACTTTCCTTTCTTTGCCACACCTCCTTTCTGAGCATTCTTTTTGTGGAAAAACTTTCTCCTTTGGCCCTATCCAACTTGGACTTCCTTCTCCTTCTTCTTCTCCAAACAAGTTATCATCTCCTAATGTTTCAATGACGTTTCCACTACCACATCACAGGGAACTCTGATGTGCCCTAGCCAACTCCGGCTTCAAAGCTCTAATAAACTTTTCATTTTTTTCATCACTGTGTCAACAGTGGCATACCCATACTGGACTAACTCTTTGAATGCACTAGCATATTCAAGAACTGACATTTCTCCTTGTTCCAGCTTAGCAAATTTCCTGACCAAGACTGACTGTGCCATTACCGACATGAACCTTTCTTGAAACCTCTTCCAAAATTCCACCCACATCATAGTCTCTTCATCAACACCAGTAGTTACAGTATTCCACCAAAAAAAAAGCAGCTCCTTGAAGCTGTCTTGAAGAAAGTCTCTTTTTCTACTTTTCATTGAGCCCTAGGTCAGCAAAAATCCTCTCATAATGTAGTAGCTGGTTTTCTACTTCGATAGCATCCTCCGTTCTGATAAATGGCTTTCCTCCAAGCCTAGTATAGTCTCTTCTCAAGTTAGCATACTGATTGACCATCGGACCTTCCTGAACTCCTCCTCCAACAGCATTTCCACCAACAACCCCAGCTACAATTCCATCTTGCATCATGTTTACGAAAAACTGATGCATGGCTCCCATGTCCACTTGGGGAACCCCAGCACCAATATTCTCAGCCTGAGCCTGACCTCTTCTAGCATTTGGTCGGGCATTTCCATTTGTGCTAGTGATGTCTCCTCCTAGATTAACTCGGTCTCTTTTTCTATCCATATCTGTATTCAAGCCTCGTGAGATACAGAAGAATAGCCTAATAAAGATAGGAGTCCAGAGATAAAGCGCATACTTATATATAACAAATACAAGTACGTTACTATAGCGTTATCCCATACCTCAATCTTAACTCTAATTCCTAAGGATTATGTTTTCAAAAATCATTTTTAGTTAAAGTATTTTATAAACCTATTCTCTGATACCAAGTTGTAGCATCCCCTATCTAGAGGGCCAAAGCTAAGCGATATAAATGCTGCAGTCATCTATAGTATTAACTTTCGGCGACTAAATACGGCTATGTTAATGGTATCTATAATATCAAAACACTAGAATATGAAACAAATCACAGATTTCAAAACAACATTTTTCCATTACATTTCAAAACAGATGTTACATATTCAGATTACATAATCCCAATAATTTTCCCAGGCAATGATAAAATATACTTAATAGAAAATACGCCAAGAGCGACATATGAAGATGCCCCCTTGGATGATCAGAGTCATATAGTCATAATTGACTTAATACATATACAGCAGAAATAAACATAAAACAAAGAACTGCAACTCCTAAATAGCTATCCGTTACTCTCATGCTCGCCTCCTATAGCTTTATTTATCATCCTACAAAAAACTGAAAGAACCTCAAGCCTCAGCCTACTCAAATCAATTTTGAGCACTCGAGAGTTTAAGGAGAAAACATAAACTTTGAGTTAGACATAAAACCTAGTGTGGATAATACAATACATCCCAGTTATTAACGTTAAGTGAGACCATGTTGCTTAGCGAAATGGGTTTCCCTTCACTAACATTCTTTTAAAACATATCTTTTGCAAATCTGTTCCTGCAACCATAACTGGTTAAATACTGTAAAGCATCATTTTGTAAACATACATAACAGGTAATAAATTAACAATCTATTCAAACACTTTAGTTTTGTTTGGTTGACTATTAACCTTTGGCTGACTCGGGCCTACCAGACAAATGACCAAATAATCTAACATCTGTTAGACACTCCTCTTCTGGACGGTCTGTTCTTAACTATCTGTAAAATACTTCTCTTCTAAACGGTCTGTCCCTAACATAACATCTCCCAGGGTCACCTAATCTTAATGGTTTTGTGGGCTAACCAATAACCTATATGTATACAAATATATATTCCCTTCTATATGTAATCATAGTTTTAGCCTTACATGTGACAAAGCCCTACACATTGGAATTTTGGACTAAATTAGCAGGGGCCAGTAGCTAAGGTATAGGGCGTGACCCTATACCAGTCCCATCTGGTATTCTAATATCTGAGTCATTTACTAAGGGATACCTTCCCATGATTTTCCTTGAAAACCTTTTTCAAAATGACTTAAAACCTTTAAATCAACTTACAAGGAAAATATATATCTCTTTCGAAGCCAGGTAAAACCCTTTATTCATCTAGGCTGAAAGGCCAAAGCTTCCCTTTCGAAACCATACTTAAACACTTTTAAAGCCTTTTAAAAGCTTCCTTCTGAAAGCATTTAAACCTTAGACATAATATCCTAAAACAATTCAAAACATTGCCCTTAAAAACCTTGGAAAAACCTTCCATTTCAATCCTTTCGAAACCATCAAAAAATAATACCCTTCGACTCCTTCAAAACCCTTTAGGAAACCACCCCTTCGAAACCATTTTAAACTACTTTTGAAAGCATCAAACCATTAGAAATTCAAGCCTTTCGAAAGCTCTTGGGTTCAATTTAAAACATGTGGAAAAACACCTTTCAAAATCAATTAAGTCGAAACCATTCTCTTTAGAAACCATTGGGTTATACTTCAATCAGAACAAAAGGATCATTTAAAACATCTAAGTCGAAAGCCTTCCTTTCGAAACCTATTCCTAGGTGAAGAAGTGATAGTGTCGAAACCATCCCTTCGAAAGCATTAGACAGGTGGTTAATTTAAAAAGAAGGTATACCTTTCGAAACCATTGACTTCGAAAGGTAGGGAGGCGGTAGCTAGGGGTTTCGACCCCTTTCGAAAACATTATTTAACACATAAGAGTGCACCCCATTCAAAACCTTTCCTTTTAAAATATTTGACCCAATTGAAAGCCAACTGAGTCAAAACCTAACCTTTCGAAAGCAAAGCAGGCGCTACCTTTTATTTTAAAACAAAAGGATGCTTTGACCATTTCGGAACCCCCTTGGTTTTGACTCTTACCTTCCACCTTTGTCCAATTCACTATATACCAACATGTTCATACTATGCGCATTGGTTTGTGGAAGGAGGTGGAGGGTTTTAGTCGAAAGCAACTTGGGCGAAACCAAAATAGGCGAAACAAACTTTTAGCATGAATTTTTGATTTTAAACATTTTTATGTAAACTCTTTAACTAACCTGCCATATTTGTAAAACTCTTATTGGTTGCTAATTTTTCTTTTCTAAAAGTACTGCCATAATTTCAGAATTAATTAATTTAAATCAATTGCAAAATACCACTTCTCCTTAATTAAATATATAAAACATTTAAGTCACATACCTTAAATAATTTTATATATTCATCAAAACACTTTTGAAAATTCTACAAAAATTCCAGAAAATCCTTTTCAGTATGTTTTCTAACATATATAAATTTCAGACCAAAATAATTATTTATTATGCCATAAATAATTTATAACCCAATAAATCATTTTCTTTATTGGAAAATTAATATAAAATCCACATTAATTCGAAAAATTATGAAAATTGAAACCCATCTTTAAAATATCATTTTTGATCTGCATTAAAATTCACAAGGAATTTGGATGTCATTTAATATAGGTTTCATATCAAACATATCATAAAAACTAATATGAACATATATAAATCATCAACAAGCATATATAAACTTTCAACCATCCAAAACATGGTATTATCATGCAAAATCATTACGGGTTACCCTTAAATCCAAAAACTATAGGAAAAATGGGATGTAGTAATCATTTACCTTAGCTTTGTGATTAAAGATGTGAGATTTGATGTTGAATAAGTTGATTTACTTCTTCCTCTTGAAAATCCTAGCTTAACTTCCCTTGAGATTAAAACTGGTGGCCGGCCTTAGATTATTCTTGTTTGAGAGAATTGAAAGGAACGTGTGTTTGCATTCCTAAGTGTTTAGGGATAAGTTCTATCATTTTCCTATTTTGCCCTCCCTTATTTTCCTAACACTTTTATTCATCTATTTTCTTAGTTCATTACGCACATAGGCACGGCTACCCTTAGTTAAATCAAATCTCAATCTATTAATCATCTTACATTATTTTATTTTATTTAGCTAATTAAATATTCTAAATAATGTTACTAAAAATATGGGGTGTTACAATACAAGGAGATATAGATTTTAGAAGGTAGAAAGGAGGAGTGGTTTCTATGATTTCAAAAATACAGAGAGGGGAGTAATGAAGTTGGGAAGTAGAACTTGAATGCAAAGTGAAAAGTGAGATTAAGTATCATGAAAAATTAGAGATGAGGAATGCAAATATATATATAAGATGATAAATAATAAATAAAAGTAGAATAAACTAAAGACCAAAATGCCCTTTAATAAAAAATTCAACTCTTACATCATTTCATAAATCATCCAAATGTCATTCGTTTGAATATATGCTGGGTTTAAGAGTGTTTCCATGTACCTTTCCAAAGCTTAAGTGCTTTTTATTCATCTCAACACTTTAAGGTATCTTTAAAATCTTAAATCTATCTTTTCATATTTTCAAATTTAAATATATTTTCTATTTTTATTAAATCCCTTTATTAATATATAAATATATATATATATATAAATATACATAGATAGATATATATATATATATTATAACATTTCAAAGTAAGAATGTTTGTACATTTAAGTATTGTAACGACCTGGTATTTTCAACCATTCGCATCCGCACATGTCAGACTTGAATTGCTCAAAATATCAGATTGTTAATTTATATTTGGCAAAACTCAGCATATACAGTAAATAAATAAATCACAGAATCATAGACACAGATTCATATAACAATAATGCAGCGGAATAGATAAATAGTAGTTCATGAAGCTACTATATAAACATCAGAGTTAGAAATAAAATACAGTAGAATATCTCAAATACAGTGAAGTCTCTAGTACAAACAGATGACCTCTCTGAACAAATCAACTGGATAGTTGAAGGCTGAATTGATAGTTGGATCTCCAAGCGAAGCTCCAAACTCCAAAGGTGAGTCTCAAATGCTGAATTTCTCGGTCTGACCTGAGCGTAAAGCAAAACACAAAACACTCGAGTCAGGATTAACATTCTTATATAAATAAATCCAACTCAAGTGAAATATCAACTGAAATACAAATAACTCAAAGAATGTTTGGGATAACCATCCTCTAAGGATCCGTGGAACTATCTACCATGTAGAAGTGCACTCTACTAACCACCAACGTCCCTATAACACCGTGGTCCTTTCAAAATAATTTATACTTCAAAACCGAAATATCATTTCCATTAAATATAAATATTTCCTTAATTTCACAAATTGATTCAAATCAACTCGAGTTCCAATTCAAATTTAATTCAATCTAGATTTATCCATTTTAATTCAGTCCAGTTTCTAAATAACAAATTCAAATTTTATTGATTTCAAATACAGATCTGAATCACAAAATAAACCATTTAGATTCCAATATTTTTTTAAATCTTTAATATTCAACCTTTCAAAGTTTTACGGCTTCATATACATCTTGATTTAACCTCATTATTATTTAGTCTTGAAATATTCACTTAATAAATTCAGTATAATTTAAATAACCTTGAATTACATTTAAACTAAATTTTTCCTTCGATTTCTTTAAACTTGGAATATACATTTAATCACTTTAAATCAAAAATCAAGTTATAAAATCAAATCTTAAATTTCAAATTCAATAGTTCAAATCGATTTAATTAAGTAGAATTCTTAATTAGATACAATTTTAATTAATTCAACTTTATCTTCCTTAACTTATACAAATCCTTGAAAATCTATTTAGAAAATATAATACCTAGAAATATTATATTAATTAAATCAACTTTATATTAAAACTTATTTCTATATAAAACATTTCCAATATTAAATAAAACCATATATATATTCCCTTTCAAAACCATAGAAATCATTTTAAAATATTTATATATAGACCAACGGTGTATGTATATAATTTCCTACCCTATGGTCAAGTGATACAGATATTTATCATTTCAATCCGTAATTTAAATATATATGGGTATATATCATTTCGACATGCAATCCCAAATTCAATACAAATGAAAATAGCTTGGGTTTATCATTTCAACCTACAACGATTTTCTCCTATTCTACAGATCGTTCGGGTATGTATCATTTCAACCCATAGTGAATTCTATACTAACAGGGGACTTGCAGAGTGATAACAGATATGATAATAATAATAACAAGCATATATTATCAATAACAATAAAATATAAACAACAGGATATGGTGTCATATCCCACAGGTGAACAGTAACAGATAACAGCATATATATAATAATTAAAATAATTAACAACAATATATTTCAATTGTCATTTCAATTGAAATCAAATTTAAAGAATATAAGAATGCTAATCGTGAGTGATTGCTTACCTTTCCAGGCTAGAGAGGATAGACAATGGAATCGAGTAACTGAATGCAAGCACGACTTTCAAAGCAAAGCTAGACTGGACATGATTTGATGAAGAAACAGGCACGATGGACAAAGCTGATAGATAAGGAATCAAGAATCAAAAATCAGCTTGATATAACAGAAACAAAATGTAAATATATAATATTATAAATTTCTTAATTAATATCCAACGAAATCCTTATATTTAAAATTCAAAAATCAATGTTTATAGTAAAATTAACATGAACTTACTTTGCAAAATAAATAATTTGACTCAAACAGATCATATAAACTCATATAATATACACATGTATAGTTGAAGACTTGAAATATACCATATGGCATGTTTTATATACCTTTAAAATAATATATACATACACTTAAACAACATGAAATACTTAAACTATACCAACACAGAGGTGGCTTATATAAATACAAGGTAGAACATATATACTGATGAAACACGAAAACAAGGTTGGTAGGGCACGTGCTCCCAACATCACATATTTAAACTGTTGCTATATAAAAATCAATACAGGGAAATCACTGTATACGAAAAATTCAAAATAGAACAATCATATCTTTGAAATAACTGTTTATATATATATACTTATTAAAGCGAAAAATACTTATATTATATTTAAAATCAATATTTGATTTATATAAAATAATGTATTTTCTTAAACCATTACATCTCATAAATGCATATTAGACTTTGCAACAAGACTCTCCTATTTTCTTCGTAAATCAAGACACTTAAAATCAATATTCAATGAACCTATATATTATTACCGTTTCAAAACTCATATATACTTCAACATTGAAAGACCGGTATACTTTATAAATATATAACTAATCACCTACCTACAAGCTATTTTACACATCAACCATACATAAGACGTGAGCAGGCTATGGTAAGACGTGAGCAGGCTCTGGGCAAACATTACATAACTTTTAAAACCCTATGTTATATAATATATTTAAATAATTATATATACACTTTAACATATAAAACAGACATATATAGTAAACCACACCAATTACAAGCTTATATAAAACTTTAACACCTAACCTATAAATTACAGGCAGACTCATATATTTGAATATTAACCCATATATCTCTTGAATCAATACCAGTAACTTAAAATAAACTCCAGACACCATATATATAAAGTAATATATATACAACAGATTGAATACAATACAAAATGTTAGTATATAAACAAACATATATAATTTAAAATATGTAAGGTCTGGGAAGACAGGGTTAAAAACTTACACATATAAACTATGTTTGGAATATAAAGTATTTGAAATATATTAGACAGAATTAAAACTTACACACATAACTGTTGTACCATATACGGTACATATATACTTACACTACATATATATATAACAGTAGGGAAAAACTTCAAATGAAACTTACAGTAAGCAACTTGAAACAACTTTATATAAATAAGAACCCATATAATATACAACAAATAAAATTTATATACATGCCATGTACGCATCTATCTAAGGAAAGAGCTGAAGCAAGTCAAGTAATGGATTGAGCATGTGAGGTGAATGGGCACGATTGGAGAAGGAGGTTGGTTGCGGCTGCGGGCTGCCACGTAGGGAGGTGGATCGGTTGCGACAGGCGGGTAGGGGTTGAGGCTCGGTGTGTAGGCTTACGTGGAGGAGTCGTGCACTGCGATCAGCTGGCGAAGGTGAGAGGATGTGAGAGAGAGGGGAATGCGAGAGAGAGGGGGTGGAGGTCTCAGCAAAAGGAAGAAAATGGGAGAGGCGGAGATGGTTACTTGAAGATGAAAAGGAATGAGAAAAAGAAATATATGCGTACCGAAAATTTTGTGTCGATTCATATTTTTGACTTTTGGATGTCTAAACTGACAAATAGAAAAGGACACAAGATATATTTGTGATTAACACAGCAAGCTGAACCATATGGAGGACACAGAATTGCAAATGGATCCAATTTGGCGAATCGTCACACTTTGCATTCTGTTAATCCCGTCGCGCTCCGGACTCCTAAATACATAAATGAATATATCACGGTGATCAGCGTGATGAGACGGACAAGAGGACACAAAAATATCTATGTCGGGACCTTCCTATCAAAAGTCCATACGAACGCTGATATACGTTGCTATCCCGTACGGAAAAATCCAAATGGAGCTAGAAACGTCCGAATTTCGCGAAACGGATTATGCAGTCTTATTCAGAGTGTTCTAAATAAATTTTCCCATGTTGACATATTTAGGTTTCGGAAAACTTTTAAATTCAGCTGTTATTAACCGATTTAAATTGAAATAAAATTTCACAATAAAATAAACTTCAATATTATCAGACGAAAATTTACCAGTTGCTATGTTTAAATAGACGTATTCCAAATAATAAATTTTTATTTTCAAATTTTATTGTTTAAAATTTCACAAAATTTCAATTAATTTAATAAATAAAATCACTAAATTTTATGGGTCGTTACACTCTCTCCCACTCAAAACTTTTCGTCCCCGAAAAGGAAGAAGGTAGGAGAATAGAACAACCAGAAATAGAAGTAGATTGAAAGTCAAGATTAAACAATTAATTTGAGACTATATAAAATTTTACTTGAAATATTCATTTGAAAACTTCATTTGCAATTTAATTATCTTTAATACTTTAAATTTTTTTCAAAAACCATTTGAAAAATTTCTTACTTCCTTTATTAATACCATTTATATGTTTAAATAACATCTTTATAAATATACGAAAACTATTTGAAAACAATTATTTACATAATTACTTATATTTACAAAGAAGCTATTTGAAAACATTAAATCTATAATTCATAAACTTATAAATTTTATCTCAAGATACTTTTCAAATATTATTAATAAATCAATAATCATTTTTTTCTAAATAAGTTTTATTTAATCAATAACTTTTAAAATATTTATAACACTAATACATTTACTATTAAACCATGTAGTATATAAATAAACAATATTTTAAAAGAATATATTCAAAAGGAAAAAGAAGGTAGATTCGAAAAAACAGAATATAGGTGAATAAATAAAGCTGAACTGATAAGGTAGATTCAAAAGAATAGTATCGGGCATGAATAATTAATTCAAACCATAAGAATTTCAATTTCAAATATTAATACAAAATTTCTTTGTTGGAAATACTTTTATAATAAAATAATTTTATAACTCGATGTTTCAACAAGTTTATCCTCGTTCTTGCAGACTCTAGCCATGCGTTGATCAGGCGCAAAACTAGAATTCTCTAGGTACTTAGTAGACTTGTTTCAACACCCAGTGAAAATACTGAAAAACTTTTAAAAACAGATATGGAAAGTACAATCCAAACAAATCAACCAAATCATTGTCTAACCATGGATCGCAGATACACAATGGTTACGCTTGGATCCCCCAGGAAACATCCTTATTCATAAGCTATCTCGGCCCTGCGAATTACACCATGATGACTAGTAGACCGCAGATACACAATGGTTACGCCTGGATCCCCCAGGAAACATCCGTATCCATAAGCCATCTCAGCCCTGCGGATTTCGCTACTAAAAACGACCTACATAGATCGCAGATACACAATGGTTACGCCTGGATCCCCCCGGAAACATCCGTACCCGTAGGCCATCTTAGCCAGGCAAATTACGCTATGCAGTCGCGCTCGTAAGACCATGGAGATCGCCATGGAATTCGATGGACACTCGAGTATCATATCCGGAAAACCCAAATCAGAGAAAATAATATCGATAGAATGAATCCACAATGTGGCCACAAAGCGGATATCAAGCAGAAGGCACTTTCGATATCTTTACTTCGAAAATATGTATCATATAGTACCTTTCAAATAAATTTCAAATATCATACTTATATAAAGTCCATTATATATAAGATTTCATTTCAAATCGAATACTTTCCAAAATCAACAATATATCAAATCACACTTACGTATACTTCGACTATATAAGATTACACCTTTCAAATTGGGTACCTTTCCAAATCAATAGTTTTCAAATCCAAATCAATTTTATATAAGTTCGATAACTCCCAAATCAAGTATTTAGTAAAACAAGGTTCTCAATTTCAATTCGTTTCAATATCAGTTCAGTTTCAAAATCATATATGATTTCACCAAATTTTCTTACAAATTAAATATCTTCAGTTTCAAGTTCCCAAGTTAATAGGTTTAAAAAGTCATTCTCGTTTCCAAATCAACTTAATTTATGTCAAACCAATTCATTTTCAAAATCATCATATAAATACTGGGTTTTAAATTCAAATCTATTTTCAAAACCAAATATTTTCTCAAAATCAATTATACCCAAAATGATTACACAGTTTATAACCATCACTTTAAAACCTTTAAACTATTATTTCTCTCTGAAATATCCAATTTACCTTTTGAATATTATTATTATTATATATATATATATAGTTTTATAAAAGATGTTTCAAAGTCAAAACATTTAGAACTAAATTTTATTCAAAACATTTCAAATCTACATTTCATATTAATATAATTCAAAATAGTCTTATTCATTTACTTAACAAAGCAGTTTCAAATTTATTTAAATCATACTACTTCATACTTTAAACATACAAAACTAAACTTATATACTTTATCAAATATTTTATACTCTTCGAAATTACTTATCTTTGAAAGTTTAAACCTCGATTTGGAAGTGTTCGAACATTCAAAATAGTCGGAAAAATCAAATTTCAATCCAAGAGTTGGAAATCAACAACAAATCAGTAAATTAATTTCAATATACAGGGTCATAACAAATCCAAAACTCGAGGACTGAACACCGGGCTCACTTCAAGTCGTTTCAAATATATATACATATATCTTTTGAATATCAAATCATACTTCAAAATTTGAAATCAAAATTGGTTTCGCAAAATCACTCGCGTAGCAAAGCCACTAAAGTGGCCTCTCCCCCACTCTGAAACTTGAAAATCAATGTCGATGATGCATGCACTTATCACCGAAATTATTTTCCAGTCACTTAAGTGAGTCATGGACTTCTATTTTCTTAAAAACTTCTTTAAAATTTCTTCGAAATCATTGGAACTCATTTGAAACATTTCTTATTCGAAAAATACTTTTCAAATTGTATTAATATATATTTTCCACAATCTTAAAACCAATTTCAAAATACCGGTGTTCAATTCCTCGAATTTCAAATTCAAAACCCTTCAATTATAAATCATTTTTATATAAATCAATTTCTTATATAAATTTTCAAAATTTCAAATCCTTTCAAAACTTCAAATTCTAGTTTTTAAAAGGTATATTATCCTTATCGAAAACATTTTACTTTTATATATAGAATATGATCATATTTATCAAAATAATAATTTTGAAATATATAAAACAATTTCTAAAATACAAACAAACCCGATTTTTCAAAGGATGATTCGAGGATGGATTCCAAAACAAAGATAGAGATTCAAATTAGAGGGACTCTAATCAATAGAATTCTGATTCGAAGGTAGGCTCGATCGAAGATGAGATAATTAAATTATAAAATAGAAGATGGATATACCTATATAAATTATGGGCGACCTTAACCGGTCAACCGTGATTTCAAAATAAGATCGGTGCAGAATTCTGAGGCAAATCGACATTCGATCACCAGAGATAGAATTCGGCATAACAAGAGATAGCAGCATCTAAACCGAGGGATATATAAATCTTCGGTGAATCAATGCCAATTGTAAAGGAGTTCACCACTTTACAATTCATTCAAAGATTGGCGGGATCGCCGATTTTTATAGAGATCATTCGAAGTGGAGTTATGGGATGCTCCAGAATCAAAAGAATACAAATAGGGAGAGACAAGAATGGATTTCAGAATGAGGGTAGGGTTCCAAAGTTCGAAAGAAATCCGAATCAAAGGGGAAGGAATTCAAGCTCGAAAGAAGGTGATTCAGAAATGAAATTTAATACATATGCTAAGTTTTGCCCAAAACTAGAGCTCTGATACCAACTATAACGACCTGGTATTTTTAACCATTCGCATCTGCACATGTCGGACTTGAATTGCTCAAAATATCATATTGTTAATTTATATTTGGCAAAACTCAACATATACAGTAAATAAATAAATCACAGAATCACAGACATAGAGTCATATAACAATAATGCAGCGGAATAGATAAATAGTAGTTCATGAAGCTACTATATAAACATCAGAGTTAGAAATAAAATACAGCAGAATATCTCAAATACAATGAAGTCTCCAGTACAAACAAATGACCTCTCTGAACAAATCAACTGGAAAGCTGAAGGCTGAATCGATAGTTGGATCTCCAAGCGAAGCTCCAAACTCCAAAGGTGAGTCTCAAATGCTAAATTTATCGGTCTGACCCGAGCGTAAAGAAAAACACAAAACACTCGCGTCAGGATTAACATTCTTATATAAATAAATCAAACTCAAGTGAAATATCAACTGAAATACAAATAACTCAAAGAATGTTTGGGTTAACCATCCTCTAAGGATCCGTGGAACTATCTACCATGTAGAAGTGTACTCTACTAACCACCAATGTCCATATAACACTGTGGTCCTTTCAAAATAATTTATACTTCAAAACCGAAATATCATTTCCATTAAATATAAATATTTCCTCAATTTCACAAATTTATTCAAATCAACTCGAGTTCCAATTCAAATTTAATTCAATCTAGATTTATCCATTTTAATTCAATCCAGTTTCTAAATAACAAATTCAAATTTTTTTGATTTCAAATACAGATCTGAACCACAAAATAAACCATTTAGATTCCAATATTTTTTAAAAGCTTTAATATTCAACGTTTCAAAGTTTTACGGCTTCATATAGATCTTGATTTAACCTCATTATTATTTAGTCTTGAAATATTCACTTAATAAATTCAATATAATTTAAATAACCTTAAATTACATTTAAACTAAACTTTTCCTTCGATTTCTTTAAACTTGGAATATCCATTTAATCACTTTAAATCAAAAATCAAGTTATAAAATCAAATCTTAAATTTCAAATTCAATAGTTCAAATCGATTTAATTAAGTAGAATTCTTAATTAGATACAATTTTAATTAATTCAACTTTATCTTCCTTAACTTATACAAATCCTTATAAATCTGTTTAGAAAATATAATACCTAGACATATTATATTAATTAAATCAACTTTATATTAAAACTTATTTCTATATAAAACATTTCCAATATTAAATAAAACCATATATATATTCCCTTTTGAAACCATAAAAATCATTTTAAAATATTTATATATAGACCAACGGTGTCTGTATATAATTTCCTACCCTATGGTCAAGTGATACAGATATTTATCATTTCAATTCATAATTTAAATATATACGGGTAGATATCATTTCGACCCGCAATCCTAAATTCAATACAAATGAAAATCGCATGGGTTTATCATTTCAACCCATAACGATTTTCTCCTATTCTATAGATCGTTCGGGTATGTATTATTTCAACCCATAGTGAATTCTATACTAACAGGGGACTTGCAGAGTGATAACCGATATGATAACAATAATAACAAGCATATATTATCAATAACAATAAAATATAAACAACAGAATATGGTGTCATATCCCACAGGTGAACAGTAACGAATAATAGCATATATATAACAATTAAAATAATTAACAGCAGCATATTTCAATTGCCGTTTCAATTGAAATCAAATTTAATAAATATAAGAACGTTAATCGTGAGTGATTGCTCACCTTTCGAGGCTAGAGAGGATAGACAATGGAATCGAGTTACAGAATGCAAGCACGACTTTCAAAGCAAAGCTAGACTGGACATGATTTGATGAAGAAACAGGCACGATGGACAAAGCTGATAGATAAGGAATCAAGAATCAAAAATCAGCTTGATAAACAGAAACAAAATGTAAATATATAATATTATAAATTTCTTAATTAATATCCAACGAAATCCTTATATTTAAAATTCAAAAATCAATGTTTATAATAAAATTAACATGAACTTACTTTGCAAAATAAATAATTTGACTCAAAAAGATCATATAAACTCATATAATATACACATGTATAGTAGAAGACTTGAAATATACCATATGGCATGTTTTATATACCTTTAAAATAATATATACACACACTTAAACAACATGAAATACTTAAACTATACCAACACAAAGGCGGCTTATATAAATACAAGATAGAACATATATACCGATGAAACATGAAAACAAGGTTGGTGGGGCACGTGCTCCCAACATCACATATTTAAACTGTTGCTATATAAAAATCAATACAGGGAAATCACTGTATACGAAAAATTCAAAACAGAACAATCATATCTTTGAAATAACTGTTTATATATATATATACTTATTAAAACGAAAAATACTTATATTATATTTAAAATCAAAATTTGATTTATATAAAATAATGTATTTTCTCAAACCATTACATCTCATAAATGCATATTAGACTTTGCAACAAGACTCTCCTAATTTCTTCGTAAATCAAGACACTTAAAATCAATATTCAATGAACCTATATATTATTACCATTTCAAAACTCATATATACTTCAATAGTGAAAGACCAGTATACTTGATAAATATATAACTAATCACCTGCCTACAAGCTATTTTACACATCAACCATACATAAGACGTGAGTAGGCTATGGTAAGACGTGAGCAGGCTCTGGGCAAACATTACATAACTTTTAAAACCCTATGTTATATAATATATTTAAATAATTATATATACACTTTAACATATAAAACAGACATATATAGTAAACCAGACCAATTACAAGCTTATATAAAACTTTAACACCTAACCTATAAATTACAGGCAGACTCATATATTTGAATATTAACCCATATATCTCTTGAATCAATACCAGTAACTTAAAATAAACTCCAGAGACCATATATATAAAGTAATATATATACAACAGATTGAATACAATACAAAATCTTAGTATATAAACAAACATATATAATTTGAAATATGTAAGGTCTAGGAAGACAGAGTTAAAAACTTAAACATATAAACTATGTTTTGAATATAAAGTATTTGAAATATATTAGACAGGATTAAAACTTACACACATAACTGTTGTATCATATACGGTACATATATACTTACACTACATATATATATATATAACAATAGGGAAAAACTTCAAATGAAACTTACAGTAAGCAACTTGAAACCACTTTATATAAATAAGAACCCATATAATATACAACAAATAAAATTTATATACATACCATGTACGCATCTATCTAAGGAAAGAGCTGAAGCAAGTCGAGTGATGGATTGAGCATGCGAGGTGAATGGGCACGATTGGAGAAGGAGGTTGGTTGCGGCTGCGGGCTGCCACGCAGGGAGGTGGATCGGTTGCGACAGGCGGGTAGGGGTTGAGGCTCGGTGTGTAGGCTTACGTGGAGGAGTGGTGCACTGCGATCAGCTGGCGAAGGTGAGAGGATGCGAGAGAGAGGGGAATGCGAGAGAGAGGGGGTGGAGGTCTCAGCAAAAGGAAGAAAATGGGAGAGGCGGAGATGGTTACTTGAAGATGAAAAGGAATGAGAAAAAGAAATATATGCGTACCGAAAATTTTGTGTCGATTCATATTTTTGACTTTTGGATGTCTAAACTGACAAATAGAAAAGGACACAAGATATATCTGTGATTAACACAACAAGCTGAACCAGATGGAGGACACAGAATTGCAAATGGATCTAATTTGGCGAATCGTCACACTTTGCATTCTGTTAATTCCGTCGCGCACCGGTCTCCTAAATACACAAATGAATATATCACGGTGATCAGCGCGATGAGACGGACAAGAGGAAATAGAAATATCTGTGTCGGGACCTTCCTATCAAAGTGCATACGGACGCTGATATACGTTGCTATCCCGTACGGAAAAATCAAAACGGAGCTAGAAACGTCCCAATTTCGCGAAACGGATTACGCAGTCTTATTCAGAGTGTTCTAAATAAATTTTCTCATGTTGACATATTTAGGTTTCGGAAAACTTTTAAATTCAGCTGTTATTAACCGATTTAAATTGAAATAAAATTTCACAATAAAATAAACTTCAATATTATCAGACGAAAATTTACCAGTTGCTATGTTTAAATAGACGTATTCCAAACAATAAATTTTTATTTTCAAATTTTATTGTTTAAAATTTCACAAAATTTCAATTAATTTAATAAATAAAATCACTAAATTTTATGGGTCGTTACAAGTGTCGTATTTAGGTTTATGCAAGGGTATAGCAACTTTCAATAACTTGTCATTTGATAAAAAGTTGAAAATCCGAAAAATGAATTTGGGTCATATTTTCTGTTTTTCCTCAAACTGCCTATTTTAGTAAACATAATTCAAGAATGAATTTTCTATTTCACAGATTAAAAGAGGGTTATTTAATTATTAAAACCTAAATTGAAATATAAAATTATTAAAATATTCACAAATCAAAGTGATAAAATTCTGGATTGTTATAATACAATCGAATCCAATCTAGAGTGGATGGGAGTAACCCCACATAGTTTGGCCCCAACTCGCCTTCTTGTTTTAGTCATTTCTGACAAAAGATATCAACACTAAAAGGAGCCACAAATCATGCTGGATTGATGGAACACAAAAGCAGAAAAGATTAATTCCAAGACATAAATCGAAACAAGGAAAATGAATTTATCCAACATGACTAGGTGGATGTGCACCCTACACCGAAAGTATATCTCTATATAAAATATACTTGAGAGTCTACGCTAAATACGCATCGCCTTCGGGAACTTCCAAGCTAGACCCTGCCTCACGCGAACATCTGAATATACACATATCAATGCATGCATGCTACCAACAACTTTCTAGATAAATGTGAATATATCCTAATAGGTGCGACCTACATAACATGGATCCCACTCGCTCTTTGGTTTTAGTTTCCACGGTATTGGATGCCAATGCTCAAAATGAACGTTAAATCATCTTAGATTGATGAAGCACAAAGAATGATATCAAAATCGATACTTAAGAAATCAACTATCAAAAGAAAATGAATGATTGTATATGGAAATCAGATTGCATACACATGTCATCATTAAATGTTAAAAAATTTGATTCTTATTTGTGCTTGATTTTCACATCATAAATGTTGTAAAACACTCTAAAACATTCTTTAAAATATTCTTTTAAAGAGTCAAATTATATTTCTATTGTGTATTAAAAAGAAGGGCCAAAATCATTTGTCATTAAAACACTGGTACTCTAAACCCAAAAACAATTACACTTAGTATTATTTTTAAACATTCCTTGTTAAAGATTTCCACATTTATAAACTATTGTTCAAAAATTTTAAAACCACATTAATTAAGACAATAAATCAAGTTATAATCTTTTTATATATTTAAACAACATTAATTGTCCTGAAAAATAATAAATCAAATTTATAACCATTTATAAATTTAAAACAATGTTAATTATCCCAAAAATTAATAAATCAAATTCATAATCATTTATAAATTGAAACGCTAATAATTATCTTGAAAGATAATAAATCAAATTTATAACTTCATTTATAAATTCTAATTAATACTTAACCTTTATTTCCAAAATTCTCAAAGTATTTGAAACTATAGTTTAAACAATTTTCAAGGGTGCTACTATATGCACCTACTTTTTCCATCTCTCACTCATCTCTTTTCTCACCCACTAGTATTTTCTAAAATACTTATCTCACCCTAATACACTTTCCTCTAATTTTCTTAATTTTTTAAAAGAAACAACCATTCATTTTTTTTATCTTTTTTAAATATAACTGGGAATAACAATCGCGAATTCAAATCTCATTAACGCCAATCATTTCTTCTACAAGTTTCTCTCAATTTGGAATTTTATTAGATAGTTAGTTTGGTAGTTTTTAAACCTTAATATACTATTTTCTTTGAAATTACTTTTCAAGTAATAAAAAATGAGGATCAACAAGGATAACATGCAAAGATGTAATTGCTCTATGATGATAATTAAATTCAAAGTGTGATTCTGTGTGAAGTTTGTATAAATTTAAATTTTTTCTGTTGAGCGAGTGTTTGAAGTGCTTTTTTACATTTTTTTAGTATCTCTTTAAGTGGCGTTAAGAAGTGTATTAGTGAGTGTATATAGTAACTCCATTTTCAAAGTACAAAAATGTGATCAAACATTTATTTTGTAAAAATACAAGCACAAGTTCCACACATATAAGGGTTAAAGGAGATGATATTTCATAAGTGACGGTATAATGAAAATTGCTATAACGACACTTACACAATTCAAGCAGCATGTCACAAATATTTCAACCAAACATCAATATGAGTAATAAAAGAATATAGATAAGATGCAGATAACGGTAAATAAATAATGGCGAGAAACCCCTAATGGTCTCTCTACAAAAGTCCCTTGTAAATCTCAAATATATATATATATATATATATATATGCACTTCAAAATGTCCCGTAGCGATGTATTCGCTATGAAAATACTCTGACTTCTTCCTTTTTCTCCCCTGCAACACACTGGTTGTGCCATCCGCTATCCAATGGGAATTCAAATCCAAACGAACAATCAAATAATAATAATCTTTTACTTTGAAAGAATAGAATGGTGATTTATTCTGCTCGATAGATGTCCAAATGATCTATTTAAATTTATTAAAGCAGAATGGGGTTTTATTTTGCTAAACAAATGTCCCAAATGAAGTATAATTAAATTAATTACGTTAAGCGTAATTAAATTTAATTACTATACTTTTACCACTAATTTATACTTCATTAAAATTATCAACTATCATCAAGGCATTGAAAAACAATCTATAATAAAACAGGAATCAAATAGTTTATTTAAAGGTGAGTTAACTCACCGAAATTCCAGTTGACGCCAAAGTGTTCCAGTTTGAACTAAAACCAAATGACATTCGATTTTAGCCCAAAATTCAACTTGCTCCGAATTCAACGAAATTAGTTCCAGCACATAAATAGCGTCGATAGGAGTCCAACACAAGAGATCGTGTCCAAATCTGACCTCGCATGAGCAAGATATTTAATAAGATTTTGCAATTAAATTATTAATTAAATACTTAATATTTTCAATTATTTCCCTAACCCACACCTTAATCCATCTTCTAAAAATTCAAATTACTCTTCCCTCCTAACCGATACTTGTGCATACTTTATTGTCCATTCCAGGCTCGTACACGTGCGATTACTCATGCTATGCTCCATGAAATTCCAAATCGACTTCACTACCATCTCCCCCTCCACGAGCGCTATGCATCCCCCACCATTACCTCGCACACGACTTCACCGAATGAAATCTGGCCTGGGCAATTTTCGAGGATCCTAAAAATTTCACATGTCCACAGATGTGATCAGATCACCTCAAATTCGCACCACCGACGCCTCTTGCCACTGCATACCCAACGCTATGCTCCAAATCGCCAACCTCCACCTAAAATCCCAAGGACCCAAAACCCTAGTCCATGTGTCTAAATTCGAGCATCCCAAAGTGTGGCCGCATCCAAAAAAAACTAACACTAAATTGAAGATCTAGCTTAGAGAAACACGAAGGATTTGACTTTGCTATTTATAGTAGCCTAAATCTCTAGATATGATTTTTAGAAGGATCGGTCATTGTTTTAGTTTACAAATTTTGAAAAATAAAACGAAGAAAAGGAGGATGAGCCAAAAATGACGATGGTTAACTTTATTTCCTTTTTATAAACAAAGTATATTCCTTACTTCAATCTCAGGTTAAATAATATTCCTAAGTAACCAATATTCCCAAGCAAACCCAAGTTTTAAGCCATCCATCACATTGCCGTCAAAAAATTAGGTTTTGATTTGTTTCAAAAATGTTTTGAAAGTAGAATTTTGTAGTACTTCGCGACCTAATATCTGTTTGTGCATGAAATGCGAACGAAAAAAATTAAAATACGATCATGCACCAAAATGCAACACGATTATAAATTAACAGTAAGATACACTTATTATTTTATTCTATGAAATTTAAAAAATACCATCGTTTGCCATAAAATACGTCAAACGATAATTTAAATATTTTTCAAATTAAAAATTATGTAAAAATCAATTAAATTGAAATAAAAATATGTCATTAAAATCAAATCATTTTATTAACAATTGATTTTCTTGTTATTTATTCGAACTACTTATATTGTAAATAACAAATTCACCATTATTATTTATTAATTAAAAGGAGTTAAATAGGGCCATTAAGTCCATTTAATTAATAGTTAATTCACAATTAAAATATTTAAATAATCACTATATTTGAATTAAAGTTATTAAACTTTAAAAACCAATTATCTAAATATTTCAAATTAATTAATTATTCAAAATCAAAATTACAAAATTCCAGGATGTTATAGAAAAAGAAATACATCTAACTGACCAAGGATTAAGACAACTCTAGATAATTCTTAGTGATGAACAAAATGAATGAGCTATTTGGACAATAAATTTACAACATTTGTGTACGTCAAAAAATGTGACTCAATGACTGAGTGGAAGTGAAGTGTTTGGTTCTCTTTAAAAATGTAGCATTCTATGGAAACAATCTGAGTATGGAAAGTGTTTTTATAGAACTGTATTTGTCGCTTATCTGGATTCGAAAATTCTTTATGTCCACAAAAACATACTTTGAGAGCAAGTGTTTTTGGTATTTTTCAAAAGTGACATTTCAATGGAACTGAATAATGGAATGATGAGGTAATATATACCAAATTCAAAGAAAATCGAGTATGAAGAGCGACTATGAAAAGAGGGGAAAATGGCTAAGTCCATAGACTGGTTTTGATCCATCAAATCGACTATTTCCCCATAATTCTTAATGAAATGAAGATATCAATGCCTTGAAGAAAATGGAGAAATTTTGTGATGACTTCCTACACCTTCGGTACTCAGTATATCTATATAGAATGCTGTAAGGGTACCCGACCAATGTTGGATGGTAGCCAAGGTTGTAAGGAAATAAAAATCCAAGCACAAAACCTATAGAACATCTCATAATGCACAGATAAAATATAATATAATAACATAGATGTAAACCAGGCGAGACAGTGATATAATCAAATAAACCATAAATAAGAACATCAGAGTGCATCAGGTACATAGATTATACATAAACCGAAATAAAGAGTTTATACATCCCAAATATCCAGAATAAATTTTAAAACTATCTCTCAAAATACAAGTAATGACATACCTCCATAGTATTGCACAGTGGAATATAAGCGGTAGTAAGCTCCAAAATATAAGTAAATGAATGTGTAGCCTCCTTTTTGTACTCCATATAGCTCCATGCATTCTCCATATGTATTATCCCTAATCTACTCATTTAAGAGTATCCAAGATAATAAGAAGCAAAGCATAAAACCGTGGCGTCAGACAACAGTCTATTGTAAGCGATATATCATCTCAAAGCACTATATGAGTCGATAATTAGGAAACAAATGTATACGAATCATACCTGACCTGTCCATGCAACCAAAGAGTTAGCTCATAACGAACATGATATGCTACTCTACAAATATCATAAAGTTATACTACAACTAAGTATGATAACGGGTGTTCAGGTATCCCTGTCCCCAATATCAATCTCCAGTGACTTCCTAGAGTGATAGACCATGGAAGAAGACAATAAAAGCAACCACAACATCCATTAAATAATCCTCACCGTCACTCAATGTTCTAAAGATATATGATAACTCATATGGCCTTTCTCATGCTAGGAACTAATGGAAATTCTGATTTTCGCTGTACTTGTCTTTAGCATGAATCTAACACTAGAGCCTTTCCCCTAATCTAGGGTATACGGATCCAAACAATCGATCTGGGGTAGCCAAACAAAGTACCCATGAGTTGTGAGAAATGCAGATTAAGGATCTTAAGGCTAGAATTAACACTAGAGGGGGGTGAATAGTGTTTTATGAAATTTGTTAATCTTTTTGAGTTTATCTTAATTTGTTAACAATGTATACACTAATCAGACACAGATATGAACACAGAATCAAACACAGATGCAAATATAAAGTAAAAGCAGTAAAGGAAAGAACACACCGAATTTTATACTGGTTTGGAGTTACCCTACATCCAGTCCCGCAACACAAGTACGGATTTCCTTTCAAACTCAATTCAACAATTACAACCCTCGGTTTCAAGGCTATGGGGTACACCCTCCAGAATAACAATCCTCTGGGTAGAGATACTTGATTTCCGGGGCAACAAGTTCACCCAATTGATTTCCAGGGCTACAATCACACCTTTTTCCTTTTGATTGATTTCCAAGTCTACAATCACACCTTTTCTCGCTAATGTATTACAAAGAAGTCTATAACTCTGAATAGCACTGAGAACCTTGTAGAGATAGTGATGGAGAATCATACTAGAAGTAATCGAGTATGATTCGATGTTGATTTCGGCAGAGTAATGGTATGATTTTGTATTAAGAAATGTGGAAGAAGAAGAGAAGTGAAAACCAGAAAAAGTGATTAAAAATTCGTTGAAACTGACCCCTATTTATAGAAGAACAACAGTCATGTCCATTTGTGAAGAGTTATGGCGAATAGACACTTCTTTTAAAATTTAAATTTTGAACTCAACTGTCACCATGTCGACATAGTGCCTATGGGCATGTCGACATCCCTCAGCCAAAATTGATGTTTTGAATTTCTATAAAAATAATATTTATCTTATATAAAAACTATTTAAAACTTTATAAATATACTTGAATATAGTTGAAATTCATAAGTAAATATAAAGAACAATATATATATATATATTATTTAACTATAATTTAAATCAAAGTATAAATAATTTAAATGTTAAATATATTATTTGAAAAGATAGTTTAAAATCAGGAGTAATTTGACTTTGAAATTAAAGATGTTTTGACGCTAAAATTATTTAAAATCAGGATAGAGAGTTTTGAATCTTTTAAAAGGAAAGTTTTGAAATCATTTTGAAAACAAGATAATTTTGTAAAATCATTTTGAAATAAAAGTAAGTGGATACAAAAAGATGTTCCACTAGATTTTTCATAGGTTCCATCCTACTTAGGGTTCCATCCCTTTAACGAGCACGAAGTGGATTCCATTCCACGAATAAATTGGATATTAAGATGCCAGTGCTTTTCTACGAGTTTTAACAAATATTCCTAACAAACTTAACCTTGAAATCTTGAACTCTTGATAATCTTGATACTCATGAGTCTTCTATCTCTATATCTTGAATCTCTATACTATACAGTCTTCATTCTTGATACCTGCATGGTTAGATCCTGCATATACATATATATCTAAACTTGTAATGTTATTATTTATATTTTATAATCTATTCTAAGGTTGTTGTCATCAAAACCATCATCTCATGGACTAACAATCTCCCCCTTTTTGATGATGACAATCTTTGTTTATAAAATATTCCTTTTATCCTAATAACTCCCCCTAAAACTAACAACTCCCCCTTAATCTATGCCTAACTACTCTATTTTATATTTCTCCCCCTTTGTCATCAACAAAAACTAATTCCAAACTATATGACTCCTCCTTAATCTAATACTATATGACATGTGATTATAATGATAGTGTTATCATAAATAATCAACACTTAACTCTAAATACTAAAACTTAATCCTAAATTACTAACTATCCTAACTAAGAATCTATGATAATACTTATAATAGTTAAAAATCAAATATAAGAACATAAATTATTTATTAAGTATATTTCAACACACTCATCAAAACCAATCATGTCAGACAATCCAAACAAATCAATCAACTCAAACAAGTCAAACAAGTTAATCAAGTCAATCAATTCAAACAAGTCAAACAAGTAAAACAAGTCAATCAAAACATACCAAACAAATCAAAAACTAATAATCCTATATTATAAGACAACACTACAAACTCCCCCTAAATAAAATACACTCGTTACGTATACATGTATGCAATATGTAGTTTGGAATGCAGTATGAAATGTATAACATATGAAATGTAGCATGAGATAATATGCAAAATGAAGTGCAACTTGTGATGCAAATGATTATGATATGCATTGTAATTTATGATGTAATATGTAATAAAATGTGATATGAAATATGATGCATAATGATATGTAATAAAATGATAATGAAGTAAAATAATTTGCAGAATGATATGATGATATATATACTATGGTAAGAGATATTCAGACTATAAGGTAAACATGAGTGATAAATAATATCTAATTGGCAAGCATATACATATATATATATATATATGTATGTGTGTGTGTGTGTCTATATATGTATGTATACATATATCAAACTATTTATTATACTTCAACCAAACAAAGGTAAAACACACCAATTACTAAACCTAAGTTAAGGAAACTAATGAATGGGACACAAAGAGTTGTAAAGTAAGAGTTTAAAGGTAATAAATGGTATTAAAATTATAACATATTCATGAAAGGTAGTAATCAAACTCAATATCAAAATTAAATTGCTAAGAAATATGGACCTAAACTATATATATATATATATGATCAAAAAAAATTAATAGCCTACTTAAATAATTATTTTAACTTGGTTGTTTTTATTTTATTTTTATTTTTAAGAATCCAAACTTCCATGTTTATAAAATACTTAACTTACTAATTAAAACCTTTATATTAAATTTTTATTGACTAAAATATTTAGAAACATGTTTAAACATCTTTTTTTTTTAAAAATCATAATGAAATATTAAAAATAACAAAGATTAAAAAAAACTAAAATAAACATGTGTTATATTACGGCCTCTTTCATTTAAATTTTAATTAATTACTAAAGAATATCTAAACATTAATTTTAAATATTCTAATATAAGTTAGAAAATAATTTCTAAAAAGAATAGAGAAAAATACTTAGTTTAAATATCGTTATTTTATAATTTAAAGTTTTAAGTAGAAAAGACAGCATTTACAGAATGCTATAAAAAGTTTTTGTATTAAAATATATATACAAAGCATTATAAAACAGAAACTGCGGTATTTACCAAATGCTGTGAAAAGTTTCAGAAACACTACAGCGTTTCAAAGCACAGAAATGCTATAAAAACGTATTTGTAGTGTAAGACATCATTTCAGAAATGCTATCTAAAGTTCTGGGCAAAAATGGTGATTTTTGACCCAATTTTTATAGTAGTTAATATAATTAAAGTACAAAAATAAATAAATAAAAAATAACGAGAATACATGTGTAAAGATACTTGGCATTATGCATGAAAAATGCTTTTATTAAAATGTATGTCACTATCTACTTATATGATAAGTATCATGTGATGTGATGCAATCTTATTAATTGAAGAAATCTATAAATAAAGCCTTATTCTAACATTCTAAATTCCTTTTATTAATTTCTTAAAAAAATAAAATTAGTATCTTAAAAAAATATAGTACGAGAAATAAAAACAACATTAGATAAGTTAAAACTACGAATGAAGGTATGCTTTCTTTCTTAATATAGTTGTAATAAATTAGTTGTAAGATTTTATTCGAAAGAAAACACATTTTAAAAGACTTTTAAAACATTAGACTTGTATATTGATATTTATACTATGGTGTGTCGATATATGGACCAAAATATCAAAACTTATAAAAGTGATAAATTTCTATACCTCACTAAATGCATAGATATATATTTCTAAATGCAACAACAAAGATGAAATAATAGTAAAGCGTACCAATTTTTGCATTCCATCTTTCTAACTTTGTTGTTCCTCCATTGTCGTGATCCACACATTTATATCTTTTCGAATTTGACGACGAAATCTGTTCTATTGCGACGGGCTCGTTTTTCTGATCAGCGTAGTATATTCATTTGCTGAATTTGAAGACCATATGAGAAAGATACAGATGATTTAGTAGATCGACTAACTTGGCGCCAAAACTTTGAATTCGAATTTTGAATGAATGGACACTTCAACCACTATAAAATAGGCCCAACGGTCACCACTTTTCATAAAAATTCCTCCTCTTCATCTTCTTCCCGTTTTTCTATATACTATCAAACTTCTAGAAGACATATCTCCTTCGTTTCTTAACGGAATTGGATGAAACCAACGGCAAGTCGAAGAGGAAGGCAAGGGCTACGATCTAGTAATAGTTTGGTATCGAATTTGGACGGTATTGTGATGCAACAGGCCGAACAGTAGAAGAAATGTAGAAGATCCCGTACACAGTTTTTCAGTTTTGGATATCCAACTTCAAACTGTCATATCTCACTCAATTTTGATCGGAACTTGATGATCCACCTTTGCCAGTTTTGCCTTCTTTTTCTCATTGTTCACCAAAACTTCATTTGACCATAACTTAGTCATTTCTTGACGGATTCACACGAAACCAGTGACATTGCGAAGCAGATGGAGAGAAGTACAGTATCAAATCTAGTTGTAGATGAGAACCCAAAGTTTTGAATTGATCTGGTACCCATTTCTTTGTCGATTTCCATTATATATCCATTTGTTCTTCTTGATCGATGAATGATTATCTGGTATCTTTTAACCAACAGTCATTAGACATAATTCTTCTCCTGTAAAACAAGATAAGTTTTTAAAGAATTAAGTGACTTTTCAAAATAACTAAATATAATTTTAAACAACAATATCATGATGATTCTGTGACATATTCATATGAAAACAGTGTTAATAATTTTAAAAAAAATTGTCATTTTAAAAATTTTCAAAATTCAGATTATGAAACTTTTGAAAACCTTGCTGTGATACCAAATGTGAGAAATGCAGATTAAGGATCTTAAGGCTAGAATTAACACTAGAGGGGGGTGAATAGTGTTTTAAGAAATTTGTTAATCTTTTTGAGATTATCTTAATTTGTTAACAATGTATACACTAATCAGACACAGATATGAACACAGAATCAAACACAGATGCAAATATAAAGTAAAAGCAGTAAAGGAAAGAACACACTGGATTTTATACTGGTTCGGAGTTACCCTACATCCAGTCCCGCAACACAAGTATGGATTTCCTTTCAAACTCAATTCAACAATTACAACCCTCGGTTTCAAGGCTACAAGGTACACCCTCTAGAATAACAATCCTCTGGGTAGAGATACTTGATTTCCGGGGCAACAAGTTCACCCAATTGATTTTCAGGGCTACAATCACACCTTTTTCCTTTTGATTGATTTCCAAGGCTACAATCACACCTTTTCTCGCTAATGTATTACAAAGAAGTCTATAACTCTGAATAGCACTGAGAACCTTGTAGAGATAGTGATGGAGAATCATACTAGAAGTAATCGAGTATGATTCGATGTTGATTTCGGCAGAGTAATGGTAAGATTTTGTATTAAGAAATGTGGAAGAAGAAGAGAAGTGAAAACCAGAAAAAGTGATTAAAAATTCGTTGAAACTGACCCCTATTTATAGAAGAACAACAGTCATGTCCATTCGTGAAGAGTTATGGCGAATATACACTTCTTTTGAAATTTAAATTTTGAACTCAACTGTCACCATGTCGACATAGTGCCTATGGGAATGTCGACATCTCTCAGCCAAAATTGATGTTTTGAATTTCTATAAAAATAATATTTATCTTATATAAAAACTATTTAAAACTTTATAAATATACTTGAATATAGTTGAAATTCATAAGTAAATATAAAGAACAATATATATATATATATATATATTATTTAACTATAATTTAAATCAAAGTATAAATAATTTAAATGTTAAATATATTATTTGAAAAGATAGTTTAAAATCAGGAGTAATTTGACTTTGAAATTAAAGATGTTTTTGAGGCTAAAATTATTTAAAATCAGGATAGAGAGTTTTGAATCTTTTAAAAGGAAAGTTTTGAAATCATTTTGAAAACAAGATAATTTTGTAAAATCATTTTGAAATAAAAGTAAGTGGATACAAAAAGATGTTCCACTAGATTTTTCGTAGGTTCCATCTTACTTAGGGTTCCATCCCTTTAACGAGCACGAAGTGGATTCCATTCCACGAATAAATTGGATATTAAGATGCCAGTGCTTTTCTATGAGTTTTAACAAATATTCCTAACAAACTTAACCTTGAAATCTTGAACTCTTGATAATCTTGATACTCATGAGTCTTCTATCTCTATATCTTGAATCTCTATACTGTACAGTCTTCATTCTTGATACCTGCATGGTTAGATCCTGCATATACATATATATCTAAACTTGTAATGTTAGTATTTATATTTTATAATCTATTATAAGGTTGTTGTCATCAAAACCATCATCTCATGGACTAACATGAGTGTCCCCACAATACCCCTGCTTTTGAGTATATTAGAAATAGTCCGAGTATCAACGATCCCTTAGCACTCGTATCTAAGCCCTTTCCTTGCTCTGTCTAGTTTCCATTATCGTCAAGGAACTATTCCATGTTCCTTCATTTCATGATAGAACCATTCAACATTCTATCCATGGGTCACAGCCCACCTTTTGAGGCAACCATTCTTACGACTCACTTCAACATCGAGCTACTACCATCGAAACATAACTTCATTCATTGTCGAATTTCCATAGAAAGAGTCTCGAAGCTATCCTGGATTCATCCATCTATGTCATTTGGAGTTGCCTACTTCACCTCATATCACCCCCAAGAACCTCGGATCACACCACGAAGAAGTCCCCGAAGTATCGCCATGCCACGACAAGAATTACTCATCTTCCATACTCTTTTCGGTGGTATCAAGCCAAGCTCAAAGCAACAATCTTCCAAGCACGAAGCACTCCCAAGAAACATCAAATCACATTTTCTATTTGGGCCCGGGCCCATTTCCCTTGAACAAGGTATGAGCACACACATCAGATAGAAAATTCTATCATGTCCGCCGCACCATAACACCACTGGATAGCATTTGATGTCCGGTCTTTCCATTGCCGAACTGGAGGAAACCTGAGTCGATTCACCCCAAACACTGAGCCCATCCTAGCACCGAATATACACCCTAGAGCCAAAGTGCTGCACAAACTCCAACTTTCACTTTCTTGTCAATTTCACCGCTACACTCCATTCTTCGACCCATATGCCTTCCGTATGCATCAACACAACTACTAACATCCCTGAGCCCATCCTTTCGAAATCTAGTTTCACGGTTCCTGGTCTAGTTCGTTCCAATGAGTGTTTTCAACCTTATAAGCATATAAAAAAACACCATACATACACCAAACAACATTCAAACATATAAACATAGAATAATTCATGGCAAACCATCCTATATTATGTCTCTAACATTGCCTGACACGCATCAAGGAAACTCCACAAAAAATTAACATGATTAGAACATTTTAAATCATTCTACATTCGTTTTCGCTTCAGATTTGATATTAAAATGGTCCCAAAACAAAATTTTGACTTTAAAAATAAGTTTAAAATATGTCATATATATATACATATATAATATGATGAGAGATGATAAATCATACACCAAACAACCAAAAAGTCAAGATTTGCACAGAAACCAAGGCAAATTCAAGAATCAACGATAAATACCTAATTTTATCTCCCCAAAAATGTAGATTTGAAGATCTCTAATGAATCCCCTTATTAATCTACCCATAATCAATGATTTAGACTTGATTTGGAGGAGAAAGAGAAGGTTTTGGATGGAGAATGAATTAATGGAGGTTTAGATCTATTTAGGAACATGTAAAAGTGGTTTGGGCATAATGGTTTAGTCTAATATAACCTCCAAACCGAAAATGAGTTAGTGGGCTAACCCTCAAATTCACTAATTACCCACTATGATGCTTCAAAAATTACTAATATTCAAACAGTCATATCTCCTAGTCAAAAAGTCCAAATCGCTATTATCATCACTCTACGGAAAGAGAAACCATCATATCTTTCCAGCGTAAGTGGTCTCGGATGCTAATTTGGCATCTATCAAAAGTCATAGCCGTTACAAATTTTCAGGGGTAAAATCGTTTGTAAATATTCGAAAGATAGGAAATGTCTCTAATAGGCATTTTCAGAAGTTATAAAGTTATACGACCTCATATGAATTTAAAAGTAATATTTTACGACCCTCTGATATGTAAAATATAGGCCGTTACACTCTCCCCTTTAGGAATTTCACTCTCAAAATCCCTAAAACAAATAAGGTGAAACCAGAATAGCTACCCCACATGCTTAGCATCCACGAGCAAACATATTAAGCATCAAATATGCATACACAAGTAAGGAATGATATCTACACCCAACCTAGTGTTTAGTATACTAAACTACCGTATATGGTATCGAAAGTAAATGTAAATGCAATAAACAGAAGTCTCACTAAGTAAAGAGCTCCGGATAAGTGGTCCTCATGCTCTCCTCGATCTCGCAAGTACAATCACCATCACTCTCACTCCACTGAACCTACACAGGCTCTACCATCTTTCTGCTATGCTACTTCGTATCATGTCCGACGATATGAATAGACTTATGAGTTCTCGAAGCTTCTAGTTTAATCTTGATATCATCAAGCTGATTCGGTTGAAATATTATGCCTGAGCCATGCACAAACTTCTGCAAGTGAGAAACATGGAACACATTGTGCATGCCCGCCATCTTCTAAGGTAAGTCAACTCTACATGATAGATTCCCAATCCTCTCAAGTATTAGAAAAGGACCAACGAATCTCGGCACCAACTTCCCTTTACCGTCGAATCTAATAACATTCTTTAAAGGATAAACCTTCAAAAACACCATATCGACGATAGAAAATTCCAAATCTCTATATCTCCAATCAACATAGCTCTTCTGTCTATCTTGAGCAGCTTTCATTCATTGTCAGATGATCTCTATCTTCTTCGAGGTGTCTCTAATCATATCTGGCACAAGTATCAGTTTCTCACCTGCTTCCCACCAACATGAAGGAACATTGTATGGTTGGCTATATAATGCCTCAAATGGTTCTATAACGATGCCAGACTGATAGCTATTATTGTATGTGAACTCTACTAAGTGTAGATGATCATCCCACAAGCCACCAAAATCAAGAATGCAAGCTCCTAAGAGAACCTCAAAGATACACTTCACCCTATTGTTCTTCCCATCTGTTTGTAGGTGATAAGCTGTTCTAAGATGCAGCTCTGTCCCTAACACCTCTTGTAAGCTCTTCCAAAACCCGCTAGTGAACAAAGGGTCTACTCACTCATAATGCTCTTCCGCACACTATGGAATTGCACAACCTATTTCACACAATACTCGGCCAATTTGGATGTTGTTGTACTAAACTTTATGGGCATAAATCTAGTTCCTTCGTCGGTATATCTACTATGATCCAGATGATATCGTTCCCTTCTCTGGTCAACCATAATCCATCGATGAAGTCCATCAAAACTTGTTCCAATTTCCACTCAAGAATCTTGAGCGATTACAATAAACCACGCAGCTTCTTCTACTCTGCCTTTACCAACTGACAGTTCATGCCTTCGAGATGAATGCCTCAACGTCCTTCTTCATCCCCTTCTAATAATTGGTATGATTCATATCACAATACATCATATTACCGCCAGGAAGTATAGTCAACCTAGTAGAGTTTCATTCTCATAGCACCTTATCTCATTGTTCATCAACATCGGGTACAGATAGTCTCTCATCCTTCTGAAGCCAACCTTCTTGGTTAAGTTTGTATTGCTTTATATCTGCAAACTATACTCCTCCTTCTACTTTCGTTATGATCTCTACTAGTCTTGCATCTTGCATCTTGCCTCTTACTAGTACGGATCCGCTCAACCAAAGTAGGTCTGATTGTCAGACTTGCCAACATCTCTGGCTCTAACTCGCAATGAGGTTTGAAGTCATAGCTAGCAATATATTCCAATTGCTTCCACTCCATGAACATCATTCCCAAACTAGCATGCCTTTTACTAAATGCATCGATGATCGAATTTCCCTTACCAGGTATATAGGAAATGTCGAATTCATAAGAGGCAAAGAATTCCAACCATCACTGCTGGTGATGGTTGATATCCTTCTGGGAGAAAAGGTACTTCAAAAACTTGTTGTCCATATATAACTTGAACCTCTACCCAAGCAAATAATGCCTTCATATCTTTAAAGCAAATATTATAGCCCTTAACTCCAAATTGTGGTTTGGATACTTCTTCTCATACGATTTTAGTTATCGACTAGCGTAGGTGACAACCTTTCTCCTCTGCATCAACACCGCATCTAGTCCAATACCACAGTTGTCTATATATACTATAAGCTCCTCACTCCCGCTTGGAATGGTCATTACTGGTGCACTCCTCAACCTCTCCTTTAGACTCACAATAAGCATGCTCGCACTTCGCATCCCAAATAAAAGTTTAATTCTTCTTCATCAAATTGGTCAATGGTACTGCTACCTTAGAGAAGTCCTTGATAAAACATCTATAGTATCCTACTAAGCCAAGGAAGCTTCTCATATCTAGAGTGATCTTGGGTCGATCCCAGTAATGTACTACTTCCACCTATGTAGAATCTACAACAATACCTTGCTCATAAATAACGTAACCCAAAAATCACACTTCCCTCCCGTAGAAGTGAAACTTCAAAACCACCACCTTCAATCGGTGCCTCCTCAACACCTCAAGCACAATCCTTAAATTCTCCTTGCATTCTTCATCTATCCTTGAATAAACAAGGATATCGTCCATGAACACAAGTACATACTTGTTTAGCTAATCCTTGAAGACGCAGTTCATTAAATCAACAAAGTATGCTGAAGCATTGGTTAGCCCGAGCGGCATAACCAACCACTTGTAGAAAGTAGATGGCATATGAAACGTGATGATCAGCACACTCTCCTTCGCTACTCTCAACATGTGAAATCCCATCGCCAAGTCCAATCAGGAGAACACCTTCGCACCATGAAGCTGATCGAATAAGTTATCAATACGTGGGAGTGGATACTTGTTCTTCTTCGTCATCTTATTCAACTTAAAGTAATCTACACACAACCTCAGAGAGCCTTATGTCTTAGTAGCCAATACAATAGGTGCGCTCCACTCAGATATGCTCCTACGAATGAACCCTCTCTTTAACATGTCATTTACTTGCACCCCCGGCTCCTTATGCTCTCTGGGTATCATACGCCTTAAAGGCATAACTATTGGTCTGGCATCATTCGATAAATTAATCGAAAACCCAATCTCTCGCTGAGACGGCAATTCAGTCACCTTCTCAAACATATTCGGATACTCTCTAACAATAGGCACAGATAACAATCCATCCTATTGAACCTCAAGGGAAAATAGAAATTTAAGCATAACATCATCATCTGATAGACAGCTAATCACTACCGTTTTCCCCTCCACAAACCCAATCATCACCAACAGCCTCTCACAATCCACTACTGCCGCATACTTCCTCATATAGTCCATCCCTAAGATAATCCTGAACCCAATGAAATTCAAAACTAAGCAATCACAAACAAAAGAGCATCCATGACTTAATAAGACCAAACCATGAAAAAACATACTATGGCTAGTGGAGCCTCCAATTGGGTTCGTCATAATCAAAGGTTGGTCAACTATTTTGGGTTTCAATCCTAACCTATCTACTAGGTCACTAGATATGAAGGAATGCGAAGCATCAGTATCGAATAAAACATGTATGGGAACATCATAAATTGCATACCTTAAACAATAATGCTCTTCCCTTTCTTCTTCGCTAAGGAAGCACTCGACGAAGTCGTGACAGCATCCAGAGCATATGCCTTCACAACCCGATTCAACTGTGCTGGTTCTGGACAACTTTTCTAGATATGTCCGAACTTGCCAAAGTTGTAACTCTTCTTCTTCCTATCAGCTTTGCAGTCTCTAATCAGGTGACCCTTGTCTCCACAATCATAATAGATGGGTTCCGATTTAGCCTTCTTTTGAGTATTCTTTCCCTGAAACTGTTTCCTCTTTCCATTTCGTTTCTTCTTTATTCCACGACCTTGTTGTAGTTTTGGCTCTTCTTAACTACAGCAGCTATTTTGGACTTTATGTATAAACTCTGCCGACGAAGAGTTTTCTCAACAAGTCTCTCAAATGGTTCATTGATATGACTCACCAACTTCTCCAATAGATATTCGTCCAAATCCATCAAAAACTTCTTGTTCCTCCTCAATGGATTATCGATAAAGGATATCCCATACTTTGACAAAGCACCAAAGTCAGAAATGTACTCGGAGGCAGACATATCTCCTTACTTAAAATCAGCAAACCTCCTGAATAGCGTCGACATTTGAATAGCCGGAACAAACTTCTCCTCAAACTTGGCCTTGAACTGGTCCCAAGTGAACTGATCCTTGCTGTAGCAATAGTAATGGCATTACACCACTTCATGGCCCGCCATTGAAGCTTTCTAGAGGCCAGCTTTCTTTTCATAGCATCATTAATTTCCATGTCACTAAAGTTATGCTCGCAGGCGTCCAACCAATCCTGCACTTCGATGGTCGACCCCTTTCCAAGAAATGGTTTGCCTCCCAAGGTGGAGTAATTCTTACATAGCTTGATAAAGTCAGCCCTCGACACCTTTACCTGAGTAACACTGCCAACAGCAATATTCAGAGCAGGCGCTTGGGCATTTTACAACTTGTTTGCCATCACTACATTGAACATCGCCTATAAGTCAGGGTTAGCAGCCCCTGAACCAGCTCCTTCCTCAACTCCAGAGATGATGTTCCTCATATTGTTTTTTGTATGCTGGCTTATTCTTGATCTATAACAAGAATGACAAGTCTCCCGTATAAGAAAACCATATTAATGGTACTCATGTGTGCATACAACTTATATACCATATATACTATTACATAGTTTTGAAGATCAAAATATATAACAAGTATGCACTCTCTCGTCTACATATATACTCTCAATCCAGTCTAGGGTGATAGCTCTTTCCCTATCTCTACTGGACCATGGTATCAAATCGATTTAATCGTGTAATCTAAGCTTTGATACCAAATGTGATGACCGCCCTACACCTCCATTACCCAATATACCCATATAGAGAGCTATCAGGATACCCGGCCGATGTAGGATGGTAGCCAAGGGTGTAAGGAAATAAAAATCTAGGCTCAAAACCTATAAAACATCTCACAGCTCACAGAAAAAATATAATATAATAATATAGATATAAAACCGGTGAGACAGTGATATAATCAAATGAACCATAAATAAGAACATCAGAGTACATCAAGTTCACAGATTATACAAAAACTGAAATAAAGAGTTTATACATCCCTAATCTCCAAAATAAACTCTAAAATTTTCCCTTAAAAAATAAGTACTGACATAGCTCCACAGTACTGCACAACTGAATATAGTAAGCTCTAAAATATAGGTATATGAAAGTGTAGCCTCCTGCTCGTACTCCGTACAGCTCCATGCACTATCTAGACCTGTTATCCATAATCTACTCATTTAAGAGTACCCAAGATAATAAGAAGCAAAGCATAAAATCTCGGATCAGACAACAGTCTAGTGGGAGCGACATATCATCTCAAAACACTATACAAGTCGATATAGTAAGAAACAAAGGTATATGAATCATATCTAACCTAACCCTGTAAATAAAGTGTTTGCACATAGTGAACATGATATGCTACTCTACAAATATCATAAATGTATACTACAAATAAGTAAGATGACGGGTATCCAGTATCCCTATTCCCAATACATATTCCTAGTGACATCCCTAAAGTGATATACTACGGAAGAAGCCAATCAAAGCAACTGTAGCACCCATCAAATAATCCTCATTACCATTCAATGTGCTATAGATATATGATAACTCATATGGCCTTTTCCATGCCAGGGACTAATGGAAATCTCATTTTTCAATGCGCTCATCTTTAGCCTGAAGCTGATATTAGACCCTTTCCCTAAGTCTAGGGTATACGAATCCAAACAACCGATCCAAGGTAGCCAAACAAAGTACCCATGAGCATCCCTACATTACCCTTACTTTCGTTTATATTAGAAAACACTCTAAGTATCAACGATCCCATATCATGCATATCCAAGCCCTTTACTTACTCCATCTAGTTTCCATTATCCTTAAGGAACCATTTTAGGGTAGAACCATTAAATATTCTATCCACGGGTCACTCTTCTTCGAACCCGCCCTTTGTGGATAACCATTCTCAAGACTCCCTTCAACGTCGATCCACCATCATCAGAAGCTAACTCCATTCAATGTCGAGTTGCCATCAACGAAGTCCCGAAGCTATCCTAAAGTCATCCATTTCTGCCATTTGGAGTTACCTACTTCACCTCGTATCACGCCTAAGAACCCCGAAGCATGCTATGAAAAAGTTCCCAAAGTACCATCACACCACGATGAAAATTGGTCATCATCCATTCTTTGTTCGGTGGTACTGAACAAAGCCCAAAGCAACATTCTTCCTAGCTCGAAGCACTCCTTAGAAATACCGAACCATATTTTCTGTTTGGGCCTGGACCACATTTCCCTCGAATGACACACGAGCGCACACACTAGACAGAAAATTCTGTCCTTTCCCCTACACCATAACACCGCCGGACAATATTTGTTATCTGGTCTTTCCCTTGCCGAACCAGAGCAAACCCGAGCTAATCCACACCAAACATCTATCCTATCCTAGCATCGACCAGACCCCCTTGAGCCAAAGTGTTGCATGCATCCTCCCCAAACCCGAGTCGATTTAAGCGTTACGCTCCATTCTTCGACCAGTGTGCCTTCAGTATGCATCGACACAACTCCTTACATCCCCGAGCCCATCTTCGAAGTCCAATTTCACAATTCCTACTATATTTTGCTCCAACGAGCGTTTTCAACCTTACAAGCATACAAACAACCACCATACATACACTAAATAATATTCGAACATACAATAATTCATGGCAAATCATCCTATAATATGTCTCTAACACAGCCTAACTCACATCAAGGCAACCGTACATCAAATTAACATTGTTAGAACACTTTAAACCAATTTAAATTTGATTTCACTTTATGTTTGATAGTAAATTGTCCTAGAACATAATTTTGAATTTAAAATGAGTTTAAAACATGTCAAAATATATACATACATATAATAAGGTGAGAGATGACAGATCGCTCACCAAACAACCAAAAAGTGAAGATTTGCAAGGAAACCCGAGGCGAATATAAGAATCAACAGTAAATACATGATTTTCCCTCCCCAAAAAAGGTAGGTTTGAAAAAGTCTAATGAATCCCCTTGCTAGTCTACTCCTAATCTATGATTTAGACTTGATTTAGAGAAGAAAAAAGTAATTGGGTGGATAATAGGTTAATAGAGGCTTAGATCTATTTAGAAAGTGGTAAAAGTGATTTGGGGATGATGGTTCAACCTAATATAGCCTTCAAACCCGAAATGGTCTACTAGGCTTGCCCCCCAAACTCACTAATTACCTGTTAAGCTGGTTCAAAAACTGTAAACTTTCACATAGCTATAACTCCCGACCGAAAATTCCAATCGCTACTATGACCACTCTATGGAAAGGGAAACAATAATATATTTTCAATGGAAGTTGTTTTGGACGCTAATTAAAATTCTATCAAAAGTTATAGCTGTTACAACTTTTTAGAGGTAACATCATTAAAAAAATTCTGGTGATAAGAAATGTCACTAATAGGCATTTTCAAAAGTTATAGAATCATATGACTTCATATGAATTTAAAAATAATATTTTATGGTCCTTCAATACGTAAAATACAGGTCGTTATAAATTTGGTTAATTACATAGATTGGTGTCGATCCATATATTCCCTCCAAAGTCAACTTTCTAAATGAATATATGAAGAAACAAGGTTAGAAGTGTTAGTCCATGAGTTGATGGTTTTGATGACAACAACCTTAGAATAAGATTATAAAATATAAATACTAACATTATAGTTTAGATATATATGTATGTGCAGGATTTAACCATGCAGGTACCAAGAATGAAGACTGTACAGTATAGAGATTCAAGATATCAAGATTGAAGACTCATGAATATCAAGATTATCAAGAGTTCAAGATTTCAAGATAAGTATTGAGTCTAGAATTATGTTAAAACTTCATAATAGCACTGAAATCTTCACTCCATTTTTTTTGGTATGGAACCCATTTCTACTTTTTTAGTGGCTTACAAACCCATGACAAGTAGCTTACAAACCTACGACAAGTGGCTTAAAACCCACGAACATCCTGGTTTTGTACAAGTTCTTGAGTCCTGACATGATGAGATATTCTGCAGGAAGAAGCTTGCAAAACTACTTCAAATTTTTTTTGAAAACAACTTCGGAATGATTTTCAAAATTGCTTTTCAAAATGTTTTAGCCTTAAAAATTATCTTTTCAAATGATTTTCAAAAAGATGTTTTAGCCTTAAATATTCTTGTTTTTAAACTTCGTTTGTTTTAAACTATCTTTTAATTATAATATATTTATACTTAGATTTAAATATAAAATTATAGTAAAATTATATATATATATATTGTTCTCTATATTTATCTATGTATTTTATCAATAGTCAAGTATATTTATAAAGTTTAAAATAGTTTTAATATAAGATAAAGGTTATTTTCAAAGAAAATCAAAACATCAAATTTTCCTTTGGGATGTCGACATGCCCTAGTACCCCATGTCGACATAGTGTTAGTTAGTTTCAAAATTTGAATTTCAAAAGAAGTGTCTATTCGCCATAACCTTTCACGAATGGACATGACTGTTGTTCTTCTATAAATAGGGGTTAGTTTCAACGAATTTTATATCAGATTTTCTGGTTTTTCACTTCTCTTCTTCTTCCACATTTTCTTATTCAAAATCCTATCATCACTCTGCCGAAATCAACATTGAATCTAACTAGATTATCTTTGGTTTGATTCTCTATCACTATCTCAACAAGATCCAAGTGCTATTCAGAGTTATAGGCTTCTTTGTAAATCTATCTAGCAAGAAAAGGTGTGATTGTAGCCTTGGAAATCAATCAAGCGAGAAAAGGTGTGATTGTAGCCTTGGAAATCAATTGGGTGAACTTGTTGCCCCGAAAATCAAGTATCTCTACCCAGAGGATTGTGATTCTGGAGGGTGTACCTCGTAGCCTTGAAACCGAGGGTTGTAATTGTTGAATTGTTTTTAAAAGGAAATCCGTACTTAGTTGTACGGGACTGGATGTAGGGTAACCCCGAACCAGTATAAAATCCGGTATGTTCTTTCCTTTACTGCATTTACTTTATTTCTGCATCTGTGTTTATTTCTGTGATTATATCTGTGTCTGAATATTACATACATTTGTGTTCAAATTAACATAAACTCAAAAAGATTTAGTAATTTCTTATAAACATTATTCACCCCCCCTCTATTGTTATTCCTACCCTTAAGATCCGTAATCCGCATTCCTCACATTTGGTATCAGAGCAAGGTTTTCAAAAGTTTCATAATATGTTTTTTGAAAAAGTTTTTTTCTAATGGCTATGTTTAAGAAATCTGTTAATGCATGTTTAGAAATATTCAGATCATCATTTTCTCTTGAGTCTGCATATAATCAATATTCAAATACAAGTTGTCTACTAAGATTGTTTGATGTACAGGAATCATGCTTTATGGGAGTTGATGAATCAATCCAAAACAAAAAAACTGGGGAGATCAAAATGAACAAATGGATACTCGATAATGGATGTTCTAGACACATGACTGGGAATCCAGATATGCTGAATGATATAATATACAAAGATGGAGGACTGGTTAACTTTGGAGATAATTCAAAAGGTTATGTGATCGGCATCGGCAAAGTCGGTAACTCTGAAACTCCTATTATTACTAATGTTTTGCTAGTTAAGAATCTGAAACACAATCTGCTAAGTATAAGTCAACTATGCGATAAAGGATATAAAATTAAATTTGAAAAAGATAAGTGTCACATTGAAGATAATAATTCAATCATAATATTTGAGGGAATTAGGAAAAAGAATATTTATATTCTTAGTATGAAAATTTCAAATGATAACTTGTGTCTTTTGGCAAATGCAAGTGACCCTTGGATTTGGCATAAGAGATTTGGGCATTTGAATTTCAAACTCTTATCTAGACTGTCAAAACATGATCTAGTAAGAGGCCTCCCTAAAATGAATTTTAAAGTAGATAGTCTATGTGATGCATGTCAACTAGGAAAACTTAGAAAAAGTTCCTTTAAATTAAAAGATATGATTTCAACTTCAAAAACTCTTGAATTACTTCATCTTGATTTATTTGGTCCATCTCAAATTCAGTCATTAAATCACAGTAAATATGTTTTTGTAATTGTAGATGATTATTCTAGATTTACATGGATAATATTTTTGAAACATAAAAGTGATACTTTTGAATGTTTTAAGAATTTTTCAAAAAGGGTTCAAAATCAATTTTCTCAAAAAATTATAACCATCCGTAGTGATCACGATGGTGAATTTGAAAATGAAAAGTTTGAAGAATTCTGCAATAAAAAGGGAATGATTCACAATTTTTCATTTCCAAGAACTCCACAACAAAACGGAGTAGTAGAACGTAAAAATAGGACGATTCAAGAGTGTGCGAGAACTATGCTTTTTGATAGTAATTTACCAAAGTACTTTTGGGCAGAAGCAGTTGCTACAGCCTGTTATATTTTAAATAGAATTTTAATTAGACCTTTAACTGATAAGACATCTTATGAACTTATTTACTCAAAGAAACCTAAGGTATCTTATTTTAGAGTTTTTGGAAGTAAATGTTTTATTTTAAATACAAAAGATAACTTAGATAAATTTGATCCTAAATCTGACAAAGGTATCTTTATCGGATACTCTAATAGAAGTAAAGCATACAGAGTATTTAATTTAAGAACTAATACCATCGAAGAAACAACACATGTTTCATTTGATGAAAATTTAAAATTTTTTGAAGAAATAAATGATGAAGAGGATTTAATCACTCAAAACCAAGAGTCAATTGAAACTAATAATGAATTAAACTTCTTTTTAGGATTACAAATAAAACAATTAGAAAATGGTATCTTTATTAATCAAGAAAAATATGCGAAAGACCTAGTTAGTAAATTTGGTTTGACTACTGCGAGTGGAAAACCCACTCCCATGGCAACCAATGAGTACCTTAGTAAAGAAGATCTCTCGAAAGATGTAAATCAAAAATTATATAGAGGAATGATTGGATCACTACTTTATATCACTGCGAGTAGACCTGATATCATGCATAGTGTCTGCCTCTGTGCAAGGTATCAATCCCAATCTAAAGAAACTCACTTAAAAGCTGTAAAACATATTATAAGATATGTTAAACACACCTTTGATTATGGTTTATTTTATCCTAAAAATGATTCGTTTGACTTAATATCTTACTGTGATGCTGATTATGCTGGTTATAAATCAGACCGAAAAAGTACAAGTGGAACTTGTCACTTTTTAGGGCATTCTCTGATTTCCTGGTTTAGTAAAAAGCAAAACACAGTTTCTCTATCAACAACTAAAGCAGAGTATATTTCTGCTGCTTTGGCTTGTTCTCAAGTAATATATATGCAACAAACTTTAAAAGATTTTGGTTTAAATATCTCAAAATCACCAATTTATTGTGATAATACTAGTGCAATAAATTTATCCAAAAATACTACTCAACATGCTCGAACTAAACATATTGATATCAGACACCATTTTCTCAGAGATAATACAAGTAGAGAAGTAATTACTCTCGACTATATCAATTTTTGAAAATCAAATTGCTGATATCTTAACAAAACCCTTAAATGAATCTACATTTACTAAATTAAGAAGAGATTAAGGGGGAGTTATTAGATTTAGGGGGAGTTATTAGGATAGAAGTGATATTTTATAAACAAAGGTTGTCATCATCAGAAAGGGGGAGATTGTTAGTCCATGAGTTGATGGTTTTGATGACAACAACCTTAGAATAAGATTATAAAATATAAATACTAACATTATAGTTTAGATATATATGTATATGCAGGATTTAACCATGCAGGTACCAAGAATGAAGACTGTACAATATAGAGATTCAAGATATCAAGATTGAAGACTCATGAGTATCAAGATTATCAAGAGTTCAAGATTTCAAGATAAGTATTGAGTCTAGAATTATGTTAAAACTTCATAATAGCACTGAAATCTTCACTCCATTTTTCTTTTGGGATGGAACCCATTTCTACCTTTTTAGTGGCATACAAACCCACGACAAGTAGCTTACAAACCTACGACAAGTGGCTTACAAACCCACGAACATCCTGGTTTTGTACAAGTTCTCGAGTCCTAACATGATGAGATATTCTGCAGGAAGAAGCTTGCAAAACTACTTCAAAATGTTTTTCAAAACAACTTCGGAATGATTTTCAAAATTGCTTTTCAAAATGTTTTAGCCTTAAAAATTATCTTTTCAAATGATTTTCAAAAAGATGTTTTAGCCTTAAATATTCTTGTTTTTAAACTTCGTTTGTTTTAAACTATCTTTTAATTATAATATATTTATACTTAGATTTAAATATAAAATTATAGTAAAATTATATATATATATATATTGTTCTCTATATTTATCTATGTATTTTATCAACAGTCAAGTATATTTATAAAGTTTAAAATAGCTTTAATATAAGATAAAGGTTATTTTCAAAGAAAATAAAAACATCAAATTTTCCTTTGGGATGTCGACATGCCCTAGTACCCCATGTCGACATAGTGTCAGTTAGTTTCAAAATTTGAATTTCAAAAGAAGTGTCTATTCGCCATAACCTTTCACGAATGGACATGACTGTTGTTCTTCTATAAATAGGGGTTAGTTTCAACGAATTTTATATCAGATTTTCTGGTTTTTCACTTCTCTTCTACTTCCACATTTTCTTATTCAAAATCCTATCATCACTCTACCGAAATCAACATTGAATCTAACTAGATTATCTCTGGTTTGATTCTCTATCACTATCTCAACAAGATCCAAGTGCTATTCAGAGTTATAGGCTTCTTTGTAAATCTATCTAGCGAGAAAAGGTGTGATTGTAGCCTTGGAAATCAATCAAGCGAGAAAAGGTGTGACTGTAGCCTTGGAAATCAATTGGGTGAACTTGTTGCCCCGGAAATCAAGTATCTCTACCCAGAGGATTGCGATTCTGGAGGGTGTACCTCGTAGCCTTGAAATCGAGGGTTGTAATTGTTGAATTGCTTTTAAAAGGAAATCCGTACTTAGTTGTGCGGGACTGGATGTAGGGTAATCCCGAACCAGTATAAAATCCGGTGTGTTCTTTCCTTTACTGCATTTACTTTATTTCTGCATCTGTGTTTGTTTCTGTGATTATATCTGTGTCTGAATATTACATACATTTGTGTTCAAATTAACATAAACTCAAAAAGATCTAGTAATTTCTTATAAACACTATTCACCCCCCCCCCTCTAGTGTTATTCCTAGCCTTAAGATCCGTAATCCGAATTCCTCACAAGAAGCATCAAAGGAAGATTGAATCAAGGAATACAACATCAAGACTCAAGAAAATGAGAGAAAACACAATAGTATTAAAGAACTTATTGATCGGTATTGATTCATAAATGGATTGGTACTAATCCAGAGATATTTTGGGAAACCCCTATTTATCTCCAATCCTTTGGATCTAACTGAGTGATAATTTCCATTGCTATCTATCAACCTAGAAGCCCAATTACAGCCTATTTCAGCTAGAAATTGTAGGATGCCTTCAACAAAGAGGGAACTTTTGGATCTTTATTTATTCAAATCTTGGAAGACTCTGCCATTACCATTTTTAGGATTGAATCTTGGATTGTACTCTTAATTTCAGCAAATTTAGTGTGAATCAAGCAAAGAAAATACCTTTAAAGTGGATGTTGGCATAACTAAACCACTATAATTTTGTTGCTCTCTTGTTTTTTCTAACTTTTCTTCTTCAATTTTATTTTTTATTGATTTGATGTTTATAAGTACAATTCATCGTTTAGGGTTGATATCTCTATGAAATCTATTTTTTGGGGTGTTGGACTAAATTACTGGCTAATAGATAGGAATCAAGGAATATACAATAGTACATGCATAGTATTTTCTGATCAAGATAAAAGCTACATTAAAATATCTTTGAATCACACAGAGGATGAGTAGACTAAAGATTGGGCAAGTATACTAAGAGCTTAAGTCAGCATATGAGTTAGAAGATGTACAATTAGATCCAAATGATCCCGCTAAAATGGTGAAAATAGGTTGGAATTTGAGCAAGGAACTTTGCACTTAATTAATAGGATTTTTGAAGGAATCAATTCATATATTTTCTTGGACTATGTAGACATGGAAAGAATCGTTCTGTTGTAGTATGCAACACACTTAACATCGATCCAAATGCACATGCAGTGCGATTGACAAGATGACCTCTTGATTAGGAGTATTACATTTTATTACTTATATGAGGAAATAAAGAAGCTAATGGACAATGGGTTTGTTAAGGAAGTATATTACTCCATGTTGATAGCAAACCATGTAGTAATCAAAAAATTAAATTGTAAGTGGAGGGCTTGCATAGACATTACCAACTTTAATGAAGAAAGTCCAATGGACAATTTCCACATGCCTAAGATCGATCAACTCGTGGATGCAATAAGAGGATATGAAATATATACGTTCATGAAGGCATATCGTGGATATAACGATATTATCGTGTTTGAACCTGACCTTGAACTTGTTATCCCGCCTTTTGGCAAGGCCAGGACACCAAGGAGTTGATTGGATTCCAAATATCGCTTGTCATGGATGTCGCTGAATTTTGTCCGAGTCCGGATCAAGCTACAATTGATAGGACATGACTGGGAAAGCGAAGGAAGCGAACGTCCCAAGTTTCAAGTCAATCCGAGTTCATATGCTCAAGATGTGATGGATACAAGTTGGAGGGAAAAGCATGTTTTCGTATCCATCAGGAGTGTCCATTTCATATCCATCATGGGACGTCGTTTCGTATCGATGGAATTGGCCGCGTTTCGTATCCATCGAGTTCGTATCGATTGGATTCGTGTCCATCGACAAATGAAAGCAACTCGTATCGATTGGCCGAGTATCTTATTCGTATCTATCGAGAAGCCTTATTTCGTATCCATCCGACCCATGTCCATCAACCACTTTACATCGGCAAGGCCCCGAAACTTCGTAACAATCAGGTTGGAAATGTTCGAACCCATCAAGCTCGCATCGATCGGATTCGTGTCCATCGATAGCTGACGCGAATTGCAACCATCAGTCATTGTCTACTTCGTATCCATCGGACCGGTGCTCTTCGTATCCATCAGAGGATCTCACTTCGAATCCATGCCCAGTGACTTATTCGTACCCAACGAGTCAACCAACTAGGATGACGTGTGATCCATCGAAACAATCAAGGCGAGATCCATGGAATCGAAGCGGTCAATAAGGAGCGAATACCGGATCGAAACAAAGTACGCGCGCCACACCATCTCAAGAGCACGTGCAGAGATCGATATGGGGGATCGATTCGAAACCATGGAGACGAGCCAAACAGCCCTCGAGAAATCTCCCTTCGTATCGACCATATCTCGTGATCTACTGATCCAAATCCAATGAAATTTTCAGGGAAGCTTGCATGCACACTGAAGGATGTCCATGCCAAATTTCAGCTTAATTGGACATCATCTTGATCGATACGAAATGGATTCGTATCGATCGCAGATCGAGGCGAAACTTTCTGGAAACGGTCGCGTGGGCCCCCTCACGTGCCAGACCAAGTCTCCCGAAGTTTAGGCGAGATCTGAGCCTTCTACGCCTATAAATAGAGCCCCAGAGCCAACAGAAAAAGGATCTTTTTTCTCTGAAGCGTCAAGACTCTGCCGGATTAAGATTTGCATCCAACCTTTGCTGTCAATTTCGAATTCTAATCAGTAATCCGCTGTTGTTTGCTGTAATTGCTTGTAATCATTGAAAGAGCATCAATAAAATCATCAAACTTCATAGTGGACGTAGGCGTTACGCTGAACCACTCTAAATTGCTTGTCTGTGCATTTTACATTTCTGTTTGTTGGAGTTTTTGTTAGATAACCTCTGTTTTACATTTACAATCTTCACTTTATCTCTTCAAATAACTCCCGAAGAGTGTTGTGCCCATTTTTGGTACAAACACTTTGGTGCTTTCACTGAGAAAACCAGTTTTTTCTCCTGCTCTTTGGATCTGCCATCGATACCGGATTGCATAAATCCAAGAGGAAGATCCAGATATCCGATTCGGAATCCTACCACTCTATTCAGATTTGCATAAAATCTAGGAAAGGACTCCACTACTGAAGATGGTTAGTACAAGAACCGCCGCTACCGCTGCTGATCAGGAAGGCCAAGAGAGACAGAATCCTGCGCAACAGCCTTCTTCCAACCAGGACAATACCGCTCACTCGGATCCGTCAGGGCCAGTCAGCCGACAAGAATTTCAAGTATTGCTCCAGGAGCTGACACAAAGCCGTCAGTAGTTGGCTGAACAGTTGCGCGCCAATATCGAGCTAACCAACCAGCTAAACCGCCGGGGCCACAGAAGGTCCAGGAGGGATGATGCTTCCCGGGCATCTACCGAAAGCTCAGCCTCATCTGACTATCACCACAGGTCTACCCGCCCCCGGTTAGAGGGGAGCCGCGCTCAAACTGCTGGATATCAACCCGCCTTGACTGTCGGGCAATTGAGGACAGGACCGTCAACCAGTTTCCAAACAGGACCCTCAACACGAGGAGGCACTGCTCCACAGTACACCATGGACAACAGCGCTACAACCGCCGTGGTAGAGACAAGGGTTGATACCCGGAATCAGTCAGAGCCGAATAATCAGCAGCGCGGACATACTCCTGAACCATATGTCCCAGAAGATGCCGAGCCAAGGAGGCGAGACACGGACCGTCAACAACACCCGGTCCAGACTCGCACTGTGGAACCCGACCACACCTTAGCTCAGCATGCCCAGAATTTGCCGGTGTCAGACATATCAACCATGATACGTCAGATGATACGCGAGAGTCAGGGGCTCACTAATGATGATTGGGGAATCTCTCGTAGTCATACCCCTTTCACAGACGAAGTGTTACATGCTGAACCCCCTCGGCGATTCAGAATGCCGACTCTCCCAATGTATGAAGGAAATAGCGACCCCAACCAACATATTCTGAAATATGAATGGTCGATGAGTGCTGCAAGGGCTGACGATGCAGTGAAGTGTCGAAGTTTCCCCATCTCTCTGGGGGGAATCGCGACAATGTGGTTTACACGATTACCACCTAGATCCATTTCTTCGTTCGACCAACTGGCCAAGAGGTTTGTAGAACAGTTTCGCATGCATGTTGCTAGACCAAAAGACGTTAATACCCTGTCCAGTGTCACTCAAGCTCATGGAGAAACGCTCAGGCGTTACCTGGAGAGGTTCCACGCAGCATGTGTTGAGATCACCAATCCTAATGATAACTCAATCTTGATGGCTTTGACCAAGGGGATTGATCCTGATTCTGAATTTGGGAACTGGCTAGCCGGTAAACCGCCCGCATCGTTGGACCGTTTTTACTCCAAAGCTGCTCAATTCTTGCGGCAAGAGGATGCAAAACAGTCTAGGAAGCAGGACGATGCGGGGCCCAGTATTGAGGGAATACAGAGTAATGTAGCAGTTAAACAATCCGGTGAGAGTTCCGGGAAAGTTCAACTGAACATACAGAACAAACAAGCCCAGCCAAGGGGAAACAATAGCCAGGATAAGAAGAGAGATCAGAACCGAGGTCCTCAACGTAGGGCACAAATGTTTGACAGTTATACACCGTTAAACACGTCATTGGAAAACGTATACTTATAGACCTGCAACACTGTACAATATAAGAAACCTGCTCCGAAGCCCTCATCGGGGAGGCAGGTTCAGGCGGGAAAGTTCTGTAGATTCCATGAAAGCTACGGCCATAATACCAATGAGTGTCGGCATTTGCAGGACCTCATCGAAAAGTTGATCAGAGAAAGGAAGTTGGATCAGTTTGTACGGGCGCCGCAATCTGGTGGAGCGGGCCCTTCAAATCAGAATCATTCACAAAACCAGGAAAGACAGGAGGAACCCGCCCATGCGGGCGGGAGATTGGTTATTAATACAATAAGTGGTGGTCCCCACCCGGCAGACAGAAGCTGGGGGGAAATGGAGTCGTATGCTAGTTCTATCAGGCATGCAGACTTCGAGTGTTGTAGTAATTGCAAAGACGGAACCTCGGTTAAACAACAAAAGATAATGTCTGATGATATCGTGTTCAAAAGCCGAGACGCTGATAAGGTCGAAGCCCCTACAATAGACCCACTAGTCATATCTGCCCAGGTAGGTCCTGCTTGGATGAAGAGGATCCTGGTTGATAGTGGAAGCTCTGTGAATATCTTGCTTAAACGGGCTTACGACTTAATGAAAATGGAGGCAAAGGACTTGAAACCTTGCCTGTCCCGAATCCACGGTTTTAACGGGAGTGCCACGATACCCATTGGAGTGACTGAACTACCGGTTGAGTTGGGGGTTGGAGAACGCCGGAGAGTCCGGATTTTACAGTTTGTCGTCTTAGAGATTGATTCACCTTATAACGCATTTTTGGGCCGACCGGCCCTAGCCGAATTCAGGGCAGCCATCGCCCCATGGTGTTTGACTCTGAAGTTCCCCACTGATCGTGGGATTGGAGTTGTTCAAGGAGATCAGGCCACGGGAAGGGCCTGTTATGTTGCTGAGCTGCGCGGGGCGCAACGTAAAGAGAAGGGAAAGGGCGTAGAGGAATCTCTCTGCGTCCGTTCTATTGATAATTGACAATTGATGCCTGGGCCTCGGCCCGGGCACCACGACCAATTCCTGAAAGACCTGGACCCTAGGGACAATGAGGATAAAGATAAATCTAGGGAGAGTCAAGCTTCTCCGGCCGAACTGACTGTGGACGTCCCAATCAGTGAGGATGATGATTCAAAGATGCTGAAAGTTGGGTCTCAACTGAACGAGCAGACACAGCAGGAATTGGTCGAGTTTCTTTGGGCGAATCTCGACGTCTTCGCCTGGACACACTCTGACATGTGCGGAATCTCGCCGAGCATTGCAAGTCACTCCCTGAATATAGATCCACGACATGTCCCAGTCAAGCAGAAAAGGCGCGGTATGGATCCAGAGAGATCTGCCGCCCTTAAGGAGGAAGTTGATAAACTACAATCAAACGGGTTTATTCGAGATGCCTTGTATCCAGAATGGGTATCCATCCTTGTACTGGTTCGAAAGCCAAACAGAAAGTGGAGAACCTGCGTTGATTACTCTGACCTAAACAAGGCCTGTCCGAAAGATAGCTTCCCACTTCCACGAATTGATCAGCTCGTAGATTCAACGGCCGGACATGAGCTACTATCTTTTATGGATGCTTATTCCGGCTACAATCAAATACCCATGCATTTACCTGATCAGGAACATACCAGCTTCGTAACCGATCTGGGACTCTACTGTTACAAAGTCATGCCGTTTGGTCTAAAGAACGCTGGAGCAACATACCAAAGCCTAGTCAACCGGATGTTCGCCGATCAGATCGGGAAGACCATGGAGGTTTACGTGGATGACATGCTGGTGAAGTCTCGATTCTCCACAGATCACGTCAGAAATTTGAATTCAATGTTCAGCATCCTCCGGGAATATGGGATGAAGCTCAACCCGCTCAAGTGTCACTTCGGCATCGCATCGGGAAAGTTCCTTGGGTTCATTGTCAATGCTCGAGGGATAGAAGCCAACCCTGAGAAGATCTGGGCTATAAGAAATCTGCAAACTCCTAGAACCATAAAGCAAGTCCAGAGTCTCAACGGAAAGGTCGCAACATTGAGCAGGTTCATTTCAAAGTCCACCGATAAATGCATTCCTTTCTTCGATCTGATTCGGAAGGGAAAACGAAATTTTGAATGGACCACGGAATGTGAAGGCGCATTCCGATCACTAGTTCAACATCTTTCAACACCTCCGATCTTGTCAAAACCAGTTGACCACGAGCAATTATACCTCTACCTGGCAGTATCAGAACATGCGATTAGTGCTGCTCTAGTTCGGGAGGAAGACAAAGTGCAAAACCCGGTCTACTATGTTAGTAAGCGGCTAACAGGAGCTGAAAGAAATTATTCGAGACTTGAGAAACTGGCCTATTGCTTGGTAATTGCCTCGAGAAAGCTCCGCCCTTACTTCCAGGCTCATCCTCTTACTGTGTACACCGACCAACCGTTACGACAGGTCCTCACGCGGCCTGAGACGTCTGGTAGGTTACTCAAATGGAACATTGAACTAAGCCAATTTGATATCACATACGCTCTGCGGAGAGCCATTCAAGGACAAGTCCTGGCAGATTTCATAGCTGAATTTACCGTTCAAGAAGACTTGCCAGAGACTAGTGAATCCCCTGAATACATCTGGAAGTTGTATACTGACGGTGCGTCAAACGACCGGTGTTCGGGTGCTGGGGTTGTACTTGAGACTCCCGAGGGCCGATCCATATGTTATGCTTTGAAGTTCGATTTTTGTGCGACTAATAATGAAGCTGAATATGAAGCCCTCTTGACCGGCCTAAAACTTGCCAGAGATTTGAGAATTATCGCTGTGGAAATTTACTGCGATTCACAGTTAGTTGTGTGTCAAGTACGGGGAGAGTATCAAGCAAGGTATCGAAGGCTGGCTACCTACTTGGCCCGAGTTCAGGAAATACTGAATCAATTTGATTATTATGCCATTTATTATATACCCCGGGAACGCAATCAGAGAGCCGATTCATTAGCAAAGTTAGCCAGCACAGCTGAAGCACAGCAGATGGGACTTGTCCCCGTCGAAACACTATCTTTCCCAAGCATTGATCGGATAGAAACGAACTTTGTGTTTGAAACCGCTCCTAGTAGAGAGTCTTGGATGACTCCGTATCGAAATTACATTGAGAGTGGGACGTTGCCTGAGCATAGAAATGAGAAGAGACAAATCTTACGGAAAGCTTCACGATTCGTTATCCAGAACGGAGTCATGTACAGGAGAGGTTATTCTGTTCCCCTCCTCCGATGTATCGCCCACGAGGAAATCAAACGAGTGTTACATGACGTGCACGAAGGAGAGTGTGGCGATCATACCGGAGGGCAAGCTCTCGCTAAGAAGATACTCTGATATGGGTATTACTGGCCGACAGTGAACCGAGATGCGGCGAACTATGCCAGAAAGTGTGATAAATGCCAGATACATGCCCAAATTCCAAGAGCCCCGCCTACCGAGATAACCCAAATGGTCAGTCCCTGGCCATTCGCAATGTGGGGCATCGATATCATCGGCGCTTTACCTTTGGCAAAAGGCGGTGCGAAATACGCCATCTTTCCGTTGACTACTTTACAAAGTGGGCTGAGGCCGAAGCCCTTGCAACCATTACGACAAAGAAAGTGATAAATTTCGTGGTTCGCAACATCATCTGTCGATTTGGACTCCCGCATACCATCATCACTGATAACGGAGCCCAATTCGAAAGTACGGAATTCAAGAATTTCTGTCAACGGTTACATATCCATAAAAAGTTCTCGGCTGTCGCGCACCCCCAGGCGAACGGACAGGTTGAAGCTGTCAATAAAATAATAAAGTCCATCCTGAAGAAACGACTGGAAAAGGCCGGGGGCAAATGGGTCGATGAACTTCCTGTGGCGTTATGGGCCTATCGAACGACTCACAAAACCGCGACCGGACACACTCCGTTTTCCCTATCTTATGGCTCAGAGGCTGTTATTCCAGTCGAGACGGAAGTATTTTCTCATCGCATGACTTACTATGATCCAAAAACGAACGCTATACTACTGGCCGAATCTTTGGATCCGTTGGATGAAAAACGGGAAGAGGCTGATTTGAGAGCAGCCGCATATCGAAGTCGGGTCGCCCGACTGTACAACACCAAAGTTCGACCCCGAACCTTTGAACTCGGCGACCTCGTGCTCAAGAGAATCTACCCAGTTCCTTCACACATGAAGCCGAACTGGGGAGGACCATATGTGATTACGCAAAGACTCGGAGATGGCACATTCAAGCTGTCGACCGTTGACGGTCTCGATTTGCCAAGGGCTTGGAACAGCGAAAGTCTCCGTCGCTATTACACATGGCAGGCTTTATTTATTTCATTCTATTTAGCAATTTGTTTCTGCATTTCAAAATTTGAATTTTGTAATAAGTCAACTGACTTTTCCACAATTTCTTATTTCAACAATAAAATGCCACCTCTTCGAGCCTGAGCTGTGATTCATTAAGTACGATATACGTCATCACGATGCATGAAGAGCTAAATCCCATCACGCAATGGGACTTATTCAAATGGAGAGTGGCTATGATACGATCGGCCACTCGCTAAGTGAAACCCGAGCTCGGGGGCAAGCCATTACACCAATATCGATAGGATTGACACACGACAATCCTACATCCAACTCCGTACTCCCAGAGTGCGAGACGGAGTATAAACATCCAACTCCGTACTCCCAGAGTGCGAGACGGAGTATAAACATTCGACTCCGTATTCCCAGAGTGCGAAACGGAGTATAAACATTCAACTCCGTATTCCCAGAGTGCGAAACGGAGTATAAACATTCAACTCCGTATTCCCAGAGTGCGAAACGAAGTATAAACATTCAACTCCGTATTCCCAGAGTGCGAAACGGAGTATAAACATTCAACTCCATATTCCCATAGTGCGAAACGGAGTGTAAACATTCAACTCCATATTCCCAGAGTGCGAAATGGAGTGTAAACATTCAACTCCATATTACCAGAGTGCGAAGTGAAGTATAATCAGTCCACTTTGAACTCCCGAAGCGCGAGTCAGAATGTGAACGCTAACTCAAATTTCCCAAGATATGAGTCGAAGCACTAACATCGATCTTAAAGTCCCCAGAACGTGAACAACCGTTCATGAGATGACTTAAATCCACAGAGTGTGGATGACATTATTCATGAGGAAGTAAGTGTAGCCCGCTCGTTCGATCCTCACTCAATGCGATCACAAGCTGATCATCATAACTTAACCCCGGAATTTGGGGGCAGATTTGGCAGATAAAACAAGTTATGCTTGAACATAAAAATAATGCAAGTACACCGGACCGAAGTTCGAACACTGCAGTATTCAAGCATGAAAGGAAAATAAGCCAAAACTAGAAGACAAAATTTTATTTCAACTAAATCAAAAGCAATGGTTCATACACGAGCCTTTCCAAAATATTACTACTAGCAGGGGCCGAACCTGCATCTAAACACGGCCTACAAAAGAAAAAAAAGAGAAAAAGTAACAAAATCCCTGACTGCCAAAAGAGGAAAGTATGCCTAAAAAGAGTGTCTAATCTTTCTGCTTCCTCAACTTCTTCTTCCTCGAGGAGCTACTGGAGCCACCGGTACTCTTTCGTTTAGAACTTTTCTCCCTAGGCAGGCTCCCCTCGGATGAAGGCATGATGTCGACGTCCTCGTCCGAGCTGGACTCTATGGGAATGCTTCCCGCAGGAGGAGTTGGAGAAACAGAATCCGTAGCCGGAGGCGGGACCGACGCACTAGTGTCAGTGAGCGTGCCCCCAGGAGATACCATCATAAGAGGGGTGGGACAATGTGCTGCTGCTCCGCCATCCGCGCTGCCACCATGCGCAGCTGCCGCCATCTCAGCGTTGATTTCGGCCAACATCCTTGCTTCTCGCTGCGCTCTGGCCTCACCATGTGTTGTAACAGCCTGGGTTGAAATATCAGAAGTAGACGAGAATCCGCCAAGGCTGAATGATAGGTCTGCAAAGGGATCACTCTGTCGGCCAAGGAGCTCGTTTATCATCTGTTCATCGAAAGAGAGTGAGCTCCCCTGTGTTACTTCCACCGGCACTGTGGTCACAATAGAAGTTGCCTCAGAAATGATGGCCTCCGGCACTTGACATGATTCCTGGGCTACGGAAGGCGCCGCTGGTGCAACTCCAATCACTGGTCAAAGAAAGGAAACGTCTGTTAGTATACACTTCCATACGCATTCTTCACCCCAAATGAACAAGGGATTAGTTCAGAGTACCTTCCTCGGTTTGGGTCAGGGTCGTTTGAACGGCTTCGGAGGAATTCTCCTTAATAGGAGATAAATGTGGTCGGTCTGGATCATATGCCGGTATAGGCTGGGAGTCGATCGTCGTAGTTGGCTCAGATTGAGATGACACGACAATCTCAGAACTTGTGATACGGTGCTCAGCACCAGAGCTTTCTCCAATTTCCTGAGATCGGGCGCCAAACCTCTCCTTCTCGTGAGAAATCATGGAGCCATGGAGAACTTTCTTTTCGTCATCATTAAGAATGCGGTTCTCCAGCTCGAATTCATCGATGCCCTCATCGGGATGTCCAGATTTCTCCTCCTCAACCAACGTATTCCAAGCATTATAGAGATGTGTTGGATAGTCGTCGAGCCATGTCAAATCTCGGTGCCTTAGCACATTGGCATTGTAAGTGACGAGTAGCTCTTCTACCTCAGCCTCAATCCTGGCCTCCGCCTGCCGTACCTTCTCGTCAACCCCAGCTTCAGCTTCGCGAGCTTGTTGCATAGCCGTTTCCTTCTCCTTTCGGAGCGTCACCGCCTGATCACAGGCCTCCTGCGCAGAGACATTAGCTGCATCTTTCTCCTTCGCCATTTTGGAGAACTTTGATTTTAGCTCATTAAGCTCCTTAAGAGCGGCATCCCTTTCGGCGGTAATGGTGGTGTTCCTATGACCCATGTCTTCGATGGCGGTGTAGTGCTCTTGTTTCATTCTGGTCATAGCGGAGTTTACTTCGTCAACCTTTTTTAGGGCCTCCATTTCAGATTTACGGGAAGAATCAGCCTCCGCGTTGAGCGCTTTTATGATTCGGTCATTGTGACCCAACTCCTTCTCAAGCTTCTCAATGGCGACGCCCCGATCGAATGCCACTTTGGACACTTTCCTCGCGGCCCGTGCCCACTCCCTATACTGGAAGAAGATGTCCGCAACATAATCATGGATAGTTGTTTCAGCGGTTGGCGGAATTCTCCTCAGGTGCGGAGGGAAGAAATAACCGTCAAAGCAGATGTCGGGAAATTCCTTCCTCATCTGTGCCAATTTAAGCGCTCCTTCACTGGACGCATCAGTCGGGACCGGTGTGGTAGCTGAAGAGGTGGCTATTTCAGTCCTGCGCGGAGGATCGGGCCTCGAAGCTTGAGAAGGTGGCCTAGGCCGTGAAATTTCAGGAGGACGAGCAACTGCTACCGTAGGAGGTGCGGAGGTCCTGGGAGGAGGAGAGCGAGATCGGGATCGGTGAACGTATCCCCTGTCTCTGTCGGACTTCTCCTGACCAGAGTGTCCTGAGTCATAATCCCTCTCGCCCTCTCTCCTGCGTAGCTCATGATAACGACGCTTGTTGCGCAAACTACCAAGCACAGAACTTTGTCCAGACATCGTACCTAAAAAGCAAACCACGAAAAATCAGTAGCCGTTTACAATATGTTGTTTACGGTTAGGAAAATGTGTTGTGCCGTGAAGAGTGTGTGAATGTGTAACCCCCCGGACCAACCAGAAGTGTCAATCGCACTGGCAGGGAGAGACTCGCTAACATCGACGGTATGTCGCGGTCCACCCAATTCAACGTCGTGTTGCTCGGGCTCGATGTCCGGGATTGGAGGGTCAGCGGGCCCTTCGAATTTATTTTCAGCTTGCAGGGAGGGTGCCTCCGCAATTCTAACTCCTGACAGGGGGCGGTGTAAAACCACCGACTTCCGCCTCCTGGATTTAGGCTGTTTGGAGGCCACCGCTTTGCCTTTTCTCTTTTCATCAGAATCCGGGATTGCATTAGCAGGTCCGACCAACGGTTCCTCGTCGGTATGAGTTCTCTCGGAATCAGGTTCCTCAATTATCACAACCCTGGGTTTCTTCTGCTTGACCTTTTCTCTGGAGACGGTCTTTAATGCGCCATCGAGCCTTATGCTTTGCCTTCGCCCAATCAACCCAAGAACTCTGAGATTCCGGTCCGTCAGTAGCAATTCAATATTCCTTTCTTCACTAGGAATTTCTTGAAGGACCCGAACTATCTCTTTATAATAGCCACCTTCAGGTCGCTGGATTATAGCTGAAAGAAAAGGAGTAGGAGATATGAGTTTAATTTCATTCATAAATTGCCCTGTCGATTACTTGGAAAAAGACAATACTCACGTCTGAACAGCCATCTTCTGGCAAACCCCGGAGGACATCGGACATAGAACCACTCTGACTTGAAGTAGCTCAGCCTAGTCCACGACCCTGTGACAACTTGGCAGTTTCTTACAGACTCCAAGAAGGTAAAAGATGGGATGTCAGTTCGACTTTTGATGTTGAAGAGGTATCTTATCTCGGTCGGGCGGGGAGGTCGGTAGAGGTATTCCATAAATGCGATGAACAAGCCATTGAGTGAAGCATATCCATTCGGATGTAGCTGAGACGGAGCAATATCCAGGTAAGCCAACACTTCTCTTATATAATCGTTGAACAGAGGAAGTGTACCGGCTGCGCATGCATGTCGATTAAAAAGCAGTATACCCCTCCGGGGGATTGTGTGGTCTGTCGTCCGGTCCAGGCAATATTACATCGTCCAACGATAAGCCATGCCTCAAGCATATTCTCCCTAGCATATCTTCAGAGATATTGGACGGGACAAAGTCAGGTGGACTATTAATGAAGGACGCATCATGCAACTCATCCGGAGCTGGACCAATAGCTTTGGCCTCGATGTCCGGAATCTCAAGTCTGGGAGGGATAAGATTTTGAGTTTCTTGCTGCTGCGAACTTGACGGTTCCATAACTAGCTAACTCACGAGAAACCATCATTAGATGATAAAAAGCCCATGCATACCCCAGTGTAGAGTGGATGAATATGTTGTGCAGTGCAGGTGTTGTGCATAACTTGAACAGATAAATTTCAACGAGATAAGCTTAAGTGTATGAACAACAAAACTCTGAGAGTCAGACTGGGCATGACCGTCATCGCTGACCGTCACAACCGCGCCGTCCAGGTACTAACGATCGATTCAAAATTAAGGAGATCGTTATACTTTTTCTGTTAAATAGCAGTTCCATCAACGAGCTTTGAAAGTCAGTCAAATATGCAGTTCTGTGATCAAGTTCAATTATGCAAGGCAGAAGCTCGTCGGAATCAAGTGTTCAAATATTCAGAAATTCTCTAAGTTCGTCAAGATTTAGGTCGAGAATCGATCGCTGCACTTTGTTTTCGTATCGGTTCAGGGGGATCACGCCGTTCAGCCTGGCCACATTCGAATCAATGCATTCGTATCGATCATCTTGGGATAGGAATGTTTCGTATCGATCGGGCTGGAGGGAGAGTGCTTCGTACCGATCAAGTTCAGGCTGATGCGTTCGTATCGATCAGGCTGAGGTGAGGATGCTTCGTAGCGATCGAATTCGAATCGATACATGTCGTATCGATCGAAGGCGAGCCAATTCGCGTCGATCAGGTCCGCCAAATTCGCATCGATCTGAAAAAGTTGGCTTCGCGTCTATCGCCGCTTTCGTCTCCACAGCGATGCGAACGTGTGCAGTCCATATCGATTTTAACACTCCCGATCCAGGCCGATACAAAATGAGATCTCAGATTCATCACAACTGGCCGTGGAAGCAAGAAGAACGATTGAGATCTCGAGTTTCGTCATTATTTATACGATTCTATCCATTAATTACCTGATTTTTGCGATTACACACAGAGGATCGAAGGTTTGGTTCGATTCGAAAGCTCGTAGTTGTATCTCTCAGTCTATCGATACGAAGGTAGAAAAAGAGAACAGGGAGTGACAGTAAAAAGTAGAAAGGTAAAAAAGTGAGAATGGGCTAAGTCCCAGGTATTTATATGAAGGGTAGAGGAAGATTGGGCCATTTCGTCTCCCAGTCATTTTGACCGGTCACAACCAGTCCAGCGAATGCCAATTTCGAATCCAAGGGACGATGTGAATACCAGTTTCGAATCCTAGGGACTCTGCCTCCTTCGAAGCCAAATCGACAACAGGATCCATCGATACGAGGCGTTGTGATACTAATCGATTCAAAAATAACAATTTTTCAACAATCGACCCTTGAACAATGCAGACCTATCGATGCGAACCTTTATTTCGTATCCATTAGGCAACGTATCGATACTCACGCTCGTTTCGAGTCCACCAGACTTCATCGGTTCGTAGCGCATAGGAAAGCCACTTGAAGACGATGGATCGGTGCAAACGCTCTCTTCGAATCCATCAAGCTATGCATTCATCGAGGCGAAATGTTCACCAAACACCATCGTTTCGAAACATCCACATTATGAGCCATCGATTCACGACAGAGCAGGTCTGTCGATACGAACGCGATTTTCGTATCTATCAGAATCCATCGATACGAGTAATTATTCGTATCGATCAGTTCAGCATGCATCGATGCGTAAAAGTACTTTCCGACTTCCTGCATCGATTCATGAGGGAATCGATACAAGAGGATAATCAAGAGAGACCACGAAATGCTGTTTCATCTCAAATCTCAGATCGATTCAAGAAGGGACCGGTGCAACATTCAATATCCGGCTAAACGGACAACGATCCACGAACTTGTGGTTTTACAAAGCACATCATGTTTTCACAAGACATGCTTTGGGGGGCAAATGTTATCCCGCCTTTTGGCAAGGCCAGGACACCAAGGAGTTGATTGGATTCCAAATATCGCTTGTCATGGATGTCGCTGAATTTTGTCTGCGTCCGGATCAAGCTACAATTGATAGGACATGACTGGGAAAGCGAAGGAAGCCAACGTCCCAAGTTTCAAGTCAATCCGAGTTCATATGCTCAAGATGTGATGGATACAAGTTGGAGGGAAAAGAATGTTTTCGTATCCATCAGGAGTGTCCATTTCGTATCCATCATGGGACGTCGTTTCGTATCGATGGAATTGGCCGCGTTTCGTATCCATCGAGTTCGTATCGATTGGATTTGTGTCCATCGACAAATGAAAGCAACTCGTATCGATTGGCCGAGTATCTTATTTGTATCTATCGAGAAGCCTTATTTCGTATCCATCCGACCCATGTCCATCAACCACTTTACATCGGCAAGGCCCCGAAACTTCGTAACAATCAGGTTGGAAATGTTCGAACCCATCAAGCTTGCATCGATCGGATTCGTGTCCATCGATAGCTGACGCGAATCGCAACCATCAGTCATTGTCTACTTTGTATCCATCGGACCGGTGCTCTTCGTATCCATCAGAGGATCTCACTTCGAATCCATGCCCAGTGACTTATTCGTACCCAACGAGTCAACCTACTAGGATGATGGGTGATCCATCGAAACAATCAAGGCGAGATCCATGGAATCGAAGCGGTCAATAAGGAGCGAATACCGGATCGAAACGAAGTACGCACGCCACACCATCTCAAGAGCACGTGCAGAGATCGATACGGGGGATCGATTCGAAACCATGGAGACGAGCCAAACAGCCCTCGAGAAATCTCGCTTCGTATCGACCATATCTCGTGATCTACTGATCCAAATCCAATGAAATTTTCAGGGAAGCTTGCATGCACACTGAAGGATGTCCATGCCAAATTTCAGCTCAATTGGACATCATCTTGATCGATACGAAATGGATTTGTATCGATCGCAGATCGAGGCGAAACTTTCTGGAAACGGTCGTGTGGGCCCCCTCACGTGCCAGACCAAGTCTCCCGAAGTTTAGGCGAGATCTGAGCCTCCTACGCCTATAAATAGAGCCCCAGAGCCAAAAGAAAAAGGACCTTTTTTCTCTGAAGCGTCCAGACTCTGCCGGATTAAGATTTGCATCCAACCTTTGCTGTCAATTTCGAATTCTAATCTGTAATCCGCTGTTGTTTGCTGTAATCGCTTGTAATCATTGAAAGAGCATCAATAAAATCATCAAAACTTCATAGTGGACGTAGGCGTTACGCTGAACCACTCTAAATTGCTTGTCTGTGCATTTTACATTTCTATTTGTTGGAGTTTTTGTTAGATAACCTCTGTTTTACATTTACAATCTTCACTTTATCTTTTCAAATAACTCCCGAAGAGTGTTGTGCCCATTTTTGGTACAAACAGAACTCACCACTTAAGTATTGACAAAGGTTTATTAAGGACCATGCTATTTGGAATTAAGAATGATAGAGAAACACATCAGTATTTAGTAAAAAAGATGTTCTTTATGCAAATTGGGAAATACATTAGGGTTTATGTGGAATATATTCTCGTAAAGTCCAAGAAAGTGCACATTCATGTGCAGGACTTAAAGGAACATTCACTATTTTAGGAAAATCAACATGAAACTAAATCTACTCGAATGCGTATTTTCCATATAGTCAGAGAAGTTCCTTGGTTATATTATTTATGCAAGGGAAATTGAGCTCAATCTTGCATAAATAGATAACATAATCAAAATGGTGACTACCAATAAATTGAAAGATGTATTGGCCTAAATGGAGAAATAGCCATGCTAAGTAAATTCACCTTAAAGGTTGCTATGGAAAATCACCTCAAAGCCGCCTTATAAATGCGTATCCTTCTTGATCAAGTGAAAAAGGAAATAAAAATTGAATGGACTAATGATTTTAAAGAAGCATTTCAAACTTTAAAAGATCATCTGACAATCAACCGATTCTTTCAAAACTGAATGTACGAGATGATCTATTCATTTATTTTTAAGTGACTGATGAAGCACTTAGCATAGCAATGATTAGGGAAGATGAAGTACAATGACCAATATACTACACTAGCAAACACTTATCCCGAGAAGAGTTAAACTATCCAATAATAGAGAAATTAGTGTATAACCTCATACTAACAGCTGGAGAACTAACTTCATACATTCATGCTATGCGATAAGGTGCTAACAGACCAACTGTTGTTTGTGATTATTCAATTACAAAGATTCAATGATATTGAACTTCTATACAATGAAGGAATGGATAGAAAGCTCAGAGGCAATCTAGTATAAGACAATATAAAGAAAACTAAGAAAAAAACTAAGTACATTGTGGTAACAATCGATGCCAGGATTGGTGCAGATCCATTAATTCTTCAATTCTTAGTGAAATTTTATGAAATATAAATTTATAGCATGGAAAAAAGTAAAAGCATGAAGAATGATGAACCAATGGACAAATGAAGTACCAAATGAAGTAAGGTAAAGACAAAAATGAGAAGTCCTTCAAACGGTATCAATTCATGGTATTGATTGATACCGATCGATGGAAAAAATAGAAAATATCTCTGACATTTCCCCATACTTATGGATCTATAAAAGAGATTTTTTGAGCAACTTATTAGTGAAGAGATCCCAACTTCAAAGCCTGAATTTAACCATCTGTGCTTATAAATATAGAGGGACGTACATTAAAAAGAGGATTGAATTATTTTTTCACTAGAGAAAGTTTCACCATTTATTTATCTCAAAACAAACCTTTATTTCGAGGTTGTGACTGTAATACCTTTCGAAAACGAGTGAAAATAGTACATATTCATATTAGAATGGATGAAGGAAAACGCCGAAGCACTATGAATCATTGTGTGATTTTTCTTAGTTTCCTTGCATTCTTTTCTAAGTTCCTCTATATTTTTCTTATATTTATTGATCAAGATTAGAGATTGAATTAGTAGGACTCAAAAAGAATGTAAATCAGAAGATAAATCCATTTATTACTACAAGCAGTGATCAGATTCCGAATCATTAGTTCTATGTAGAGTCTTTAGGTATGTTGGACAAAATTTTAAGTTAACACCAACCTCTAAGATAAATATTTAACAAGTAAGAAATTTCAAGATACTAAAATGAAAATTTGATCTTAGCTTTTGTGATATCTCATACTGGCTAAGAAGCACAATCAAAGTAAAAGCCTTGGTAGATATCATAGTGGAATGCACATGACACAATAACCATCAGGTATAAAAATTAAAAGAAGCACCAACAATATGGCAGTGATATGTTGATAAAGCATCAAATGAGTCTATAGTAGGAGTTGGCTATTCTTGATCGTACTACACAATCATATTATATGCAGCAAATAACTTAGGTTTATGGCCATAAATAATGTGGCTGACTACGAAACATTGATAGTTGGACAAAAAATAGAACTAGCTATGTAACCAAATATAAAAATCAATATTGATTCTTAATTAATGATCACATGGGTACAAGGATGCTTTCAACTGAAGGAGATAGCACTTGTCAAATATGTTGATCAAAAAAATAGTTTTAGCAGTTTATGTTGACGTAGATTTGTAACACCCCATATTTTAATAAATAATTAATTATAGGACTAAATATTTAAATGATTTAATTATAAAATTATACGAGAAAATATATGCAGTATAATAGATTATGACGATGTAGATATTTGGGGTTCTTTTATTTTCTTATCGTCATTTAGACTAAAATGAGTAATAATTTATCATGATAAGTATTTGGGTGTATTTACTTATTATTATTACAACTTAACTAAGAGAATGAATTAAATAAGAAGAGAGCTGAAAAGGAAAATGGCCTAACTCATCATGGAATAATGAAAATAACTTCTCTATTTGTTTGCTCATTCACCATTCATAAAAAACCTTAAGCTCTAGAGAACATTAATGGTGGCAGCTTAAAGAAGAAGAGGAAGAAGATGATTAAATGTAAGGAAAATTGGAGGCTTCTAAAGATCAAACTAAATAAAATGTCTAGCTGAGTAATATCAGTCCCATTATACCCTTTTCATCTATTTTGAATATGGTTATGATTATGATAACGGTAGTAATATGTGCTAAGAGTTAAAAACGATAGGAAAATTGTTAATATATGTTTTGGGTTGAAATGGCTTTACTAGAGGATATTTAGCTATGATTCATACTCTAATGATTTTTAAATGTTATGAAAATTCAATTTGACGTTCTGAATGTATTTTTGGAGATAAGTTTAATTTTGAGAAATTTCCACGTTTGAATATTTAGTTATGGGTTTTAAAGGATTGATATATTTCAGTAAATAATATAAAATCGCTAAGATAAAGTTTTGACAAGATGCATTAAGAAATATTTAGGAATTTTTTATGATTTTATTAAATTTTTGAAAGTAATTCCCTAATTTGAAACAGTTTCGAACTAAAAGGTGATTTTTGAAGCCTAAAATATGATCATATAAACTTAAATAAAAATACTGAAGGGTATTTTAGAGATATAAAATATATGATGAGTAATTAAGGGACAAGATACCAAAAAGGGTTGTAAATTAATATAAAGTATTGTAGCCAACCGAAAACGGGTAAAGGCATAATGAATATGGAGGCGGCACATGGAAAGAGAAAAGCAGGCAAGTAAAGGAAAATGAACTTTAGTGCTTGCACTTGCGATGAGGTGGCAAAGCACGAGGGTAATTGTCGAAGGTTTGACCTGAAGGTGTTGTGTCGAAGGTGTCACAAAAAAAACTTAAAATTAACAAAGACTAAATCTTGGAAAAGTGGTAAGTAAAATGAAATAAGAAAATACGAAGGAAAGAGTGGCCGTTGAAGGAAAAGCAGCTTACCAAAAGTAAAGGAGACTTTCCAAGGTGGAGGAGACTGCCCGAAGGGAAAGGTAATTGTCGAAGGTTTTGATCGAGGCCAAATGACAAAACCTTCTATAATGCATATAAAGAGAACATGTGAAACTAGGCTTCCATAATATGGACTCAAGGGCAGTGATTTGCCGAGACATATTAACTTTCAATGGAAAGTTAATAAAGAAACCTAATGGCTTTTGAGGGAGAGTCAATGCCGAGACTTATTAACTTTTATTGAAAATTTAATGCTGAAACCTATTGACTTTCGACGGAGAGTTAGTCCCGAGACATATTAAATTTTAGTGGAGAGTTAATGCAATGACCTATTGACTTTCACTAGAAATCAAATATCGAGACCTATTAACTTTTGGATGGGAGTTAATGTTGAGATCCAAGGTTTAAGATGTCTAAGGGTAGTACTTAGAGTTTTATTAAGCATAATTTGTAGCTAAATGTGAGACCTAATAGATGAATAGTTTGGTAAAGCATTCGAAAGTGCAGTGTAAGACCTTCGTGGTAACCCAATGTCCAAAACTAACATTGCATTCGAAAGCTTGGAGTAAGGCCTTCATGCAACCTAATGTCCAAAAAAACATTGTATTTGGAAGTGTGATATAAATCCTTAGTGGAAACCAAAAGTAAACGAGACATTATTTGGAAATGTTGGTGTAAGCCTTAATGGCAAACAGATGTTCAGATATGACATTGCATTCAGTGGTAGTTGTAAGGCCTTAGTAGCAACCCAGTGTCCTGAATATGACATTGTATTTGGAAGCATTGCTGTAAGGCCTTAGTGGCTACCTAAAAGTCTGTTCATCGCATCAAGCGAAGAGTGGCATCCGAGAATATCATAATCTTGACATTAAGAACAAATGAAATAAGGCCTAAGTAGCAATCTAAATTAATCGACTATAAATTCTAGATTAATGTGTTATTATGTGTGAAGCACACTTGTGAATGAAAGGATAGCTTGTAATTATGATTCATGTATGATTATCATTATGTTCGTTAAGATGAATTAGATGCTGTTGAATAGTAAGTGGAAAACTCATTCCGCCAGGCGGCGTGGTCTCACTATATATTATATTTAAAGAAACATATTACTCATACCAAGCTTTATGTATGATCCATATTTTTATTATTGTTTTCTCCATAACCTCACTATACTTTTTATACGATGTTATACAACTGTATATTTTGACATCTTCATATGTCTAGTATGAGACTGTTATCTAAATTTTATTATTTTATCCTTACAATGAAATGATTTGGGATCATTAAAATGTAAAGATGATTATGTGTAATGAAATCAATTAGCTACTCTTTTTACTTAAATTGTTGAAAAAAATACTGATCTCTTTCTATCGCTAAAAGATAATTCCAAAGTGGCTATAACACATTTGGGTTCCATCATTGGGTTTTGAAATGTAAGATGTTATAGTTTGCAGAGCTTAGTTTAGGGGCATTTAAGTAAAATAGAGCTAAGTAAAAGAATAGGTAGAAACTAGAATAGTAGGAAACATACACCTTGGGTAGGTTATATGATATATAAAATACTTGTACCTTGCTATATAGACATATAGCTGGAAATATCGATCCTTTAATTATTATTTCAATCTCTTTCTTTCCAGTTTTAATGAAGATTCCTTAATAAAGAAGAAAGAATGGGATGAGAATTGGAAATATTATGTTAGGAGGAGAAAATGCAAGAAGAGAAGCCAAAAGCACTTAAATTAATGCAGAAATAAAGGCAAAGTGCCACAAGTGGTTGAAAATGAAGCGGTTCCATCTACAACTATTGGGGTATGGATGTAAATGCTTTAAAAGGATAATTCATGTTGCAAAGGTTGAGGAAAAATATGCCAAAGGATGTTGAGCCAAGGCTTATAGCGAGGGACTTCTTCTCAAGGGTGAAAAAATATTATCGAAATTTAAAAGTCGATATATTTATTGGGAAGGAGCCAGCTACTAAAGTATTAAATTAGTTCAGGGGTTACGAGAATATATTGGGAGATTTAAGGTTGAATAATGCACAATGATGAAGATTGAAATTGAAGCAATTTCATGGAGATACTATGGATTGATGAGAGACGGTTGTTGTCGAGACCCTTGAAGAGGAAATTACTTGGGTACAGTTCTAGAAAAGATTTATGACTCGGTTTATTTCAAGTCTCTACAAAGCATGTTGCTTCAGGAATTCATAGGCTTAAGCAAGGAGATCTGCAAGTTGAAGGAGTATATTCAAAAGTTTAATGCTTTGGATAATTATGGCTGTGAAATGATTAATAACATGGTGAAAAAGAATGATAAGTTTATTTGAGGCTTGAATTAGGGTTTTTGGATCATAAAGTGATAGCGCACTTAGCATTTCCTTTAGACTTCATTATGGAAATGATGCGAAGATATGATAGCATATATTGAGAGAAGAAGAGAGTTCATACGAAGGCCAAAGCAGTACAAAAGAAGATGTTCACTCCTTATACGAAGGGTAAGGAAACTTTACCGAAGGGCAAGGTGGCAAAACGACTATTGCCAAGGTCACTTGTTTCAACTACGACAAAGAGGAATTATACATCAAAGTGTCCTGCGCCAAATAACAATTGACTACAACAAGATAAGGCATCTAAAAAGTACCGTCCACGGTTGTAGACTAAGATGTTTTCTTTAGAAGGTCCAGTGAAAGGACCATCTACCAAGGATAAGGCAAGTGTGTCATTTTTGAAGGTATGGCTTTGATTTTGGGTACTCCAGTTAGTATATTGTTTGATACATGTTCTACACACTCATTTGTAACGGATGACATTGTAAAAATCCTGCTTTCTATGCTGTTTAAATAAATAAATTTAATTAAATAAAATTGTTTAAATCCGATATTTGATAATTTATATTTTGAGAATAAATTTTAGTTAATAAAAATTTATTTAATATAAGATTTTGATTTAATAAATTGAATTATATTCTTTTGAAATAATATTCTTAAATTTGAAAATTTGTTTTAATTGAATACAAAATAATTTTATAAGTGTACATAATTGATGTGTGACTTAAATAGTGAAAAAATTAATAATCAGGCATCATATTTAATGAAATTGGATAGTTATTGAAATATAATTGTTGAATGAAGTGTAAATTCAATTCACAAACTAGATTGGAATACATTTATAAATAAATGTCAAGGATTGACAAATTAATTTGAATGGGAAATAAAGTAAAATTTTGATTAAATTAGAGTTTAAAGTAAACTGAGATCGGCCCAAAACTATTTCAGCCCAAGCACATTTCCTTTCTCCTGATATTTTTGGTTTACTCTTCTCATCTCTACATCTTAGCACATAACCAATGAAATTTTCCTTCATCCCTAATCCTATTAATTGTGACCTGATATATTTAAAAAAAATGTCACACACACTTCAGCATCGGCGACATTGATTGGGGATGGGCCATAAAATGTCACACACACTTCAGCATCGGCGACATTGATCGGGGATGGGCCATGTGTGAGACCTGGGCAGATGGGGGAGACATGCGTTTGATTGACGTGGCCATGCACGTCAACAAGGAGAGGCACGATAACACACCTCGAAGATGGAATCGGGGTGATGCCACAAGTGACAAGGATAGAGAGCTAGACGACGACGACATGATGGTGTTGGCTGTTATTTGAGAGTGTGTGCATTTGTAAGATGGGGATTTTGAGCAGCGATCTGGAGGAAGTCGAGCTGGGTTTTAGAGGTGTCGCAATGTAGTGTTGATGGCAGGAGCATGGGTGAGTGTAGCAATGATTGGTTGTCCTGATGTCGTCTGTGCCGGTGATGCACTGATGGGAGGTTAGTGATTCAAGGTAGTATATGACAAGGTTTGAAGGTAGTGATTGGCCAATTGTGCATAGCTAATGGTAGTTGTTGTTTTGGCAATTCGAGCGGTAATTCAGTGTGTATTCTAACTCACAACTATGTATAAAATTTATTATCCAATATATATACACACACAAAAAAATCCTAAGATTGGTTGAATTGATTTGTTGGGATGTTTGTTTGGATTCGATTGATTGTAAATGTTGAATTGTTTGCTTGGATAAATTGTTTAATCGGGATATTCGATTGACTGTTTGATATTGGATTGATGTATGTTGGATTGTTAAAAATACAAAAGGGATGTTGTCCGTTTGCATTTTAATTTGTATAGTTTATTTATATTGTTTGTGTACATTGTTTGGATAGCCGGAATTCAATGTGATTCGATTCGGGCCACACGATAAAGTTTATATTGATAATTTAATGATTTTCGAGAATTTTGCTCCATGATTTGTATTTTTGGACGTTTGATTGATTTTCTGGTTGTAAAATATTTTTGAAAGCTTAGATAGATTATTCTGATATTTTAAAACTAAATTAAAGTATATTTACAAATATATAAAAGCGAATGAGAAATAAAATAATTTGTAGAAATTGTTTTGGATACAAAAGTTGTTTTTTGGAAATGGAAAATATTTTACTTCCAACTATTAGAGTATAAAGTGAAGATTTTGATTTATATTCTATGATTTGAAATAAATATAATTCATTTTGCAACTTATAAATTTATTTTGAAATAGTGTTTAAATATTGTAGATTATTAAATAAATTTAAAGCGATATTAGATTAATTTCAATACGAGCAATTTGAGATTTTTAATATATAGTGAAGGTTTAAATTATAAATTATAGTTTGAAATGAAAAGAATATTCTTGGTGGATTATAAATTTATTTCACTACAACAAACAGGACCTTTAACAGCGTTTCAAAAACGCTATAAATGCTATTAACAACGTTTTTACATACGTTGTATATCGACATGCAGTTATATGCCAGATATATACAATGACAAGGAATAAACGCTGTTAAATGTCCTTTTTTATAGCGTTTCCCTGGTATCATGAGATCATTTAACAACGTTTGGTCTAATTTAACGGCATTTTTAAAAAATATTGTTAAAACAATTCAACGGCGTTTTTAAAACGCTGTTAAATCATTCAAAGGCGTTTAAAAACGCCGTGGAATGTTTTAACAGAGTTTTAAAAATGCCGTTAAATTTTATTTGGTTATGTTTTTAGATACAATTTAACGGCATTTTTAAAACGCTGTTAAAACATTCAACGGCGTTTAAAAAACGCCGTGGAATGTTTTAAGAGCGTTTTAGAAACGCCATTAAATTGTATACAAAGCTAAGTCAATTAGGCTTTTTCTACTTTCTGTAAATTCCATTTCAGTAAACATCAGTCACAATGTGTATATATACCACATTTCAAAATTAGCATATTATATCAATACCACATTTCAAAATCAACATATTGTATCAATACCACATTTTGGACACATATTTGATAACCAACGTATGAAATTTCATAATCAAAATACACAATATTCTTACACCAAACATAAATAGTTTGTCATCAATAGTTCATAAACAAAATATAGAACAAGTAGCAATAGCAAAACAAAAGCAAGTAGTACATACGTTAAAACCAAAAAGTAGTTCTAGCAGCAAAAATAACTTCGATCCATAACTCGTTACAACCTTTTTTTGCATCACAGTCATCTATCTACCTGTAAAGCAAAAGTAAGGCTTGAGAATCAATTCATCAAAAAAGTGTACACAAAGTTAAATCAGATTCATAATGCAAACACTAAATATTCATCACACTATTTCATTAGGCGATTGACTAATACAAAGTATACAACATGCCATAAAATCAAGTAGCATTTATAAGTGAAGTAGAGTAAAAAATAATAAACGAACTCGGTAATTTACTGGGAGTAAAATCAAGCTGCATATTATCGACGTATGTAGTGGTCTGTTTACAAATCACGTAAACTAGTCGTCGATGTTGTTAACTAAGTAGTCCTCTCAGTATACCAATATAGGTGTAGTCAGTTTTCAAAAATTAGACTCGGTTTTTAAGTTGAACTCGGTTCTTGAAACTGAGACTCGGTTAAATTGAGTCTCAGTTGAAACTGAGACTCGGCTAAACTGAGTCTCAGTTTAACTGATACTCAGTTAACTGAGTCTCCATTGAAACTGAGTTCAGCTAAACCGTATCTCAGTTTAACTGCAATAGCAAAGTAAAGGGAATAATTAGGGTGCTTATCTACAAAAGAGTAATGTAATTATGCAAAAGGTGGATATGGTATGAAATAGTCTGTGTTTGCCTGCACAAAATGATCTTTGCTTAAGAAGGAAATACTCTGTTCATATTTTTACTCCAAAAATTAATAAGCAGAGAAGGAAAAATATTACAAGTCTAATAAAGTTTCACATATGGTAAGCTTAAAACACATATTTTGGTAAGCTTAAAACGCATATTTTACCAACTCGTTAGTCGAATTTCTTGCAAATATCTCAACTCTGTAGACCTGTGGTTTTAGTGCAGTCATGTAGTTTCCTCAACTTAACTGATATGGAAGACATCATTGCTACCCATTTAGCTATTTAATGGCTTATGTGCAGGCTAAGATTAATTTGTCGGTAACAATTGGAAAAGTAAGTATTATGTTAAGATGGGTTGATGTTGATGCACCATAAATACGTAAGTTCAAATCCGACTAGACAGCTAGGCTATGCAGTATACAACTAACATATAATGATCTCTATATAGACTTTATCCTACATTACAGTTTTAATTGAATTAAAATGGTTTGGGTTGTTTAAGCTATACTTATTAAATAAATGAAAGTGCTATAGGAAAAAACATACGATATTAGAGGATGTGTTCAGTAACATGGAAGGACATTATACTACACTAATAATCCAAATTATAATGTTACTACCTATCAATGCTATTTAATGAACTGTGCAAGTTCACACTAATTTCCTAAAAACAATTAAATAATAATACATATACAAGATTTAAATTTGAATGATTATTTTATTTGAGATCTAATTCATTTTGTGTGTAGCATGGCTGAACTCATATCCTAACCAAATATAATTTGTGTCTAATTTTCTTCATAAAATACAAATCATATCCTTTTCACACTACATGTATAGATTATAATTGGTTGTTTTTAAAAAAATCCAACCACACCATAATACTGAAAATACATATATCTTATATAACAACTATCAGATGATTGACCTTATCACCAAAAAAATCTAGATTCTACATGATGTACATTGACAATGTATGTAAAGCCATTTTGAATCATGTTCAAAATAGTTATAGACACAACATCATCTAGACTATGATGATAGTGTAAATGCTGTTTGGCAGTATTTACACTTGATTGATGATTGAGTCTTCTTCGATCATGAAGTTTGAATGACTTTAACTATAAGGTATATAACACTCATGATAAGAATAAATACCAAAAACAATATTATTTGTAGTTATTTATAAACTAATAATATATTTATTAATAAGTACTCGACCTATAAAAGAACACAAATTTATATTTGCTAGCTTAACTAATAAGTCAAAACTATAATAATCATACTGCATTAACATGCCTATGTGCATTTGTAAAATCAGTTTTTCCGGTTAAGTTTTCAATGAAAGGAACAACTACACAGATGCGGCCTTGATGTCACAGCCCGGTGAAATGATTGTTGTAGAACTAACCCTTAGTTGGATATTAGTCGTAAAGTAATCGGTTTATACTTAATTATTAGCACTTAACCGCTAATGGTTCTTCTTAGTGTACAAGACATAATGTTTATAAATGAAAACCTTTTCCTGCTTAAGCAACTTAGCACGCATACATAAGATATATAAATGAAAACCTTTTCCTGCTAAGGTAAAATACTAATTTTGTACATGTGCCTTCAAAACTACAGAGTTTCATTTGTAGAGTCATTTACACATCATTAATTGAAACATAGCTGAAGTCCTTTGCACTGCCACTGTTCCAAAGCATACATTTATATTGTAATTGTAATTCCTAATAAAATAGCGGATAATAAATTTCTTGGTTTCATAAAATTCATCAATAGTAATATTTTATATGAAAAATCCAAGTAGCATGTAGAAAGAAGAAGATATTGTCCAAAAAAAATTATACTTGTTTTAGAATACAATTGTTGCAATTAGACATTAGAGTTCGATATGTTCTCTTCTCACTTATGAGCATACCTTGACATTACATTATTGTAGGATTTATATACATGGATTAAAATCTATTTTACATAGTCACTGAATATCAGATATTAATAGATCTAGTCAGGCATCGTTTAGCAATTAAAATTGTTATCAGACAACTTCTTGTCAATATGTTTCAAATAACAAAGGTAAACTGCAACTTTTCCATGACAAATATAGCAAACTCAGATGTTACTAAGGTTTGAGGTTTCTGCGCCTGTAGGTACCTACAGAACTCGGCCATATATTCCAGCAAATGCCGATAAAAAACAATCAAGATGTTTTCAGTTTCAACTTGAGAATAATTGTTGAAGTGTTCTTTTAGTCTAAAAATATGTGAGCATCTTGGCAGTTTAGTGTTATATTTTGAAGGACCAAGAATGAAGTTGAAACCAAATTCTAAGCTTCGGTTATTAGTCTAAATAATGGAACAATGTGACATGTTCTTAAATTATTAAGGCACATGTGTTAGGAAAATATTATGGATGCTATTAATGTAGAACCCAAAAGGTATTAAACAGATAACAAAGAAATGGATGGGTATAAAATAAATGAACTACTTTCACGATCGATACCTGATTATGAATGTGTGTTCGGGCACAAAATGTCGATCTCTCATGAATATCTGCTAATGTTCTTTGTAGGGTGGGCCTTAATCCTGCAAGTGAGTCACTATATCCGCTAAGTTGTTCATCTAGGACTTCAATTTTCAGAATATCAGCAAGCTCACAGAGAGCATCAAGATTTCCTTCATGTATCAATTTAGGTCGTAACGTATCATACAAATAAGTGCACCTGCATGTATGAGCACAATATGAGCACAAAACGCTCGTCAAAGCCCATGTAGAAATGAGGTATAACCAGGACAGACCATCACTTACAAAGGATCTATCAAAGGAGAAAAACTGGAAGGTTCCTTTGATGAAGATTGGAAAAAAATGATCAAAGAGTTGATGCTCAAGCTAAAAAACCTGATAATGATTACAATATCAGCAAATCAAGACCGTGAGAATGGAAAAGATTAGGACTATGCAGTAGCTTAGCACTTTCAGTCAGCACCTAAATCTTGTTAAACTATGTATTTTAAAAATTGGTCTACTTTTACTTAAACAACAAATCTTGTTAATCATGACTGGCATAGCCATTTTCAATCAACCATGGAGATAAGTGAAGAAGAAAATTGCTCATTCGTTCAATTGGTGGGAATGATCGGTTATTAAGACAAAATTAAATTAATTGAATAATTCTAGCCAGAGCAAAAATTTGGCACATAGTAGGTGTCAGTTGAATGTAATATTGGACTCTACATAATAAACTATCTAAGTAAAGACTCATAAGTAATACACATATTTTGTTTTTCTATTTCAATTGACTACGATGGTTGGAAAGAAGGAATTGAAGGCTGTAAGCTAGTCTGAATACATGTTAAAAAAACCACCTGCATCAAATATGCACATCCCGACCGAGTCAATCCTGGCATTGCCTCCTTCTTTGAGAACTCCAAGATACGATGTTGCACTATACTTTTTATCTGACCACGATTAGGATAGTATTAAAAAAAGAAAAGCACACTATTGGTATAATCAGTATGGTAATGTCAGAAACTCACCAATGACAATCTCTGTTCATAGTACAACCTGTGACATTCTGAAAGAATCTATAACCACTCTTTCCTTGTAGATCTACTTTCAATTTCTTCTAGAATAGGTTTGATCTGCAAATTGCAATTCATTCCTGTTTTGTTTTTTTTTCGATGTAAACCAAGAATTGTGCAGTAGTAGTTTGTTTTTTGTTTATATAATTAGATCTTTCAAAATTCAAGTTATGAAATCACCCATTTATAAATAAATTATAGTGCTGATGGTTGTGATGACTGATGGTGATAGTGACCAGTGACATAAACTATAATTAAAACAGCTATTGTATTCATGTATAGACAGCAATTGATGTATTATCACTGATAACACTGAAATACTGAATTAAAGCATAGAAGAATGTCAATAAAGCTATAACACATACATCACTAGCTGCCGCCTTAAAGCGAACATAGATAATATATGCTTCAACACCCTCTGAAAAGGATGATTTGCTTGAGCTATTGTCTCGAATAGCTGTTTGCACCTAATGACAAGTAGTAACATCAACAATTGGTTTAAGGTTCTAATTTATAAATTTAAACCTGTAAGAAAATACCTGGAAAGAAGCATTCTTCAGAACTGAAAGCACATGGGATCGAATCATACCTAACGCTCGAGACTACAAAATGGTGTTATGTGATTTGTTCTGAAGCTGTTGATGTTAATTTATCGCATAAGGCAAATTTAGATCTTATACTAAATTACCTGGAGTTGTCGAAACTGAGGCACCTTTTGATGGTGTTCATCGGTTCTACTTTGCTTCTATAACCGCTTAGTTCCAGCTTTAAGTTAATGTACCAAACTCAAGTTAATCCTACTTCACCACTTCATTTAAGCTTCAGCTAGTACATCATGTCCTACCTTCAGCAATGCCAGCCAGCTTCATATTCAACTTTCAACAGTTCACATATATTTTGGTGCAAGTCATCATGCACTTTACATCATCAGTTAGCCTGCTCATTCAGCTTAATCATTTAGACGATACACTCGGCCAATTCTATCAGTCAATCATCCAACATTGTCTAAGATGAACATATTCAACATTGTCTAAGGGAATTGTTTAAGATGAACATATTCAGCATTGTCTAAGATCGAAATAACAAAATAGTACTTGAATATAAATTATTAAAGCCAACATCCATTTTCATTTTTTGAAATAACTATTCTAATAACAAGTGCATAATCCTATTCATCATGTTATCTCCAGCATATGTAATTTGTACATATATATTGACAGGGATATCCTATGTTCATGTAAAAGAAAAAATGAGTCACCTTTTGACCTCAACCTGCTTTTATTCAACTTATAATTTAACTTATTAATTAACTTATTATTTAACTTCCTTTTCTATCAACAAAAATTACATAAACAAGTTAGCCAAACATTTCCGACCAATAAGTTCAACAATCTACAAAGTCAAAATTTTCATTAATGTTTAAACTCCTATCTTTGATAACTAATTCATCAACAGCCAATCAACGCTTACATAAACTTTATTATTCTCAAGTTTGGCAAGTCATTATGTTTAAGTTTCAATTTAAAAGTGGTGGAAAAAACAAGGAAATGAAAAATTGCTTTTTGGGATCTAAGGACATTAAGAGGTAAAATCCAGTAATTTCTCACATTTCTGTTTTCATGTTATATAAATTAACCATCAAATAGTTATTCATGTATTCCTTCAATCAAAATTTGAAAATTATTTTATACCAAAATATTTTTTTTAGTTATAGCATTAATCTAGACATTTTAGTCGTGTATGATGTTTAAATGTTCAATCATGGAAAAAGCAGCAAGAAATATTTAAACAGTACTCTGCATGTATAAAAATAAATTATCAACTTGTTTGTGTGTCGACTGATTTAGTAATGAGGTTCATCTACCAAGACTCAAAATATAACAAGAGGCGAAAATATAGAAGTTTTGCACTCACTTTGCCAGCATACAACTTACACGAACTGATAAACAAAGAGCTAAGCCTAGATGAACAAAGAACTGAAATGGTTCAATTATATACTATGGGCCGAAACAAGTTGAACGAACTAAAATGATAAATGAATACAAATGACAGAACAATTAAAATGCTTAATTCACCAAGCAATTAACCAAATACAAATGACAGAAACATATATAATGAACAAAAAAAATATGTATCGATATAATCAATCTTCATCATCGGACCCTACAGTTCCTTTATTACTTCCAGTATAAGTGACAGATTGAAAAAAAAATCTACTTAGATACTAACATAATTAGGGCTGAAAAGTATTGCACAAAGCAACAAAACCAAAAGTTGAAAATCACATTCTCTAAGCTCAAACTATCATTGCTTTATTTAATTTTCTATCTTAAAAATTATTTTGTCTGGACAGAGATTAGAGTAATGGTTTTATTTAGTAATTGTAAATAGCAATTAGTTCTATCAGATTAATATTTTTTTCTTCAAATAATTGTTTTGGAGGCTGAATCTACTAACAAACCTTAAATCGTTTGACCCAAAATGGGGATATGAAGATCAAAACTTAAACCATTACCTGACAAATAACAATTGAAGAAGAGAGATCTCGCGAAGAGTAGTGGGAGGAATTCCTTCTTCATCTATTTCAAGCTGCGTCGTTTTGAGAGCGATGAGTTGACCCCTCTTGTATGGTTTTCGATTTTTTTTAGGGAAGAACAAGAACCTGAGGGAAAATAGGTTGTGGAAATAGTACTGAAAAAACGCGGCCTTTGAAATAAATTGGAAGCCCGCCATATAAATTTTGGTATACAGTGTTTACATTTTTTCTATTGCCTGTTAGCAGACTAAGACTGCATCGTGCTTTCAAACGTTGTTTCGAAATGCAATTAATTAGCAATTTTCTTGTAGTGTTTTAAAGTATTATTTAGTTATAGAAAATTTTGTATTAGTTTGTATAATTAAATTTAACTTGTAAAGTGACATTAGAAGTATTGGAAAATAGGTATAAAAGGATTTGGAAATGAATTTTAGTAGTTGAATCTTATATTGGAGTGATGTCAACAAAGGATATTTGATTTGTAAAGTTTCTTGAATGTTTTAAAATGTATAATTGAAGGTTTGGAAGTAAATTTATATTAGAATGTGGTATTCATTATATATATATATATATATATATATATATATATATATATATATATATATATCATAAAGGATCTTATTGTTTTAGAATGAAAATTGGTTTAAGAAGTATTATTACTTATTTATAAATATAAGCACTTTCACAATTTGGATTTGAATGTTTGAAATTATTTAATGGCTTGGGTTACAAATATTAGGAATTATAATGATGGATTCAAATTATATTTAATGGATTGAACTAAAAGTAGAATTATTTTGGAAGTTATAAATTATTTCGAAATAGGATTTAACAATACAAAATTTTAAGGTAGTTTCTATAAATTATATTTGATTCGTTAAAGGATTTTGAACGTTTTAAATATATATATATATTTATATTTATATTTGAACATTTGATTCAAATGTTTAAAGAAAGATTTTGTTGAAATTTATTATTATTTCATTTTCGAATTAGATTGGGATATATATATATATATATGATTTATATATTTTTTAAATTTCTCTTTTATTTTATGTTGAATGAGATATTTTGAATGGTTCACCGTTGATGTTGATTGTGATTTGGATATGATACTATGATGACATCTTTATGTTGGGTTTTGTGATGTTCTACATTATATGATATTCTGATTGTTTGAGATAAAATTATTATATTTACACCAAACATATATTATGTTCTATATGTTTGTTGGTCATGGATTTAGATATAGTCTGACCCATTTATTATTTATATAATACTGGGCCAATCCAAGACATTTCAGGTACAAGGACAGTGAGACCAGCTTAAATTTTTGGACACAAAGGAGACTAGATATTTTGTATTCTAGATTATCATCCTACATTGTATAGTCTTTTGTGTGTATTATTGTGATGTGTATTGGACATATTCTGTATATTGGATATTATATATATTATCATTGCGTTTGACTCTATGGTCTCTTTTATTTATTGTATATTGTGTGTTGCTCTATGCTGGAGGCACACATGTTATTGCTTTGTGCTGATACTTTGTACGTATAAGTGGGTATTTATTCAATGTTTTAATATGTAACAGTGTTAGCCCAAGGGAATATTTACTTGTGTACACGATATTGCCTTATTTTCTGTATTATCCAATAGTATTATTCTGTAATATTCTTAGATAGTATGTTTATAAAGGTGGGGGTGTTTCAATTTGGTATTAGAGCAGGTTTAGAACAATACATTGTAAATAAGAGACACGAGTCATGTGCTTAGATAAGACTTAAAGTCTTGTCCCCATGGGTGTGTGGAAGATTAATGTTTATACTTAAGTAATAGTAGGAGTATACGATGATTGCTGGGGTAATCATCTGGGGAAGTACTTGTTATTTTCCTATATATATATATATATATATATATTCCTTATATCTACCTCTTCTTTGTATATTGTGTTCGTGTGAAGTGGAAGTTATTGAGTGAGCTAGTGAAACAAGGAGTAGTTTGCCCAACGAGTAGTGTTAGTATTGAAGATGGTGAATAAACCTTTGTATGGCTTGAATATGTCTGAACTGATCCAGTAGTGATTAGATTTGTACATCAAAAATTGATAGATAATTTTCCACTGAAGGCGTTTTTTTGTTTATTTGAATATGCGTGTCAAAATAAGCACTATTCTCTCCAATGCAAATGTCAAAAATGATATTTTTTGCACATATGTCATTCTGTTATTCGTGTACAATTAAAATAATTTATATAATTTATTAATTGTTACTTAAATCTAACACTTCACATTGTGATGTGCAATGTCCAAAACTAGACATTGCACTTCACAATGTCATCTTAAAATTAGAAACTACATTAGCATTGAAGAAAGTATTTTAAAAGACATTTTTCAATTGGTGATGTGGCTTGACATTACATCAAATTAATGCTGGGTTGAAGATGCTCTTAAGCTCAATGCCCCTGCATTCTAAAAATGCTCTTTCCTCTATACTATAATGGCTTCGATCCCACTTTTGAATTACTAAAGCAATAATGTCCTTCTTGATAATCTTAGATCGTTGCAGTCAAGAAGTCTCCTTATGTTTGAAAATTCTTCTACCATTCGACCCAAATATGATATACCACTATTATCAAACTGACAAAAGCTAGACTTTGGAAGATGTTCTTTATATGGAAGGTCGATTGAAGCACATGAATCGTGTCTACCGTATAAGTCAAAGATGGAGATACAAGTCCAAGCTTCATATGGAAAAAAGATAATAGATATCTGATGTACTCGACTGCAAAGATTTTGAGTGTGTGTATTCACTACAACAAAATGACCACATTACAATTGTATTTTTACAACTGCTAAAAAATGACAGTTGTAATAAAGGTTTTTTACAACTCTTTTTTTCAGAAAGTTGTAATAAACTTATTTTCAACAACTCTTTTATTTTTCCAGTTGTAATAGATGTCTATTACAACATTTCTTTTTTGCCAGTTGTAATAGATACCTATTTTTAACAACATTTCGTTTTTGTTAGTTGTAATAGATGACTATTACAACATTTATCGTTTGCCGGTTGTAATAGATATCTATTTTTACCAACTCTTTTTTTTGTCAGTTGTAATAGATGTCTATTAGAACCTTTTCCGTTTGCCCACTGTAATAATTAATTAATAATTATAAATAAATAATAATACTTAATAATTACTAATTAGTAATTAACAATGAATATTTTTTTTATTAATAATTACTATCAAATAATAATAATTAATTTGAAAATATGAATAATTAATATTAATAATCATAATTCGATAATTAATAAATAATAATTTAAATAATTAATAAATAAGAATATTTAGTAATAACATTAAAAATTAATAATAATTAATATTAATAATTAATAATAACTATTAAATATACTTAATAATTAATAAATAGTAATTAGTTTTCAAAAATTAATATTTAATATTTAATATTTAATAATCAATAACATATACATAATGATTAATAATTAAATAACCAATAAAAGATTAATAAAAAATAATTAGTAATTCATATATTAATAATCAATAAATAAATAATAAATATTTAATTAATAATTAATAATTTATAAATATTAATTACTATTAAATAATAATTATTTTAATAATAATTACTATTAAATAATAGTAACTAATAATTAATATATAATAATATTTTCATAATAAATAAAAATTAAAAGTTAAAAATCAACATTAAATAATAATAAAAGTTAAAAATTAATATTAAATAATAAAAATAATAGTTAATAGTTAATTAAAATAATAATAATTAACAGCAAATAAAAAATAAATATTAAATACATAATGCTTAAAAAATTTAATATTAATGTATAATAATTAATAACTACTATTAAATACTAAAAATTAATAATTAATTTGAAATATCAAATAATTCCTTTTAATAATTAGCAATTAATAGTTATTTAGTAATTAATAATGAATAATTAATTAATAATTAATAAATAAATATTAAAGATTAAACTAATAATTTATATATAATTCACTATTAAATACTAGTAATTAATAATAAATTTTATATAATAATTAATATTAAATTTTTTACTTATATTAAATAGCTAGTAAACTACAATCGTTTTATCCACTAAAATACACAAAAAATTAACTATAGTTCGATTAAAACTGGACGAATGATTATCGGATGCGGATCTAATCATATTTGTATCCGTTTTCGAATATCAGATAATTTTTCATATTTTGAATACAAACAAGGATGAATTTCAATTTTTTTGGATATTCGTTGGCAGCCTTATATTGGACCTAATTCACATAATGTTATATGATGAAGGCATACAAATTTCCCATGGCTCCAACACTTAATTTTCCTTTGGCTCCAACACCAAATTTCCCTTGGCTCCAACACTTAATTTTCCTTTGGCTCCAACACCAAATTTCCCTTTGGCTCCTGCTTTTCCTTTATCCCCGCTAATAGCTTCTTTCCCAAATCATTTTTCATTCTTGCGTTCCCCAACTAAATAAACCCTAGCTCCTAAATCGGAATAGGAAAGACCGCATCTCCAAGCACGCCACGAGCTTCGGTGCCGCTAGCTCCTCCGCTACAAGCTACTCCATGGGTGCCACTAATTTCCTTATATTTCTCCTGGATATTAGTTCATATATCATGCAAATCTTGGCATTCCAATTTATGATGCTATACTTCTATCTTCCCAAAATATATTTGCTCAAATATTTTCTTCTAGTTCATTATATAAACCCCCAATTACCTCCATAAACGGCGTGTTATTCATATCCGTTTTCACATGCTTTTTTGATTTAAGTCGGGTCTGCTAGGGGTATGTTTACATTCTTCGTCTTCAGAGTTATGCTCATTTGTTTATTTTATTGTTTTTTTTCGTTCTATTCTGTTTTTGTATGGGTTTCTGATTGACTGCTTACTTGTTTATGTCATATTCCATTATTATTTTTTCGTTTGCTCTTAAAAATTAATTAAGATCGTACTTTTTCATTCTGATTTGCTTCCAATTTCTCATGGATCGCATTTTGGATCCTTTATTTGTGTTATTTCCATTAATTTATTATAATTCTTTATCGGGGAACATCAACATATTTAATTTGTACTAGGTCAACCCAGTTCAGAATTTTATATTAAGCAAAGCCCTCTTCTCTGATATTCGATTATTTGCATACCCTGAAACTATTGACTTTTTGTTAAAATATCCTTTACGCAAGGAGAATTTTTTTTTAAAATTTGTTTCAAGTCATGCTACTTTGAATTCTTTCATGTGGTACTTACTATAGTTTGCAAGTTGCAGATATTTGAAATTACACAAATAAATCAAAATGGAAGCTAGAGAAGAGAAGTACACACAGGACAGAATAGTGAATAGAAAAGGAGAATCTGCTCTCAAAGCAAAGACAGGCAGATGGAAAACTAACCCTTTCATTCTTGGTATCTTACTTTTCTTACCAATAATTTCATTTTATTAAGTACAGTAATTTGTAACAATCATTGCTATCTAAAGCAAATGAATGTTGTGGAAGATTGGCCTACTATTGAATGAGCATGAATCCGGTGAACTATATGAAAGAGTATCTTAACAAAGGAAACAGTGTTGCTGCTAATGATATCACTACCTGGTCAGGCACTTGCTACTTTACTCCTTTGCTCGGTGCGTTTCTTGCTGACGCCTACCTTGGTTGATTCAAGACCATTTCCCTCTTCATGATGATTCACATCGCCGTAAGTCACTCGCAAAGAATCTGTTACTGTTATATTTTTTAATTCCTATGTAAATTGAACACCACCTGTGTAATTAATGGCCTAGGAAAGAGATTTACTATTGTTAAGATTAGATCCTTGCATATTTACATTGACATCTTTGTGGGTTGACTTGATAAGCTGGTGTTTATCTCTGTTATAATTTTGAACATTGTTGCTTCTACAATCGGTAATTTTTGAGGAGTTTACATGTAAGAGCTTCCACAGACTAGCTAAATTTAACAAGGTAAATATACTTTTGTCTTAAAATGATGGATAATTTATACATTCAAATGATAAAATTAGATTGATAAGTTTAGGTAGTTGTTTCTATCCACTACACTTGATTAGATAAATATAACTAGCAAAATTCGAAGAACCTAAGTTTGAGCGCCGTGGCTTGGTCTTGGACAGTGTAAAGATAAAATTATGTCCTAACATATAACACTAACTTGTGAAATAATAGCCACATTGTGGAATTTGTCAAAATGAGTGCAAATCTTGGCCGTCCAATTTATGATGCTATACTTAAATCAGTATATAATGATACTATATCATGATGATGTTTTGTGGTTAGCCTAGTTTAATCCGAGTGCAACCTTTTCAATTTTTATATGCAGAAAATGGGTATGGGAGGCGATGATGAGGACTTCGATGTAGATGCTGACCTTGAAGCTAACAAGGACGGTGGTTAGTGTCTATTTCCCACTCTGAAGGATTAAATGTTATATTGCTTTTGAAAAGTCCAATGTCACAGATTGTGGGATTCGTATATTATTTCTATATGCTAGCATCTTTTACCATTTGTTGTTAATATAGTTTGATGTAGGGAAAGTAATGAAAATTTGTGCAACCTATTCACTTACCAATTTGATTGAATACTTATGCAGAAGATGAGGAAATAGTTTACACCGGATACTTATGTAGAAGATGGAGTTAATATGGTCTGAAAGTACTGCAGGCCAACCATTTTTTACCGGTGAAGCATGAATTTTGTTTGGTCCTTTTTCAAGCAAATGTTCTTTGATTTCTTCTTTAATTCAGCTTGAACCACGCAGTAATATTTTTGAAACACAAATAAAGTTTTGTACTAGCAGCTGGTGCATGTGATATGTGGCTGTCGAGGATGTGAAGGTGCATTTAAAATTGCAGGATCTATCACCACAACAAAAATTCCATTTCACAACACTGAATAAATATAGTCAATGTATTTTAACAACATTTATCGTTATGTTGTTATATCCACAGTTGTCAAAGATGGGGTTATTTTTACAACATTTACTTAAATGTTGTATAAAACGTTGTAGAAAAGTTAACAATAACAAAATATAAATAGGGTGAAAAAACTAATAAATAATTGAAAAACTATTTACCATGTTTTTTGAATGTTATAAGATAGCCAATTACAACATATTTCAAATATTGTGACAAGTTTTTTTACGATAATATCTATATGTTGTAAATCTGCATTGTCAATGATTTTCGTATGTTGTAATTTTATTTCACCAACGTTAATCACCTGTTATAGAACCATCATTCACGTCTTTTGGTAAAAGTTGTGTATTACATTTATACAACTATTTTCGAATGTAATATTTTATATTTTAATCATATTTGTTCAACGTTGTAAATACTAACTAGACAATGTTGTTTAAATGTTAACCAAACTTCATTTACATCAGTTTTTGAATGTTGCAAAACAAAATTTGTACAACTATTTTTAACCGTTATATTTTGTATTACCACCATGATTGTGAATCATTGTAAATAAGTTTTCTACAACATTGCTTTAACATAAATAAAAATACATTTAATTCGTACGATAAACGTTGTGCATAAATATTTTACAACTAATAGAAAACATTGTATATAAATTATGTCAATAGTTTTCACATGTCGTATCTTATGTTTTAACGATATTTATAAAGTATCGTAGCAATGTGTTTATTACAGGCACAAACTGTTATTAAATGTCTATCTACAACTATGCACAAACATCGTAGAATATGTATATGTACCCATGCACGACAAAATTAATTAATCTATTAAATTTTAATGAGAAATAAGTACATGATACATACCACAATATGTTGGAACAACTAGTCATTTACTAATAGAAAAAACCATTACATGAGCCATCAAAAAGTATTGTGTGGTTTGGAAGGCATACATTATAAAAGAGAATCTAAATATAAATTAAAACAGAAATGCAACTACATTGAACAAAAATATGACAGCAACAAAAGCCTTCTTACTAGAAGCACCTTTATTCCTGCATTATATGCAACATAAAAGTTTAGTTAAACGCTGATTAGTGTAATGTACTGCGATAATAAAAAAACGAGGAGATAAACTATAGGAGAAAAAAAACAAGGTGACTATTGAGAATATCTATGTTAACTTGGCCACTTTCTACGAGCTTGGTCATGCTTCCAACATTTCTAATACATTTGCAAAAATAATCACTATGTAAAAAATAGTTTCCATGTTTGAATTTTACTCCACATGCAATTGTATTAAAACAAAATCGATAATATTATATATCAGTTTAGTATTTTGTGGGCTGCACTAACTGAGCATTGTTATATTGAAAACCAGAGCACACTGTTTAAGTACTACTATAATTTCACACGTCCATTTTTTCCGAAGTAATAATTTTCATATTGAAATTAGTTTATCATCCATTTTCTACGATGTTAATAAAATTTAAATCTATCATTTATCTTGTCTTTTTATGTTTCTTTCTAACTATTGTTTTTGGAAATCATTGATTCTAAAATAGCATTGCTTGAAACTTAAATCATATAACTGCTGCGCATCTTTAAGAGACACAATTTTGTATTTCAAGATTAGAAACATCAAACATCCCTCCCCTTTCAGGAAAATGAGTATTTCCTTCTTTCAATTTCAACTGTGTTTATTGCATGCCTTCTCTAAATACAAACATCACATGACCATTTACTTTTTTCTCTCTCCAAGTAGTTTTACTTATATTGGATTTTATAGTTTATAACAATCTTCTAGCAGTAATTTAAGTGCATACAAATTAACAAAAATTGCAAAACAGTTATTGAACATCGACCATTGCCGATTCTTACTTTAAAATCTTAAGGAATAAGTCAAGTTCCATTTTCAAGAGATAAATGCGTTCTAACAGATATACTTGTCAAATTGGGTTTACTTAACAAAACAAATCCTCACACTAACGATGCATGAAAATTTATTAGGTACACAGATGGAACATAACATTATCAAAGAGAGAGAAAGCAAATTACATGACCACATACAGAAAACAAATACAAACAATCCTAAGATAACCTTGAGTTAAGAGCCTAAATTCATGTACTGCAAAAAGATACTTTAAAAGAACATTTGCTGCTTTTGTAAGTCCCAACTGACCAGCTTTCATCTCTCCTTTTCCCTTATTTTTCAAGGTTGTATATGATGAGGTATAATTTGCTAAAAGATTATTTACCGACTTTAATTTATAATTCTGAGAATAATACCATAGTTGACAGAACAATAAAAACATTCAAAATAGGGAAAATTATCTCAAATTTGAGAACCATAAACATCTAAACTTTAATATATAGTTTACCCCACATGCTAAAGTTAATACAAAATAAACGTTTTAAACTGAACTCATTTCACATATTAAATGCAACCTAAATTATTTAACTAATACGACATGAATTTAAAGTAAATATCCCAAATTCATAAGGAATGATAGCTTAATGCATACTCATAACATCAACGTTAACAATAATGAAAACCAAATTTATTGACAAAAAAATATATGTTGGAAATTTATAAATTTACGTTACTGGCCAATAACTTCCTGTTGATCTTTATCAACATTCACTTACCCAAATTTCTACAAGTATCATGACTAGTATTGTTTTGATTTATTATTAATGATAATTAGAAATTTTTAGAAGAAAATACCGTAAATCATAATCAACGTATTATGATCAACCATTCACATAGCAATTATGGTAGCCTAAAATTTTCACATTTACATCGGAATACAATAAGGACTGCACCAGCTGAATCTGTACAAATTCAGATAGCTACTTTGAAAATCTTAAGAATAACCGAAGGAGAGAACACATTACTGGGTAGTAGACCAATTTCTTCAAGTAATATGTTGTTAAAATCTACATGCCTCCATCGGTTATTCTTTTTTTTTCCAACGCTTTTGTTCAGTTTTTGAAAAGCGATGGTGGATGAAAATTTCTGTTTAGAAGAAGAGCGGAAAAAACATGGGGAAATGAAGATAATGGCAACCATCTATGGGTTTTTTATTCAGGTGAATATAGCATTTTTTATAATTCTAAAATGAAAGTCGGGAAACTATTATAGGCTAACACGTGGAAGAAATATAAAGGTATGGTTTCTCCATCCTAATCCTAATTTAAATAATAGATCTGTAAATGAGTTAATTTAAAGATAATTCTCACATATATGGTTCGATGCAGCCAAAAGAAGTACAACTTTTTTTGGAAAAAACGAACAGTCTCCTTTGTAAAACCTCCTGGCAAAATACAATCACAAAATATATATGTACACGCTCAAAACATGATCGAATTCACAAAAAAATCCCAAAACATGTACCCAATGGGTATAATACCATATATATTCGATATCAGCATAAAAGCGTACCTTCTATTTGCAATTTCAGCGAGCTTACTAAATTTCAATGCAAATGCAAGCAATGAGCATCATAGAATAAATCAAAAGCTCTCGTGTACCCTTTCTGCAAACATTGTATAAGTTCATAAATAAAAGCATAACAATATACTTCTTACAATGAGTTATGTTATGGTTGGTTTTAACGTATCGAAATCACAATATCTCATATGTATTCATATCTAATTTTGAGCAATGATTCAATATGTGTCTTACTTATGTGCTATTGTGTGTAGAGATGATTTGGAAGACATCTCCATGTAGTGTTACTTATAAAATTTATAGTTGTTGATACACCTACTATATTATTCGATATGAGAAAATAGTTTTATGGGAATTGAATAGATTATCAGTTATAAGAACTTACAATGAAGAGGTCTTCAGCTTATATCAATATCCAGTTTTCCAACGGTCTACTACTGATATACTGCAAACCTACAAACATGAAACAAGGAATGCATTAGTATAAACAATAATAGCTATCATTGCCACATATAGGAAACAAAAAACTTAGCAATAAAAGATCACACGAGTCAACCTTTAACTTGTAATTTTTACTCTTAGTTGCCTTTTATAAAATACTAAAAGAGAACCATAAGATTAAGTCCACTAAAAGTTACATCTGCAAATTGACATTATTTAAATCATGTAAAATAAAATTAACAATAAAATAAAAGGAAATAATTTACAACTGTCATAATGAAGGTCTATGACATTATTAATGTATGAGACGTGAATGTTTGTATTGATGAGTGCTTGCATTGACATTATTAATCAAATAAAATGGACTTTCAATAAGAACATAATGCTTCCATTGATTAGTGAAAGGAATAATAATTGAACTTCAATTATATTCAGAATTGATTCTCTGGGAAAAGCAACTGAATTTACTCCAATAGGCAAATTGTTTCGACCGGACGTGGGCTCGGTAGGTGCTTTCATTCTTTACTTCTATTGTGTGCTGATAAAGGAACTAAGCTCTCGGTAAAATTAAAAGCCTGAACCGCCCAGAAGCAAGACATTTCAAATCGTATAAAGACAAATACAACTCCCCTAATTTCTTTCATTGGTTATGCAGCATCAGTTGACGATCATTCAGATAGAATAATGGCTTAAATGGGTAAATTTCATCGGCAATATAGATTATTTTTTGCTAAGAATTCTAATTAATAGCACCATCAGAATCTTTTTAGGTTAAGTTAAACTACTTGGTTCTCTAAGAACTCAACCATACATCCAAGGTAACAGTTTGATTGAATCGACTAAGGAACGCATTAGCATAAACAATAATAGCTATCGTTGCTACTTACAGGAAATAAAATACTTAACAGTAAAAGGTTTTTACTCTTAGTTGCCTCTTATAAAATACTTAATGATAAGTATAAGAATAAATCCACTAAAAGATCATCACTTTGATGATCCACAAAATTTGAATGGCAAATACAAGCAAAGAAAAAGATATGTACAGCCCTTAAGATGATAAAAATGGACAAGAGACTCTAGTAAATGCTAGAAAGATCATTGGAATAAAATGCTGCTGGATTCAAATGGTAGATTTGCTGCCTAACCCAGTGGATAACCTGCAAAAGGAGGACAAGTGACTAAAGAGAGAGGCTATAAGATAGACGTTCATAAGTGATATGCTGCAGCTGGGCTTAAGTGACAAAAGCTGTTGAAATATTGGTATCATATTGCATTTTTGTGTTACATGATTGGCATGCTGATAGAACATAGAGAAAAAACGATGCTGATCGGGAAAATTCAAATGTGATATATGAAGGAAAACACAATCTTAGGATATATAATGTGCCTAACGGATCTCAGAGGGAGCACGAGGCAGCTGGTTGGCCGTCCCGACTTATAAAAGTTGCAAAGGAAGTAATAGAAGGATGGCTTCCTAGAAGAGAAGATTCCTTTTGGAAACTGAATAAGGTTTATTTAGTTTTACGGTGCCAATTATTTAGTATAGTTCTATCCTTCTTCCTCCCACAACATGAATTTTATTCTTATTACTCAAAAAATATGCATAACTATACCAAATATGAATTTTACCATGAACTTTATCCTTCTTGCTCACAAAATATGCATAACTACAGCAAACTTGAATTTTACCATGAATTTTATCTTTAAAAAAAATTCACGAATTTTAATGCAACGCTAATATTGAACTTGATGCCAGAACCTACTAAGCAACAAATCTAGTGTTAAGTCAAACCAAAATTTGTATATATTTTTTTTGGGCTTTAAAACTTAGATCTTTGTATGTGTTCTTACTAATTTTGAGTGGTTTTTTAAATTCAAAATCAAATTAAAAAGCTGAAGTTGATTAAAAAAAATTTGCTTCACTAAAGTTGTAAATATATGGAATGTAAAAAGAAATGAAATATGAGGTAATATGGTTAAATTATTGGAGTGAAAGCAAATTTGATAATTTAACCTTTCTGTAAATTATTGAAGGTAGGTAATTCCAGGTGTAAGTGTAATTATCCAATTAAATGAAAATTGAGAAATGTGCAAGTTGTAATGGATACTACTAAATAGCTCAAAGTAGAACAAGTGTTTATTCTTGAAAAATTATGGATGGACAATGTGAATTGAGAATTGGAACGAACAATTGGAAAAGATGAATAAGTTTTCTTGACACCTAGTGAATGGTTGTCATCATACATGTAGTCAATAATCTTTTTTTTGGATCTCTATTACTGAATTAAATTAGAAATTCAATAATTATTGTTGTATGGCACAAGGTCGCATCTAGTGAATAGTTATTGACTTGTAGTTTTAGATAGGATGTATGCTAAAAAAAGAACCATTTAAGAGTCAGCGACAGATGCAAAATTGTGTCTGACAATTGTTTTTGCTAGGCTTTGCACAGAATGCAGCTGATAGACATTGTGTCCATTGTGGCGACCATATAATATTTGATTACCAAAAATATTCAAAATGACCCATTTGTTATTTTATTTCTTAGTATCTTAAACAAGCAGCAGTACGTTTCTTTTTCCCCACTTGAATATCTTTTCCATACAGGCTTATCTTTTCTGTGTAGGCTAAAGCAATGTTTGAGTTTTTGTTTTTCGGATAAGCTTAGATTTTATTAAAAGGAATCAGTTGCTCTTTTTACAACCTACCATGGTACTTCAGTACGGCATGTGAGAATGATTACACCGCATCATCTTCCAAGCGTTCTGTCAATAAATCCTTTCTGTGTCCCATACATCCTTAGGATGCTACACTTGTTTGACACCATCATCAATGTAGACACTCGAGCAGATACTTATCTGCATTACATATACCTTTCTATGTCCCATGCATCCCTAGGGTGCTAAACATGTACGATTAAATACATGTTGATCACTAATTTTAAATCAATATTAGTATAGACACTCAAGTGAGTGTGTTTGTATTGCAACAGATATTTAGCGCTTACCCAATTTATTGTTCGCGGTGAAATTCCGAGACTTACGGTAACTGGTTGACCTTGAAATGATTATTAATGGCATAAATTGAACAAAACCAAGTGCTCTTTGTTATTTAAAAAATTGTTTATTAAAATACAGAAGAATTAAGTGCTACGTGAGGCTTGAAATTGCTTGATGGCAGTCATTCACAGTCATTGCAACAAATTATATTGGCAGATAGAATTTAAGATTTAAAAAATGAAGTACTTGAAAATCAGTCAGTATTTAATTAATTTTACTGAAAACATAATTTGAATTGTTTGAGAAACCATCAACAGAAAAGAGATTAAATTCGAAGTTGCTAAGGGTTCTCACAATCTTCATTAATTTTTAAAACAAGACATGATATTACGGTCCTATGCATATATCGCCAAAGATTTACATATGTAAACATAAACTTTTTGAACTAGGATCTGTAAATATTGAAAAGTGTACAATAAGAAAGTGAAGTTGAATACGGTTCAAGTAAAGCGATGAACTGAGCAAATGAACCAAGCAGCTACCAAAGTTGCCAACGACATTTTTAAATAATTTCAACAAACTGCATAAGAAAATTAGATAAGCATATTAGAATCGCAAGTTACCTTCTGCCAAAATTGCAGCAAAATTGAGATGTGGGAAATGCAGTGGACTTGAGATGCGCGACAGAGCTTGAGCGACAGAGTTCAAAAGGTCATACCCGATGCGGCTGAGCTTATCGTTGTTCGCCTTGATTAGAGCTGCCGATGGTCGCCTCGATTGATTTTTGAGGCGGTGAGTTTGATGAAGAAAAAAATTAGGTCAAAATTTGGGGAAGACTGATTTGGAATGATAGCTGTGCTAAAATATTTTTTCAGGCTATATTTGTTTTTTTCATTTAACTTTTTTTTATAAGCAGTATAAAAGATAATTCATTTTATAAGTTTATCATTATACAGATTTGAGATAAAATAGTGTTTTATGTTTAAAAATTTTGGTTTCAGTAAAATTTATGAGATAAGATATATATTTAATTTATGTTACACGTCGGAATGAATAAAAATATATAGTCGTGACCACCATATAAATTTTGTTTACATGTTTACTAATACCATAGATTGTTTTGTTTTTATCAAATAGGCACTCAAATACAATTCGGTTGTTTTTCGTCATATGGCGATGAACAACCCTTAGAAATAAAAGTTGCATGATTATTTATCGCAGTACGGTAGTGAACAACCATTGAAAATCAAAGACGCATGGTCATTTAGGACCGAATAAAATATTGAATTTGGTGTTAAGTAGCATATAAAAATAGATATCTATTAAAAAAAATCTTGGTAACCAAAAGTATAATTTTGGATGCCAATAGTAGCACACTATTTTTTATCAATAAGAATAATTAATATATAATATCTGTTATAAATTCGTAGTTAAAAAAAATCAAATTTGTATTTCATGGGATTTTGTAATTTTTTTTTGAAATGGTACTTTATATACAACATGTCAGTGGGACAACGTAACACATATCAATAAACGTTTGAATCACGCTACGCAAGTTTCGAACTTGTGACCTCTCGCATCAAAGCCGAATCACTTAACCACTATAATTTTGTAATTTTTTTAATGTTACAAATTTGTGACCGACCATATATTGTATGATGATGATATTATTTATCACAAATATTAGCTTGATTTATGATGGCTTAGCCACTATATGTCATATATATCATTTAAGGTCGTTTTCCATCGTCTTGACCCCAAATTTTAGCTACGTTTCAAATCCATGATATATATGTATGTATGTATGTATGTATGTATGTATGTATGTATGTATAACTGATTTATTACGTTTTTTAAATGGCTTTTTATTGTGTCACAAGTACTTTTGTTGAGCGACAACCTTTCTATGTTAAAAAAACATCATACATCCGAGGAGATTCATAACAAATCTGCCATAGATTTTTCCATCAAAAATTATGCATCATATAACAGCTTTTTCTTATAGTGTTTGGAATATTGAAATTTTGGATAGAAGAGGCATCCGTAGCGAAATTCATGGTGGATGAGATGGAAGTGCCACTCTTTGGAAGTTTCAAACCCTAACTTTTTTTTAGTTAAGCGGACAATGCGTGAATGAGAAGATTTCAAAGACGGTGACTAAATTTAGCTGCATTTTTTCACATGGATAATATATTTTTGAATCTTCTTTTAATCTATCGAGTTTCCCCTTAGGGTGACCAAACTTTGGTTTAAACGAAATAAACCAACGAAATCTAATTGTAAATTAAGTTTTTTTAGAATTAAGTTTGTTAGTCAACCTATAAATTAATTTATCAATTAAAGCAAATTAACTGAACTTTTGTCACATTGTCAAACTTTTTAATAATAAGAGTGGTACTCTATTCAAGCAGGGCACTATTTTGATGTCTCGGGGTTCGAACTCGTGATCTTCATAGAGCATCATATCACTAATCAATCATCTATGTCACATTGTCAAAAATAATGTTTAATAATTTTTAGGTTAATTTAGTAATATATAAAAATAAATTATATATAACATAATTATATTAATACTAATGAAAACACATCTATTATGAAAGGGTGTATTCAAATGGACCATTGTTTTGGCTAAGCAGAACAAACTATAAAGGGTGCATTTTTAAGAAGTTTGAAGTCCATATCACTTTGGTATATTTTACAATGGTTAAATAGTAAAAATATGATTTTCTTTGTTGTTCTAATCCAGCGGTACTTTATTTGTGATAGTTAGACGTTGACTGAATTACTATAGAACGTGTTATTTCAGTTTGGTATACTTGTGTTTGTGATGTGTGAAAGCGTCGTCGAGTGTTTGAAAATTGAATTTACTTACTATAAATCTATTTTTACCGTTGTGATGTGCGTGGAAGGTGTTTACAAAAAGACGTGGAGGATAGGCAGTGGTAGGTGAAAGTTGGTTAAGCACCTCGTTAGGATGAACCACAAAATAGGTCTAACATATAGGTTCGGTGTTGGAAGTTTGGTCATACGTGTGAAATCCAAGAGACGTAGAGTCTCGCTCTTGTAAAACTAACAAATTGCCTGAGCAAAACATTTGAATTTCAATACAAAAGGGTTCGATGATAGAGTGGTTTGACCTTGTGTTCAGGGTAGTCGTACCAATCCGAAGCATGGTGATCTAGCATGAGGAAATGCAATATTCCACAATATACAACGAGATTTTTTTGATGATATCCCATTTGGAGCGAAGTCCAAAGCCATGTAAATTTATGACATGGATTTGGTATATTCCACGCGTCGAGAATGGGAAAACAAGGTGATTAAGTTGATAAGCACCAATTCAGATCCTTTTCATTGAGGTGCACCTTATCGAAAGTAAGTAGATCTAGATCTAACAGGTTAAAGTGATGGAAAACAAAAAATATAGTGATTCAGGAAATTCTTCCGCCTATGTCCACTTTAGGGTTGTTACGGTTGAACCATCAATCACTCAACCATTTCAACCATTCATGCGGTTACCGTCTATAATTGTAACGGTTATGAATGGTTGAAGAATAATCCCGGTTAAGCATACCAACCATACATGATTGTTTTGTATAATATTTAATATTAAAGTATAAAAATTAGTAATTTAAGTTAAAGAAATTGCTTGTACATTAATAATACACGCCTTCATAAACTAATAACATGTGCATGCATGGTCATTTTATAAACAAATAAATAAGTTTGCAAAAAACAGTTAGAGCTCTATGAATTTATCATCAATAATGCATATAATTGAAAATATATGTATAAGATGCCTCAAAAATGAAATATGACGGTTAACCATCATAGACGGTTACGATAATGATTATAAGAATTTATATCCGTCAATAACGGTTATGGTTACGGTTGGTGGCAATAACGATAGTTACTGCAATCGTAACACCCCTAGTCCACTAATAACATGTCAGCACATTCACTCAACGTCACTTCAGTTGACGGCTGACACTTCTTCAATCCTTCTCAACGAACGACACATCAAACAAGGTTGGCTCAGACGTGACCCGTCCTTAGCTTGACTTTAATACAGCCGCCTCCGATCAGCAATGTAAAAAGTCAGACAAGTATTGCTTATTCCACGAGTTAAATGGTCATAACACAAATGATTGCAGACACTTGAAGGATGAAGTTGAATGGCATATCCGGAATGGTCTACTATCATAGTATGTGAAAAGGAGAGCAACAACGATGGAACGGCCACCACCTACATCCACTGATGACGCCTCAGGATCGAGACAACAACTTGTCATCAATTGATTGGTGTAATGACGAATAAGTAGCAAACTCCACACCAATGCAGATAAGTCTTTTACACATGTACAGGACCGCGAACGATCCTTAGGCATGCTCTGATATGACTTCTAATTGCATCGGTGTAGGTGTTTGCACTTGGACGTCCCTGTTTTACTTTTGTTTTCTGTTTCTCATGTTTAGACTTGATTCTGTTTGACATTTCTGCCAAAAACTTATTTTCAATGAAAAATGCTACTTTTGATCCCATAACGGCTAAGCCACTTACACATGTACGGGATCGCGAACGGTCCCTAGGCATGCTCTGAGTTGGTGATAAACCGTCGCAACAAACAATCCAGAAACTCACCCGAGCGTGAAATCTGGTATTGATGATGCTAAGTCCCCCCCCGGGCACATATAAACTCGACCACGAACGGTCACAACTCGCCTCGAACGGCACCCCTCACCACACATGACTCGATCGCGAATGGTTGTCATTTGCAGTCATACAAAAATGCTTGATCGCGAACGGTCGCATTCCACCACAAATGACTCGATCACGAATGGTCGTCATTTGCAGTCATATAAAAATGCTTGATCGCGAACGGCCGCATTCCACCTCAAATGGCTCGATCGCGAACGGTCGTCATTTGAGGTCACATAAAAATGCTTGATCGCGAACGGCCGCATTCCACCTCAAATGGCTCGATCGCGAACGGTCGTCATTTGTCATTTGAGGTCACACAAAAATGCTAGATCGCGAACGGTCGCATTCCACCTCAAATGGCTTGATCGCGAACGGTCGTCATTTTGAGGTCATACAAAAAATGCTAGATCGCGAACGGTCACATTTCACCTCAAATGGCTCGATCGCGAACGGTCGTCATTTGATGTCATATAAGATTGTCAAACTCTTTGCAGGTTGTACCACAGATCATCAACAGGATATGAACGTCCAGCTTATGGCATTACAAAACACACATTCCTATTACAAGGCATGTTTTGGGGGGCAAGTGTTAACCCCTCTCTGAACGGCGACTTAATGAATCAAGGAAAGCAAGCGACCTAACGAGATTAAAGGGCGACCTACGACTTACAGCATTCAACAAGCTAACACTGCCATGATCCGGCGACCTACGACTTAACTATTCCCTGCGACCTACGACCTATAGCATCTGGCTTACACGACTCAACGACTTAAGAAGCTACGCGACTTAACGACCTAAAGCATAGAGCGGCTCAACATGGCGCGACCTAACTTCCTAGCGACCTAACTCCCTAGCTTCCTAACGACTTAATGAGAAATCCAAAATTTTAGTTTTGAAAATTTTATAATTTGATATGAGAAATTTGGTTTAAAAAGTTGAAGCTTTAGTTTTGGACTAAAAATTCCAATCTGGAATTTGAAAATACGAAAACGAAAATTATGAAACCTAAAAAATTTAAATTTTGAAACTTAAAATTTTGATAATTCAAAAATTCTAAATTTGAATTTTCAATCGATGAATTTAAAACTTCAAAATTTTAAAAGTTGTAGTTGAAAATTTACATAAAAAATTGAAAATTTTAAAATTGAAAATTTTAAATTAGAAAATTTGATGATTTAAATTTGAGATTGAGCATAATTTAAATATTTAATCCACCATTGTTTAGTACAATTCAATCATTAAATTTGTGTATCGCTCCCATAATATAAATATAAATATATTAATATTCAGGATTTATGATTTTTGGGCATGTTTGGTTGTGGCTTAACAAATTTTTATATTTTGGCGGTAAATGTTTCAGCCAAAACCAATAACTTCGTGGAGAGCATCTCCATTACAATTAAAGCGGTAGATTTTGGCGCGTTCTGGATGCATAAATGACATTTAATTCGGCCACTTAATCATATTCTCTCTGTTCCTAATATATAGTTCGCTTTCCCCAAATTGAACCCCGCAAACGTTCATAAGGTATGCTTTATCTCTCGTCCAACTCCAGGCGCAAAGTTGGTAAATCTTTTTATAATTTCTTCACGGTTTATGGGTTAGTCTTGATGTTAATTTCTGACTGTAGTTTATCATGTTTATTTTTTTTCAAGGCTTACGATTGATTTTTATGCTTTACCTAAAGGTTTATGGTTAATCTTTGCGAGAATCATCGTGAATTTTGATAGTTGGTTTCAAAGTTTAGCAAAATTCTTTTGTTTGATTCAATTCCTGTGTTGAAAGTTAGTTGTTTTCCATCACAATTTCCTCAGATTTTGAGTTAGGAAAGTAAAATAGTTTTCTTATTCGTATTTGAATTGTTCAGAATTTTTTATTTAATTCAACTTAATCTTCTAAACAGTTTTATGTATATACTGTCGTATCTTTGCACTTCAAAATTATTTGGGTTTAAGGGACTAGATTTTGAGTTCCAATGGTTTTTGTTTTATAGTTTACCACACTGTAATAGGAAATATTTTATGTTAAGTATCAACACATACAAATTAGACTTCGATATAGTTCTGTTGTATATTGTAGACTGTTAACGAGTTGCATGTTCATATTTGATAATCGTTAGTAATTATACTGTTCAATGGTTGCTAGGTTAATATTCAAGTCTTTGATAAATTTTCAGTTGCCATAATTCTTAAGATATTTCTTATGAAATCTTCTGTTAACATGGGAAAAAACTGTTTCAAGAGTGATTTCCTTGATTAAGGATAGCATCTGCCATGCAAAAGCATATGAAGATAACTTCAGTTTCAAAATGTTAACTTTTATTTTTCTTACACATTAATGATACAAAAATTATGATGTTTAAAGCATCCGAAAAGGATAACTCGTTCATCAAAAAGATTGCAACCTTCAGCTGTAGGCAATATTGGAGTCCAGGAGGGTGACAACCAAGATTTGTACTTAGAAGCCTCACTTGAAGCAAGATATATAAACAACACAACTTCAGTTTGTTAATTTATGTTTTTTTTTGTATTCAAAGTTTATTCAATAACTGTTGTTACAGAAATAAAAAAATACTGGAAAGCGGACGAAAAGACCACGGCCTTTGCTTTCAAGTTCAACTCTGGTTGATGATGATAATATTCACAAGTCCAGTTTAAATGGTTCACCATTGGCAGATGACACACCGGAAGAAAATAACCATAACAACAAAGATAACAACTTTGAAGTCAAAAAGTTGAACAGAAAAAGGAAAGATATCTAGCATGACAACAAGTTGAAGGAGTCGACTCTGTGTAAAATATGGGTTTCCAACTTGTAAGTTTATTTCTTCTTCTTCTTTATCTTTAATGTTGTTAAATGTATTCACTTTATGTACTTGTTTGCTAAATGGACTAATGTGTGATCTACGATTCATCTTGAAACAATAAAATGCTTTTATGGCATTAGTCCCTTATGTTGGGTCCTGTATTTATGGTTGTATTCTACTTGAAGATATGATGTTTTGTTATTAAAATCACAATATATACTGTCATTTTTTTACATGAACATATCTTCCTATTACGTACATCAATATTCCATGCTGTAGTGGTATATCACCATATGTTAGGACAAAGAGTTTCTATGTTTATTTTTTGGCAATTTATTAGAGGTTCGGTTTTATAGTTTTCACTTATAGCATATCGAGTCTACACTTGAGGGTTGCACAAATGGCCGAACCTGGTATAACACATTCATTTTTACACTCTTCGCGAGTAGGATTGCCTTCTGTTACTTCTAATTTTCTTTCCTACCCACCTGAAATTAAAAAAAAAAAATCCAAAAATACAGAAAACAATGGAACTCTTTCTTCCACAAACAGACACCAAACTAGTGTCACATCTTATCCTTTGCAATTATCTTGCACTGAAACCACCTGTTTCTTTGTAACCCATTAGAGCCCGTATAGCAGTACACAGACTTGTGGTCTTGTAAATTCTGTTAAGATCTCATAGGACTGGTTGGAGCTGCAGACTCATTCAGCAAGTTAGAACGAGTCTCACTTATCTTGTTGTACTTAAGGTTTGAATAAGTGTTCCTGTAGAATAGGGACATGCTGTTATTTGCTTCTTGTTTATTTGCTATATTAGTTATAGCCGTTGTAGCTTGTAAAGGCTATATATATGCCTGCATCTTTTTCTTGAAATAAGAATACTGTTTTTACTTTGCATACAGATTTATCAATTGGTATCAGAGCCAGATTGAGAGAATTTAGAGGCAGCAGATCTCTAATAGTTGTGACTAGGTTAAACGATAGCAGATCGTTTACCGAAGAAGAAGAATAAAGATTGCAGATCGGAGATAGCAGAAGGAATAATGGCCTCAGCTGACAAATTTGTTCAACCTGCCATTCCAAAATTCGATGGTCACTTTGACCATTGGTCTATGTTAATGGAAAATTTCCTGAGGAGTAAGGAAATGTGGAGCCTGGTTGAAGAAGGAGTACCTGCACCACCTATTGGCACGTCTACTGCAAGTGATGCTCAAAGAAAGGTGTCAGATGAAGCTAAACTCAAAGACTTGAAGGTCAAAAACTTTCTCTTCCAATCCATTGATAGAGAAATACTCGAGACAATTCTGGACAAGAGCTCATCTAAGGCCATATGGGATTCGATGAGGCAAAAATACGAAGGATCAACAAAAGTAAAGAGGGCACAACTTCAAGCCCTAAGGAAGGAATATGAGCTACTAGCAATGAAGGAGGGAGAACGCATTGATGCATACATTGCCAGGACCCTCATCATTGTCAACAAGATGAAGGCAAATGGAGAGGTACTAACACCAAATGTAGTGGTTTCAAAAATACTTCGTTCCTTAACTCCAAAGTTTAATTATGTTGTATGCTCGATTGAGCAATCTAATAATTTGGATGTTATGACTGTTGATGAGCTACATGGTAGTCTCTTGGTTCAAGAGCAAAGACTGTTAGGTCAGCAAGAGGATGAGCAGGTTTTGACAGTTGGTGAAGGTAAGAGTGAAGGGCAGTGGTCTGGTAATAGAGGAAGAAGGGAATACAGAGGTGGCTCTAGAGGAAGAGGAAGAGGACAAGGAAGAGGACAAGGTAGAGGATCCTTCAACAAAGCTCTTGTAGAATGCTACAGATGCCATAAGCTGGGTCATTTTCAATATGACTGTCCTGAGTGGAACAAACAAGCTCAGTATGCAGAACTTGATGATGACGAGGAGATGGTGCTCATGACCTACGTTGAAAAAGAACAAGCTAACAGGGAGCAAGTCTGGTTCATTGATTCAGGGTGTAGTAACCATATGAGTGGAGACAAGTCTTGGTTCAGTGATCTCGATGAAAAATTTAGACATTCAGTGAAGCTTGGCAACAATGCAAGAATGAGAGTCATGGGGAAAGGAAATGTCAGATTTCAAGTGAATGGCGCAACGCAGATCATAACAAACGTGTATTATATTCCTGAGTTGATGAGCAACCTACTAAGTGTAGGTCAACTACAAGAAAGAGGAGTGGCAATACTGATTCAGGCAGGATCTTGCAAGATTTACCATCCTGAGAAGGGACTAATTCTTAAGAGCAAGATGAGCACAAATAGGATGTTCATTCTCATTGCAACTGTGCTGCCAAAGGTAACCTCCTGCTTTAATACAATTATTGAGGACTCTACACACCTGTGGCACTGCAGGTATGGTCATCTAAATTACAAAGGATTAAGGACCTTGAAGTTTAAGGGAATGGTGGAAGGTCTACCTGACATTAAAGCTCCAAGCAAGCACTGTCAAGATTGCATATTGGGAAAGCAGCAAAGAGAAGTTTTTCCGAAGAGGAGTTTGTGGAGGGCAGCTCACAAGCTTCAACTTGTTCACTCAGACCTTTGTGGTCCAATCTCACCCGAGTCCAGCACAAAAAAGAGGTACATTGCAACTTTCATAGATGATTTTTCTAGAAAATGTTGGATATATTTTCTACATGATAAGACACAGGTCCTCAGTATCTTTAAGAAGTTCAAAGCGTTGGTGGAGAAGGAGTCAGGCCTATCAATTATGTGCCTTAGAACAGATCGAGGTGGAGAGTTTAACTCTCAAGAATTCAATGAATATTGCAGTTCCCAAGGAATTAAAAGACAACTGACAGCAGCCTACACTCCTCAGCAGAATGGTGTAGCTGAAAGGAAGAACAGGACTATATTGAATATGGTCCGATGTATGTTGTTTGGAAAGGGTGTTCCTAAGAAGTACTGGCCTGAAGCTGCCTCCTGGACCATTCATCTGTTGAACCGAAGTCCAACTCTTGCTGTAAAAGATGCTACTCCCGAAGAAGCATGGTCTGATAGGAAGCCTGAAGTTCACTACCTCAAAATCTTTGGCTGCATAGCATATGCACATATACCTAAACAGAAGAGAAAGAAACTGGATGACAAGAGTGTCAAGTGTGTGATGTTCGGTGTTAGTGATGAATCTAAGGCTTATCGACTGTATGATCCAGATGGTGATCGAATCATTATCAGTAGGGACGTGTTATTTGAGGAAGACGAGCAATGGGACTGGAACTCTGATGGAAGCAACAAGGATCAGACATTACAGTGGAATGATGATGAAGATTTTCAGGAAACTGAACATACCAATCGTGTGAGAATTGAGCCTGAAACTGTAGCCGATCATAGTAGCCCTAGTAGCACAGATAGTTCAAGTCACAGAGATACTGATGATATAAATCATGAAGGAAGAGTTCGAGGTCCACCATTCTGGATGAAAGACTACATCAGCGGTGAAGGTCTATCTGAGGAAGACGATGTTAATCAACTAGCCTTGTTCACTTCATTAGCAGATCCGAGCAACTATGATCAAGCCTGCAAAGAAATGAAATGGAAGCATGCTATGAAGTTGGAGATGGAAGCTATTGAAAACAACCAGACATGGGAACTGTGTGATCTTCCTGAAGGAGCCAAAGCCATTGGAGTTAAGTGGCTCTACAAAACAAAATTGAATGAGAATGGAGAGATAGACAAATGTAAGGCTCGTCTTGTTGCGAAAGGCTATGCACAAGAGTATGGTATAGATTATACAGAGGTGTTTGCCCCCGTAGCAAGGTGGGACACTATCAGATCGATACTTGCACTCGCAGCTCAGAAAGGGTATAAGGTGTATCAGCTTGACGTGAAATCAGCATTTCTGCATGGAGAAATATCTGAAACTGTGTATGTAGAGCAGCCTCAAGGCTATGTGATTCCTGGATGTGAGAAGAAGGTGTATAAATTGAAGAAGGCGCTTTATGGCTTGAAGCAAGCGCCTCGTGCATGGTATAGTAGGATTGAAACCTACTTCAGGAAATCAGGTTTTTTAAAGTGTCCATATGAGCATACGTTGTTTCTAAAGAATGATCAGGCAGGTAATGTGCTAATTGTGTCACTCTATGTAGATGATTTAATTGTGACAGGAAATAAGACATCCATGATTGAAGAATTCAAGCTCTCCATGAGATCAGAATTTGCTATGTCAGATCTTGGCAAGATGAAATACTTCCTTGGTGTGGAAGTAATTCAGAAGGAGTCTGGCATCTTTATGTGTCAGCGCAAGTATGCTCGTGAAATACTTGAGAGGTTTAAACTGGAATCTTGCAATCCAGTTCGTAACCCTATTGTCCCTGGAGTAAAACTTGTGAAGGAAGAATCAGGAAAGCGAGCAGATGCATATATGTACAAACAGATGGTTGGCTGCCTGATGTACATGGCAGCAACTCGTCCTGATCTCATGTATGTTATCAGTTTGGTTAGTAAGTTCATGGAGAATCCGGTAGAAGCTCATATGCAGGCCGTGAAACGTGTATTTCGTTACATCAAAGGCACTATGGAGTATGGCATATGGTACAAAAGGGATGGAAACAAGACTCTAATCGCATTCGCTGATTCTGATTATGCTGGAGATGTTGAGAGTAGAAGGAGTACTTCTGGTTATGCAATGTTGTTATCTGGTGCAGCAGTCTCATGGTCATCCAAAAAACAGCCTATTGTTACACTCTCAACTACAGAGGCAGAGTTTGTCTCGTCAGCAGCATGTGCATGTCAGGTGATTTGGTTGCGCAGGATACTAGAAAGCATTGGCTTTGCTCAAGAAACAGGTACTATCATTTACTGTGATAATATGTCAACAATCAAGCTTTCAAGGAATCCTGTTCTGCACAAGAGAAGCAAGCACATTGATGTTAGATTTCACTTCCTGCGTGATCTTGTGAATGAAGGAATAGTCAAATTGATATACTGTAGTACCGAAGAACAAGTGGCTGATATAATGACTAAGCCTTTAAAGCTTGACACTTATGAGAAGTTGAGAGGTATGCTCGGAGTATGTTCTGTAACTAAAGTAAACTGAAGTTGGGAACTTTCAGTTTAAGGGAGGATGTGTTAAGATCTCATAGGACTGGTTGGAGCTGCAGACTCATTCAGCAAGTTAGAACGAGTCTCACTTATCTTGTTGTACTTAAGGTTTGAATAAGTGTTCCTGTAGAATAGGGACATGCTGTTATTTGCTTCTTGTTTATTTGCTATATTAGTTATAGCCGTTGTAGCTTGTAAAGGCTATATATATGCCTGCATCTTTTTCTTGAAATAAGAATACTGTTTTTACTTTGCATACAGATTTATCAAATTCATTGTAAATTGTAGGTTTTGGAATCTAATAAAATAAATACAAAATGAACAACTACATGTGAAGAGCAAAAATTCTGCCATCCATTTAGGAATATGAACAATCCCTATGTGCATACCATATGAATGAATGAATTTACCTACAGTGCTCCCCTATGAGGTAACTATTTCTAATACCATAACTACTAAGATAAATTATCATATCCGTACCATTTAATAATTTGTGGTTTAAGCTATGGAACCCAGGTTTACTGGATACTTTACTTGTCTCGTTGGACATTTGTAATCCCCATTAGCATTACAAAAAACTTTTCTCATAGTTGACATCCCATTAAATTTTCCATTATTTTGTTTTATGTTTATTAGCGTCAAAATTGGTCACTAACACCTGAATGTAAATGAAAGCACCAACTAACAGTCACAACTCATAGATAGAGTATATGTAGAGAGTAATAACGTGAAGAACAGTAAAAATTAAAAAAAAAGCAGTAAAAAACAACAAGTTTTATAGTGGTTCGGCTAATTCCGGTCTATGTCCACTCCAGAAGTTTCATTTTTATTGCTGTAATAGTCGATTACAGTTACAAAGTGACAGAGTAGCCTTAGCCTTAGAAAAGAGAAAGTGACAGAGCAGAAAGGAAGTTCCCTTTTCTGAACCCCCACATGTTGTATTTATAGACAAAACCAGGTTGTTGGGCCTCATGAGTAACTTGGGCCCACCAAGGCCATAGTAGAACCCTACTTCACCATGCCGACCGACCCTGAACAGCTGACATGCCGAACGGAAGTTATCCGGGTATTGACTCGAAGCGAGCCTATCCGAAACTCGAAGCAGACTAGTCCAGAACTCGAAGCAGACTAGCGCCGAACCATGTATTGATGCCGACCCATGTCAGCATATAGCCAATGCTGAGCCACTTTGCCGAACCGTAACGCCGAGCCACAATGCCGAGCCATCCTCACCTCATCACGATGCCGAGCGACGTTCAATGTCGAGCGACGTACGATGCCGGGCGAGGTACGATGTCGAATGACTTCCAATGCCAAGCGAGGTATGATGTCGAACGACTTCCAATGCCGAGCGACGTACGATGCCGAGCGACGTACGATGTCGAACGACTTCCAATGCCAAGCGACTTCCAATGCCGACCCATCCGAATGCCGGGCCACCATCAAGTGCCGAACCATGCAAATGCCGAGCGACCATCGAGTGCCGAACCACCCAAATGCCGGGCGACCATCAAGTGCCGAACCACCCAAATGCCGAGCGACATTTGCCAACCTACCTAGGCCGAGCCATGCATATTGAACCATCCCTGACTGACTGTCTATCCATCCAGTTGACTAAATCCGTCATGAACCAACCTCGACGAACGAGTAATCAATTTAGTTAAGTCCGCCAATCTACGGCCTTGCCAAAAGGTGGGTTAACAATGTTTATTATCTTTCATATGCCCCGTGCATTGGGGATTATACAGTTTAGTTTTTGAATTTCTTATTGTATTGAAATCTATTTTTTGTTTGCACAATTTTGCCTTTGGTTTTTTAAACTTCATCCGAGTAAATTTAGTTTTGGCATTTCCATTAGATAAGAAATCTTTAATTTTTTAACTTGAGATTTATGTCGGTGTGATATGAGGAAGTATTTAAACAAACAATAATAATATTAGTAATACAGAAGAAACCTTGTTATTCGAGATTCATGATAGTGTGATATAACGAAGTGTACTGAATTTTTTTTGTTATTAGTTTATTTGAGTTTTTTATGCTGTAAGTATGAAGAATTTTCTAATTAATTGACTATTTTTACAAAGTGCATACAGCCATATAGATGATAAGGTGATACTGTAAATTCCCGGGAAATAGAATTTGATACTATGTTAGAAGCAACGGACGAAGGAAGAAACAACCAAATCGTATCCGATAACAAAAAAAAAACATGAACAGAAATCTGCAGTGCAGCGTTTTGGTAGAAATAACCAGGTATATATTTTATGAGATGACAAAACTTTCAATGTATTAGTATTTTACTTGAAATCATTTTATTACAAATTGGTAGGAGATATGCAAAATATAATAACATTTATGCTCAGGTTTTAAATGACAAACAATCAAAGAATTGGAGACTATGTTGTAGCAATGATCAATTGGGGTTCATTGTTGCTTTATCAATATCAACAAGCAAAGAAACAAACGACAATTCATTAGCCTACTCGATATTTGTTTCAGGCGTTTCAGATAAACAGCGGTCTGCTAGTACAACAACCCCCTTTCAACCTTAATGCCCTTATCTTCTAGTTCAGAATGCTCTCTGTGTCCAAGAAGCTGCAATCAGTCACGCTGCTATCTCATCAACGGGCTCACTTATAAACTCTGATATTCCTGGTCATTAGTTTTTTCAGTTACATGGACCATTGTTTTTGCTAGTTACGGAAATTGTTTTGTTAGTATACAGTTAACAATGTTAATTAAATTGCATGAAACCTTATCATTTTTTATTCCAAAACAACTGTAACTTTCTGTGTGATTGTAGTTTTGAAGAAAAGCAGGAGCAGCCTACCAACAGCAAAGACCTAACCAAAGACATCCAAGTGACAAAGAAGATCATTTTACAGTCAGATAAATAAAAGGGGTCAGAGTATATTGTATGACATTTTTATGGTGATTTTTTTGCTATTGTTGTGTGCATTTCTACCACCGAACCAAAAGGCAAGAACCAACTCTCATCCGGTCTCCCACCGAACCAACTCTCATCCGGTCTCCCACCAAACCAACTCACATCCGGTCTCCCACCGAATCAACCCACATCCGGTCTCCCACCGAACCAACTCTCATCCGGCCTCGCCAACCCAACCACCGGACCAACCTCACCGAACCAAACCCCCGGACCAAGCATTACCGGTCCACACCATCGCACTCCTACCACCGAACCATGGAATGCCGAACCAAGGTGTGCCAGGCCAGATTGCATCAGCCCAGGCCCACCAGCAGCTATATACATCCAAGACTCCTGCCCCCAACCTCACTCTATAAATAGAGGGGCAGGGGTACAACAATGGGGACAAGTTTGAGAGCTCAAGCACGGAAGGAACTTTCAAACAACTTTCTTTTACTTGTATTAAAGCTTTGTACTTGTAATCAAAAGAAGAGAAGAGAAATAACATATAAAGTGGACGTAGGCACATTCTGGTTGAACCATTATAAATTTGCGTGTCTTTTTACAGTTTAGCCCCTGCTTTTCATATATTTGCGTAAATTACTCAAATCGCTAAGAACAACATAAGATCCACTAAATCATACAACTTTGAGGTGTTTGTCCATTTTTTGTGCAAACATTTTTGGTGCTTTCACTGAGAGAATAGAAACTCGAAGCTTCAGCTTCATCTACTTAACGAGTTTTCCTAACAGCATCGTCCGCCACTTGGAAAACATGCCTCCCAAACAGAGAAAAGATGTTAACAAAGGAAAAAACATCGCATCCAGTAGCCTTCCTGATCCAGCTGCCGCGAATCAAGTAAATCGTCCTCCTCCAGCAACGGCAACAAATGAAGGACAGGCTAACCCAACCACTCCTGCCACAGAACAGCCTGCAGCAATTACTAGGGCAGATTTGGACAGAGTTGTTGTTGAAGTAACTAACCGCTTCACGTCCCAGCAGGAAGCCTTGGTGGACCATCTCATGTCACGCTTGAGGGACGCTGAAGAATCCAACCGCAACACTGAATCATGGGGCGAGTCCCAGTCTGGAGGATCTCAGAGACAGCAAAGATCTTCCTTCTTCGAAGGAGCTAACGGCAGGAGTAGCCGTGGTAGGAGCCGAGACCGAGCCCAGCCCGAAGTTAGGCCTGAGGAAACGTTTGGTGCCGAACCCAACGGGGAAGGTACCGGGCGAAGGTCAACTGCAGCTGAGCCTGTCATGCTGCCTAACCACAGAAACACCAGTGAACGGGGCCGAGCTAGAGTTCAGCCCGAAGTTGGACCCGAGGAAGTGCTTAGATCAGAACCCAACAGGGGAAGATCAAGGCAAGGGCCAACTGTAGCTGACCCAAGCATGCTCCGAGAAGATCAAAGGCAGCCACTGGAAAATATGAGGAATGATAGACGATACCATCCCTACAGGTTGTCTGGACGGAATCAACCCCACAGAACAGAACCAAACTCATTTCTGTCCGCTCCAAATTCTGATGAAAGGATGGCGCGCTTATTCAGAGAGTGTGTCCAACGGGAGCAAAGAGATCGAGGGATAGGCGCTAGGGTAACCAGCCCTTTCGCCCGCAATATCGAAATTGCTATCACCCCCCGAGAATGGAAGATGCCAATAATGGAACCCTACAAAGGAACCTCCGATCCCGTTGTACACTTACAGAGGTACACGCAGCATATGCTCATGAGTGGAGCAACAGAGGGAGTACTGTGCAAATGCTTCCCGCTCTTCTTAGCAGATCTTGCTACCTCCTGGTTCTGTCATCTACCCCAAGGATCCATCAGCTCATGGGAAATGTTGAAAGAAAAATTCATCAGTCAGTTCCGCATTCATGTGGAGCAACCTAAGGACGCTTATTCCTTATCCAGCGTCAAACAGAAACCTGGAGAAAAGCTGCAGCAATACCTAACCAGATTCAACGCCGCAGCAGCCGCAGTTCAAGATGCCGATGAGAAGCTTATCCTAATGGCCCTCTGCAGTGGGGTGCATCCGGACACTAAATTTGCTAGAAGATTGACAAAAGAAAAACCAGCTACTTTACCCGATTTCTTCCATGAAGCCGGGAAATACATGAGGCTTGAGGATGCTGCCATTGAGGGGCAGTCAGGACAGCAAAGTAAGACGACCCATGGCAACGCCCTTGCTGTGGCGAGGGACGTTCGAAGAAATGATTCCAGAGACAATGCTGGGGGCAAGAAAGTAGAAAAACGCCTATATCGGCCAGGACCAAGATTCGACTCTTACACCCCTTTGAACGAGACCGTCGAAAATATCTTCCTTGCCACCCAAGGCGAAGTTAGATACAAACGCCCACCATACAAGAAGGAATCAGATAGCACACAGAAATCTGGAAAATTCTGCCGCTTCCACGAATCCCACGGACATGATACCAACGAATGCCATCATCTCCGAGATCTGATTGAGGAACACATCAGAAGAAAGAAACTGGAACGCTATGTAAAAAGTCAAGACAGGACTCCAGCTCCTGCCAATGAAAACCCAAGGCTACCCTCACCAGGGACCGGCAGAGGCGACCGCAACGCTAGCAGCTCTAGTCAAGAGAAGATAGTGGTCCATACCATCTCAGGAGGTCTGCACATCGTAGACAGAAGTTGGAAAGAGATGGAAAGATATGGGAAGTCGCTTAGAGACAATAGAGACTGTGTCAATACGGTTATAGAAGAGCGCCACCCAAAGTGGAAAGAAAATGATGACATCACATTCAGTAAACGCGACCTAGAAGGAAGACAGTACCCTCACATGGATCCCATGGTTATCTCTGCCCGACTCGGTCCCGCCGAAGTTTACCGAATCCTGGTAGACACTGGAAGCTTTGTAAATATCCTGTTCAAACACGCATTCGACAAAATGAGGCTATCAATGAAGGATGTATCTTCCTGCGATAAACCGCTACACGGTTTCACTGGAGATGCGAAAATGCCCATCGGGCAGCTGGACCTCTTCGTTGAAATTGGAAGCCATCCCCGCTCCGTTGTAAGGAAACAGACGTTTGTGCTGATAGAAAACCATTCGGCCTACAACGCCTTCCTAGGAAGACCAGCCCTATCTGACTTCCAGATTGTCCTAGCCCCGTGGTGCCTGAAAATGAAATTTCCAACAGACAATGGGGTAGGGGAAGTGGAAGGAGACCAAGATATTGCACGAGACTGCTATGTAACCGAACTTCGCAACAACCACAGGAGAGATAAAGGGAAAGGTGTAGAGATTGCCCTCTGCACAAAAAGCCTTGAAGCATAGCAACTAAAGAAAGCCCCTCCTCTTCGATACACCAGCGACCCTTTCAATGAATTAGACCCTAGGGACAAAGAGGAGGAGGCCACCGCCGAGCCTGCAGAGGCTATGGAGTTTATATCTGTAGACAAGCACGACTCAAGTAGGCTACTGAAAATTGGGTCGCAGCTGAAAACTGAATTGAAGGAACAACTCATTGATTTTCTCCGCCACAACTTGGATGTGTTCGCTTGGTCACACGCTGACATGACCGGAATCTCCCCCAACATAGCATGCCACGTATTAAAAATTGATCCTACCAAGGCGCCTGTAAAACAAAAAAAGAGAAGTATGGGGGCAAAGCGATCAGCAGCCCTCGATGAAGAAGTAAAGAATCTACTCGCCAATGACTTCATACGAGAAGCTATTTACCCAGAATGGATCGCCAACCCGGTACTAGTAAAGAAGGCTAATGGGAAGTGGCGGACCTGCATTGACTTCTCCAACCTAAACGACGCCTGCCCAAAGGATTGCTTCCCGCTTCCCAGAATCGATCAACTTGTAGACAGCACAGCCGGGCACGAACTCCTGTCTTTTATGGATGCATACTCAGGATATAACCAAATTCCTATGCATGCTCCCGACCAAGACCACACTAGTTTCATCACCGATCGGGGTTTATACTGCTACAAAGTGATGCCCTTCGGACTTAAAAATGCAGGAGCCACCTACCAACGCCTCGTCAACAAGATGTTTGCAGGGCTAATAGGACGAACAATGGAAGTATATGTAGACGACATGCTGGTAAAATCACGGAAAGCCAAAGATCACATAAGCCACCTAGGCGAAATGTTCCAGGTACTTCGACAGTATGGAATGAAGTTGAATCCACTAAAGTGCTCCTTCGGAGTGTCATCGGGAAAATTCTTAGGATTCATCGTCCATGCCCGAGGGATAGAAGCAAACCCTGAACAAGTCCGAGCATTAAGGGACATCAAGATACCTTCCACCCGAAAGGAAATGCAAAGCCTAAATGGAAAAGTGGCTGCCCTAAGCCGATTCATCTCCAAAGCAACGGACAAGTGCGTCCCCTTTTTCGAAGCTCTAAAGAAAGATAAAGGAAGGTTCGAATGGACGGACGAATGCTTAACCGCTTTCCTTAACCTAATCGAACACCTCCAGAAACCACCGGTACTCTCGACCCCAAGCGAAGGCGAAGAATTATACCTATACCTTGCTGTGTCATCTCACGCTCTAAGCGCTGCCTTGGTAAGGGAAGACAACCGCACGCAACGACCAATTTACTTCGTCAGTAAAAGGTTTGCTGGGGCAGAAGTCAGATATCCTAAGCTTGAAAAGTTAGCATACTGCTTACTAATCACTTCACGAAAGCTACGTCACTACTTCCAATCCCATTCCATCAAAGTTCTGACCGATCAACCACTGAGGCAGGTACTCCATCGTCCCGACACTTCCGGGCGACTACTTAAATGGTGTATTGAGCTGAGTCAATATGATATCACCTATCATCCTCGCACCGCCATCAAGGGACAAGCCATGACTGATTTCATTGCAGAATTCACTACCAACGAGGATAAGGAGCAACTGGAAATAACAGAAGATATCAAGTGGAATCTCTTTGTGGACGGTGCATCTAACGAACAAGGCTCGGGGGCAGGTGTGGTAATAATCACTCCCAGGGGAAATAAACTGCACTATGCTATAAGGTTGGAGTTCGCTGCCACCAACAACGATGCGGAATATGAAGCAGTAATAGCCGGATTGGAAATTGCTATCGAGATCGGAGCCAATTCTTTGTGTCTTCACAGCGATTCTCAGCTTATTGTTAATCAAATACTAGGGGAATTCCAAGCTCGAGAAGAACGACTCATAGCATATCTAAAGAAGACCAAGTTACTTCTCAGCCGATTGGACCACTACTTAGTCAAACACATCCCTCGGGATGAGAACCAAGAGGCCGACGAATTGGCAAAGCAAGCAAGTATGAGAGACGTCGCCATCTTCGGAGCAGTAACTGTCTCAAAGCAAACGATCCCAAGTTTTGAGCAAGTGAATCTGATAGCTGCAACCGAAGAGGCAACTTGGATGACTCCCATCCGAGACTACCTACAGAATGGCACACTACCCGACGGGCGTAACGAAGTCAAGGAAATCTTGAGGAAAGCGTCCCGCTACACAATACAAGGAGACATCCTCTATCGGCGCGGGTTCTCTAACCCATTGTTAAGGTGTGTCGCCGGAAGGGGAGCCAAGGAAATCTTATCCAACATTCATCAAGGAAGCTGCGGAGATCACACCGGAGGGCAAACGTTAGCAAAAAAGATACTCCGATACGGATATTTCTGGCCCACCTTAAGCAAGGACGCCTTAGATTTCGTCAAAAAGTGTGACAGATGCCAAAAATTTGCTAAGATCCCTCGGCTACCAACAACCGAGATTACTCAGATGACCAGCCCTTGGCCCTTTGCAGTATGGGGAATTGACTTAATCGGTGAACTGCCAATGGGTCGAGGCGACGCCAAATATGCTATAGTAGCAGTCGACTATTTCACCAAATGGGTGGAAGCAGAACCTCTAAATAAAGTATCTTCAGCGAAAGTTATCAACTTCTTAATCAAAAATGTTCTGTGCAGGTACGGAGTCCCACTAAAAATCATATCAGACAATGGACTTCAGTTTGACAGCGAGGAATTCGCCAACTGGTGCCAAGAACACGGAATTCACAAAAGCTTCTCATCCGTAGCATATCCCCAAGCAAACGGACAAGTCGAAGCAGTCAACAAAATTCTGAAAACTCTGATAAAAAAGAAGCTCGAAAAGTCAAAGGGCGCTTGGGTGGATGAACTCCCTACGGCACTATGGGCCTACCGCACATCTTTCAGAACATCAACAGGGCACACTCCTTTCTCTTTGGCATACGGATCGGAGGCTATGCTCCCAGTTGAAACCATTGTGCCTTCCCACCGTAGGATCCACTATAACCCAGAAGAGAACGAAGAGCTCCTCAACATGTCTTTGGATCTAGTCGAGGAGAGAAGGAATGACGCAGTCCTAAAAACAGCAGCCCACAAGCAAAAGGTGGCAGCACAATACAACTCCAAAGTCAAGCATCGTACCTTACGAGAAGGGGATCTTGTCCTCAAGCGAATCTTCCCTCGCCCCGGAGCACTAGACCCAATCTGGGATGGACCATATGTAATTCATAAAGATCTCCACAACGGAGCCTATATTTTGTCAACAGTGGACGGAGAGGTGTTCCAGAGGGCATGGAACATCCAACACCTCCGTCAATACTTTTCTTAACTTGTATTGCCCATATGAAGTGAATTAACAAAGAGAATCAGTGGACGTAGGCATTTTTTCGTGCCGAACCACTTTAAAAAAGCCTTGTCTCTTTTTTAACTTGTTCCTTTGTATCTTGGCTGCTTGTTAACTTTATCCTTTTCTGTTGAACAAAATCCTGAGCATATAGCATTTCTATTCAAAGCACTCCACGATGCAACTTCACGTGGACAAGACCCAACAGGTACTATGCGAATCTATGCCCTCGCCAATGAGACACTTTTGCTCCAGCATCCCTCTGCTGCGGGTTAACTCATTGCTCGCGACGGCCCTTAAAGCCAACTGTAATGAGCCGATTATAAGCCACCGAGAAGGCCGACTATAGCCGAGGCAGCTCATTACGGCGTTAGGCTCGCCGGCGACTGTGAACCGATTATAAGCCCCAACATAAGGTGTGGCCAGCCAGGGGCAGTTCACAGTTGACGATCGGCACCCACGCTAGCCGGCCACAGTAAGTCGAATAATACCCATGAGTACGGGCCATAATGGCCCGGGTAGTTACTGTGCGCGATCTCGGCTCCGGTGTGTCTTAAGTGCGGCTGTGGTAAAAAAGAATTAACTCCCCGCGGAGGCGTAAGATGGGTGACAAATGTCTCCAAGACCCACAGCTAGGGAAAGTGACTACAAAACCCGTTTGCCACGAACTTAAGCACATCGAAGGCCTTCCGTGACTGGAAGTTTTACCATTTCACATATTTCAATTTTACTTAAAAAACTTTCCTCCTATCCTCTATAACAAACCATAAAGTACAGGATGCAGGGTAAGAGATACCCGCCAATGGATGCAGAGATTCACAATCAGATGGCAGGGCATTCGACTGCTTTCCATGCTTGGTCATACAAGATATTCGAAACTGCCATTTACAAACAGAACATGAAAGGCGGTATTTTCTTCCTTTATGTGCATATGCATGACTGTAATTTAATTTTTTCACACCACACGCTAACATTGCAAGTCATGAGATTATGATTTAAAACCAGAATCTGACATCAAACACAATTCAATTACAAGAATATACATAGCTACATTTCTCATACGATATGTCGAAATAGCAACAAATATTCAAGAAACGACAGAATCAGCTTAAGCTAAAAAATTACACGTCAAGAATAATATTATTACAAGTAGCAAGAATTACAACTTAGAAGTTACTCTACTGTCTTAAGACTAACAGATACAACACTGCCAAGCCTACAAAAAGAATTTTCCAGGTCCAATCAGGGAGCCGGTTGCGTCGAAGTCTTGTCCTTGCTCTTTTGCCCGCCTGTCCGGTCATAAAAAGGATTCATTAGTGATGAGTAACCAAGTTAACGGAAAGACTAGAAAGGAAAACTTACCAGCACCTGCTTCTTGACCATCCTGGTCGTCATCCTCTACCTGCACACCTGCTTCTTCAGCAGCAAGCAGCCGCATACCCTCCTTTACCGCCACTTTCTCCTCCTTGGTGAACTGGGCAGTGACCACATCCATACTGAAGACCGTTCCACCCTCTTTATCTGCATCAGCCTTAGCCTCCTCCAAAGCCTGAAGATAGGTCTTGGCCATGACCCTGGGATAATCATCCATCCAAGAGAGATTGCCCTGCTTCCAAGTCCGAAAATACATGTCCTGGAGCATGTCATCCATCATTCCCTCGTTCTCCTCAAACTCCCTCATCCGGGCATCGGAGGCCGACAACCTTTCGACGGCAGCATCTCTCTCCAGTCTGTATCTCGAGCAATCAGCCTGAAGGGACCTCCGCATCACCTCCATCTCTTCCCTCAACTTAGCTTGGGCAAGCTCTGCAGCCTCAAGTTTCTCGGACAATTCCTCCACCTGCTCGAGATCCGCTCTCCGAACCTCATCCACCGTGGCAATAGCCATGTCAATCCGCTCTTTGCAAGCAGCTTCCATTTTCCGCAATTCGGCCCGACTGGCCTCTTCCATGGTTTTCCTTAATCGCCCAGTAGCAGCCTCATGCTGAGAAATCTGGATAGCCTGATCCGCAAGCTGCTTGGCTTGATCCGAAACCACCAATCGAAGTCGGATATTGGCGCTCCCAATCTCCTCTCCGGCCTTAACCAGCCGAGCATGATGCCCCATCAGCTTCTTGGTCTCCTCTGCCACCCGATCAATATTAGCTTTGGCCTCGTCTCCCATAGTGACTATACGAGTGGTGAGTAGATCGAGATCTAAGGACTTGGCTTCATCAAGTACTCGTACCATGGGGTTACGGGGGAGAAGGTGTTCACCAGTGACTTCGTCAAAAGTAATATCATGAGAACCTGGATCCAGATCAGGATGACCCGCGAATGGATTACGGGCCAAGTCGGGACGGTCGATATGAATAACAGAAGGGTTTCCGGACGGGTGTGGAGAAGGTACAAACTCGCTACCCTCCTCAGTAATATCATGAATAGGCTGAGCCGGAGGCTGAGGACCGAGCGAAGTTTCGGATAAAGGATGACTCCTCTTCCTCTGCTGAATACCCTCTTCGATGACCCCAAGAAGAGGACGGTATCCGACTACATCCCCGGAGCGTTGGGTTGAGGGCTTCGGCTTAGCAGAAATTTTGGAAAGTTTATTTTGCTCGAGCCTGTGTCGAAGGTCTGAAGCTTTGGGCGTCTTGCCTGCTCCTGATATAAAGAACAAGTGTCACAATCTTACATTACTATATGATTCAAGAAACGCGGTAGATTACAAGTTAGAAAAGGAAAAGAAACACAACTGTGGTTGTACAAACCCTGGGGAGGAGTGGGATACTGCAATAAGTCCTGGATTTCATTCCAGGACGGGAGCGGGTCATAAAATATTCCTAAGTCCCTATCATTAGTGAAGCATGCAGGGGTCAAGAGTTCACCTTGAGTCGTCAGAGCCACCTTGGCCGGAATAGTCGGAGAAGACTCACTTGCACCAGTCCCGGCTTTGTCCGCCTTCCCGGTCTTCTCTACCAAAGCCGGATCATCATCCAACCCCTCAAAAGCTTGGCGGAAAGCATCATCCGTCCACTCTTGCATTTCGCCTACTTGCCCAGAAGACAGAACCCCCGAACCATCACCACCCTGTCCATCGCCACCATCATCACCAAGACGCTCAACGTCACTTCCGCCCTCAGCCTCGCCTCTTTCTTCCTCCGCATCTATCTCCCCCTGAGTAAGTGGACAATTGCTGGGAGAAGGGCCGTCCGACCTCTTAAGTTTCTTACCTCCGACGGCTGGAGGTTTCGTGAATGGTTTTCTCTTTCCACCCTCTGCCACAACGCCTCCCTTAGCCTGAGCAGCCGCCCTCTCTTCCGCCGTTTCCCTCAGCTTAACTACAGACTGCTGCGGAAGGATCAAGTTATATTCCAGAAGAATCGCATTTCTAATCAAGAAGGCAGATGATCTGTATTTCCCAAGAATGGCTTCTATCTCAGCCGCCGTCTGAACCAGGCGGTCAGTCTCCACAACCGGAAAGCCACCTGTCGCTAGCAAAAATGAGAAAGTATGAGAAGAAGCATCGCAATCGGAATAAAAGTTATAAGTAAAAGCATCAACTTACATCCAGAGGTAAAGCGCCGGATGGAGACGGAGTCGTCCCTAACAAAGAACCACTCTTTCTTGAACATGCTGAATTTAGAGTACAGGTCCAGGACCGGCTTGAAGGTCACAGCGGACTCCAAGCTAATATATGGGGACCCCTTCTTATAGCCCCTTAAATTATACAAGTACCGGATCTCCCGGTTGGAGGGAGCGCGACCATACTTCCTCCGAAAGATAACGAAAAGGCTCACCAGTATGGCATAAGAGTTGGGCTGAAGCTGGAATGGGGCCACCTTTAGATACGTGAGGAAGCTGACTACCCAAGCATTGAGAGGCGGGATAGCACCACACATGCAATGGTACCTACTATAAGCAAAGTATCCTTCGGGAGGACTGTATGGCATGACTCCTGGGCCCGGCAGCAGCATGAGGGCTCTATCGATCCCAAAGGAACGAGATATAACATCGAGTTGCTCCTCTTTGAGAGAGCTAGGAAAGCAGTCAGGCGGGGAATCCAGCAGCTCCTGGGGACCATATCCATCCACTAATGACCTTGGGGCGGGCCCATGACGCTCCGATCCTGATTGAGCTGGGGGCACGGCCGAGGACTCTCCTTCACCCCCGGATCTCCTCTTATCTGATCGAGTTTCAACTTTTCGAGACATTTATCTGCAAACATGGGAAAAGTATATCGTTAGAATATACAAGCAGCGTAATCTGGAATTTCGCTTAAAAATTCGAAGTATGAAACGCATGTTCACTCGATACAACTGTTCATTCAGCGGGCAGATGCAACAGGTCAATAGTTCATTCGGCACTCAACTCGTAAGTTCATTCGGCACTCAACTCGTAAGTTCATTCGGCACTCAACTCATAAGTTCATTCGGCACTCAACTCGAAAGCTCATTCGGCACTCAACTCGTGAATTCATTCGGCAAAAAGAACCTCACCTTGATTCGGCTAGCAACGTGATCCGGCAAAGAAGTTGATTCGGCTGGGAGGGATCTGGTTCGGTTGTTACACTTGGTAGGGAATAACGGTGGCACATGGCCTCTACTTATAGACGAAAGTGGACTACCGGACCGGTTGGCTCGGTAATGAAAACCGGAAGAAAGCTCCTCCAAACTTAAAGCAGAGCACGCCATGCGCACGCACATACCCTACTTTGGGGGGCAAGTGTTGTGTGCATTTCTACCACCGAACCAAAAGGCAAGAACCAACTCTCATCCGGTCTCCCACCGAACCAACTCTCATCCGGTCTCCCACCAAACCAACTCTCATCCGGTCTCCCACCGAACCAACCCACATCCGGTCTCCCACCGAATCAACCCACATCCGGTCTCCCACCGAACCAACTCTCATCCGGCCTCGCCAACCCAACCACCGGACCAACCTCACCGAACCAAACCCCCGGACCAAGCATTACCGGTCCACACCATCGCACTCCTACCACCGAACCATGGAATGCCGAACCAAGGTGTGCCAGGCCAGATTGCATCAGCCCAGGCCCACCAGCAGCTATATACATCCAAGACCCCTGCCCCCAACCTCACTCTATAAATAGAGGGGCAGGGGTACAACAATGGGGACAAGTTTGAGAGCTCAAGCACGGAAGAAACTTTCAAACAACTTTCTTTTACTTGTATTAAAGCTTTGTACTTGTAATCAAAAGAAGAGAAGAGAAATAACATATAAAGTGGACGTAGGCACATTCTGGCTGAACCACTATAAATTTGCGTGTCTTTTTATAGTTTAGCCCCTGCTTTTCATATATTTGCGTAAATTACTCAAATCGCTAAGAACAACATAAGATCCACTAAATCATACAACTTTGAGGTGTTTGTCCATTTTTTGTGCAAACAGCTATAGTACCTATTGCATTCACGTTTAACTGCAGAGTGGTTAATATAATTTGATTTGGACTTCTTAATATTAATTGTAAAAGGAGCGATCAAATGAATAGCAAGAGAAGTAACTGCTACATCATAATGTTGTTAAAATTGTTTGCAAATACTCATGTACTCTTTTAAGTTATTTGTGTTGGCAAGTTGGAGGAAACTGTTTTATTACCTTTTTGCTTGGGTGTTCTGTAGTACAAAGGTTTGAGGGTGTAGATTTTGATGTGTTTTGCAAGTTTTTATCAAGCGTTTTTATAACCTATCAAAACTTTGTGAGAGTTGATTATTTACTTAATTATTTATTGATGTTAAAAAAGCTTATGTGTGTTTCTACACATGTATGTATGGGAGTGTGTAAACACACACACATACATACGTATACAAGCACTTTTAGATGTGTTAGCTCTTACTATGATTTTATCAAAAAGAGACATCGTTATGAGATTTCTGGGGTTGAAGTACAATCAATAATAATCAAACAATCTCAATTCAATCACCAACAAATACTAAATGGGAGTTAAACACGAGTTGTAAGTAGAGATCAACAAAATTTGGTTTAAATAAAATTAACCACTAAAATCAAATTGAAATTCATGAAATGGTTCGATTCTCAAAAAACCTATTGTTTTTGGTTAAGAGGTAAAAAAGAATCGAGAGTTTAGTTCGATTTTCAATCTGAAAATTCCAAACCGGATTAACTGAATTAACCAATATAATATTAAGTATCAAATTAAATTATTAATAAATCTATGTTTCGTTTTTTAGATTGCATGACACATGTTGCATCTATTATGTTATAGTTTATAAAATTTCAGTATTCAAGAGAATGATTATGAACAATATTACTTAATATTTTAAACCTTTTTTTCCTTTTCGTGTTAACAAGTAATTTATTTTAACAGTTAACCAACCAAGCCGAACCAGTTTATTTAGGTTTGATTTTCAATCCATTCTAAAAGAATTGATTTGGTTCGTATCCCTTTTTGTTATATATCGATTTATATTTTGAAACTTTTGTAATTGTTTAAACCGATCCAACCATTGGCCAACCCTAACTGTATTGACCATGCTCCTACATTTTTCTAAAAGAACATTGTTGAATCCTACCAAAAAAGTAAAAAAGAAGTCTGAAAATTGAAATTCACAATTAAATCATATTAAGGGGAGGGAAGTTTTCTATAATTCAACACTTGTATACTAGTTTGTGTTATGTACCTCTGTAATAAATAAAACGGACTTTATAAAAGTTATCTAGTGTTTACATTGATTTGAAATTACTACAAATCAATGTAGTTAAAACGACATCGTTTAGGTGAAGTTAAACTACATTGCTTCATTGCTCTTTAAACTACACCATTTTGATGCAACTAAAATTGCATAGGTTCTATGCATTTAGAACTATGTTTTAAAAATATTATAATTTTGAAATTATATTTCTTATCTATCAAAAGCACGTATTGCAAGAAAGTTAATAAATTCATTGATTTATATGGATGATATTGTAAATATCGTTGAAACATGTAAATGCATAATAATCTATTCAAATAAGTAAAAAAGAATATACAACAATATATTGAATTATCAAATAAACTATATTAAGTGTGATGTACTTTACATTATCAAAATATGTTGCAAAATGCAAAATATTTTATGTTACAAGACATTACAACGTCAAGTAGAAGTTGTTAAACATATGCTTTTACAATATTTATAATTCGTTGCCTTTACTATGAACTTTAACAATATCATATTGAAGTTATGAAATATACTTATGACAATGTTAGTGAAATATTATTGAAATACGAGAATTACCATTGTTATCGACGGTTGTCAAACATAATATCATGAACAATATTAAAAAAAATATTGTCCTAAATATGAAATGTCATAACATTATACGAATGTTGTTAAAAAAAGAATATACAATGGTCATCTATTGTTGTTTACCATTGAGTTTACAAAGTTTGATAAATATTGTTTTACACTGTGAAATTATAATTTTCAAAAACCATTGTTTGATTTATGAATTTGAATGACATTAAAAATACGTTATGAGAAACCAAATTATAATACCATGTAAAGAAATCGTTGTCGAAAATAGTTTTCTACAACAATTTAGACAAATGTCGTAGATAATTTTTATTTTACAACATTAATACAAAGAACGTTGTTCAGAGAAACTTAGCACAACATTCCTTTTAAAAAATGTTATGAAAGATCTACCATTTTTACAACACTTTGGCCAACCGTTGCAGAATATATGTTATAAAATGGTATTTTTGTTGTAGTGTATGAACAATGTTAATGGGGTTCATGTAGCAGCAGGTGACTGCAACTTTTGAAGTTTCAGACGATGGTGATGTTGGTTCATTTGGTTGTGTATGGGCATTCTTCTGCTAGTGGAGCAGGTATGATATGAACCTACATGATACCATTCAATAATTTATGCATACATCAGTTCTTTGTATCTCTCACAAGCTTCATGCACACTAAACCTGCAATTCTAGTTAGCAAAAAAACTTCTGTGTTGCTAACTTCTTCCCTACTCCTTAAGATCATCTCAGACTTCATAAACATAACAAATTTAATAGGAGGAATCTCATGTAGATTAGTATAGAGAAATGTTAGCTATTTTATGATATTAGCGTTGCATCTCCTGCAATTATTTGTTTCATATACAATCTACTGAGCTAAAATGGAACATAATATTTTAGAGCTAAAAAGGAAATAGTCACTTGGAAACAATATGAATATGGTGCCCTGGGTTGCTCTGACATATAATATCATACTATCTACTTATGTACTTTGCTTGAACGATGTAGAAGTCTTACAAGAGTTAAAGGAGAGGCAAACTAGGCCTCGGATGACTCACCCATCCATTCACAGAAACAAATGTCAATTTGCTCTCTATATTAACAGATGATCAAGTGATGATGGCAAGTCATCCTCGGCTTTGTATATAAATTACTCAAATAAAATAATACATTGACTACTTACCTAAACTATAACAATGGATTATGAGATGAGTTGTTTGAAACTAGTAGGATGTGTGCAAGTACAGCAGCATCATGCGGTACTGTGTGTTACAGACATTTCCGTGCATGTGCAGCAGCATCATGCGACACTGCGTGTTACAGACAGTGCATGTGTGCACTGCCTGAACAGGCAGTGTGCTTGCACTGCCTTTGAAGGCAGTGCAAATGTATTTTGCACTGCTTTTTAAAGGCAGTGCGTGCACTGCCATTCCTGTTTAGGTTCAGATGCTATGCAGTATATTCAGTATCCACTCTCTATGCTGGTCAGGTGAATTTTTGTTCCTGTTTTTTTTTAGATTTTGGAAAAGCTTTGAAAGGATTTACATTTAGACAAATATGCGTACATGTTTTTGTTGATTGGTATGTATACTAATATTCTTGTTCAATGCAAGTTGCCTCTTTGACATCCTTTCGGCTTAATTATATGAATACTGCTGTTATAAATAGCTCTTGATTATAATTCAGTTACCATCTGAGTATACATTGCAGGATCTTATGCTTGAAAGCACTCAACTAGATTGCACTCATATGCTAATTCATATTGCATCATACGTCTGTACTATTGGACTCAACTGGATTCTTAAGCACTCAACTAGATTGCACTCAACTGGATTCTTAAGCTAATGCATATAGGCCTACTTCATACGTCTGTACTATTGGACAAGCGGTTGGAAGGATTGTTGCTTGGCATGGGGAATTGATCTCTTTTGATTAGTACGTATCTGTATTTATATTGACGTATGTTATGGATTTGGTTATGTTCTGTAATAGAATCATGAACTCAAAAATGGTGTAAAATTGAATTGTTTTAGCTTTTATTAAATGTGAATGGTTCGTGTTGTTTCAAGTAATGTTAACGATTGTAGTTATTATTAGTGAAATATCGGTTTTAATTATGTTGTGAAATTTATGATTAATAGTAGTTGTCGGAAGATGAATTGCAATTGTTGGTAGCAGTTGCTTTCCATAAATGTATCTACTGTGAATCATATTTTTTGCAACTGTGAATAACAGTTGTAGTAGATAACTACAACAGTTATCCAGCAGTTGTCATACCTGCTACAGCACGAAATGTTACATATCTACAAGAGTTACCAACAGTTGTAAAATGGTTATTTGCAAGGGTAAGAAACAGTTGTAATATACAATATCACAACGGTTATATGCAACTAAAGAACACAGTTGTAAAAAATTGATAGTCTTTTACAACTTCTTAAAATACGACTGTGGTTCCACCGTTGTAATATATCTTTTACAACTGTGTTCCACCGTTGTAATATGCCTCTTTTGTTGTAGTGATTGAAAATAAATATTTTTATTCAAACAAGCAAATAAGTTAGTAAAAAAATGAATTTGATTTTACAAAGTAATTGGAAATTACTTAGTAGTTTATTCTGTTGTTAATTTGTCCGTTGAGCGCTTTAAAAATTCTGGTCAATGCGTCTGACAAACTTTATCGATAGGAATTCGTAAACACTATGACGAGATATTTTGATACAATGGTTTCAAATTGAAATCGTACTCATAGAATTACCTCCTTTTCCCTCATTAGTTACACTTAGAACGGCTAACCCATTTCATATATTCGCATCAACTGGTTTTCTAAAAACTAAAATCCCTTCATCATAGGGTTTTCGAATGTCAAAATATGTTGAACTTAAATTCATACCATGTCTCCATTCATTTTTCAATACAGTGTTCGAATATTTTCTTAAATTTAGTAGTTATGAAGAAAAACTGCTATGACATATTACATATCTGTACCCACTTCTCCATTGCACAGCTATGATTTGTTTTCATGTTCGTAATTTTGGTTTCAGTTTTTACATTTGTATCATCGAATCCTTGAATTATTATTTTTTCTTTTTTTCTTTGCAGAAATGAACCTCCTCTTTGCCACTCTTTCAAGTTCTGTGAATTGATATTTCTTTACTGTATTTCATTTGTTTTGATTTTGAAAGTCAACCTAACAAGTTTAACAATAGAAAATCAGCGTGCTAAAGGTCTGAGTTTTAACAAGTTCTAGGTCTTCAATATACATCATGAATTGACAGTTTTTTTTTAAACATTTACGGTGTTTTCATCATCGTCCTTACATTGCCATATGAGATGCAAATAGTTTTATATTGGAGCTCAAATCACACGCTGTTAGGAATCCGTTGCTCCAATTGTTTACTTATGCTTGGCCTATTTACTAAAACGGTTGGGCTTATTATTTTATGAAAGATATTTATGTAAATAACTACTCTTTCTTTTACCATTTGGTTGATGCTGCAAATATAGTTTAAGTGACTTTTGCTTCCTCTTTTTAATATAAATGTTTCTACCTTAATACTTTTGAAACATTGTTAAACACTCAGAAAAAAATTCACTGACCCCAATTCACGTTATTCCTGTACCCATGCAAAATTTTGAGTTTAGCAATGATTTAAACATGAAATAAAAATCGAGGTATATTGCTGTCCAGAAATTGAAAGTTTCCTGAGATGCTGATTTCATTCGACCATAACTTTCAAACGGTTTATCCGATTTCAACAATTTTGCTCATTTCGAAAAGCTAAGAGTATAAACTACAACTATTTTAAGTGTTTTGCAAAAAATTTGTTGTTTACTAGACAAAAAATGTGATTTTTGTAAGTGGGCCTGTGTAATTTTTGAAAAATCTGAGCTATCTATTTTTGGAAAACCTTCCATAACATGAATTGTAATCCATATTTTTGCAATTCGAAAGATGTTTTAAAAAGCTAACATACTAAATAAAAAATTACTCGTAGAAACCATAACTTGATTCAGTGGTTTTTCCATATAAAAACTCGTCGGAAAGTGGTTAAAATAAGAAGTTGCATTTCTTATACATCATGCAAGTGCATATTTACTGTACTTCTCTGGATGAAACTAATATTTGAACTTGAATTGAGATAAGTACTAAAGATGCTTCTTTGGATATATTGGGAGCGTTTGCTCACTTTTGCTTACTAAATAATAAGGTAAACTGCTTGAAACACTAATTAAAAAATACGTTTTTGAAGTATATTGATATATTATGTAATAATATATTGTTTCCCTCATTTCGGGAGTAGGGATGTCTCATTAGATATGTATATCATGTAATTATATTGTGTTTTGATTTTTTTTAAATGCTCTCCGTATAAAAGAGACTTTGCTAAAACTCTCCGAAAAATCTGACACTTGCAAATTTTCACAAATTTTTATCGTATGCAAAAATAGAAAGTCTTGAATTGAATCTATTTAAATTGTAGCATACGATAAGAGAATCGAAAGAAGTGCCACATATAGGATTGAGTAGTTGACTGTGATGGAAGAGTGTTAGATACGAGAAAAGTCAGAGCATGATTTGTTTGACGTCTCCCTATAAGAAATTGCGAGGACGTATTTTTTTAGGGGAAGTCTATAACAACCCAACTTTCTATGTCATTTAAATAAATGAATTTAGAAATAAAATGCTTCAAATTCGATATTTAATGATTTATATTTTGAAAATAAATTTTAGTTGATAAAATTCTATTTAATATAAGATTTTGATTTAATAAATTGAATTATGTTCTTTTCAAATAATATACTGAAATTGAATAAATTGTTTTAATTGAATACAAAATATTTTTTTAAGAAAAAATAATTGATATGTTATTAAAATAGTGAAAAAATTAATGAGCGCTCATCTTATTGAATGAAATGGTAATTGAAATATAATTGTTGAATAGAGTGTAAATTCAATTCAAACTAGATTGGAATATATTGATAAATAAATGTCAAGGATTAATAATTTAAATTTGAATAGGAAATAAAGTAAAATTTTGATTAAATTAGAATTTAAAGTAAATTGAGATCAGCCGAAAACTAATTCAGCCCAAGCCCATTTCCCTTCTCTCGATTCTTCTGGTTAACTCTCCTCATCTCTACATCTAAGACCATAACCGAATGTAATTTACCTTAATCACCAATCCTGATAATTGTGACCTCATATATTTAAATAAAGTGTCACACACACTTCGGCATCGGCGACGTTGATCGAGGATGGGCCACGTGAACCGCCACTACAAGATAAAGTGGTTTCTACGGCAAAAGATAACAGCGTTTTAAACCAACTTGCTGTTATTTATTGTATTAAGCGTAAAAATAAAAATGAAAACGCAGTTTATCTAAGGAAATATTAGGCGGGATTTTGCTTTCACGTTGGCCGCCTTGCATATCACTTAATTTCTTTTTTTACTTCTTTATTCACACAACCTTTTCACTAGTTCAGTTTTATCCCCTTTCAATATTCCTCTCAGATTACAAAGTCGTGAGAATTGGTCCTTTTATTTCCTTCAATAATCTCCACCTTCAGATTCAATTACCCAAATTATGGTTTTAGCCATCGTACAAGAGAGAGGAGGCAGAAGCAGACCGTTGTTATTCTCTAGTTGCAGGTAACTGGTTATCAGCAAAATCCCTAATTTTTGTGAGTTAAATGGTAGCCACTATTCAGTCAATTGCATGGTAGTTTTCTTTCCACGGCCAAATTGCACGGCTTGGAGGCAACTAGAACTTGTTAAGGTTGGGTTTCGATTTTTTTTTCAGATGCTATTTTCATCGAATCTCAATAATATCTAGATGTAGCTGTTTGTTTTTATTTATTTTTTCACACTACATTTCTCCAAGTACTGTTATGTTGAGGCATCAGATTCAACTAGCTCAATACATAGACTCGGTCAAGTAAGCTGTACTTATAAATCCATCGTACTAGAGATTTAATTAGTTAATGTGGCTGTATGGTGAGTAATAATTTAGTCTACTTAGGTGGTGGTGTAGAAGCAAAAGAAATATATTATCAAAATATATTATATGCTATTTGATTGGCTTGATTCGTTGGGATGGAAACTCAAATTAGCAGTAATGTGTTTATAGGAAATGTTAAATTTAAGCCTTCCAATGTCAACAACCAATAAAGTGTGCATAAGCGAGAAGTGTTGAATTTGGGTATTTTAATGTCAATAGTCAGTAAAGAGGAGGAATAAGAAAAACAGTGCTTAAGAGCTTTGAGATCAGTGTGCGTAATGTGAGACAAACATTAGAGTTCTTGTTTGTTGTGTGTATGTTTTTAGTCTTCTGTAGCCAAATAGCTGAAGTTTGATCAGGTAAAATACAAAGATGTATTAATTCTATCTAACAAATTTCATGTGTTGAATCAATTTATTTAAGTATTGAGTTGGGCGGTAAACTATGAAAATGGTTTAAGTTGTTAGTGGTTAAGAAACTTGATATTTTTCTAACTTTTACTGATGTTTCACTTTCATCAACATTATAAATCTTGTAGGTCAGCTTCATGTAATGCTAATGATAGTGGAAATAGTAATGTAATTACAAAAGGAAAATTCTTGGAAATACAATGTGTATTAAGCAGGAATATACTGGCATTTATTCAAATATTGGCCATGGACTTGTAGATGTGGTTCTTGCTATTTTTTTACGCCTTTTTTCAGTATGCTATAACATGTTGGGAAGCAGTTTCATTGTTTGCTAGATTATATAACACACATGCTAAAATTATTTCTTTGTAATTATCATTGTTGCAGTTTCTAATCAATATAACATTTTATTAAGCATGGCAGGTATGACATAAGAGTAACACTACATAAAACTATTTTAAACATACTAAAAGGTACTGAGTAGTTTAGTTTGATTGTCCTTGTTTCCTTTGTACCAAACTCATTATAAGTAAGGTTCAACATAGGTGAACTCACCATATGTAGGGTTCAACATAAGTTTAGCATACTCATTGTAGGTAAGGTTCAGCATAAGTTCAGCATAGATGCTTGGAAAAGATAAACCTCAATAATGGCATTAATAAGGTGTAGAAAGGAATGATATACCTTTTGAGGTTAAAATTTCTAAAACCGTTGCTTCACAATAGAAGATCGGCTATATATATGTAGCCAATTGGAAAGCTATATTAGTATTTGAGTAGGATTAGCGGATCACCTTTCTATTATTTCTATTTTCAATATACTGTTTGGTTTCCTTTTATTAAGTTGCATTCTTGATTTCTATCCATGTTTTGTATTATTTCCATTACAAGTCTCTTATTGATAAGGTGATTTGAATTATTAAATGATGATTGGAGCTTAACACATTTTATAACTGTGGGTGATCATATAATTGGCACAAGATTTTTTCTTTACCAAAATTGGAAAGTCTCATTATATCGTATAGAGAAAATCACTCCATTTATTAGTCTTAAACTTAGAATTCTTGGCCCTTCTACCAACTGGTAATAATTTTATTTTACCTTCTTATTTTTTTGATACTGAATTTATCACTATTTGGCTGGCAGGCATTCCTTGTACTACTACACAGACCCTTTCCTCAACTGGTAATAATTTTCTTTTACCTTCTTATTTTTTTGCTAGATTCGGAATATTATGCTTGTCTTCTTGGTATTTTACATGATATTTTTTTTCCTTGCTCACTGAATGTGCTTCATAATGTTAAGTTGAAAATTGCAACTCCAGTTTTGAAAAACTGAGTTGCATTTTGCAACTCAGTTTGCAAACTAAGTTGCAAAATGCTACTTAGTATAACGTGTCATTGGAAGAGGGCGTGAGGTTCCACTTCATCAGTATATGTGTATATAATCGATACTTGTTACTTTGTCAACTAAAAAAAATTACCCCCTGCCATTTTATCTGAATTCCTTTTAATATCATATGTATAGAGGAAAGTTAAAAGATGGTTCCCTGGTAGTAATAAGATGCTTAAAACTGAAAAGGAGCCACAATTCACAGAACTTCAATCGACAAATTGAACTCAAAGCTTAGATATCGCTATTTAGTTAGTGCTCTTGGTCACTGCTTCGAATACCATCTTCATGATTCAACTGTCAGTAGATTATTTCTTGTTTTTGAATTCGTGTCGAATGGATCACTTAGAGACAATATTTCATGTAAGTTATTATTCGTTGTCTTTCTCCTTTTATAATTTATATCATCAAAGGAAATCCATTTATTCTATGAAACTCTACTACAGATTCAAATTTCTCTGTGATATTATTTGTATGATTCTTATTTTATTTTAAAAAAGGTTAATTATTCTATGAAACGTCCAGTGAAAGCAATCATCACTGTAATTCTTGGTCTGCTTTGTGCAGCCCTTACCAATTAGTAACCTCCATGCCATTACCAATAGGCAACACACCAGATCCGAAGATTCCATCCTCCGCAGTACTCATTCCCTTCTTTAACTTAATGTAAGAATTCGATGCTTTCTTCTTCTTATCCTTCTGATGAAAGAAATGGCTTAACACAACCATGGAACCATTAGGATTCATATCCATATCAAACATCACTTGTTCACAATCATCAATCCTATTATCGACTACTGCAAAATCCACATTCTTGAATTCTTTAGTCACTTCAAAAAGCTCTCCAACTATGAAGTCTGCCACATCTCCAAGCCCGAACCTTCAAGTTGAAATCTCATTTGCGTAGCAGTAGTTTGGTCATGGCACATGCAAATCAAATGGCCTTTGGTGTATGTTACAGCGATTGCTAATGCTAAAGTTGAAGGAGACAATCCTTTTTCGAATGTAATGTTCACCATTATCTTTGCTTGGTTGCCTACAGCAATAGCTGATAAGTACTCCATGCATTCTAGTTCCACTATTTTTTTGCTGCTTTCTTCTGATTCTTGGTTCTTAAAATTCTTGCATTGAAATTATAAATGGGAAAGAATGATTAGTAGACATGCACAAATGACTTATAATTTTATTAGTATACAATAATTATTCAAAGTTTTAAGTTTAAAAACTTTAATCTACATCTTAGAAATATTTTTAACCCCGCAACACATATTTTTAGATTTAATTCTTCAGTACTTATTGGCTTCATTTCACTAGTGACTTATAATTTTATTAGTATACAATTATTATTTTGGAAAAAAAAGTATAGAAATCGAAACACTAGCAGTAATGTATAGTCTAATGAATTTCTTTATCCTAATCAGCTTATTATATACACACACACACACACATATATATATATATATATAATATGGCATGTCAAGGTTAAGCCTGAACTATGATTTGGTTGTTGTAGACAAAATTTAAAGACTTTACCATAATTGAGTGAGTGCTCCTTAATTTCCAATCTGCTCACCCTTTGTGTATTGCTGAACAGGTCCAGATGAACTTTGTGTAGGCTCTGCAACAACATACATATGGATTGATTGCTTCATTAACTGGAAAAGGATTTCTAGACGATACATACAATGGTAAGATTTTTTTTGTCTTTACAAGATTCCTAAATGAAGTAAATACCATAATTATGTTTGTATCTCTGCAATCGTCAAACATCATCTGCCAATTGTTTTTTAATTATATTTTCTTTCAATGGTTTCAAGGAAGTTAGAAGATTCCAAGGCAAAAGAGCACTTACATTTAATGTTGTTGTCCGTAATCTGCACAATCATGGGGATTCTCTGGACCCTTTACAAGTCCTGGAGGTATATATATCAGCTTTGGAAAAACTTTAAAATATTTTTGATAATTATTTAAGATCTAGTAACATGTACATTACTTCGTTATACATACTGTGATTGAAGTGTTACTGAACTAGGAAAGTTTATTATTTTACATTTTGTAATAGTAATATATTGTATGAGCATAATCTTACTATATGGAATCGATATTATACTTAAATTTGTTACATCTGTTACAGATATTGATCATATTTTGTCACCTGCATTAGTTACACTCCAAGACGAGTAAGTAAGGAATATCAGCACATGGAACTTGCCAAAGTGGTAGTTTGAATCACCAAAATTAACATCTTTTGCTCAAACTATTAATAATGCTGTACTAATGTTATATCGACATTAAAATTTGTTATGTGACAAAGAAATTGAGTCATAGCGATATAAAAATTTGTTGCTTATGTGTTTAAACCACAATTATATAATTTTGGCCTCCTGATTCAAAGAAGCATATAATGTGAGTCCACAATCGTACTCCAAATTTCAGTGGCTAAAGATTATCTTTTGAAAAATATTACATTTATAAATATTAGGATAATGTTATCTAAGTTAAGTATTTGAAAAAAAAACCAAAAAGTTTTTTATGGGTTAAAATTTCAAACGTAATCTTAAGAGTTTTGTCTAACTTAAATTAAATTCAATATTAATTACCAGCAATATTAGGTGCGTTTTTCATCTTTTCAATACTCCAAACTATTCATTTGTTAATTCAAATATATTATACCTACAATGAATTTGAAGTCTAATATTGTTTTAAAATTTATTTAGTTTCATAAGGTGCATTTGAATCTGATTGAAACTTAGCAGCATATTTTCTTAAACTTGAATTCATTTTCAACTATGAATTGAATGAGCACCTTATTTAATCATAAGCTATTTCATGTGTATTTTAGTAACGAAACAATTTTAAGTAGTTTGAATATATTAGTTCAATGGATACTTCAAGTTCAATTAGTGAAATAAGCTTATTTTTTCATAGAAGAGAGAAATGATTCTTTTACGTACTTAACATTTGTTTTCTAATTTATGTTTTAGATTTTAGTAGGATGAAACTATAGGAAGCAGTTTCTCATTGAAGTAAATATTGCTTTCATTTTAACATCTTTATCTCCTTTACAGGTACTCAAATGAATTCTAAACTTCAGAACATAAGAGATGCAGAGAACTGAAAAGCTTTATAAAAGATGAAGGAAGCAAACAAAGAAGAAGCATGGTTACGATCTCCAGGCATATAAGCCTATAAATTTCACTTGAAACCCCAGGTATGTACTTTACTTAGGTTATACTTCTTACCAAAATTTTGCTCCTGAAACCAGATAGCCTACCCTTCTTACTAAATGTTCTATATGAGCGATGTTGGCACCTGTGTTCTGATTATTTTTACATGACATATTAGTGCCATAAACATAGTAAATATGGAGTCCCAAATAGAGATTAGGAATTTTCATGCATATAATTTAGGAATACATCAATTATTAGCACTATAGAAAGTGGTCAGTGCATGCAACTTGTATAAAAAGGATAGTATTGCACTTCTTCTGACATTTTTATCTTACCACAAATAAACTATTTTATTTTTTAAGCCCATGTTTGCTACAGAGTTTATAGTTCCTTCAAATTTCATATATTTTGTGACATGCACAACATGAACAATCACAGACCTTCATTTTAATTGAATATACTACATTTTTTTACCATACAGAATTTGGAAGGGTGTTACATCTCGAACTCATCCAAATATCTTAGCATAAAAGAAATAATAAAGCAAGAGGAGAAGGAGGAAACATCGAAAAAGACTGGAAGTTGCTCTAAAGCTGTAGTCTGGCTTACCAGGTATCAAAATCTTAACCCAAAATTCAAAAATGTTTCATCTGATATATTAAATATGTGGAAAAAATTCAGGTGAGTATTTTTTTATTAGATCATTATGTTTTAGCCTTGAGGTATTACGAAGATTAGAGAAGGATCCTAAAATGACACTAGAACAAGTTGTGGGAGAAGCTTACAAGAATGTACTACAACCATGGCATGGTTGGATCTAAGCAAGACATGCAAGAGTTGCTTCTTAGCATCGGTATTATATCACGAGTTACAAAAGAGTCAGCTGGTGCTCATTATCATCAACAGTTATCACGACAGGTTTATTATTCAGTACCTGTTTTCTTAGATTATCACAACATATTATATCTGGCATGCTAAATGCTAACTTTTTCTCAATTTGTCTCTTGACGATAGCTTGCTGATTTTGTCAAATTGCCACTTGAGAAAGCAGGAGGAATGATAGCTTTGATAGATATCTACTGTCTTTTTAACCGTGCCAGAGGAACTGGTATAATTAGATTTATTCTTCCACTGTAATTGTAAGGGTAAAGTGTCAAAACACTCTTGGGCATACTAAAGGTGGTAAAAATCATGTGAATTACAAGGTGTGTGAAAATTCTTTAAATAATTATTTTGATTGTTTTTAAGAAATAGTTATTACCTATAAAAAATTATGTTTAGAAAACGTGAACAAGATGAATTTGTATTGGGAAGTTTCACTTGAAATATAATTAAACAAATTTTTTCCAGGAACCATTATTTTTTTTTGTCCAAGGTGAAAACTCACTTTCCCCTATTTACAAACATGTTAGTTTGTTTCAATCAAAATTTTTCTTTCTTTTCTTGTAGAACTGATATCGCCTGAGGATCTTATACAAGCTTGCGCCCTTTGGGAGAAAATTGATGTGTATGCTCAAAAGAACCTTCAACTTTTTTCAGGTTTCGCCTATTGCTTTAGGGCTATCATCTAAGCAACATAATAATGTAGAAAGAACTTTGGTATAAAATAATTTACTTTCATTTTAGTTTCTAATATGTTCCTCCTCCTTGTTTTCTGCGTCACAAGAGCAGTCCTGTGATGCTTAGAAAGTTTGACAGTGAGGTGATGGTTATTCAAAACAAGGCTCACAGCGATGAAGAGGTACCATTCATTATTTTATTATACTCATCTTTATTCCTAGTAAAATAGAACATTCTGTCTTGAATGTTTGAGAAGCTTTTAATTTATTTATCGAATCACCTACTCAGCGAACTATTTTTGGATCTCTTACAGCACTGTATACTATTTAAATGTATCTGGTGCTTTTGTTATTTGTAACATCTTATTTGTAACACCGAGGATGAATGGATTTTATCAGCACCATTTATAATAAAAAATTGTTATAAAATATATTTTGAATTGTGCACGAATTTATCGACCATCATCAGTGTTGTCTGTATGTAGGAAGCTTCACTAAATGATATAATTGTCTGCTTAATTTGAGATCGGCTGTTATATTTTGCCAATTTCAGTGTGTTTGTGAGTTAAGGATGGGCCAATTTTAGTGTGTTTGTGAGTTAAGGATGGTCCGGTAGCAACCAATCCTCTACTGAATGCATCTATTTTAGATGTGTACAAACTATACATGCATGTGAGCATACGTGCATGCACACATGTGCATGTATATTTTTTTACCTTTCACTGTAAAACTTTAAACATATGTAATATAACGTTATTTCCATAATTGGTATCCATGAAATGACTTTTCTTGCTGTATCACCTTTGAATTTCCATATGATAACATCAACGTTTTATATTTTATTCACTGGAAGCTAATATTGAACACAGGTCTTTGAAAAAATATCATCGCTTGTGGAAAAACCTGAAGCTCTTAGGTCAGGAATAAGTCCAAGTGATGCTGCATTGATGCTTGGAATTGCACCAGCTTTAGCCAAGGAACACTTATTGGCTGCTGAAACCAAAGGTGCTAATGATAGTGTAGTCAATTTGTACAATATTTATCATCCTTCTGCTTGTTCTATGTACTAATGGCGAATGTTAGAATGGGCTCAACTTCCATGTAAGTTTCACAACATCATGTTTATATGCATTCTTGTTCGCAGTTGAAAATTTAACAACTATTTTGCAATATCCGAACACACAATAGTGCAGTCTAGTTAATAATTGAAACATTTTTATGTACATGTTATGTCCGTATTGAATTTTGTGTTAAACCTTTGGTCATAAGGTAATATTTGGATTATTGTGTTTTTGTTTTGGTCATAAGGTAATTTTTCTACTGCGACTGTTGTCCCAAATGAGAGCGTGTGTGATTACTGAATTGTCATAAGGATAAGGAGGGTGTTCGGATGGAGGTTTTGTTGCTTGAACTTGGTAGTGGTCGAGGAAGGCAGTGACTGGTTGTAGATGCTGCAGAAGGAAGGTGAAGATTGTTCGTAGGTAGTGGGTGGACATCAGTGAAAGGGGGTTGAAGATGAATGTGCAGGTTGAACTGGACAGTTTGGTGTATGTGATGGAAGTGGAGGAGTAGGGGACTGGTAGTGTTGGAATGGATTGAAGTTGTGATGCTTTAAGTGGTTGAATGAGGTGTTGGACTGTAGTGGCAGTTTAGGTGAATGGGATAAATTTCCGATGTACAGGAAGTGGATGTAAGTGCAGTAAGAAGGTAAGGTTGTAGGTTGGTGTTCGCAGCTAGTCTGGTGATGTAGCTATGAAGGAGTTAATTGTTTAGCAAGAGATGGAGGGTGGCTGTACATTCAAGGGTTGAGTGTTGTGAACTTTGTAGGTGGTCTGGTTGATTTGCTGATGATCTTTGTGAAATTTGAGTGTTGAGGGTGGCTTTCCCATGTAATTGGTCTAGTATGTTATTTTTGTTTATGGATATTATTGAAACTTGATTTATAGATGTTTTTTTTGTATATTAATATTGTTTTAGCTAGTTTATTTAACAGATTATTATTCATTAGAACATGTTATATATACTAGTTGCTTGATTATACTCAAAATGTAGTTCTGGAATATGCAAATATAGTGGAATGTTAATGCTGTAAAAATCATATAAATAGAAGACAGCATCTATTTTAATGCTGTCAATGAAGAAACAACAACGTTTAATTCGTGTTGTAATTATCATTAAATAGTGAGTAACAGCGTTTATTAAACGCTGTTGTAAACTGTAGTAAAACATCATCCCAACTGTAAAAACATAACACAGCACGCATTAAACGCTGTAATAAAAATATTAACAGCCTAAATAAAACGCTGTCAAAAGAATAATTTCCACAGCGTTTAAAATTAAGCTGTTGTAAGTTCTCTTTATACGATAGCTTGTCGTTATACAACGTTTGTTCTAACGCTGTTGTGTCATATAACAGCGTTTAATAAACGCTGTGGTATCAAATTTTTTACAGCGTTTTCTATTTTGCTGTTAAAACTTTTGCATCTACGACAGCATGTCGTTATACAGCGTTTATAATAACGCTGTCGTATCATATAACAGCGTTTTTGAAACGCTGTCAAAAGCTGTTTCTGGTGTAGTGCGCGACCTGGGCAGATGGAGGAGACACACGTCTGGTTGACGTGGTCGTGCACGTCAATGTGGAAAGGCACGACAACACACCTCAAAGATAGCATCGTGATGATGCCACAAGCGACAAGGATGGAAAGCCAGGCAACGACGACGCCACGATGGTGTTGACCGTGATTTGGGAATGTGTGCGTTTGTAAGATGAGAATTTCGAGCAGCAATCTAGAGGAAGTCGAGTTGAGTTTTGGAGGCATCGCAATGTAATCTTGCTGGTAGGAGTGCGGATGATATGTAGCGATGATTGGTTATTGCGATGTCGGTTGTGCTAGTGCTGGTAGTTGCTGTTTTGGTAGTTCGAGCGATAATTTAGTGAGTATTTTAACTCACAACTATTTCTAAAATTTATTAACCGCTACACACACACATATAATCCCGATGTTGGTTGATTTGATTTGTTGGGATGTTTGTTTGGGATTTGGTTGATTTTGAATGTTGAATTGTTTGCTGGGATAAATTGTTTGATCAGGATATAAGATTGATTGTGTGATATTGGATTGTTGTATGATGGATTTGTTAGAAATGCAAAGGAGATCATGTCCGTTTGTATTTTAATTTGTGTAATTTATTTATATTGTGCGTGTACATTGTTTGGATGACCGGAATTCGATGTGATTCGATTTGGGCCACACGGTAAAGTTTATATTGATAATTTAATGATTTTGGAGAATTTTGCTCCATGATTTGCATTTTTGGACGTTCGATTAATTTTTTTGGTTTTACAATATTTTTGAAAGATTCAATAAATTATTTTGATATTTTAAATTAAATTAAAGTATATTTACAAATAAATAAAGGTGAATGAGAAATAAATAATTTGGAGGAAATTGTTTTGGATATAAAAGTTGTTTTGAAAATGAAAATATTTATTTCCAACTGATAGAGCATAAAGTGAAGATTTTGAATTATATTTTATGGTTTTAAATCAATATAATTCATTCTGTAACTTATAAATTTATTTTGAACTTGTATTTAATTATTGTTGATTATTAAATAAATTTAAAGCGATATTAAATGATTTTAAATATGAGCTATTTGAGATGTTGAATGTATAGTGAAGGTTTGAATTATAAATTATAGTTTGAAATGAAAAGCATTATTCTTGGTGGTTTATTAATTTATTTTAAAGTGTTATTTAGCTATATAAAATTTTGTATTAGTTTCTATAATTATTTTTAATCTGTAAAGTGATTTTAGAAGTATTGGAAAGTATGTATAAAAGGATTTGGAAATGAATTTTAGTAATTGAATCTTATAATGGAATGATTTTCAATAAAGGACATTTGATTTGTAAAGTGTTTTGAATGTTTTAAATTGTATAAATGGAGATTTGGCAATAAATTTATATTTGAAAGTGGTATTAATATATATATATATATATATCATATTGTTTTATAATGCAAATTGGTTTAAGAAGTATTATTACTTATTTATAAATATAAGAACTTTCATAATTTAGATTTGAATGTTTGAAATTATTTAATGGTTCTGGTTACAATACTGGGAATCTATAATGATGGATTCGAATTATATTTAATGGATTGGCTAAAAGTATAATTATTTTGGAAGTTATAAATTATTTTGATATATGATTTAACTATATAAAATTTTATGGTAGTTTCTATAAATTATATTTGATTTGTTAAAGGATTTTGAATGTTTTATATATATATATATTTATGTATGTATATATATTTGAACATTTTATTTAAATTTTTATAGAAAGATTTTGTGGAAATTTATCATTATTTCATTTCAGAATTAAATTGGGATTTATATATGATTTTTATATTTTCTAATTTCTCTTTTATTTTATATTAAATGAGATATTTTGAATGGTTCACCGGTTATGTTGATTTGTGATTTGAATATGATACGGTGATGACATCTTTATGCTGGGTTTTGTGGTGTTCTACGTTATATGATATTATGATTGTTTGAGATAACATTATTATATTTACACCCATCATATTCTATGTTCTATTTGGATTTAAATATAGTCCGACCCATTTATTATTTGTATAATACTCGGGTCAGTTCGAAACATTTCACGTATAGGGGCAATGAGACTAGATTGAGGTTCTAGATCACATAAGGGAGTCTAGATATTTTGTGTTGTAGATTATCATCCTATATTGTATAGTATCTTATGTGTTTATTATTGTGATGTGTATAGAACATATTCTGTATATTGGATATTATATATATTATCGCTGTGTCTGACTCTGTGATCTCTTTTATTTATAGTATATTGTGCATTGTTCTATTCTAGAGGCACACGTTTTATTGCTTTACGCCAATACTTTGTATGTATTGGTGAGTATTTATTCAATGTTTTAATACGTACCAGCATTAGCCTAAGGGAATATCCATGTGTGTACCCCATATAGCCTTATTCTCTGTATTATCCGATAATATTATTCTATAATACTCTTGGATATTATGGGTATAGAGGTGGTGGTGTTTCAAACATCATCAATATACTTGGGTTAGAAGTTACCGATTCAGTCACCTCCATATGTGTAGTATATTCGATAGTGGATACAACACTCTTAGATTTAGGTTAACTAACATAGAAATAGAGTTAGGTGGGTTCAAGTTTTTTGCAATCCCTACGTTGTTGACTTCATATAGGCTTCGAAATTATTTTGGGAATGAATTGTTTGAACATTTCAATGCAAGGATATGCTATGTCGAGAGGGTTATAGAATTGGCCACACTAACTGAAGCTCGAGACTGTTTACAGCTCCAGAAATGCCAAGACCCAACTACGAATGGGGTATTATCTTCTTTAGCTTCGAAGAATAAAAGTATCAAAGAAATGCTAGTAGTTAAGGATTTTCTTAATGTGCTTGAGCCAGCTCTGGATTACCACCTCTGAGGGCTGTTGCGTTTCACATCGAGTTGACACCAGGAGTTGAGCCAGTTAGTCAACCCCTCTAGTAGAATGCAATCTAAGGAAATGGAAGAATTGAAGAAGCAACTAGTGGAATTGGAGTGTAAGATGTAAGGCTCGGTACCTCACCGTAGGGAGTTCGGCTGTGTTTGTGAAGAAGTTTAATGGTTCAATGAGATTACGTATCAACTTTCAAAAGTTAAACAAGAGGACTGTAAAGAATAATTCTCCAATATGACGGACCAATGACTTGTTTGATTAGTTGAATTGAGCAAAGGTATTCTCATAGCTAGATTGGCTTCGAGATTCCATCAACTGAGAGTTATAGAGGAAAGTATTCCATAAAACGAGGTTTGCATGAGTGGTGGTAATGCCTTTTGGACTAACCAATGCACATACGTTCTTTGTAGACCCGATGAATCGGATATTCCAAGACTAGTTGGACTGACATATGTTGGTGTTCATAAACGAAACTTTGTTATACTAAAATGATGAGGGAGACCATGAGGCCTACTAAGGGTTGTCTTGAATACTATGAGACAACATAACTTGAAAGTGAAATTTTCTTAGTGATAATTTTGGAGAACGGAAGTTAAGTTCTTAGGCTATGTAATTTTGAGAGAGGATTGGCTATAGATCCTTCAGAAGTTAAGGCAGTGAATAGGGCCATGTAATTTTGAGAGAGGATTGGCTAGCTATAGACCTTCAGAAGTTAAGGTAGTGAATAGTTGGAAGAGAACCGAGATGGTTACAAAGGTTCAGAGTTTCTTAGAATTGGCAAGTTACTGTAACATCCTCCATTTCGAAACCTAAAGATGGAACCCCAATGTTATGTAGTCACCTTGGAATTATCTATAGACGATAGAATGAGTATAATATATGTATATATATATATATATAACAATCTAATTAAATAGAGAAACTAAATAAAATTTATTACATTTAATAATCTTTATAACATTTTTTCTAAATTCCCAATTCGTGCCCTTGTAGGGATAAAATATAAATCGTGGCATAGTAGCATCCAAGATCTGACATATGAAGACGTCAAACCCTTGTAGTCTCTCGGACATAATATATATACAACAATACTAAGTGTAATTAAGCTACTACAAAAGATAATAAAATGGCTTCCCGTCCATCTTCATCTTCAGTATAGTCCCGTCAAAGTTCTAATCTTCGGCGGATATAGTCTGTAATCTTATAAACTCATCCTACTCAAACGAGTACCCGTAAGTTTATAGAGGAAAATAATAAATACACGGGTCAGGTATAAGTCTGGTATGAATAATTTCATTTTCCATCCAAACTCCTGCATTAGTGGGGCCACATCACTAAAGCACGGAATAGATTTTTCCCACACTAGCCTGGGTTACACAATCAATATAAGGCTATCATCAATCATAAGTCACAACAAAACATACATTAACAAAGACATACAAAACATGTCTAAACAAACTACACCTGAAACAATCTTTTTTGTTTTGCATATTACATTTTCTATACCAAAAGGTATAATCCCTTCCGATCTTGGCAAGCCATTTGTTTATTCCATACTACAATGTACCACCCTAAGCAATTTCGGTTAGTCATTTTCTTTGTTTATTCTACAAGGTAAAACCCTAAGTAGTCTTGGTTCTATTATATTTATACTACAAAGTACAACCCTAAGCAATCTCAGTTTCTTTGGTTTCATACTACAAAGTAGAACCCTAAGCAGTCTCGGTTTCTTTAGTTTCATACTGCGAAGTAAAACCCTAAGCAATCTCGATTTCTTTGGTTTTATACTGCAAAGTACAACCCTGAGCGGTCTCGGTTCATTATGTTTATACTGCAAAGTATAACCCTGAGCAATCTCAGATTCTTTAGTTTTATACTGCAAGGTACATCCCTAAGCAGTCTCAATTTCTTTAGTTTAATACGGTAAAGTGCAACCCTCAACTATCTCTGTTTTTTTTTATTTATACTGCAAAGTAAAACCCTGAGCAGTTCTATTTCTTTTTAGTACAAAGTACAACCTAAGCAGTTCTGTCTTTAGTTTATAATGCAAAGTACAACCCTAAGAAGTATCGATAAATCCTATTTTCTTAAGCTCGAATCCCTTAGGGAGTTACATCAACTCTTGCAAAAGCTTATAACCCACCTGGATGTCCCACTTTCCTTCGAAAGTCAAATGTCAAACCTACTTTAGGTTTCATCCTAGGGAAGCTTTGTTTACGCACCCTCGTCTGGAACTCCATCATCCGGCACACACCTCTAGAACCTTTGGTAGTCTCCTTCGGCCATATTCTTACTTAGTTATTCACTTAGAACTTCTTTTATTTTTCTTAATTCACTTTAGGTTTTGGGTGTTATGCCCTCGACATACCACCTTTGGCCTGGTCTCTTTCTTATGTACACGTAATAAAGCATGCAATACTAACTGCTCAACGTGTCGCCTTCTTATTTGTCCCATCTCCACTTTTAGTTATTGGTAGTGTCCTTTATTTATTTTTACACAGTTTTATGGGATCTTGTCGTATTATTACTTAATCATGTAACTTGCATTCATTAGATTTCAGTTGTCTTATTACTTAGTTTCGACATTTCAAATTTAGCTTACGAAAATGATTTTTCTTGCTTAGAAAAAACTTATAAAATTCCAGAAAATTCTCCATTAATTTCTTTATCACATTTTTACTTATATTTCAATATTTAATCCATTTTTCCTTTATTATTTAATACTCAAATTTCCTTTAAAAGTTCATAACTAAATATTTAACATTGGAAAATTCTCTAGGTCAAAATCCATTTCTCAAAACATGGTCTGTCCATCATATTAAATTTTCATTGTATTCAAATCATTAGGGTAGGGAATCATAACAAAACTTCCCTGAGTTATTTCAACCCAAAAACATTCATTAGATTGAGATCTATCATTTAAAACACATGTTATATGAATTATATCATAAATAATCAAACCCATAATCAACTTAGATGAAAACATCCTAAAATGAAATGATATTATGCACATATTCTTTGTTTTTACTAGATCTTTAATCTTTTTGGGCTTCCTTAGTCTTTTCTTCTTTTAATGGCGGGCCGCTTGTTTTTGTTTTAATTTGTAGACAATGAATGAAAAATGAGGTAAAGGATATGTTTAGTGGCGCCTATATAGTATTGGTTTTGGGCTTTTTTAGCTTATTTTATTATTTTGTTTCCCTCTTTGTAAAATCCTTTCTTGTCAAATATTAATCTGATTATCTCATTTATGGTCGCATTTACTTCATTCCCTTTCACATATTAAATTGATTCCCATAATGTACGAGTAATTTAATTATATTCAATTTTTTTAATACACACGGTCGAATATAATTATATCTCATTTAATTAGATACCCTAAATTTTCATGCAATAATTTCCTTCCTTTATATTAAATCTCGTGTACACAATAGGTAAGTAAATGTCCCCACATATTTTGTTAGCAAAGCCAGCCGGATTTAATAGTGGCCCGTCCACTTTTATTACCAACAACTCAAGTTAATACAGGAGCAAGGCAAAATACCTCAACTACTAATAACGGGAAAATCCAGAGCAGGAGTTAAGCAGAGGTGCCTAAACTATTATAAATGACCTAAAGCTAGTCCCCTCAGAGGAGGAGGAAGCACTTCCATCGTCCAATAAGGCAGGGCCTAACACATGTAGAAAATTCGCAAATAGAGTCACGATGTTCGGAATGAACCCAGAGTAATCCCTACAGTATATAAATTTCCTATCTCAGCTATCATCTTGAAGAACATACCTATTCCTAGCTTCATGAGCACCTTTCATTGAAAGAACAAGGCCCACTCCATCAATAGATTAATGGAGGCGCCTGGACTCATCATCAATATCATTGAAAAACATATGGTAATCATGCCGAAATAGGTCATATCTCATCTCAGATAGATCATGTATCCACGCTTTCTCAAAAGAATCTCACTCAATGACATCAACCGGGGCGGCTCCAGGTGACATAGAATCAATAATAACAACAAAGGGAGAAACCATAGGTGTAACAATGCCTAAATCTGAAGGAGCGGTAAGGCAGGCCTTCACCACAAGAGGAACAAAAGCAACATCTGAAACAAGAATAACATCTGGAGGAAAGCTATTCCTAATCTTAGGAACCTACTTACGTATAAGAGGATGAGGAAGCGGAATCTTGATCGGAGGAGGAGCCTCTAGGGACAAGACTAGGAGCTTGCAAGAGTCAGTAAGGTGACCAAAAGAATGACAAGTATTACAAATGTCAGGCACCTAACCATATCTAACTCGAACTTCTGCCACATGGCCATCAATAAGCTGAACACTAATCGAAGATGGCAACGGCTTATCAGGGGTTACCTCAATCAGTGCCTTAGCATAAACCAATCTCTTAAGAGCCATATATTAGAATCAAAACATTTTAATTTACCTATAGTATAAACCAACCAATTCTGCCCCAATAGCGGCTGCAAAACAGATGTAATATGCGTAAAGTATGTTCAAACAGGAATAGATATCACTTGGTCTCTAGCACAAGCCACAGTAAAAGACTAAGTGGTGATAATGAAAGATTTCCTATCAATAAAGGATGGATCGGCTTCAAGGACACGTTGTCGTTCATCATTGCTAGAAAATTTGAAATAATACAAGGAGTCAATATAAGTAACACAGAGATCACCACTAAGTTTCCATATGCGTCGGCAGAGAATTCTAGCATCTTGAATCTTTTGATTAGGGTCTGGAAAAAACAAACTAAGATACCCGACCAATAGTCTACCCCAGCTTGCATAATTGAAGGAGGAGACACCATAATTTCATTATTCTCCATAATCTCAAAGTCAATCAGAGAGTAGGATCGCGCATTGTAGGTAGTGGTGAGCGTTTGGTTGGTTTGGTTTATCCGATGATGAAAATTGTTAAACCCAACTAAAACTGATAAAAATAAAAACCAAACCAAACCAACCAAATTAAATTTGGTTGGTTCAGTTGATTATCGGATTTAACCGAATTAAAAACGATTCACATTTTATGTTTAGAATATTCATTGTAATTTGAAATAAAACTTAAATATATGATTAAAATATTTTTATTTAGCATTTCTATGCTCTCCAATAGTAAGTGTGGTACATATATGATAAATAAAATTTATTTGGACTAAATTAATCTAAAAAAATTATTATGACATTAATAATTCTAAAATACAATAAAAGTTTGGTTAAACCAATAACTAAACTAAAATTTTTATAGGCCGATTATAAACCAATCTAGTTTCAAAACCAAACCAAACCGACCGAAATGAATTGTTTTGGTTGGTTTATTTGGTTTAACCAAAGATTTCTCACCCCTAATTGCGGGGCAGCAATCGAAAAAGAGATGTCCAAGGCTTGGGACAACGGGAACAGACTTGGACGCAGTGTAGGAAATTGCTCCTGGGACATTGCAGCAACAGCAGGCATACTATTTTTCACATCGACATTTTGTCGATCACTATTAGTGCATAAGCCTGTAGCAGCCGAGAATGGATCCAAGAACATAGCGACATCAGACACCATTCCACCCTTACTCACATTAAAATCAACCAACGATTCAGCCTTGCCAAAATGCATAGGCGACAAACCCATATCACCATAATCAAGCAGAATCTTACCATTATTTTTAGTTGACAGAAGCTCATGAGAAGGGGGTAGAGGAACGATTGGGGCTTGAGCACTGGCGGCCTACAAATGAGAAGTTTCAGAGACGCTAAGATTCGTGAAGTCCCGAGGTGAGCCTAAATGAGGTCAGGGAGGAGACAACGAACAGGATTGGAACGAAGAATTGAAGGGGTGACTCGACCTTTTTAGGCTTGTTAGGTCGGCACTAGGCAGGAGAGGGAAGAATTTTCTAGGTTTCTTCGGCATGGATAGAGTGAAGCTGGATGAGGGAGAGGTCATAGGAATTAAAGTGGAAGGAGAGGGGCGGTTGTGAGTAAGAGAGAAGATGCCATTAAAAACGTGAGCATGCAAAATATCTAAAAATTAAATGTCCCCATATATTTACCTTGTTTAATTCATTTGTTTTCTTATTTAATTCCTTAATTAAATCAATTAACCTTTATTCTTATAAATAATTTCCTTAATTATGTATTAAGTTATGGGCTGTTACAGTTCCCCTTATATAGGAATTTCACTCCCGGAATTCAAATAAGGTACGGTAGTGATTCATTCTTTCACATGCCCACTCTAGTGGAAACATACAAGTTCCCAACCCATGTATCATAAACTAAATATACTAGTGCATCTACTAATACATAACAAAATCAACCATAAATAACAACATATATATGGTCTATAATCACACATAGCAAACATATATGATAAGTATAAACAAACCACTCGAGATATGTCATGCGAACTTTATCTTCTACTTCCCAAGTGTAATCCTCTCCGTCCTTACTCCGTTGGAACCTTATAAGCTTCACCTTCTTATTATGAAGCTTCTTTACGTCTTAGTCTACAATTTGAACGGGTCTCCCAATATAATTCATGTTTGATTCAACAACCATGTCATCCTTAGCTCTAGGATTTATTTCTACCTCAGGGTCTCAAATGCATTTCCTTAAATGTGATACATGAAACACATTATGGGCCAAAGCCAACATATCCAAGCATTAACTTTCCTGCCTTTTCGAACCTCATAGTGCCTCTCATAGGCAACAGTTTAACAGTTGCTTGACCTTTCAGATCAAACTCTAAGTCCATCCTCCTATCGGCGTAGCTTTTTCCATGATTGGGCTTCTTTCTTCCTTAGCCGAATTGTCTCAATCTTTTCTAAAGCTTCTCTTGTTAGCTGCGGCACAAACACAAGCCTATCTACCGCCTCGAACCTTCATATGGGTGACCTACAATGGATTCCATACAACATCTTAAAAGGTATCATCCCTATACAAGAATTGTAACTACTGTTGTATGAAAATTACACTAACCGTAGGTGATCTTCCTAAGATCCACCGAAGTCAAACACATAAGCTTGTTATAAATCCTCCAGTATCTGGTTTACTTTCTCGATCTGTCCATTAATCTGTGGATGGTATGTTGTATTTGATAAAGTTAGGGTATACCCTAGGGGCAATTACGTAATTTATTACATAAATATAACTCGATAGCGATTCAAGTTCATAATAGAGGTATTTGATTTCTGACGAAGCGGATATTCACGAAATGGATACAACGATGAAAGTAGAAATCGATGGATTGAAAAATACCGAATGCCAAATCCGTTGATCTCAAAGATACCAGATTCTAGCTATCTCCAACACGTTGATCGCGCACGATACCGTGTTAAAAGATCTATGATTCTTCGAACGTTGATCTCGCGCACGAGATACCGTGAATCAGCTTCAAATCCGTTGATTCGAGCGCACTCGAATATCGAAGATGGAGAAAAGAGCTCACACTCAACTTCCAATTTCAAAGTGGCACAAAGCACACAAACAAAGTTTTATTCAAAATCCACTAACTTTACAAATGACACAACCCCGCTATTTATAGAGATTACAACTCATACAACACAGCCTTTACCGACCTAACATAGGTCGTTAACGACCTAACATTCACGCTTAGTTATAACATCACACACAACATGAACGACTTACGACCTATACATGCAGGTGATTCAACGACCTACGACCTAAGTACAAAACATCACAAACGACTCACGGCATAACAATATGTACAACATCCATGCGACCTAATATATACAACTCACACGATCTACGACTCAAACGACATAACATATCCTCCAGGAGCGACTTAGCGGCCTATCTTCCCAGCGACTTAAGCTTCAGCATCCAGTAGCGATCTAATGGAACTCGGCAGCGACCTAACTTCACAGCGGCATAAGGGAAAGCACGGCACAAGTGAGCGACCTAATGAATTAGCATCATAACTTCTAAGAACAGGAACGACTTAAACAAGGAGCGATTTAAGTGAATGTACGACCTAGTTAGGTCGTTGGAATGCCATCCCGCTCGAGTTAGTTCGAAGCTTGCAGATAGAGTTAGGGCGCAACTCCTTATCTCGTGACTCGTTAGGTCGTGAGCGACCTAAGGAAATGGCCTTTAACTCGCTAAGTCACTTGAGCGATCTAAAACTTAACGACTTAAACTTCATGAACTTGCGACATAACCACTGGAACATCTTAAGAAGGAGCGGCATAAGATGGTTAGGTCGCTTGGGCGACTCATCATGGAACTCTTCATTATCCATCTCTCGTATTTCTCTAGGCCGTAACCCACTAGATTGCTGGTGACTTGGGGCACGCGACCTTCGACCTAAAACTTGATGTGCTGTTTGTACCCTGTTGTGTCTTAACCCATAGTGCGCTGCATCATCCTCCCTCTGTTGAAAGAAATTCGTCCTCGAATTTACAGTTTCTTTTTCTTCGAAAAGTTTATGTTCATGGTACGGAATCAAATGTTTGATGTCGACAACATTAGCGGTAGGAAAATGATCCGGCAAGTTCAACTTACAGGTATTCTCAATAATTTACTTCACAACTTCCAAACGACCCGTTCTTCCAGCATCTAGCTTGTTGTAAGTGCCAACAAGAAGTCGTTCAACCATCATGTAGATAGATTCATTGCCACATTGCGTTCTCATCAAACTCAATACAAAGTCCATACTTACCTCCACCCATAATCTAGTATGTATAGGTAATGACATACATAAACCTGACTTTGTCGCGGACTCTTTTGAAATTTGATTCCTCTGAACAAACCTTTCAACCTCCTTCCTTATTGACGGTCCAAAATAAGACGATGCAATCAACTGCATGCTACGATCACGACCCTCGTGTCTTTCTATATGTAAGTCTTTGATAAATTTTATTTGCCAACTGCAATCAGGAGTATACAACTGCCTTCCTTCAAACAGAAACCCATCAACCAGCCTTCTCAACTCTACCCGCTCTGTCGGACACATATGATAATATGGCATATGCGGTACAATAGCACATGGCACTTGATCAACATGATGTTGTACGTCCCTTAGTGGCAGTAATTCCTTGGACAACTCTGCAGGAGCTACATCTTCACATTCATTCACCACTGGCTTAACCTCTTCGAGAATTTCAACACTTTCACTGGTTTCATTTTCATTCAACAGCAATACTTCTACACTATCCTCCACTTCTTTAACAAACTCTCTTGTAGATTGTAGACTAGTCGAATCTACTTTCTTCACCAATAAATTACCCTCTTCATCTCCTGACTTACTTTCTTCATCCTCATCCAACTTTGCTGATTGTGAATTTTCAACCTCACGTTCATCAGATTTCGTTGGTTGAAAATCATCAACTTCATCTTTATCAAACTTTGGTGGTTGAAAACAATCGACTTCATCTTCCACATCAACAAATTCCTTTAAAGACAACAAAGTCTTTAGTTCCTCGATTTCCTCCAATTTGTTTTCACTCTGTTGTCGCCTTTTAGGAACTAACGTGATTCGTGTACCCTCGAACATAAAACTGTAGCTGTTGGTTCGACCATCATGTTGCACATCTCTATCATATTGCCATAGTCTCCCCAACAACAGATGGCATACATCCATATCGACCACATCACACCAAATTTCGTCTTTGTATTTCTTCCCAATGGAAAAATTAACACAAGCTCTTCGATTAACCTTCACTTCCCCTCCATTCCTTAACCAAGCTAATTTGTAGGGGTTCGGATGCTTCTCTGTTTTCAATGACAACTTCTTTACAGCTTCTGAAGAAATGATATTATCACAGCTTCCTGCATCGATGACAAATTTACAAACCTTCCCCAAAATAGTGCATGTCGACTGGAAAATATTGCTCCTCAACCAACTAGAATTATCTTCTTGCTTTGGCGTTAAACAGGATCTCCTCACCAACAAACTACAACCCTCATCTCCTGTCAATAATTCTTCTTCTTCAACTGGTAGTGAATTGACACACTCTACCTCTACATCTTCATTCTCAATCTCCGCAATCATTGCTCGCTTCTTTGGCTTTGTACATTCATTGCTTTTATGGCCTAACTCTTGACAATTAAAGCATTTGAGACTACTATTGACCTTTGCTTTGTTGGCTTCATTCACAATCGGCTTACTGACGGCCTTGGAAACATCCGCACTGCTACTAACATCCTTGTTCTGGTTGTTGGAATTCGTAAACACACCACCTCCTCATCTCCCTTGCTTTTCCCATGCTAGGGCCTTTTGGTGTGCTTCAGCAACAGACATTGGATTAAACATATTCACTATGTCTTGAATCTGCGTTCGCAACCCTCCAATATATCTAGCTGTCAGTTGTTCTTCAGTTTCCATAATATCATTCCTCGCAATCAATGAATAGAATTCATCTGCATAATCATTCACTGTCCTCGTCCCTTGTCTCAAATTCTGCAATCGTTGATACATAAGAGATTGATAATTGTGCGGCAAGAAAGTTTCTTTCATCATCTTTCTCATCTTCTCCCATGTAGCAATCTTTGACTTTCCCATTCTCTCCCGTGTAAGTTTAGTTTGTTGCCACCACGCCATAGCTCTTCCTCTCAAAGGAGTAGCAACCAATTTAACTCTTCGATACTCAGGAACCTTCTTAAAGTCAAAAATTTCTTCAACATTAGATAACCAATCCAAAAATTCTTCTGCTACCATTCCACCCTTGAATTCTGGAATTTCCATTTTCATCCCCGATTCCCATCGACGATCATCTTCAATCTCCCGATATGCATTTCGTACTTGGTCTCGATCTCGATAATGAACACTACATCTATCACCATCTTCATCAAAAACAGATGTACTTCGATAACGATCTCGACCATCCACATCTCTATGATCACGCATATCCCTTCTACTTTGTCTTTCAACATCACGATATGGCTCATGTTCAAACTCACGTGGAGTTCTTCTCTCTTCATTTCTATACTCATGATGTTCTCTTCTCAATGAAACTGAAGATTCTCTTCTTTCTCGGTAAGATTGCGGCGACACCCTCGCTTCCGTAACCGATGGCGAAACTTTGTTTCCTCCATGGTTCGAGACTGGCGATCTTCTCCTTTGACCTTGATTCATGTCAATCATCAATTTCTCCAATCTACCAATACCTTCATCCAACTTCTCATTGAATTTGTTGCTAATTCGTTGTTCCATTTGTTTGGCATCTTCTCTTTTGTACAAATCTTCAACATTTTGATGACGATTAGCTCTTCTCGGAGGCATGATTGAATCTTCAACAAACTTCAACTCTCGGCTTGAACAAATCTGAACTTGAACACTTCAACTTTGCTCCAACAGGCTCGGCTTAGCTATGATTGGCTAAGTCTTGCTCTGATACCAAATGACGAAGCGGATATTCACGAAATGGATACAACGATGAAAGTAGAAATCGATGGATTGAAAAATATCGAATGCCAAATCCGTTGATCTCAAAGATACCGGATTCTAGCAATCTCCAACACGTTGATCGTGCACGATACCGTGTTAAAAGATCTACGATTCTTCGAACGTTGATCTTGCGCACGAGATACCGTGAATCGGCTTCAAATCCGTTGATTCGAGCGCACTCGAATACCGAAGATGGAGAAAAGAGCTCACACTCAACTTCCAATTTCAAAGTGGCACAAAGCACACAAACAAAGTTTTATTCAAAATCAACTAACTTTACAAATGACACAATCCCGCTATTTATAGAGATTACAACTCACACAACACAGCCTTTACCGACCTAACATAGGTCGTTAACGACCTAACATTGGTCGTTAACGACCTAACATTGGTCGTTAACGACCTAACATTCACACTTAGTTACAACATCACACACAACATGAACGACTTACGACCTATACATGCAGGTGATTCAATGACCTACGACCTAAGTACAAAACATCACAAACGACTCACTGCATAACACTATGTACAACATCCATGCGACCTAATATATTCAACTCACACGATCTACGACTCAAACGACATAACATATCCTCCAAGAGCGACTTAGCGGCCTATCTTCCCAGCGACTTAAGCTTCAGCATCCAGTAGCGATCTAATGGAACTCGGCAGCGACCTAACTTCACAGCGGCATAAGGGAAAGCACGGCACAAGTGAGCGACCTAATGAATTAGCATCATAACTTCTAAGAACATGAACGACTTAAACAAGGAGCGATTTAAGTGAATGTACGACCTAGTTAGGTCGCTGGAATGCCATCCCGCTCGAGTTAGTTCGAAGCTTGCAGATAGAGTTAGGTCGCAACTCCTTATCTCGTGACTCGTTAGGTCGTGAGCGACCTAAGGAAATGGCCTTTAACTTGCTAAGTCGCTTGAGCGATCTAAAACTTAACGACTTAAACTTCATGAACTTGCGACATAACCACTGGAACGTCTTAAGAAGGAGTGGCATAAGATGGTTAGGTCGCTTGGGCGACTCATCATGGAACTCTTCATTATCCATCTCTCATATTTCTCTAGGCCGTAACCCACTAGATCGCTGGTGATTTGGGGCACGCGACCTTCGACCTAAAACTTGATGTGCTGTTTGTACCCTATTGTGTCTTAACCCATAGTGCGCTGCATCAATTTCTAATATATACTTTGTTATATGGTGATATAATTAATTAAGTAATTAATTTAAAAGTATATTAATTAGAAAATCCATAAATAATACGCTATGTGATAATAGTTACAAAGAGTTGTAATCATGACAAAATTATCACAATATAGAATAACATATTATTTTAAATGTTCCTGGTCAAGATTCAAGAAAGGATATCGATGCATCCATTGAGATCAGAGTGTGTAACTCTCACCAAATTTTGGATAGCGTATCACGCATGGTTGCTAGTAGTACCAAGGAGTTACGTACTAACAGTTATTGGATAACTATGTAATATTCAATATGGAATGACTCTTCCAAGAGTTTTCTATTGGTTAATAACAACTAGATCAAAGAGGAAAACTTGAGTAATGATATTTCACAGTTCTCTCGACTTAAGAATACTATTGAACTTCAATGTAGGAACTCCATTTTGGTTATAGTTGAATCATGAAATGACATCCGTCAAATGACTATAGTTGGGTCTAAGTTGAAGTGTTGAAAGTGAAACGGTATTCAATAAAGAATTTGTCTCTTCGGTTGTATGTGGTTAGTATCACGACCAACTATATTAACTCAATGTCAAAATCTTTGACCAAAGTGGTACGATTAATAATAAACGTTATTATTGAACCAATGATTTTATTTATTGACTAACCAAGTTGAATATTGATGATATTGGAATTTTGACTAAAAATAGTGTTATTGAAGAAACATTACACCATCATTTTGAAATGGTCAAAAAAATATTTCAATTAATTTTAGAAACAATTTTTAAGTGTTTTGAATTTGTATGTTGCTATTTTTTGAAACGCTGGATTAATGTTTCGAATTCTAAATCTAAAACACCTATTAGTTGTTGCGGTTTGAGAATTTGCAACATCCATGAGATGTTGCAATTTATACAACCGCAGCACCAACTAAGTGTTGCGCATTGGAAACCGCAACACTCATAAGTGCTACGGTTTAGAAAACCACAACACCAACTGAGTGTTGCTGTTTGAACAGCTGCAACACCAACTGAGTATTGCGCTTTGGAAAACACAACACTCGACTAGTGTTGCGATTTGAACAGCCACCCCACTGGTTGGTGTAGCGGTTTGAACAGCCGCAACACCGACTGAGTGTTGTGGTTTTGAACAGATGATAAATTTTAATATAACAACTAACAATAATACACAAATCATAAAGTTTAATATAATAACCAACAGTAATTAAAAGATAGATTAACAGTTGAATAGATAATAACTAACAACAATAACAAATCATAAATTTTAATATAAGAACATATACAAGACAATCATACAATCTATTAATAGTCAATATACCACAGTAAATGAACATAGTTATATTGTCAGTTAATAACCTAATGTTTTGTATCCATTTTGTCAAATTCATCAACTAAGCGCACACCATTATCAACAAGCATCAGTGCACCAACCTGCCAAGCAAAACAAACATAATTGTTATATCAGTTGTCATGCCATTAATCCACATAATTAAGAAGCATTACATATAACATCATAAGCACCCTAATGTAAAATCATCAACCATTTGTTAAGCTGGAGTATATTTTGATTTACACATTAACTAGTTTTTTAGGCCAACTAACCAAATCACTTTAATGCAATCTCACTTTATAGAATTTTGCAGGAAAAAAGTCATCCAAATTGGGCTATATGAAGTTCATGGTTCTACCAAATACCTATTTTCTGCGCACTAGTTTGTCGTTTTTGAATAATCAGTGACATTAATGTGCACTAGTTTGTTATTTTTGAATAATCGGTGACATTAATGTTAATAAGCTTATGCTACTGTAATTCTGATCATAAAAGTGCTCAGCAGTGGTGTATATATAAAGCATTAATTTCTTCTGGCTACTTACAGTTTAAGTGTGATCAACTTTGGTGTTTATCTCTTGATTGCAAAGTGGTATACCTACAAGAAGACTACTTCAATATAAAATTGTTCTCCTACTTTAAAGTTGTTTTCCTTGTTTGTGTTTGTGTTTTATCTATAAAGATTGCTCAAAAAATACTGTACTCATAAGTGGATATTATCAATTAGAATTTTAATGCTAACAACATGGTTTAAACCATGGTTCGAGATTCCGTCCGGCACGTCGGAATCTCGGTCATTTCGATCCGGTTCCGTCGTTGACCGGACTGGAATTTGATTCCAAAACCGTTTCCGTGATCGATGAGAAAAAAAATGTTTATAATCAACCACTTAATGCGTCAACAGCGGCTTCCAGCAACGGGGAAGTGGAAGATTCGAGCATCACCATTTAGGCTCTTTTTTGAATTTAGGGTTACATGGAGCATCAGCATGAAGCGGGAAAATATCGAGCTAACGTACGAGCATGAAGGCAAAAAAGAAAGAAAGGAAAAGCAGCTAAACGGAAAATATCGAGCATGGGTAAAGGGAGGAGGAGATAAATGGAAAAGGGAAACCGAGAATGAAAAAGGCGGCTGCTGTGTAGTAAATGATACTCTAGGGTTATACGGAAGGTTTCTTGGATTATAGTATAGTACAAAAGTTCACTTGGGCCATTATTGTTGATGGACCTTGATTTGTTAATTTTATTCTTTTCAATTTCAATAAAGAAATTAAATGGAAGTTTAACATATAACCAAGAGTTTATGAATTTGTTTTTTTATTATGTATATAAAGAGTTCAAAGTGCCATGGATCCGGCGCCGGAATTTAAACAGAATTTCCGGAATTTTCGAAACGGGACCAAAACGTTAAAAATTTCTAGTGACCGGAACGGAACCGTATACCGGAATTTTAAACCTTGGTTTAAACATCATTTAGAAATAACAAGATGAAATGAGGTAAAAGAAGTATACTGAGAGAAGTACCTTCACAGCCGTTTGAACCCAGTTGATCTCAGTTTCAATCGCCTTGGAGATGAACTCAGCCACTGTCTGATCGACTAAGTAAACATGCAAGCATGTGTAACAGTAACTATCATGATCATAAATAGTTTCGTTAATGCTAAAAAAAACTTTCCCATTATAAATTTGTCATAATGCAACCAAAAGCTTTACAATATTTATTATCGCCAAAATTCAACAATATGATCTATGATCTTACCCTAAAACATAGATATATGATCTGTCATCAACTAGAAGAAAATCATTGAGATTTAATACAAATTCAGGAGCTTTTCCTCCGACATTCCAGATAGTGACAAATATTCTGCGTAGACAATGTATTATATAAGAAAAGCTTGAAGAAAAAAACACATAACTAAAGATGTATGTTTATAATGCAAACAACATGAAACCTGTTTATTCATCCAGATTCTTTGACATTGAAGGAGAGAATTCATCTAACCGCAAGTTCTCTGATATGATGTATCAGCTTCTATATACATCACTTAAAATATAAATAGAAAATAATGAGAGTTATAAATTATGTAAGAAAAACAATGCAGTGACCAATAAATAACGTTTACCTGAGAAAGTTTTCCTGATTGTGGTAGATGACGTCTCAGAAAAGCTGTGTTCTCACAATATTCAACTCTTTTTATTCAAACCAACAAAACAAATTAAGCAATTTCATTCAACCAATGTCACAGTCTCAAGTATCAATGAGCTAAGAATGATTAGTATATTTTTAGTTGCAACACAGCTAAAAGAAGCAGTGTTCTATTAAAACTCTCCAATATGATAAGTCATTGTTTCTGTTCTTTGTATATTAATCAATATGGGAAAAATATCAAAGACTTCAACTAACCAGGTATGCCATTTCTTGTAATTGATTTCTTCTCTTTGCTTCCAAATAATCTCAGAACATATGACTGTGATTAACCCAAAATACAAAAGTAATTAGTCTGGGCTTTGAATAACTCGTAAAATTCCTTTGATTCAAGAAACTGTAATATCTGCTGTAACTTGAAATTGCAATATATTCAGCATAAATATAAAAGAAATCAATACCCTTTTCCCCTTCCTTTGATCTTTGTTCTCTTTAGAACAAAAAGAAATTAACCTCCTTTCTCAATACACAACTTGATAAACTGCAAGCAGTAGGCAAAAAATAATAATATGAACTTTAAACAACCAGAATTGATCAAAATCAAACTTAATGAAACTGTAATTATCACCATTAGAACAAGATCATCAAATTATGATTTTGAGTTACATCATCAACGATAATGACAACGCTAGCAATTAGAAAACACTTAGTTTATTACAAAAAAAATGTACAAAACACAATAATCAATCAAGGCCACATGGTACCAACTTAAAAGCACACAATTGTTCATAAACCCCAAATATTGTCAGATCATGGTCAAGTTGGGAGGGGGACAAAAGAAAAATACAAAGAAGCTATGATAACACGTATTATTTCACAAAAATATAAAATTTACTGCATAACATTAAGGACAAGTTACTTGAAACCTCTGCTCTTTAACTCAGCTTGCTCCTGGCAAAGTGCACAAGCTTCGCAGCAAAAATGAACGCAGCAGTCACATCATGGTTCATTGGGTAAGCTATACTTCTTGCGTAACTTGTCTCGATAAATGTGAGAGTATATCCAATGGCATTGGACACCATATATAAGGAAATATACACAACAATGTGTGCAACATGCTGCACATCCACAAAATATTTACAGCTCGCATATATTTCTTGGTTACTCAATAATAATGCAGAATGCTTATGAGATTTTCCTTCATCCACAACTTCGGTATTATGGCCAAATGCAATGCATGGATTAAAGTTATTAAAGTTGTGGCAAAATTTGATTACATTCCACCAAAAATGTACACAGAACTATATATTTGGTCATATAACTGCTAGCTGTGATATTAAAACTGCTCATAGTTGGAAACCAATAATTTCAAAGCAGCAGTCCTTTAGTACATTAGTCCATGTGAATTCAGAAATGAACGAGAATTTCCATTCAGAAGAAATAAAAGGAAAATCAAATCTACATACAATAGAGAGCTCTTGGGAAACATCAGGCCAGAACCAAAAGTCTGTTTCAACTATTGCAAAGAAAATATCTGAGCACACAGTGAACACATCTATTAAGTTTGATGTTTTAAGCGAATACACTGACTATACAAACTTAAAAGAATATGTGGAATTCGAAATCGGATGATAATGAATACATAGATAGAAACAAAGGATAGCAGCGGCACAAATCTAGCTCAAAACTTGATGCACATTGGAACTTTTCAATTTCTACAGCCAACTGATATGCAATCTACTGCTGATGAACTTGGAAGACCTGATAATGAATACGTATTTGAAGATGTGGAAGAATACATTAGTACTGCAACAGAGCAAGTCACTGAGGATGTTTCTGAACTGGAGCAATTAAATGATGTTACAAACTTTGTCACTGATAATCCTGATTACATTGCACAAGTATAAGAACAAACTGTGAGTACTAAATCTAACCCCCGATTTAAAGCTCCACCTAAAAGATCTACAAGGAGCTCATAAAAGTATAAATGACGTTCCTATCAAATAAATTTATCTGGATAAAAGTGCACACTGGAACAAATCAAACTTTTCTATCAACAATAAGCATTAGAAGTGTGATTATCGAATCATCATCAAAATTTGAATAACTGAAGCAATCTAATCGCAATAAAGGAAAATTAGATATTACCTTAGGTTTTGGAATTAGATCAATGGAAAATCGTCCGACGAAAAAGGCTCAGCCTAATGAAGGAAGCTCGTTTAAATGATGGATGCTCAATATTGAAGAAGAAATTCGAACATGAGACTCGATTTGAGATGAAAAAAATGGTTGATTAGAGCTTGGGAAAAGAAGAAACTTTAATTATGTTATTGGCGGCCGTATGAAAATTTACAAAGGCGTGGGCTTTGAAAATGTACAATGTTTACGACAAAAAAGTTGTTTGAAAAAAAAAAGAAATTAAAACACACAAAAACACATTAAAAGTGTGTTAATATTTGCAACATTACAAAAGTGTTTCAAATCAAAAAAGTCATCCGTTTCTAATTTAACATTTTTATGTAGTGAGAATTGATGTAAACAATTGTAGCTAAAAGGTATCGTTTAAAGTTGTAAAACTGGATTTTACCGATGAGATTTTTAATATCATACCACTAACTAAGATGATATATGAATATTAATATTTAAATATTAATCTCAGGCTAAATTCACACATATGAGTCGCACAACCGAATATATTCAGTCTCTGAAACATCGCTTGATTTAATTGATTTATAATAGTTATAAATTAATTAATATTTGTAAAATATTAGTTATTGTTGTATTTACTATATGGAGTGTGTTTAGTAAACTGGAGTTGCCTTTAGAATTGTTTGGGATATTGTTAGTAATTTATTTTGTATGTATACTAAAGTTATATATGTGTGTATTGATATACGATATCGATAAGAATTTAAATTGGATCTAAATAATATAATTTACTAATGGGTTTAGAGGGGATTTAAGTCCATATAGGGGCCTTGATATGGTTGGCCAAATAAAGGAGGAGAGGAAGGCAAATGTTGACTTGGTATGGGAGATTTTTTGTGTTAAGTTATTTTGGCCAACTCTCCCTATAAAAATCAAACTAATGCTCTAGTTTCTAGTTAAATCTTTTGCTCCTCTCTCCCTTAGTCATGGCCGCAAACTCCCCTTCCCTTCCCTCTTATCTCCATCCTCCTTTTAACTCTATTCAATTAAATATAGTTGGTGTAATTGGTGTTTGTACACCCATCTCATGCATAGAAGAATGGAGATATGAAATATCTAAGGAGTCTATTAAGATCAATATGCATTTCTTTGGCCTCATCTCTAAGGTATAATATATTTAATTATTCAATGATATTTCATGTCATATTTATATAGATCCATTATAATGTTTGAACGAATTTATATGCACAGTTACTGTCCCAATATTAATAAACTATTTCACAATTATATACATACATATCTCTGATAGTTTCATTGTCTTTATAATACGTATTTAGTTTAATTAAAATAAAAACTAATAAAAACTATTTTTTATAATAATATTGGATATATATATATATATAAATTTTATTTAAACATGAGTACTAAATCTAAATAATTTAAATTGATTTTCAATACAAATATAAATTTGTAAATATATGTGAATATATATAAAAAAATATTTTAAATTATATTAAACATTATATTGTGTTCGACAATAAAAAAATTCCAAAAATGTTTTACTTTATTTGTAAATATATATGTATAGTATAAATTGTTTTAATGATAATATTATTATATTAATGTGTGTTTATGTGTATGTGTGTATAAATTAACATTTTAGTTTTATAATATTAATTTTATATGGAAATTTAATAAAAAATGATCTTGGCCAAAAGGCATTTAATTTAATACATATATATGTTATTCATATTTTATAATTATTTTAGTGTAAAGTAAATAAACAAACATGTATTAGATAATAAAAAATAATTATGTTCGTTAATCTTATGTATATTTCAATTTTTAATAAATTATATAGATATATATTATTATTTTTAAATTCACGGATCAAGATCTGTTTTTAAAAATTTAACAAGAAAATTAGATATTTTGAAAAGAATTTTAAATTTCAAAATTATTGACTTTGCCAAAATGATTTGTTTTTATTTAGAAAACTCCTAAATTCAAATAATATTATAAGTATATATATATATATTAAAATTGTTTTGTACGGCAATGTGCATATAAAGGGACAAATGTGTCCGTTGTGGTGTAAATCTCAGCGCCAGTAAACCTACACATTAACCATGTACACTATATATATATATATATATATATATATATATATGTAACGACCCGTAAATTTTAACGGTTTTAATAACGTAACTAACTGAATTTTAGTGGAAAATAAAACAATAAAAAAATTTAAATAAAATTTTGATATTTGGTATGCGTCTATTCAAACATAGCAAATGGTAAATTTTCATCAGAAAATATGAAAGCTAGTTTCGTTGTGTAATTTTCAATTTAAATTTAAATCAGTTAATATTAGTTGGAAATAAAATATTTTCGAAACCCGAATATTTTTATATAATAAATTTTTAAATCATCTTCTGAGTGAGACGTCATATTTCGTTTCGCCAAATTTTGACTGCTATTGCTCCATTTATCTTAATTCCGGCGTTTTAGCAGCATTTTCGGTACTGAATATCGACTTTTGATAGGATGATCGTACCACTGATATCTGTATACCGTTTTGATCTTCTCATCGTGCTGATTTCTACGGTATATTCATTTCTCTGTTTCGGAGTCCGGTGTGCAATGCAATCTGCGAAACGCCTAGCGTATCGGTTCCGCAACCGAATCTTTTGGTTTCCTGACCTTTCATTATCCAATGTATAATATCAATAGCCATTACTAATTTCAGAATTCAATGGGTGCCTTCTGTCATTCACTACGTTCCAAATTCCATATGTGCCTATTGGTTTTCACTGGTTCGTTTATCATTTCATCCTCTGGGTCCTTTTCTTTTTTTTGAAAGAAGGTAATTGGGCCAAGCCCAAAGATTTACAAAGCTAAAAGGTAATCGGGTAAAAACAAGACTACCCGAAACTCAGAATACAAACCCTAAAAACAGATTAGGTTATCACAACACCGCCTCCATAACACAGAACGAATAAAAATGGCAGATCTCCAATGGCGATTTAGCTGAGAACGCCACAAAATCAAGCACAAGCTCTATCACGTCTTCTTGCTACTCTCTCCTCTCTCCCAGTAAGAAAGGCTCTGGTTGAATTTGCTTCTCATGCTAATATCGGCATTAACAGAGCTAAAATGAATTCTCGAGTCATCGTTGTGCTTAGTGTGGCTGCAAGCTGCAGATCTGGTGTTAACGCAACCCAGATCTATAGCTTTGTAGCTGCCATCACCACTTACGAGATTGTTGTCTGGAGGCTCGTTGTTGACTTGATTGGTACGCTGATGAGTACTAGAATCAGTTTGATAATCTCTCGGGTTGAGAAGATAGTGTTCAATATGCTTACTGCCAGCTTCTTTACTCCAATAGTCTGCAAGGAACTCGAATCTGGTCTGATTTCTGATCTTTTTCTTAGATTTTTGGAGAATGATTTTGCTGTCATTTTCAATAATAATCCATCTTTGCTCTTTGGACAACTTCGTATTGTTATGGGTACGGTTGTTTCTCTCTTTCCATAAATGATAAATTGCAGTAGTTAGAAGAACATGAGCAAAGTCTCTTTCAAGGGATTTATTTCTGAAATGATTGTTGATCTCGATAATAATTTGATTAAGATCCATGTTGTTGGTATTGTTCATCCCCAGTTTTGATTTAATTTGCCTCCAAATGTAATAACTGTAGCTGCATTCAAAAAATAAATGATTCACATTTTCATTCGATAAATTGCATAAGGAACAGAGTGAAGAATTATTTCTACCCCATTTATTGATAATATCCTAAGTTGGCAATCTATTTTTAACAGCAAAATATGTGCATATAGCCATCTTTGGATTATTCACTCTATTCCATATGCAGTTGTACCATTCAACCGTAGGTTGTTTATTTCTAATATGCTCCCAAGTTTTTTTAAAAGAAAACTTACCATTACTGCTAGCTAACCAAACCCAGTAATCACTATCAGCATCATGATCTAAGGGGATATTGATAATAGAATTATTATGAGGATTAGTGATAGGATGAATCTGAGGTTGCCATTGATTATTTCTAATAATGAAATTTACACTAGCATTAGCCTCGCCACAAATAGCAAGATTATCCCAACCAACCCTGTTAATAAAAGAGTCATTTTGAAACCAAGGGTCAAACCAAAGACTAGTTTCATGACCAGCTTTAAAATTTCTTTGAATTAAAGATTTTCCTACAGCCCTGCATTTTAAAATTTGATGCTAAGTGTGACGACCGCCCATGACCCCCGCACGGAATCTAGAGATAGTGCGCTGTAAAGTGTGCCAGGCGACCATGGACGATTGTCAGGGTAGATCAAAACAACAGAATCTATCGTATTATTCACAGCGCATGGACAAAATACAATAGAACATATATGTAGTGAAGCTTCACAGAATAAAATCCCATCAATAAAACTTCATAATAGTTGAATACAAGCATCTGAATAGTCAATACAACAAGCCTCACTACATAACACTCAGAGAATACAAACAGCGGAACATCCAGTACATATAATAAGAAGATAATATGCAACCCTCCAGCTCGTCTTCGATATCAGCAACGCGGGAAGCAAGAACAGCACCTGTCACCTGCTACCTAGTCTGCCCGTCCCAAAATGGACGAACAGCCCAAGGCGATAAGAATTAAAACATAAAGCCTTGAGTCAGACAACAGTCCTAGTGAGCTGTAAATTAACTAACAACATACCAAAAGAGCATAAAGGAAAAGGAATAGGAATACAACCCTCCCACTCCACCTCTTTCTACAGTGATAGCCCCGAGACACACACTAAGCAGAAGCAACATAGTAGAGCATACAATTTAAAGTAAAGTAATAATCATTCGAGTCAAGGGCGATGTTTTCCAAGTACCAAGGCCTAAATCAGATAAGCACCCAGAAAATACCGCTCTTGAGTCCGAATGACGATACAACCAAACATCCATGACTCTGGCTATCACTGTTATCACTGCTTCGGTATCACCGTTAATTGAATGACCGGCACATTCTTTCAGCCGTCCGTCAAGGGTTAATGGAAACCCCGGTTCTAGACATAACTCCCGCACGTCATCGTGACCCATGCCTAGGACTATCGAATCTGCCCAGAGTACTCGACCATCAACAGTCAGCCGTTGGGACTATCGAATCTGCCCAAACGTACTCTTGCTTAGAGCATGCTAGAACCTTCAACAACGATGAGACCCAAGCCTCCTAGTCATCCTCCTCGACGACTATTCCCATAACCATCCATTATCCTCAACTCGAACCATTCACCGAGTTATCATCATGCTTGGGATGATCCCGTCTGGATTAAACCAAGTCTTCATCACATGATGCTTCGCTTCATCACATCCTCGCAAAGCCTCATCTCAACATTACATCATCAAATCTATGCATAAGAGCTTCATCATCCCGCTACATATGCCACGAGCAGCTTTCCCAATTCAAGAGCCTTTCTCTTAGCTTTTGAATCACCTTTGGTCTAAATCAAACCATCAATCATCTAATTCATAGCAATCAATCAAATCAAACATTAATCCAAGCAATCAAACATTCGAATATGATCTAAGTAGACAATTATAACAATAATGGCATTTTCGTAATTAAAGAGTTGAAAGTCTAACAAGCATGAAAACATGAACAATATCTCTACAAACTTGATGAATGAACTTGCATAGGTTAACATATGATAAAATGGATGTAACATCATCATGAACAATGGATCTATATGGATCTACACTTAGGATGAAGAAAATGCATGGAAATCACTATTTTAACACCAAATCGAGCCAACAATCCAATATACTCCTTTGGATCCGTGTGAGAGATAATCACCACTCACCAAATCACCTAAACAACCACAAATCTACACGCTTCAGATCTGGACAGCGAAGGATCGATCTTGATTGTGACGCCCCACCTCTATACTCATAATAACAAAGAGTATTAAAAGAAATACTGTCTATTATTACGAAGAATAAGGCTGGATAGGAGCGACCATCCGTAATTGGCCTTACACTAATATTGGTTATCTCGATAGGAGTGGTATATACTTTTTTTTTCTCATCTATTATTTATTTACTCCCATCGATATATCCAATTATCAGTATAAAACAAACTACGATAGTTCATAATAGTTTAGGACATTAGATATAACAATAACACAGATAATATAAATGCGGAACACAGAATAACAATATCTCATATATATATAACCGATGTCAGTTACAATATAGTTGACACGATACATATGATACAACTACAACTGTCGACTCTAGAAGTTATATATACAAGTACATTATCGACTAATATACATGAATACATATCGTTCTATACAATGACGCGACTACTACAAAATGACACTGACAACTTCAGAAGATGTGAAAAGTCTTCAAATCCTGAACAGCAACTCAAAGAAGAAAATCTACAACCTGAAATAACTCGGGTCTGACCCGAGTATTACATTCAAAAGAAAATAATACCCAGGTCAGTCTAATTCAAACCAGTTTATTAGTGCATATAGGCAGTACTAATTTAAATAGACGACAGTCATAATAATTCCCGTCTATCCGATTCTTTAAACAAAGAAACCGGATAACGGTCAATATAACACTTAACAGTGTTTAGCAAAAATCAGCAGATTTAAATCATCAACAGAGATAAATAAACAATTTATCAAATCGACTAAATCAATTTAAAACAATCGAAATTGTCACTCTAATACCATCAAAAATTAGATTGGCTGCCGTACACGCACGCGTGTATGGCCTCGCCAATACATCATACGAAATACGCAAAAGATCAACAAAAATCCATAAGCGAGCACAAGGTCAAACCCAAGAAAAAGATCGGGTTCAACACAAGGCAAAATGAAACTGAAGCGTGTCAGGTCACAATTAAAACAGTAAGAGAACTTAGCCACGTTGATAGTCAAACAACTACAACATCGTAAAATCAAGTGCGCAACACTTATCAAATGAAGACTCAATTTTCAATGTTACTGTCTCAACATCAATGTATCATCGAGAAAGTGAAACAACAAATATACAGCAATCTCAATCCAAGGCCGAAGCCATTAGAATTCATCGACTACCAAAATCATAAAATGGTATGGTACAGTTCCAGAATCAAGTGAAAATACTACTGTAATTGAACTCGATTAGTTCAAAATGAAAGCACCTATAGGCACCAGATCACCACAAAATGCAACTGAGATGAACAGGAGTGCCAAAGGGTCAGAGACAGTGCGAATGCAGAGTCAATTGGCACAAAACTGAACCCAACATCAAATGAACAAGATGGGGCTGCAATAATAATAAAATAATGGAACTGCAAGCACAACTGAAATGCAACTATATCAAACAGTGACAATGTGGATGTAACCGATGTATGGGGCAATGCACAAGCAAGGCTAAGGCATAGTGCACATAATCAATGTGAACACATGGACTACAATCTAACAGATGCAACTTCAAAAAGAGCCAGACAGTATCAAGTTAGAAACAATGCCAAACCAGATACAACAGTGATGGAACAAAGGATCCAAGTTTTATATGCAAAATAAACAGTGCAAGCTCAAATTAAAACAGTGGACAGTATAAGTGTAGTCTCAGCAAAAATATAGCAGAGACAACACAAGTATAACATCATTAATGGAACCACTGATTCAATTCAAACTTAAGACAAAGCACTTCAAATTCAATAAGACAACACTTAACTCAAACAATGGTCAACAATGTATACATACACGAACATTTCTACAACAACACCTAATATACATGTATAATTTCTTGTTTAAAATGAGAAATGTGATTGGTTGGGAAACAAGTTAAAAATCCATAGTGTATAGTAAATTTTCATTTATAAGTATAGACTCCAATGTACAAGGCAGTACAGAATTCATGGTAACCGGAGGCAACAAAGTTACCAAACTCGAAGTTAGGCAGGAAATTCACTACTGTAACGACCAAGAGAAGGTCGAATGGTTCTGCATCGAAACCATATAAATCAAGGAAACCAACGAGTTTAAAAAAATCGATGCCATGAAATTGAAAAAATCAAAATTCACAAATTGGGACGAATCAGGAACAAGTTCACAGCAAACTACATATGATCAAGCAACTCGAATGACTTGATTCAAATGCAACCATAATGAAACCAGAAGCTACTACAACAAGAAAAATCCAACAAGGACGAAAATGCCACCAGAGGCAGTAAATCAAATAGCCAAAATCGAACAAAAACATCATCATCAAACTCAAATTAAAAATCATGGAAATCAGGTAACCAAGGATTATACGATTTGGATTAAGTCAGGTAAATCATCAACGACGAAACCAAATCAAACGCACGGCATAATACCAAATCGAATCAGATGTGAGTGAGATAAAAATCACTCACCTTTGATCGAGAATTGGACGCGAGCGAAGAGGAATACGAAGCGAACGGTGAAATCTTCAATTCGCCAGAAATCGAGATCGCCGAAGCCCTACTTCTCGTTAGTCGCCATTTCTTTTTCTCGTATGTTTTTCCTAGGGTTTTTGAGAATGAATCGAATCCAATGAAAATGAGGTACGGGTCCTTAATTTGGCTAATGTAACACTAGAATAAAAAAGAGACTTGGGCCCAGATTGCATTTTAAAGTCCATTCAACTGATTTTCAAAAGAATTTAAACCGGGCTTTAAAACATCGAACATCACTTAGCTAGCAATTTAATCGATGAAGGATGAAGATAAATTAACAGCAAAACGCCGGGTTGTTACATTGATCTATCACGAATCCGCCTCAAATGATGAAATCTCACTTCAATGGATGAAGATCTTCAATCTATGCTCTTGAATCTTCAATTTGATCTTCGATATGGATGGAAGGAATCACTAGATTAGAGTAGAGAAAAGAAGTGAAGAAGTGTAGAAGTCGAGCTCTCAAAATGGCAGCACTTCGTCGCTTCGAAATCCGGATCCCAAAAAGTGAGAAAAACCCCTCCTATTTATAGCTGAAAATCCACTAAGTCGTAACTCGACTATCTCCTAAGTCGTCTTCGACTTATGACCTAAGACACCTCCGACTTAACAAAGCCTCCAACCTAACAGACTACGACTTAGTGAACTTTCGACATAAGACTTAGCAGCTAACCCCTAAGTCGGTTGCGACTTAACACCTGCTCCTATACAACTTAACGACTCAACTGCTATGCCATCCTACGACTCAACGACCCAAATCCCCTACGACTTAAGACTTAACTCCCTTAAGTCGTCTACGACTTAAGCTCATGCGCACCTAGCGACTTACCACTAGTCACGACTTATGACTTGGCAGAAGATACGACTTAACAGATCTATGCTTCTACGACTTAACAAATAACTGGGTTACGACTCAACTCCTAAGTCGTCTACGACTTAACACATAGGCTACGACTTAACCGGGTTAAATTCTTAAGTCATATACGACTTAAATTAACACAGAAGCTTTCGACCTAACCTCACTAACTCGCAACATTCTATAGGTCGTTATTCTTAAGTCGCAGATCCTATAAGTCGTCTACTCCTATAAGTCGCTAACTCTATTAGGTCGCCTACCCTATAAGTCGGTCAAACGACCTATCTCCAAACCCTTAACTCGCCATTCCCCTGGGTAGCTCCTATCCCCTAAGTCGTATACGACTTACGACTTATACTAAGTCGTGAACGACTTAGGACTTAGCCATATTTTTGCCTAAAATCTGAAATGGCTCAAAAATGCTAAAATTCCAGATTTTGACAAACTTTTCGATCTGTAAAAATATGGGTCGTTACATTCTCTCCCCCTTAGGAATTTCGCCCCCGAAATTCCAAGCAAACAAAGCAATCAAAGACTATTCTGTACGCCTATCATCCATAACAATCAACAAACCATGCATCCAATTCTAGCTTAGCATGCAGAATTCTAAAACTTAGAACAAGTTACAATATCGTGAGATGACACGACACCTTAGGGCCATACCTTGAAGAGTTCAGGATGAGCTGCCTTCATCCTCTCTTCCACCTCCCATGTACAGTCGTTATCATCGTCACTCCATTGTATCTTGAGCAACTTAACCACCTTCCTCCTAAGCTGTTTCGTGTCAGTTTCCACAACACGAAGCGGCTTACGCGGCCTTCTATCAACTGGATCAACTTCGAAATCTTCACAGCTATCAACAGAAACCACCGTATTCGAGTCGTGCACGTACTTCCGTAGATATGATACGTGAAAAACATTGTGCACACCCGACATCTTCTCTGGTAACTCCAATCTATAGGCGAGCTTTCCAATTCGCTCGATGATCGGGAATGGCCCAACAAATCTCGGAGTCAATTTTCTTTTCTTCCCGAATCGAATAACATTCTTCAGTGGAGAAGTCTTCACAAAAACCATATCACCGACGTCGAATTCCAAATCCTTTCGACGCTTATCAACATAACTTTTCTGACGGTCTTGGGCTGCCTTCATTCGTTGCCGAATGATTTCTATACAATCTGAAGTCTGTCGAATCATCTCTGGCCCAAGTATCAACTTTTCTCCGGTCTCTAACCAACATGTCGGAGAGTTACACGGTCTTCCATACAATGCCTCATACGGTGCCATACCAATGCTTGACTGGTAACTGTTGTTATACGAAAATTTCACCAAATGAAGATGATCTTCCCATGATCCTCCAAAATCCAAAACACAAGCCCTAAGAAGATCTTCCAAAACTCGGTTGACTCTCTCGGTCTGACCATCTGTTTGAGGATGACAAGCTATACTCAAACACAACTCGGTTCCCAAAACTTCCTGGAAGCTCTTCCAAAATCCACTAGTGAACAATGGGTCTCGATCGCTCACTATACTCTTCGGAATACCATGGAATCGAACTATCCACTTTACATATAACTCGGCCAACTTTGATGCAGTCCTAGTCGATCGAACAGGAATTAATCTTGCACTCTTAGTCAAACGATCTACAATGACCCAAATCCCTTCGTTTCCCGTTCTTGTTCTAGGTAATCCATCAATAAAATCCATCGATATCTGCTCCCACTTCCATGTAGGAACTTCTAATGGCTGAAGTAATCCACTTGGCTTCTTCTGTTCAGCCTTTACCAACTGGCAGTTCATACACTTGGAAATAAAATTTCCAACATCCTTCTTCATACCTTCCCAGTAGTAGGTTCTCTTCATATCCCGATACATCTTATTTCCACCTGGATGAATTGTCAACTTCGAGTGATGACTTTCCTTCAGAACTTCACTCCTCAATTCATCTATATCGGGAACAACTAGTCGTCCTTGCTTTCGAAGCCAACCCTCTTGATCGACCTCGAATCCTTTATCCTTTTCTGGTTCCAATCCAGATTCCAAATCACGGATAATCCTGACAAGCTTATCGTCTTGCTTTTGACTCCCGCCAATTCTTTCCATAAGAGTCGGTCTTATCGATAAGTTTGCCAACATCTCAGGTTCCAATTCGCATCTGGGCCTGAAGTCAAATCCAGCTAAATACTCGAGACTCTTCCATTCTGAAAACATGGCTCCCAATCCTGCATGCCTTCGACTTAACGCATCTGCCACTGCGTTACCTTTTCCCGGAGTATAAGCTATACCAAAATCATATGATGCTAAAAACTCTAGCCATCGCTGCTGCCGAAGATTCAAATCCTTTTGGGAGAAAAGATACTTCAATGACTTGTGATCCGTAAACAACTCGAATCGAACTCCCGATAGATAATGTCTCCACATCTTCAGAGCAAATACAATCGCCGCTAATTCCAAATCATGAGTTGGGTAATTCCTTTCATGCGGCTTCAGTTGTCGACTGGCATACGCAACAACTTTATCCTTCTGCATCAGCACTGCTCCAAGTCCAGTACCACATGCATCGGTGTAAACTACCATCTCATCATTCCCACTTGGAATAGTCAAAACAGGAGCACTCGTCAATCGCTCTTTCAGGATTCTGAAGGCTTGCTCACACTTATCATCCCATCTGAACACTTGGTTCTTTTTCGTCAATCCTGTTAATGGTGCAGCTATCTTGGAGAAGTCTTTGATAAACCGTCGATAATATCCTGCTAATCCAAGAAAACTTCTCACATCAGATGCATTCTTAGGTCTAACCCAATCCTGGATTGCTGCCACCTTAGCGGGATCAACCGCTATTCCACTTCCAGAAATCACATGGCCTAAGAACCTCACTTCACTCTTCCAGAAGTGACACTTCGAAAACTTAGCCTTCAGCAGATGTTTTCGTAAGATCTCCAAAACGATACGCAAGTGCGTCTTGTGCTCTTCTTCAGTTCTGGAATAAATCAGAATATCATCCACGAACACAAGCACAAACTTGTTCAACTGATCTCTGAACACTCTATTCATAAGATCCACAAAATATGCTGGCGCGTTAGTCAATCCAAACGGCATTACCAGCCACTCAAAGAAACCAGATGGTGTCCGAAAAGCAGTCTTCGGCACACTATCCTTAGCTACTCTCAACTGGTGAAATCCCGTTGCCAAATCCATCTGAGAAAACACCTTAGCTTCGTGAAGCTGATCAAACAAGTCATCTATTCTCGGCAATGGATACTTGTTCTTCTTAGTCACCTTATTCAGCTCACGATAATCCACACACAATCTCAACGATCCATCTGCCTTGGTCGCAAACACAACTGGTGCACCCCACTCGGACACACTACGCCGAATGAATCCTTTTTGCAAAAGATCATCAACTTGCACCCTCAACTCTTGCTGTTCCCTAGGCGCCATTCGCCTAAGAGGCATCACAACAGGTCTGGCTCCTTCAACTAGATCTATACGAAACTCGATCTCTCTATGCGGCGGCAACCCTTTGACTTCATCAAAGACATCCTCGAATCCATTAGCGATTGGCACCGATGACAGTCCATCCCGTGGAACAACCAACGAATACATGAAGCTCATGAAGACGCCTTCCTCATGCTTACATCGTATCGCAACCTTTCGCCCCTCCACATTCTCGACTGTCACTTCCAACCTCTCGCAATCAACCTTTGCCGCATACTTCCTAAGCCAGTCCATATCCAAAATAATTCCGAACCCTGCAAAGTTCAGAACAAAGCAATCACAAACAAAAGAGCAACCATGACTCGATACAACTAGACCACGGCATAACATACACAAACAAGACGAACCCCCAACTGGATTAGTCACAACCAATGGCCTATCAACAATATCCGGTTCCAAACCCAACCGGCCTACAAGTTCACTACAAACAAACGAATGCGACGCCCCAGTATCAAACAGAACTCTAACTGGAACACCACATAAGAAAAGAGTACCTTGAACCACCACACTCTTTCCCTTCTCTTCCACGGTAGGAGCTTTCGAAGACGACAGAACAGCTCCCAAAGCATAAGCTTGCACAATCTGCTTGTCCCTCCTCGGTTCTGGACAATTCTTCCTGAAATGCCCCGGCTTGTCACAGTTGTGACACTTCATTGGCACCTTCGGATTCTTACAATCCTTAGAGAAATGGCCCTTCTGCTGAAAATTGTAGCAAGTCACTTCGCCCTTCGGCTTCTTCTGGCCATCCTTACCCTTCTGCTACTGCTGCTTCCTCTTCTTGTTTCCACCTTGCTGAGGTTTAGACTCTTCCCTGGTCACAGCAACAACAGATCCTTCCTTAGGAAACAGACTCTCATGCCTGAGAGCTTTCTCACAAGCTTCTCAAATGAATCATCCAGATGATCCACCAACTGCCTCCCAAGATAACTGTCCAAGCCTGTCACAAACTTCTCATTCTTCTGATATGCAGATTCGATATAAGACCGGGCATACTTGGACAAAGCCTCAAACTCAGAAACATACTCAAGAACTGGTCTCCCACCTTGCTTGAGCTCCACAAACTTCTTGAACAGAACAGACTTCTGAGCTGTAGAAATGAACTTAGCTTCAAATCTAACTTGGAATTGCTCCCAAGTAATCTCTTCCTCTGGCGTATTGATGGTAATAGAGTTCCACCAATCAGAATCTCTCCCTTGAAGCTGCCTTGATGCCAACTTCCTCTTAGTTGCATCATCAATTCCCAAATCACCAAAAATCCTTCTACAAGCATCTATCCATCTCTGGACTTCGATAGTTGATTCTGTTCCCAAGAAAACCTTCCCTCCAAGAGCAGTATAGTCCTTGCACAACTTAGCAAAATCCACTGGTTTCGGAGTTTGGACTTGAACCCCAACATCTACTGCTGCCCCCGGAACTGGTATCCTTCTCATGATCGAAGTCATCATAGCTTCGAACATAGCTGCATAATCAGCAGTCCCCTCAACAGCACGGCCTTCCCTAGCAGCTGGCCTCCCTCTTCGACTCATCCTTAATATCTATAAAAAGGAATGATCAGAACATCTAGAGGAACAACTGCATAAAGGACTCAAACTCAACTAAACTACTATATTATATATAGTATTCATCCATCAAAATACAATTACGTCTCACATACGTAGTTACGTCAGCGAGCGTTGGGTAAAATCGATTAACCAATGCTCTGATACCAAATGTGACGACCGCCCATGACCCCCGCACGGAATCTAGAGATAGTGCGCTGTAAAGTGTGCCAGGCGACCATGGACGATTGTCAGGGTAGATCAAAACAACAGAATCTATCGTATTACTCACAGCGCATGGACAAAATACAATAGAACATATATGTAGTGAAGCTTCACAGAATAAAATCCCATCAATAAAACTTCATAATAGTTGAATACAAGCATCTGAATAGTCAATACAACAAGCCTCACTACATAACACTCAGAGAATACAAACAGCGGAACATCCAGTACATATAATAAGAAGATAATATGCAACCCTCCAGCTCGTCTTCGATATCAGCAACGCGGGAAGCAAGAACAGCACCTGTCACCTGCTACCTAGTCTGCCCGTCCCAAAATGGACGAACAGTCCAAGGCGATAAGAATTAAAACATAAAGCCTTGAGTCAGATAACAGTCCTAGTGAGCTGTAAATTAACTAACAACATACCAAAAGAGCATAAAGGAAAAGGAATAGGAATACAACCCTCCCACTCCACCTCTTTCTACAGTGATAGCCCCGAGACACACACTAAGCAGAAGCAACATAGTAGAGCATACAATTTAAAGTAAAGTAATAATCATTCGAGTCAAGGGCGATGTTTTCCAAGTACCAAGGCCTAAATCAGATAAGCACCCAGAAAATACCGCTCTTGAGTCCGAATGACGATACAACCAAACATCCATGACTCTGGCTATCACTGTTATCACTGCTTCGGTATCACCGTTAATTGAATGACCGGCACATTCTTTCAGCCGTCCGTCAAGGGTTAATGGAAACCCCGGTTCTCGACATAACTCCCGCACGTCATCGTGACCCGTGCCTAGGACTATCGAATCTGCCCAGAGTACTCGACCATCAACAGTCAGCCGTTGGGACTATCGAATCTGCCCAAACGTACTCTTGCTTAGAGCATGCTAGAACCTTCAACAACGATGAGACCCAAGCCTCCTAGTCATCCTCCTCGACGACTATTCCCATAACCATCCATTATCCTCAACTCGAACCATTCACCGAGTTATCATCATGCTTGGGATGATCCCGTTTGGATTAAACCAAGTCTTCATCACATGATGCTTCGCTTCATCACATCCTCGCAAAGCCTCATCTCAACATTACATCATCAAATCTATGCATAAGAGCTTCATCATCCCGCTACATATGCCACGAGCAGCTTTCCCAATTCAAGAGCCTTTCTCTTAGCTTTTGAATCACCTTTGGTCTAAATCAAACCATCAATCATCTAATTCATAGCAATCAATCAAATCAAACATTAATCCAAGCAATCAAACATTCGAATATGATCTAAGTAGACAATTATAACAATAATGGCATTTTCGTAATTAAAGAGTTGAAAGTCTAACAAGCATGAAAACATGAACAATATCTCTACAAACTTGATGAATGAACTTGCATAGGTTAACATATGATAAAATGGATGTAACATCATCATGAACAATGGATCTATATGGATCTACACTTAGGATGAAGAAAATGCATGGAAATCACTATTTTAACACCAAATCGAGCCAACAATCCGATATACTCCTTTGGATCCGTGTGAGAGATAATCACCACTCACCAAATCACCTAAACAACCACAAATCTACACTCTTCAGATCTGGACAGCGAAGGATCGAGCTTGATCTATCACGAATCTGCCTCAAATGATGAAATCTCACTTCAATGGATGAAGATCTTCAATCTATGCTCTTGAATCTTCAATTTGATCTTCGATATGGATGGAAGGAATCACTAGATTAGAGTAGAGAAAAGAAGTGAAGAAGTGTAGAAGTCGAGCTCTCAAAATGGCAGCACTTCGTCGCTTCGAAATCCGGATCCCAAAAAGTGAGAAAAACCCCTCCTATTTATAGCTGAAAATCCACTAAGTCGTAACTCGGCTATCTCCTAAGTCGTCTTCAACTTACGACCTAAGACACCTCCGACTTAACAAAGCCTCCAACCTAACAGACTACGACTTAGTGAACTTTCGACATAAGACTTAGCAGCTAACCCCTAAGTCGGTTGCGACTTAACACCTGCTCCTATACAACTTAACGACTCAACTGCTATGCCATCCTACGACTCAACGACCCAAATCCCCTACGAATTAAGACTTAACTCCCTTAAGTCGTCTACGACTTAAGCTCATGCGCACCTAGCGACTTACCACTAGTCACGACTTATGACTTGGCAGAAGATACGACTTAATAGATCTATGCTTCTACGACTTAACAAATAACTGGGTTACGACTCAACTCCTAAGTCGTCTACGACTTAACACATAGGCTACGACTTAACCGGGTTAAATTCTTAAGTCATATACGACTTAAATTAACACAGAAGCTTTCGACCTAACCTCACTAACTCGCAACATTCTATAGGTCGTTATTCTTAAGTCGCAGATCCTATAAGTCGTCTACTCCTATAAGTCGCTAACTCTATTAGGTCGCCTACCCTATAAGTCGGTCAAACGACCTATCTCCAAACCCTTAACTCGCCATTCCCCTGGGTAGCTCCTATCCCCTAAGTCGTATACGACTTATACTAAGTCGTGAACGACTTAGGACTTAGCCATATTTTTGCCTAAAATCTGAAATGGCTCAAAAATGCTAAAATTCCAGATTTTGACAAACTTTTCGATCCGTAAAAATACGGGTCGTTACACTAAGTGTTAGATTGGTTGTTTTTTGGTAGAGTTGTCCAGAAGTTTTCATTTTTAAGATATTTGCAAGACATCCATTTTGTCCATAATGAATCACCATTTATAAATCTCCAAAAATGTTTTAATTGACAAGTTAAACTAAGATCATTAAGATTTCCGATACCAAGCCCACCTTCTTTTTTGGGCTTGCATACATTATCCTAACTGATTTTATGATATTTTCCTCTCCAAAGAAAATCCTTACATCTGCTTTCAATTTTTTTAATTGTAGCAGTAGGGTTGTGATATGTTTGAAACCAGTATAGAATAATGGCATAAACAACAGTCTTAATTAACTCAATTCTACCAGCAATAGATAGAAGCTTGCATGACCAAGTTTCCATTTTGTTATGAATTTTTTCAATCAAATAGGAACAATCACAGTCTTTGATTTGATTAGTAGACAAAGGAAGACCTAAATATTTAATAGGAAGATTACCTTCACTTACATTAAGAACATCCAGAACATCTTTTTTGTACCTGCAGTATTTGTTGAAATATGCCTTTGTTTTAAATTCATTAATTTTAAGACCAGCATATTTGTACATATTCTCAAAAAACCTTACTAATAGCCTCTGCATTATCTTTGTTAGCTTTAGAGAACAACATAAGATCATCAGCATAAATCAGGTGAGTAATAGATGGTTGAATTCTGTTAATTGGAGAAATATTGTTTTTGATAGTTTCAATATCAATTAGGATAGAAAAATATTCCATGGCTAAGGTAAAAAGATAGGGAGAAAGAGGGTCTCCCTGTCTGATACCCCTGTTACTCTTAATGAAACCCTCAGGATTACCTTGAAATAGAATAGAGAAGGTGGGTGTACTAATGCATTCAAAAATTAACTTACAAAATTTAGCAGGAAAATTCATACATTTCATGATATGAATAATAAAATTTCTGTTAAATTTGTCATAAGCTTTTTGAAGATCAACTTTTAGACACATATTATCCTCTTTTTTATGATTGAAATTCCTGACCATTTCATGTGCAAGCAAAGAATTTTCATAAATTAATCTGCCAGGAATATATGCACATTGATTTTCAGAAATTAAAAAGGGAAGAAACAGTTTTATTCTATTACTTAAAATAGTAGCAATGATTTTGTAGATAAAATTGCAACAAGAAATTGGTCTGTAATCTTCAATACAAGTTGGATTTTTGTTTTTTGGAATTAAGGTAATGAAAGTATGATTAAAGCTTTTGAGCAATTTACCTTCATTCATAAATTCATTAGCTACTATAGAAATATGATCTTTGATATTATCCCAATGGGTTTTGAAAATTTTTGCATTGAAACCATCCGGACCAGGACTTTTATTATCTCCTGCATTAAAAATAATTGCTTTGATTTCATCAATACTAACAGGAGCTAGTAAGATGTCAGTAGCATTATTATTTAACACATTCTTACACACAATATTAGGAAAACAAATTTCATTTGAGTCAGAGAAAAATAACTGAGAATAGTAATTAATAGCTTCATTGACGATTTTATCAAAATTATTAATGCACTCACCTTTACTGTCAATAATTTTACCTATGTTGTTGATATGCTTCCTGCAGCTCATTTTAGCATGAAAAAATTTGGTGCACTCATCACCCTTAGTAAGCCAGTCAACTTTAGCTTTTTGCTTGTGATTGACAGAGTTTATATAAAGTTCTTGAGAAAGTTTAGCTTGATTAGAAAAGAAATTATCAATAATATCAGTGTTACCAGGATTATCATCAGCAAGTTTTTGTAAAATTTTCCCTTCCTCCCTTAAATTATTTAAACAGTCATTATTACTAGAGTTAGCCTTATTCCAGTTTTTGATTGTGGTTTTTGTATTTTTAAGAAATTTGCTAAACTGGGCCTGATAGGATCCATTATTAGAAAAAGTAAAACAATCTTTTACAATATCATTATAATCATTGTTTAAGACCCAACCATTTTTAAATCTAAAAGGAGCAGCTTTAGGATTATTATTAATAATAGATTGGTTTGGGAAAAATTATCAGTAAAGGAGTATGGTCACTAGTATTTTGCTCGATAGAGTAACAACAGAAATTTGGAAAAGAATTACAAAATTTGTCATTAATTAACACTCTATCAAGCTTACAATGAATATTTTTCTCCTTTCCAGATTTCCAAGTGTATTTATTGCCAATCAAATTAGGCTCAATAAGCCCAGATTCAAGTAAAAATTTATTAATTTTATCAAGCTTACTGTAGGGAATTTTATTACCACCAAATTTTTCATTAACATGAAAAACAGTATTGAAGTCACCCAAAATAATCCAAGGGAAATCATAGCTTTGACTAAGAGCTTTTAATCTATACCATAGACTGTTTCTTTCATTTTCGAAATTACTACCATAAATATTGGTTATCTGAAGGGAAAACCCACCAACATTTTTGAAATTGCAGTCAATAAATTGAGTATCTTTATTAACATTAACTAAATTCCAAATATTAGAGTCCCAAATGACAAGGATTCTACCTTTACTACCACAATCATTATTGTTTATAGATTTCCAGTTGTTGGAGAGTTTAAAACAGAATTTCTCAGTGTTAATATCATCCATCTTGTTTTCAATGAGGGCAACTACAGATGGTTTGTAAATTCTAACCATATTTAAAATGTCAGTTTGTTTAGCAGGGGAATTCATACCCCTAACATTCCAGGCCATGATAGTCATAAAAATTAATAAAAGGATAAAATAAAGGAAACAGAGTTTCAGATTGAACCTGATACACTGCTACTCTTACCCTTCCTCTTTTTGTCTGATCTTTTAGCTTTAAGCCTTGTGGTCATTTCATTCCAGTCTGGATTGATTGAAATGTATTTTTGCCCAAAAGCTTTCTTCTCTTTACCCATGCTTTTGTATTTACCAATAGCTTTAGTCTTAGGAATATGAAGTTCTGATATATCAAATTGTTTTTCAGGTTCCCCCATAACATTATCAGATGCAGATACAATATAACTTTCTGGGATTAGAATGCGAGAGATGTCAAACTCCTCAGTATTGCGAGGCAAGGTTGAGTTGATGCCATCATTGTCCTCAACTTCTGCAGCTTTATCTGATGGTGGTTCGCCCTCCATTATGAATTCAGGACTCCGGTTGGTGCACAAAGGCTGGATATTGTTTGTGTCAGTCTCGTGATTGTTTGTAATTAAACATAACTCCATGTTGTCTTCTCAAACCCCTGAAGCCTCTCTCAATTTCGAATCGCCAAACCTGCTCATCACTCCATGTTTCGGCCATCTCCCCTCCAAGCCTTCCACCCTTCAACTCGGCCTCTCCTCCCAACCTCTTCACTGCCGAGGCCTTATGCTCACCTTCCAACACACGTGGCCATGTTTCTTCCCAAACCCATCCTCTCCATGACCAAGCACGACAACCACCAATAGCCCAGGCCGAAACTAAGCATACTCCACCCATCCACCTCCTGCTCCTTTCCTTTACCTCACGCGCACACCCTCGGCCACCCCAGCAGTCACCGCTCCTCTCCTCCAACATCACCGAAACCATTTTCCTCCCTCAGCCAAGCTTCGACCCATGAACCCAGATCCTACCTAGCTCCGCAAACAAACCACTACGCGCCTCCCCATGACAGCCGCTAGCCTAGGCCGAGCCTCCACCTCGTCGATCTTGCTCACCTATATTCCTCCACCAACCTGGCAATCGTGCTCCATTTCCTCTCAGGTTCGGCTAGTATGCAACTTTGTTTATTTAAGGTATATATATTTATATATTTAAAGTGTTAAAGTGTTATCTTATATAAGATATATTACTAGTTTATATAATCTGTTGGGTATTGTATTTGTATATATATTTATACATATAGGTCTGCCTGCATTATATATTGATTTTTTTTATCTTATATATAGATCTGTATATATAAAAGTGTATATATTTGAAAGGAAAAGAAAAGATATGTATATGTTTTGTTTGTATAAGTTTGTTTAATATACTGTAGATATATTAGTATATTTTATGCATATGTTATCGGTTATATATGATAGTTATTTTATGTTTGTTGACTTATGTTTATGTACAGTAAGGTAAATACGTTAGATATAATATGTTTGTGAAGTATTTTATAAACTGTATATGGTACTCATATGTATGTTTTACTGTTTATATCAAGGTTCGAAATTCCGTTTTCCGTTTCCGTTCCGGTCATTGGTAATTTTAAAATTTCTGGTTCCGTTCCGAAAATTTCGGAAGTTCCGTTTTAATTCCGGTTTTCTAATTCCGGTACCTTTCTTGCTTTAGTTTCCTATATATTTACGCTAATAAATATCCAATACTATCATAAATTTATAGTATATTTTTTACATTACATATAAAATATACTTTAATTAAAAAACTATTGTTTAAGATTCGATGTAAATTAACAAAAGTATAACAATTTTTTTTATCCATACATATGATTTTTTGTCCATTTATTTATTGTCATGTTTAATTTGCTTTTCTTTTTTTAATTACCATATGTTTGTTGTATTTTTTTTATTTTTTTATAAATTTTTTCAATATTTGTAAAGCAAATCCGGAATTTAGACCGGAACTGGAATTTTGACCGGATTCCGTTCCGGTTATGAGCAGAACCGAAACGGAATGACCCGAAAAATCGGAATTCCTCCGGAATTTTGAACCATGGTTTATATATATTTATGGTAATATATGGATTTATAGTAGTATATATATGTTGTTGCTAGTTACATATTGATTTGGTCAGTGGTTTCGAACATTATATATATATATGGTGAAGAAAAGATATATGTACATGTTTCTAGATTATTTTGCATAAGCCTGACTTGCTTTATATATGTGTTGAAAATTTTGTATATAGTGTATAAGGTTGATTTTAAAATATATGTGTTTAAATTTGAGCAATGGTTGTGTAATAATATATATAGATTTCATTAATATGTTATGTTTAAATATATATATATATATACATAAGTATTTTACATTTTAAAACAAGTATATTTATAAGTATTTATTTCAACATATATTATGTATATATCTTTGACTTTAATATATGAGTTTTAATTTAAAATAATGATTTTGAAATACACATATATTTAATTTAATATGTGTTTAAATTTAGAATATGATTTAATATATATAGTTATATATATAAGTTCACTTATACCATTGATCTTCATCCATCCAGTTTTGATTTGATTTCATCAATTCCAAACTATCAGCTTTGCTCGTCAAATTCGCGTTCAATCTTACTTTGCTTTGGAATTCGTGCTTGAATTCGTAACTCGTCTCATTCTTGTTCATCTCTAGCCTCGAAAGGTGAGAAATCAGTCACGATTTACGTTCTTATATTTATAAAATTTGATTTCACTTGAAACGACAATTGAAATATGTTGTTGCTAGTTATTAAATTGCTATATATGATATGCTATTATCTGTAACTGTTCCTTTGTGACATTTGACACCCCGATCTGTTATTTATATTATGATTAAATTTGTTATTGATGATATATGCCTGTTGTTAATATGTTATATTATTATCATGACTGTTCTCACTCTACAAGTTCCTTGTTAGTATAGAATTCCCTATGGGTTGAAATGGTACATACCAGAACGATTTTATAGATTAGGGAAAAATCATTATGGGTTGAAATGATAAATCCAAGCGATTTTCATTGATTTTGAATTTTTGGGATTGCGGGTTGAAATGATATATACCCGTAGATATTTAATTGTGGATTGAAATGATAAATATCCGTATCACTTGACCATAGGATAGAAAATTATATATGGACACCGTTGGTCTATTTTGAAAATGATTTTTGAATTTTGGAAAGAAATATATGGATTTTATTTATGTAAAGATATTTTATTTTGAAAATTTTAGATTTTTAAATTTTATATGTTTTGGAAATTTTAAATTTATAAGTTAGTTTTGAAAATATAATTTTTAAGATTTTACTTATAATTTTACTATTTTAAAATATATAAAAATAATATTTAATATAAATTATACATTTAATAATAAGATTTTATTAAATAAAAATTTAATTTAAATTAGTATATAATATGTTTAAGTATTTACTTAAATTTATATTAATATTTTGAAAATAGATTATATAACTTTAATAATAAAGGTTGGGAAGATAAATCAATGTTGACTTGGAATTTTAAAATTTAATTTAAATAAGGATTTATTTGAACTTATTGATTTTGAGGTCTTGGAAAAAACATAATTTATAACGTGATTTGATAAAAAGTGATTAAACGAATATTCTCAATTTTAAATAAAATGGAGATTGAATATTTAATATTGATTTATATATATATATTGGGATTTAAATAAATTGTTATTAAAATGGTTAAGGGAATATTTTCCAATTTGAATGAAAATTAAAGTTAAAATGTTGAAAAATAAATGAAATTTATATTGTAAATGTTTGAATATTTAAACTTGAATTCTTGAACTTTAAATTGAGATGGTTAAACTGGAATTGATTTAAATTGAATTTTTGGAATTTATGATTATTTGAATCGATTTGTGAAATTGGAGGAAACTATTTTTATCATATAAAGTATTTTTAATATATATAACTATTTTAATTTATAACTATTTTAATATATATATACTATTTCAATATCTAAACTGTTTAAGTCGAAAGTGTTATGATTTCCAAAGTGTTATGATTTCAAAAGTGTTATCGTTTCGAAAGTGTTATAAATTTGAAAGTGTTATGATTCTGGAAATGAATATTATTTTAAAGTGAATAATGATATCGAATTGATATGGTTTTTGAAATGAATATGATATTTTGATATGAAGTATGAACTATTTGAAATGAAATGACCACGGTGTGAACTAAGCGTTTGGTTGTTAAAGAGACCGGGATCGGATATTGTCATACTCTCTGCCAATACCGAAAACCACTTTAACAACTGACTACATGGTGGAGATTCCAGAATGAAGTAGGATGGTTTGGCGATGATTCTATATGGTATTTACATAGTCCTGACTCCCGTGAGTCAGTTTGATGTAGCTAAAATAGGAGTTATACCGGACCAAGTGGGGTCATTCCCCCTATCGAACACATTTCTTTGATACCATTCTATTGCTTTTGTGATTTGATTGGGTGTACCCTTTGATTTGGGAGTGTGTCACGAGGTGGGCGGTAGTAGCTGCTATGCGTTACCACCAGTACGGGAGTGCAAATGGTATATCTACCCTGGCATTGCCTCGAGTGCCGTGTCGCATGCCCTATCGCGCTTTCTACGAGTTTGGTTTGTGCCGTACCTATGGAGTGCCCTCTGATAGACCTCCAGTTTACGGAGGAATTATGGTACTATATAGACTATGGGAATATATAAAAATGTGTTAAGGGGATATGGGTAACGCCTTAACGCTATTTTAATAGTTTACTTTACTATAGACATATTATAATAGCGTATATTACTACATAGTAGATAGTTCCACGGATCCTTAGAGGATGGAAATCCCAAGCATTCTTTAAGTTACTTGTATTTCAATTGACATTTCACTTGAGTTGAATTTATTAATAAAAGAATGTTAATCCTGACTCGAGTGTTTTGTGTTTCGCTTTACGCTCGGGTCAGACTGAGTGTCGCAGCATTTGAGACTCACCTTTGGAGCTTTGCTTGAAGATCCATCTATATCTATTCAACTTTCAGCTATCCAGTTGTTTTGTTCAGACTTGTCATATGTTTGTATTCGAGACTAGATTGTATTTGAGATATTCTGTTGTATTTTATTTCAAACTCTAATGTTTATATAGTAGCTTCATGAACTACCATTTATCTATTCCGCTGCTTATTTTTGTAATACTCTATGTCTGTGATTCTGTGATTGATTTATTTACTGTATATGCTGAGTTTTGCGAAATATAAATTAATAATATAATATTTTGAGCAATTCAAGTCCGACATGTGCGGATGTAAAAGGTTCGAAATAGCGGGTCGTTACAATATATATATATATATATAGCATGTGCACTTAAGACATATAGGTGTATTTGATATACGTAATAAGATTATAATTAAATTTAAACTAAACATTTATAAATAAATAAAATAAAATAAGGATTTTATTTCAAATATTTTAGAATGGATCTAAAATCAATTAAACTTCATAGGCCCGATAAAGATCTAAAAATGAATTTTTTTTGAAATTCACTCATCTAACCCGCTACAACCTGGCCCAGTTCCTTTAGTACTCATGCATAACCCTAAAGCCAAAGCACACTGTAAGCTCTGCCAAAACTCGCTGGCAAACAAGGGATCTTGGTCACTAACTATACTATTCGGCACTCCATGTTATATCACTATAGTCTTCAAATAGAACTCAACCAACTTTGCGGCCATGCAAGTAGGTCTTACTAAGATAAAATAGTCACTCTTAGTTAGTCTATCAACTATAACCCATATGCTCTCATTCCTACACATAGATCTCGACAAGCAATCTATAAAATCTATACAAACATAGTCCTATTTACATACCAGAACTTCTAAAGGGGGAAAAAGTCAACTTGGCATCCGATGCTCTGCCTTAGCCTATTTGCATGTGAAGCAACATTTCACACACTCTCCAACATCCCTCTTTATTCCCTTTCCGAAGAAGATTCTCTTCATGTCTCGGTACAACTTAGTACCTCCTGGGTGAACAGAAAACTTTAAACGATGGCATTCATTAAATACTTCTTTTTGAAGGCCTTCTACATCCAAAACACACAACCTTCTACTCTTCTGAAGCCTACCACCTTCATTAACACCAAAACCTTTCAGTTCCTCTGCTTTGGTTTTAGACTTGTAACAACCTGTAACGACCCAGAATTTCTGTCATTTGATATTCGGATATTTAATTGATTTTAAATATTCAAAAGAAATTTTTATAAGTTGAATAACTTATATTTGAAATATAATAATTTAATTGGATAATTAAATTATTAATTTAATATTTGAAATTGCAGAAATAATTTGATTTTGAATTTAATGTGAATGAAAATGATTTAAAAAGTTAAATTAAATTCTATTTGAATTAGAATGATGTTAGAGAACTTTTAAAATTGAATTAAAAGTTAATTTGTAGAAATTGAATATTTTAATATTTAATTAACGTGTAAAAATAGTCATTTTTGACACAGTCTCGGATTTCGACGAAACTAGTTTCATTCGATCCGTAATGTTATATTATTGTAGGATTTCAAATTTCATATCAATCGGATTTACGGTTTAGTCATGGGAAGCTAAAATGCGTAGAAATTTGTTTAAGTAAATTTTAAATTTAAATAAGTCGATTCGAAAACCTATCTTCCAAATACGATCGAATTGGCTCCTGATATATATTCCATTGTGTTCAAAATATGGGTAAAACATTATAAACGCCAGGTGGCACGCTTCGTTTGGAGTTCGAAAAAATTTCGGATGAATAGTGCGCGAGAATTTTCTATAAAGGGATGTCATAATTTCTATTTTTCACTCAAAACCCTAATCTCCCAAGCCCTAGCCGCCATTAGCATTCAATGGCCGGAAACTTTCATTGTTCCACCTCGATTATCTCCTCATCCACTCAAAATCAGTCCTCGACATCTATAGGGAAAACGTCGGCAACGATGAGATCTACGTCTTCAACGGTGGTGATCGCCTAATTCGCGACGTGGAGAGAGCTAGGGGCCCACGTTCGTATGGTGTTTGGGTTCGTTTTTCTCGGCGTAGGAGGAGCTGAGTGTGACCGTGCTTCGGCCACTGATGGAGCTCGCGACGAGCTTTCGTTTGAGGGTAGCTGATCGTCATCTCGGCGTTCGTAAAGGTCGCAAAAATTCATGGAAGAGGGGCGGCTACATGGGTTTGTTCGAACGAGATGAATGATGGGGGGGAGAAGATAAAGGGATGGCCAGATCTCATCAAGAAAATAGTGCGGCTGCGATTGAGATGAGGTTTAAAAAAATAAAATAAAAGTGAAATTGATTTATATATTAATTTGTATAAACTTTAAAATATCATAACTTCTTCATATGAGGTCCATTTTTGACGAAACAAATTGCGTTGGGTCCATATTGACGAGCACTATAGTTTAGAGCTAGTTTGGATTTGATTGGAGCTAGTGTAAATTTTGGGTAAAAATAAACGCTCGTTTAATTTTATTTAGAATAAAACACTGCAACTGCTATTGGAATCAAAGTGAGTACAACTCACTCTTTCTGACTCGCTTATATTTTTATATAAGTGAGAATAAATAATATTTATGATGATTGATGATTGTTTGGATGATATATGATGTATTATCTATATATTGATTAGTTTGGTTATATTTCCTGCCTATTGGAGTAGATGAGACTCTATATGTTCCCGTGTATGAGCAGATGACCTTTTGTACGCACGTCTGCCTCGAAGCGGACATTATACATATTTTCTCATATGTATATTTGTTGCAGGTGACAGTTTGGAGAGATCCAACTGGATTCCTCACCAGTATTGGTTTTATTTACAGATATTGATATATATGCTGATATCATATGATATATGATGTTTTGGATGCCGTGATTGATGTATTTAGTGTTGTTACAGCATTAGGCCTTATTTTGGAGATTTAAAATATTAAATTGATGATTTCAATTTAATAAGGATTTCAAAGTCATTTGGAAAATATATGATTTTTGAATTGTTAAAGAAATGAATTTATTTTAAATAAATAAAAGTTATAATTTTTATGTTATAAAAATTATGATTTTTATGAAATAGAATCAAATATGATTTTTGAAATATAAAGTTGATCATTTTGTAAATTAAGTTAAATTGAGATTTTTTGATTTATTATAAATGGTTTATATATAAGATTTATAAAAATTGATATTTTATAAATAAAAATAATGGAATTATAAAGGAGTTTTATAAGTGTTAAAATGAAGTTATAAATGGATTTTATAAGGGAATACAATTCATAAATTTATAAAATGAACGAATTTATAAATAAAGAGAATTATAAGTAAATAAACTTATAATTGGATTTTGGTATATAAATGAGATATAAATGAGATTTATTAATAAAGAAATTTTATAAGTTGAAGTTTTTATAAAATAGAAATGTGAATTATAAACATTGTTTTATAAATGTGAAATCAACTTATTTTGATAATTTAAATATGGAAGTTTATTAAAGGGTCATATTCACGATTTTGGACAGTGAATAATCCTTTAATAAATGTTAGAAGTATTGAATTTGGTTAGAGAAGTATATTCACGATTTTGGATGGTGAATAATCTTTTAAATTAATAAATGTTTTGAAAAGTGATCTTTTAAATGAAGTTAAATGGTTTGAAGATATTTTAAAACGTGTTAAGTATCGAATACATAGATTTCAACATTCATTGTTGAAATAGACGTTTTCGAGAAGTAAGGGAAGCTGGACTATAACACTGTTTTTATAGTAAATGATTTTCGAAAAGAAGATGTTTTTGTGCAGTATATGGGATTTATATATCTATCTAATTACCGAATCCCTATACTAGTGATTTTGGGTTGTCGTAACAATGTTTTACGCAACATTCGTTTTGACCCAAATAAATATGTTTAAGAGAGTGTTTTCCTTAAAGAATAGAATATATACTTAATCATTATTTAAGTATATGTAATATTTTCTAAGTGTTGAAAATAAAGAGAATTGTGAATCACTTATTATTGAATGGGTATATGGAAATGTTTTCCAATAGTGAAATATTGAAATGGTTTGAGATTATATCTTTTAAAGATAATTTGAAGTGAATATTTGGCAAGTGATTTAATTAATAAAAGATGAATTAAAAGGGTCTAGTGATTGCTTATGGTGCTAAATATTTGTTTGTTTGCTTTGATAGTTAAATAACTGACTATCAAATTTAGCCATTTTAGTTCCTCGACTTGATGTGGGAACTATTTAGTCTTACACTTAGTACGTAGCCATATGTGTAGGCTTGATTATCGTTTGTGTTAAGGATGTTGATACGTGTATTGCGGAGTATTACTCCAATCTATCGAGCTTCCTTTTGGTCGAAGGATAGCAAGTTGAAAGTTGGAGACGTGATAAGTCTATGAGACTTAGTTTTTGTATGAGGTTGAGAAACGATTTTGCGTTGTTGGTGCGAAGATACCGGGATCAGATTTATCTGAAAACCACTTCAGACCAACATTTATACGACGATTGTGCAGGTTGGCCGATGATATTGATGTTTAGGATTTTCATAGTGAAGGACTGCTTGTTGATCATTTGAGGTTAAAATCCCAATATACATATAGTAGCAATAGTCTCTTCGTTATGAAATATCCAATGCAAGGACTATTCGCTACTAATCCTAGGGATTTCCCAACAGGATGTGGTAGGAAAGTACCTTCGGTTTGTCCTATTCCTGGACAACCTGTATGGATGAATGTCTGACATTGCATTTTCTGCGATTACGTACATTGGTTTTTACAAACGTACATCTGTTTGGTGGCGAAGAATGCAACTTCTCTTAGCTTAACACCCTTCCTTGAGATGTACGAGCTCAAGGGCTGTATTTTTGTGGAAGGCAATTAGTAGTCAACGGAAATGGCTAATGTGGCATTCAAAGTGATGTGATATGTTATTTGTGAAAGGTAATTGTTACCTCTTTGGCCTCATCAACCGAAAATGACCGAAACAGGGTTAGATGCAGCAGGACTAACTGGGTCGCTCCTATCAGGATATGATCATCCTCTTCTAGATATATTTCATTCCACTATGACGTTCGGAATGTAAATTATTATGGTTTGTATGCTATGAGGGCCCTCGGAAAAGGTCCGTAACGACCGGTGGATGATATATTCGGTACTACCTAGTTACAGAGGTAGGCCGGTCTTGTGTTGGTAGAGGTTCCCATGTGTGTTCCTCGGTACATTCCTCTAGAGATGTACCCTTCGAAAGGTAGTCCCTTCACCTGGTCATTTGTATGGAAATCCAAACTCCGCTACGTGCCTGCCATTTTGATTGTATCACCCATTTTGGGCTATATGCTGGAATTTAATCAATGTAACAATTTCGGCTATGATTAATATTATTTGTATACTAGATACTAGTATAATATCAGATGATTTTATATGAATGGTTTTAGTTATCGTAAGGTAAAAACATGTCTGTGTTTATGTGTGGGCGTGTCTTACGAGATACTTTTGTTTTGAAAGGAAAAGTTTGGTAATTTAATAAATTCAGTTGAGTGTGTTTCTCACGTTGGTTTACCAGACTGATCCGGGAGTTCTTCCCTTTCAATGCTCGGGTCAGACCGAGTATATTTATAGGTTCAGATTTGATGCTTTTGGAGCTTCAGTAAGAGAGCTAGAGATCTTCATTTTCGTATACACGTATCTGTTTTGATTATCCGCTTGGCGCATTGTTGTTGTTGTATATTATCGGCAATTGTAAGGACATGTTATTATAACTGTCCAGGCTGATGATTAGTGATTGATTGTTGAACTCTGATTGATGTATGTATATACAGTTTCTGTTTTGTAAAGATCGTTGATATGATATTATATGTTTTCCGCTGCGATGTGAGATTCTGTATTGTTCTGTTTGGTTTTATCTTCTCTCTTTCTTTTCTTCTCTTCTCCTCTCTTCTTTTCTTTTTCATGACTTTCCATCAGTCTGTGCTTTTTGGGTCGGACATGTGTGGTTTATTGTCGATTCAAAGGGAATCGGATTTGCGGTTCGTCACACGTGGTATCAGAGCTTAGATTTTGTATATTCCTAGGCTTTGATGTGTACTCAGTATAGATAGGGACAGTAGCACCCTAGATTGAGTTTGATTGTATTATATATATGAGCGCGTATTTGTTAGTGATTATAAAATGTTTTATATTGTGTTTACTTATCCGTTGAGTTGTTTGTGAATTCTGGTCGGTATGTGGGATGCCATATTATCGATAGGAATTTCTAAACACTTAAACGAGGCAAGTCGACATAGTATTATTTTAAATTGGGTAAATGAAATAATTTTATCTCGATTGTATTTAGTATATAAAGGAAACCATTTTTTAGAAATTATTGTAGTATATAGATTGATTGTTTGGTTGTTTGAAAATGTAAATATATATATAAGTTAATGAAAGCTGTTTGAATAATCTAAATAAAAACAACAATTGTAAAAGAATAAATTATATAAGCAAATGAATTATATAGTATGGAATTATAATTAATATGATATACAATTGTGAAATATGGAATTATAATTAATATGATATACAATTGTGAAATAATCTTATATATATAAGAAATGAAACTACATGATTATATTTATAAAATATGAATTATAAATAAAAATGAATTTAAACTAAGAATTTAAAATTTTGAATACCGTTGATTTTGAAAGTTTTTTTTCAAAATTAAAGAGGTTATATTATTATAAATCTAAATAAGATAAATGAATTCGAAATGATCTTATATAAGTAAAGTAAAATAGTGAAATTATATAAGTAAAAAAAAGGATTTGTAAATGTGAATACTAGAATTCAATCCAAATTTGATAAATTATTGAAATGAAACATAACTTAAGTGATGTTGAATCAAGTTGATTTTGATAAATGAAATGAATATGAATTTGAGTTATATTATGAAATTCAACTATTAAAATTAATTATCAATCGAATGTAAATAAATTGATAGGGAATAATGAATGTAAGTGTTAATTCATTAAAAGCTAATGAAATTGGGAACTGAATAATTGAACGAAAATCAATTAGATATTAAACCAATTGAAATTAAATGTGTTAACCAAATTGAATGTAAACTAAGTAAATATAAATGTTTGAGTGTACAGTAAAGTAAAGTAAATTAAATAAATTTGGTTATGTTGGTTATGCATTGGATGTTAGTTGATTGTATAGTAATTCATATGAAATTGAATTAATGAAATTGAAAGCTAAATAATTGAATTCAAATTGGAAATAAGTGAACCTAAATAGAATTGAATTGAATTGAATTTTGATTTGGAAGTGAACTAAAGTGAATGTAAATTAGTGAATGTAAACTAATTGAACTTGAATAAATGGATGTTAGTAAAATCAAATGTTAATGAATCAATGTGAATAAATTGAAAAATCAATTTAATGAAAAATTAATGAGTAATGAATGAATATTGATTTGGTTATGGATTGATTGGATAGATATTGGTTTGTTGGATGTTAGTTGGATGATAGTTGGTTGATGGTTGGATTTGTTGTTTTTGATTGCATTTGCTATATTGGTATATGTTGTATATTGATATTACTTTTCATATATGTTTCTCATTTATTTGTTGAGTGTTTTGTAGGTGTGGATGGCATATGCTTCGCATTTGGAGCTCGCTTTCACGCTATATTAGCCGTATATGCTCGCTAAATAATATATAAGGTACATAACTCGGATTACATATCGTACGTTTATAATTTTTCCCTACGGGATGCCTCATCCTTGAAGATGAGATGTATATTTGTGATATATATATATATATGTGTGTGTGTGTGTTGTGATTTTACTACGATCGAACCGCGCAAAGGAGACTATGGCGATTTTTTTTGGAAAATTTAAGGCGTTAGAAAAAAATTTGGGAAAATTGGAAAAAAAAAATTAATAACTAAAATTTTGATTTTGAGTTAAAAGTAAAACGATATTAGTTAGTTTTGAAAAGATAACTAAGTATGGATTTGAAAACTTAGACAAGTTTTTATAAGAAGTTTAATTAATGGAATTTAGAAAAGTTAAAATGTTTAAATGATTTCAGCAATCTTGTTTGAACAAATTATTTTGAAAAGTTAATGGATTTTGTGACTCTTTCTTACTTGGTAATTTCGAGGACGAAATTCTTTTAAGTAGGGGAGAATGTAACAACCCAGAATTTTTGTCATTTGAAATTCCGATATTTAATTGATTTTAAATATTCAATAGAAAATTTTATAAGTTAAATAACTTATATTTGAAATATAATAATTTAATTGGATAATTAAATTGTTAATTTAATATTTGAAATTGCAAAAATAATTTGATTTTGAATTTAATGTGAATGAAAATTATTTGAAAAGTTAAATTAAATTCTATTTGAATTAGAATGATGTTAGAGAACTTTTAAAATTGAATTAAAAGTTAATTTGTAGAAATTGAATATTTTAATATTTAATTAACGTGTAAAAATAGTATTTTTTTGACACAGTCTCGGATTTCGGTGAAACCACTTTCATTGGATCCGTAATGTTATATTATTGTAGGATTTCAAATTTCGTGTCAATCGGATTTACGGTTTAGTCGTGGCAAGCTATAACGCGTAGAAATTTGTTTAAGTAAATTTTAAATTTAAATAAGTCGATTCGAAAACCTATCTTCCAAATACGATTGGATTGGCTCCCAATATATATTCCATTGTGTTCAGAATAGGGGTAAAACATTATATACGCTAGGCGGCACGTTTCGTTTGGAGTTCGGAAAATTTTTGGATGAATAGTGCGCGAGAATTTTCTATAAAAGGATGTCATAATTTCTATTTTTCACTCAAAACCCTAATCTCCCAAGCCCTAGCCGCCATTAGCATTCAACGGCCAGAAACTTCCATCGTTCCACCTCAATTATCTCCTCATCCACTCAAAATCAGGCCTCGACATCTAAAGGGAAAACGTCGGCAACGATGAGATCTACGTCTTCAACGGTGGTGATCGCCTAATTCGCGACGTGGAGAGAGCTAGGGGTCCGCATCCGTATGGTGTTTAGGTTTTTTTTCTCAACGTAGGAGGAGCCGAGTGTGACCGTGCTTTGGCCACTGATGGAGCTCGCGACGATCTTTCGTTTGAGGTTAGTTGATCGTCATCTCGACGTTCGTAAAGGTCGTGAAAATTCATGGAAGAGGGGCGGTTACATGGGTTTGTTCGAACGAGATGAAAGAAGGGGGGAGAAGATACAAGGGATGGCCAGATCTCATCAAGCAAATCGTGCGGCTGCGATTGAGATGAGGTTTAAAAAATAAAATAAAAGTGATATTAATTTATATATTAATTTGTATAAACTTTAAAAAATCATCACTTCTTCATACGAGGTCCGTTTTTGACGTAACAAATTGCGTTGGGTCCGTATTGACGAGCACTACAATTTAGAGCTGGTTTGGATTTGATTGGAGCTAGTGTAAATTTTGGGTAAAATTAAACGCTCGTTTAATTTTATTCAGAATAAAGCACTGCAACTGCTATTGGAATCAAAGTGAGTACCACTCACTTTTTCTGACTTGCTTATATTTTTATATAAGTGAGAATAAATATTATTTATGATGATTGATGATTGTTTGGATGATATATAATGTATTATCTATATATTGATTGGTTTGGATATATTTCCTACCTATTGGAGCAGATGAGACCTTATACGTTCCCATGTATGAGCGGATGACCTTTTGTACGCGCGTCTGCCTCGAAGCGGACATTGAATATATTTTCTCTTATGTATATTTATTGCATGTGACAGGTTGGAGGAATCCAACTGGATTCCTCACCAGTATTGGTTTTATTTACAGATATTGATATATATGTTGATATCATAAGATATATGATGTTTTCGATATCATGATTGATGTATTTAGTGTTGTTGCATCATTGGGCCTTATTTTGGAGATTTAAAATATTAAATTGATGATTTCAATTTAATAAGGATTTCAAAGTGGTTTTGAAAATATATGATTTTTGAATTGTTAAAGAGATGAATTTATTTTAAATAAATAAAAGTTATAATTTTTATGTTATAAAAATTATGATTTTTATGAAATGGAATCAGAATGTGATTTTTGAAATATGAAGTTGATCATTTTGTAAATTAAGTTAAATTGAGATTTTTGATTTATTATAAATGGTTTATATAAAAGATTTATAAAATTGATATTTTATAAATAAAAATTATGGAATTATAAAGAAGTTTTATAAGTGTTAAAATGAAGTTATAAATGGATTTTATAAGGGAATAAGATTTATAAATTTAAAAAATGAACGAATTTGTAAATAAAGAGAATTATAAGTAAATAAACTTATAATTGGATTTTGGTATATAAATGAGATATAAATGAGATTTGTTAATAAAGGAATTTTATAAGTTGAAGTTTTTATAAAATAGAAATGTGAATTATAAACATTGTTTTATAAATGTGAAATCAACTTATTTTGATAATTTAAATATGGAAGTTTATTAAAGGGATCATATTCACGATTTTGGACAGTGAATAATCCTTTAATAAATGTGTAGAAGTATTGAATTTGGTTAGAGAAGTATATTCACGATTTTGGACAGTGAATATTCTTTTAAATTAAATAAATGTTTTGAAAAGTGATCTGTAACGACCCGATATTTTCAACCATTCACATCCGCACATGTCGGACTTGAATTGCTCAAAATACCGAATTGTTTATTTATATTTGGAAAAACTCAGAATATACAGTAAATAAATAATCACAGATCATAGACACAGCGTAATATAATGCTGCGGAAACAAAGAAATAGTAGTTCATGAAGCTACTATATAAATACATCAGAGTTAAGTAAGATACAATAGGAATACCAAGATACAACATGAGTAACAGTATGAAAATCAGGTACAACTCAGAATACAACCGGAATCAATTGGATAACAAAATGAATAGATATCTAGATCTTCAAAGCAAAACTCCAGCTCCAAAGGCGAGTCTCAAATGTTGTATCACTCAGTCTGACCCGAGCGTAAAGCAAAACACAAAACACTCGAGTCAGGACATACATACTTATACAATGTAAACCAACTCAAGTGAACTGTAATAAAGGTACAAGTAACTAAAAGAATGCTTGGGATCGCTCATTCTTTAAGGATCCGTTAAACTATATACTATGTAGTAATATTCGCTATTATAATAATGTCTAATATAAAATAAACATACTTTTAAATAGCATTAAGGCTTTACATTTTCCACCTTAACACGTAATAGTCCAAGTAGTCTATCCAGTATTAGCATACTCCCAAAGTGGGGGCTACCCTCGATACTCCATAGGCTACGGGAGAAATCACAAATCGTAGTAAAGCTCGATATGGTAAGTGACACGGCACAACTAGGCAATGCCAGGGTAGATATACCAATTACGCATCAGGGCTGGTGGTGACGCATAGCAGCCACTACCGCCCAACTCAAACAACACTCCCAAATCAAGGGGTGCACCCAATCAATCACAAAGTAATATAATGGTATCGAAGAAGTGTGTCCGATCAGAGGTGCTACCTCATTGGCCCGTCAATCGCTCCTGTTTTAGCCACTTTATGCCAACTCACGGGAGTTGGGTCCACGTATATATCTTAGGATCGTCGCCACCATCCTACTTCATTCTGGAAACTCCACCGCGTACACAGTTGTTAAAGTGGTTTTCGGTATCGACAGAGAGTATGTCCATATCTGATCCCGGTCTCTTTAACAATCAATCGTTATTATAACCCGTGGTTATAATTTTAAAATAATATTTTATACTTCAAAAATAGAATATCATTTCAAATCCAAATCTTTATCAGAATAAAGATTAAATCAATTCCAAACCATTTCAATATATTTAAAATATCATATCATTTCAAAACTTCATTTCAAATCATTTCAATATATCAAAATATCATGTCTTTCCAAAACTTCATTTCAAATCATTTAATATATCAAAACATCATATCATTTCAAAACTTCATTTCAAATCATTTCAATGTATCAAAATATCATATCTTTCCAAAACTTCATTTCAAATCATTTAATATATCAAAACATCATATCATTTCAAAACTTCATTTCAAATCATTATTTGAGTTCAAATCCAAATATTCAACTTTAAATACCTTTTAAATTCAAAGGTATCATTCATTTATTATCATTTCAAGTCACCTTTAAATGGTTTATATTTCAATCAAAATAATTCATCTAAACCATTTAAAAGTGTAATTATTATACTTTCAAATCAAGTATTCAATTTCCAAAGTTTTAAACTATTCTGAGTTCATTTACTAAGTTAAAAACCATAAACATTGAAAATTTCAGCCTTTCACAGCATTCAGAAAAAGCTGTTATAAGTTATTCTTGAAAACATTCTAATTCAGCAAAGACAGCATTTTAAAATTGCTGTTAAATATCAGCTTAGTTGAAATTTAGTTTAAAACAGCAAAGACAGCATTTCCAGAAATGCTGTAATAGCTCAGGTTTCAAAGTAAGGTTTTAATTAAATTCAGCAAAGACAGCAGACCACTACAGCATTTACAAAACTGCTATAATAGGCCTTTATTAAGTTTTTAGCCTTTTAATTTACTACAGCAACTACAGCATTTCAGAACTACTGTAATAGCCTCTTTATAAAGCTTTAGTTCAAAAACAAAAATCATAGCATTTCTGAATGCTATTAAAAGTAATTTCCAGATTTTAGTGTATTTCCAGCAAATAATAACCTTCAATATTAAACCTTTTAAACATTATAAAAATCATAATTTGACATTCAAAAATGTTCATTAAATTTACTCTTTTAATTTATGATTTTTATAAGAAACATTTATAGTAAAATCCAAATTTTCAATAATTTTACTTAACAAATCCAAATGTACAATTTTCTTTTCTTCACATTTTTAACAATTAAACTTAACACTTATATTTTATTTCCATTTCACAAATTAAACTAAATTTTCAATTTTATTTAATTAAATTAAACATTTAATAAAAACCACATTCACATTTCCAAGTCAAGTTATATTTTAAAATTACACTGTTAAGCATTCATTTATTTAACCATTTTAATACATAGAAAACTCAATAACACTTTATTAAATCATTTAAATTCAAATTCAAATCAAATTATCATATTTACCATTTTCCAAATATAATTAAATTTCCATTTTATTTATATAACTTAAATATCATTTTAAACCAAAATCTAAATTTCCAAACTTAAGTTATATTTCAAAATTCAATTTAACCCTTCATTTATTCAACATTTTAACTTATAGAAATATCATAAATTATTTATTCAAACCATTTAAAATCTATTTAAATCAAATTTTCATAATTTTACACTTTTAAAAATATTTAAAATATTCAAAATACTTTATAAAAATAACCACGGGCCTGTATATAGTTTTCTAACCTAGGTCAAGTGATACGGATATGTATCATTTCAATCCGCTGTTTAAAAAGCAAAAATCCGGGTTCTATCATTTCAAACCCGCAATCCCAAGTCAAAATAAATTAAATAAAAACCTTTCAGGCCTATCATTTTAGCCCATAATGATTTTTCCCAATTCTAAAGTCCGTTTGGGTATGTATCATTTCAACCCATAGTGATTCTAATCTACAGGGAACTTGCAGTGTGATAAACATGTATAAATGAATAGCTTAACAATAAATAACAGTAACAGATAATATGACAGGTAAAATAACAGGTTTAACATCATATAATTAATAATCATAGGCATTTATAACATCATATATAATATTCTGCACATTCAATTGTTGTCTATTCACACTTGCATAAGTATAAATGTCAGATGAGATTTACTCACCTTTTTAAGCTGGAGATGACAACCACAAACACAAAACAAAGATTTCCAAAGGCACGAAAGCACGACAATGATTTGAGTGTGAGAGAGACAAGGTAAATTGCCTTGAACAAATTCAAACAAAACAAGTATACACAACATAAGTTTCAAACAAAATGAAATTAACAACGCTAGAAATGATTGAATAAAACATCTTATGCTTCACCTATAGATCAGGTTTGCACGGCCAAAGCATGGATTTGGATCTGGTTTGGGTTGAACAGGGGTCGACCTAGCATGTATTGGATGGTGGAGCAAAGGTATGAGCATGAACAACATCACAAAGGCAACACAACATGATTTCTATGCAAATATAGGCTCGACCAAAGCAAGGGCAGGCATGGTCATGGCTTCAGGTGGGGTAGTGATGACGTAGCAGGGGATCTCAGGTCATCTATGGCGGGTGATGGTGGTGCAAGTGGCGGCCAAGGAGGAGTTTGAGGTGGTGGACATTGGTGGAGCTCGGCTAGGTGCATTTAGGTGATGTTTGTTCATTTTTTTGGGTGGATTTTCTTCAAGGGAGGCCACGGCTATGGCATGAGGATGAGCTGGAGGTGGTGTTGACTGGATGTGGTGGTGGTGGAGGGTGGTGAAGGTGGTGGAGTGGGGCCGAGCAAAGTCTTGAAAAGAGGAAGGAAAAATCAATGAAAGAAGAAGAGAAAATGGGAAAAAATGGAAGAAGCCATTAGTAAAAAAATTTATTTTAGAAGAAGATAGCCGTGAGTTTTGGAATGAGGAGAATATTTCACGTGAAAAGTGAAATGAGATTCATGGCTAAAGAAAAAGAAATGAACGGCTACAAGGAAAAATGAAAAGTTAGGAAATTGAAAAGTCTAGAAATTGAAAAGCCATAGGAAAAGAAAGAGTCTTTGTCTCTTCAATTTTCCATTTCTTTTAAAACAAATAAAACAAAATAATTTCAGCAAATACTTTTCAAAACCGAAACAAAGTGAAATAAAATGAAAATAAATAAATAAATTTAAATAAAATATAAAAAGAATTAAAGAAATTGCTGAAATATTGAAAACCGGGTTCAAAAATTACAATTAAATCATCATTGGCTTTGGAAAAATATCTACTTCATTTTAAAAATATTCTAAAGCAAAATTTTGAAATAAATAATTTCTAAAGTATTTTCAAAGTGAAATAAATAATTTAATTTAGAGAAAATAGAAAAAGAACTAAAGAAAATGTTTAAAAATTGGAAATAGGACATGAAAATTTCAAATGAATATCACCAGCCTTATCAAATTTCTATTTCACTTTAAAAAAAATAAAAGTCAAATAAGTAAAATAAATGATGAACAAAATAAAGTGGAGATTTAATAAAATAAGGTCTTAAGGAAATAGAGGAATAAATAAAGAATTTCTTTAATTAAATGAAACTAGAAATTAGAAATTATAAACAGAATACAACTGACATTGGAAAATGTCAATTACCCTTTGAAAAATGTTTTAAAACTAAAATATATACATAACATGTTATTTTACCCATATAAACATAAATTAAATGACCAACTAAAATATTATTTATATAATTTAAAATAAACAATTTTGTTAAATACAGCAAATTACACACAATATTTAAAAGGGCATAACTTTCACATTATAAATCAGATTTCAACGAAACGAAAAGCAGTATTCTTAAAATTTTATTTACTTTCATAATAAAAGATAAAATTCAAAATTTCATCATTTTAAATTTTTAAATTAAAAGTCAAAGTTTGACCATATTGACCAAAATTCACAGTTCTGGAAAATACTCTATTTATTCTTGTTTGGGATTATAAATCACATACAAATCATAATTAATATTTAAAAATAACAAAATTTTCCATTTAATAAATAAAATAAAGTTTTTAAATCAGGAAATTCAATTTAAAATAATTACAAAATACAAGGTTGTTACACTCTCCCCCACTCAAAACTTTTCGTCCCCGAAAAGGAATGAGGTACGGGAAACACAGAAAAAGATAGAATGAAATAGATTAAGACAAGATGACAAGAAGATTGAAATTATACCTGATAACTGTTGTTATAGGTAAGTTTAACAAGGTAGAGATGATCTTCCCAAGATCCTCCAGAATCAAGAACACAAGCACCATAAAGATCATCGAGAATCTGGTTCACCCTTTTTGTTTGACCGTCGGTCTGTGGATGGTAAGCAGTGCTCAGATTCAGAATAGGGAGAAGTAAGAACCACAGAAGAGATGGAAAAGTTAGATGATGAAGGAAAAAGAGAAAGAAAGAAAGACTAGAACAAACTTATAAAACACAACACAAAAAACATGATCCATCAAATTAACAAAGAAAGCAGGAGCATTAGTCAAACCAAAAGGCATGACTAACTATTCATAGAAAACCATTCTCAGTACGGAAAGCAGTCTCGGGAATACTTTCCTCCGCAACACTGAGTTGGTGAAAATCAGAGGCAAGGTCATGCTGAAAGAGAACAGTAGCTCCAAGGCTAACCAATTCGATTTGATTTCCTACTTAGAAGGTAGGAAAATGGAAACAACCAGAAAGAAAATAGATTGGAAAACAGAATAAGATAATAAATTTTAAAACCATGAAAATTTCAACTTACATTAATAATAAATTTCATTCATTGATTTCACTTGAGTTAAATAAATCTTAATTATTTTTAAATCTCATTATCTCATCATCAAATCAACAATTTATAAAGTCATGAATTTGAACAATCATTTATTATATTCATCTTTATTCATTAAATTTCATTCTTCTTTATTCCAATTTATTCTTAAATTTATTCCACTTGATATATCAAATCATATATATATTAAGTTTATTTCACTTATTATAACTATTTCAATTTATTTATAATTTCTTTTAAATATCATTATATTGTAAATTATTCAATTAACCCTTTTCTCTATTTACCACTATTGATATTTTATAACTAAAATTTAAGTGTATAACATTTATTATAACCACTTAAATTTTATTTATAAAATCCCCTTTATGTTGTATGTTCTCAAATTACATATTTAACTTTTAATAATTTAGGTAAGTTATATTGGAATGTAATTGAGTATTATACAAATAAATTCTTTCTAATTCAATTATACAAGTTTACATATTTATTCAAACTTTTATAATTGAAATTATCCTTTAAGATAAAATTTAAGAATTAAATTTTCGATTATCTTCAAACTATTTAGAAATAAATAAATATATACATACATACACAATATATCAAATCAAATTTAAATCATATATCAATATATATTATAAGTCAAGTCATATTTAGAAATTCAAATCAATTTAATTTTCCAAAGCAAAACTATAGCAAAGCTAAAGAATGGTCTCTTCGCTTTGAAACTCGAAAATGAATGTCGATGATGCTGCAGTCATCACCGAAATTATTTTCCAGCGACAAAGAAAAGAGCACTGATTTACAAATTAAAAATCCTTTGAAACAATTTCTACTAGAAATACTTTTAAATAGTATATTCTTTTAAAACTTTCAAAACAAAGTTCGACATCATCGGAAATTAAATTCTCACATTCTTGATTTAAATCCATTTAAATTTCCAATTTAATTTATAATCATGTTTAATTATTTAGATATGAAACTAAAGGCAATGATTATAAAATACATATAAAGTTAAATATTATTTCTTAACACCCAATTCCATTAATTATCAAAATTCAGAAAATTAACCTTATACATATTATAATTATACAAAATTTATCCATTTACTAAATTTAAAAACCATATTATGTAAGTTTAATATGTTCAAGTGTTTTGGAGATCCTATCGATAGCGTTGATCAGACGAACCGATCGGAAACCCAAATCAACATCAACAACTCAAACAACACAATATATAAAACATCTTTAAAATATAAAATATTTCAAATACAAGATAAATTTTCAAAATAAGAATAGGGGTTCAGATTTGATGGACTCAAATCAAAGAGAATTCAGATTTGAAGATAAGTTGGAGATAAAAGATAAAATGATTAAACAACAGAATAGGAAAATGGGTAAGCCTATACATATTGTGGGCAACCTTAACCAGGTCAACCATGACTTAATGAATAAGATCGATGTGGATTTTCTAGGGTAAATCTACATTCGATCTCAAGAGATAGAATTCAGGCATAGCAAGAGATAGTACCATCGTAACCCAAGGATACAGAAGTCTTTGGTGAATTAATGCTTTTTGTAAAGAAGTTTCACCCCTTTACAAGTCATTAGAATATTGGCAGGACCGCCAATTCATTAGAAAGATTATTCGGAGTGGAGTTATGGGACACTCTAGAATCAAGAAGACACGAATACGGGAGGGCAAGAATGGACTTTGGAACCGAAGGGAACGTTCCAAAATTCGAAGGAAACCGAATCGAAGAAGAAGGAATTCATGTTCGAACGAAAGTGATTGTGTAATTAAATTTACTCTATACGCTGAGTTTGCCTAAAACCTGGCTCTGATACCAACTGTAACGGGACGTCGCCAGTGGGGTAACGCGCACCGTAGCATACAGTTGTACCTATGTTCTGCCTTTACGGCCAGCCTCTCGACTGCACCAACCCCGCAGGGACATGTAGGAGTAAGAGTCATCCGCTCGCTACCAAACCCAAATGCGAGAACCCCCTATCATGCTGCACCCTCCAAGTGCATAGGTAGACACACATGTCAGACTTGAATTGCTCAAAATACCGAATTGTTAATTTATGTGACGCCCCACCTCTATACCCACGCTAACCAAGAACACTACGATGTAGTGCTGTCAATTAGCACGGAGAATAAGGCTGTGGAGGAGCGACCATCCATGTAACTTCTTTGTGCGAGCACCGATATGTCAGATAGAATAGAATGCATATCTTTTAAGGAGGAAATCCGACATACCGATACAAACACAAAGCTATCACACAGTGGCTATATATAATCTTCGGAAACAAACATAGAAGTAATCATAACATAAATTAGTCACAGACATCCATATCACAAAGGCGGAAGAAGATATGAATAAATATATATAACACATGAAAGTGTACATCAGAGTAGTGGTCAGAAAGATCCACGATAATACAAAAGAATAGCATCACGTGCTATACAAAAGAATAAGTACACTACATAGAGTCTATATCTCAAATGTGTACATCCAAAAGCTACTAATCTAAGTAGTTAGCCAAAAGTCAGAATAATCCTGAAGGGAAGTCAAGCAGAAGCACCTGTAACATCTCGGTCTGACCCGAGTATTATTTATAAGAAAATAATAAACGGATCAGTCTAGCTATAAATATCAGATGATAAGGTATATGATAAATAATATGGCATAAACATGTAACAACCATAACGGCATACTACTATAAGTATGTAAATGATAATCAACAAAAGATCAATCAATATCACAAGAATCTTCTCAAAGATAAAATAGGGTATCATACCCTAAACTTGTATTCATAACAAGTCAATAACACATAAATTCACCAATGCACAAAAGCTGATATCATATCAATGAAAATCATGAAAATTGGTGAAGCACAAAGTTCCAGAAATCATCATTAGAAATCCAGAAAACACATAAAAAGGGGGGAGGCCTAACACATGAATGGGAGCATGAAAACTCACCTACGCGTAAAACACATGACGAGAAGCTATCTCATGGAAGCTATCCATTAAATTTTCACACAGGAATGGCCCGAAGACCGTGGGGTGCTACCCCATATATGTGATGGCGAAACATCACAGAAGCGGGGTCTAGTCTCCCTCGCAGACAAAGAGACATCGCTCAATCGCTAGTCTAAATCACAAAAATGATCGTCATGATCATAAGGAAGTGTCAATTACACTAAGCCAGTAAATATATGAGTTTAGCTTCATGTCCCATAACCACTAGCTTAACTTAAATATTTACGAACAAACTGCAGATCTTCACTAGGAAATTGTCACAAAAAGGGTTCAATCGAACAAGTCCAAGAGCTAACCGACGAAGTGAACGCAAGCGTTTCATACCACTCGTTTTACTAAGTCGTTTAAGTCGATTTCTCATTTGAGTGAAGTAAAGGCTTGTATATACTAGTAGATTGGAAATCGGTTTGAGAAAACGAACTTTTGATATTTAAAATAGTGTTGAAATCGCTTTGATGAAAGAGTTTTGATATTTACTACTAGTATTGAAACCTTCATATCTTTAAAGTGACAAGTCACAAAACGATTGTTTAAACAAATCGAATCACACCAATTCACATTCAAAGACGTGAGTAAAGTCCAAAGAAATAAACCCCAAAACCATCATGGTAGAAATTCTGATGAATGTTTTTCAGATAAGATCCCCTACGAAGGGAGGTACGGGGTTCGACCTAAGTGAAGACAAGCGGCCTACGACCTAAAGCAAAATGAGGTCTAACGACCTAAAGAGTTCGCGTCCTAAGGGATACGACCTAAGTGGCGCGACCTAGTGGAAATGGTCGAGCGACTTATGAGCTACGACCTAAAGTGACGAGGGACGTTAGGTCGGAGACGACCTAACACTTGACTCGCGAGCGACTTATGGAAAAGAAGTGGCGAGCGACTTATGGTCCAACGACCTAAGATGAAATGACCTAAGATCGAAAACAGTGTCACACGACCTAACAGGAAACAAGGTCAGGCGACCTAATGAAGTTCGCGACCTAAAGGTGCACGACCTAAGGTCTTACAACCTAAGGAAAAAGGTCTTACGACCTAACAGTACGGTGAGTGATTAAGCCAAACGACCTAAGACCTAAGCCTTAAACGACCCAAGGAGTTAACTCGCGAACGACCTAACTCTTTAACTCACGAACGACCTAAGCCTTTAACTCGTGAACGACCTAAGCCTTTAACTCGTGAACGACCTAAGAAGGCGGTGACTTTTCAACGCGCGTGAGCTAGCAGCCTGGACGACTTAACCTGGGCAGAACGACTTAAGGGCTGGAACTCACCAAAAATGCTAAAAATTGGAGTTTTTCGCCAATTCAATCCAAACCAAATGCAACGAGCATGCTAAAGTGATGAGGAATCATTCCCAACAGTCCAATGACGATTATAGGCAAGATGTGAGATCAAAAATCTCACCTTTTCACGGAATTTGATGAAGATGGAGATTGAAAGCAAGGAGAAGCAATCCAAAGCTTGAATCCACTATCTTCTACTTGAATTTGGAGTGGAATCTCGGATTTGCAATAGAATTTGAGTTTGGAGTTTTAATTTCCACTTCCCACCACCATTTTTGATGAAGCTTGAATGTTAAAACAAATGGTGAATGAAGTGAGGAAGAGGGTTGGGCTGAACTAAGGAAGGTGTAGTCCAAACAAAAGTCACAAGTGGGAAAAGTGACGAAAATTTCACTATCTCCAAACATATCGAAGTTTACACTCAAAAAGATCGCAAACGTCATTTTGAACTCAATGGGGGTGGTCTCGAGTCCTAATTTGACCGTATGCAAAATGTAGCTTTTCGGACTAACGTCCAACTAACGATAAAATATTTAAATAAAAGCTTTAAATATAAAAATCGATAAATATGCGGGTTGTTACAATTTATATTTGGCAAAACTCAGAATATACAGTAAATAAATAATCACAAATCACAGACACAGAGTAATATAATGCAGCGGAAACAAAGAAATAGTAGTTCATGAAGCTACTATATAAATACATCAGAGTTAAGTAAGATACAATAGGAATACCAAGATACAACAGGAGTAACAGTATGAAAATCAAGTACAACTCAGAATACAACTGGAATCAACTGGATAACAAAATGAATAGATATCTGGATCTTCAAAGCAAAACTCCAGCTCCAAAGGTGAGTCTCAAATGTTGTATCACTCAGTCTGACCTGAGCATAAAGCAAAACACAAAACACTCGAGTCAGGACATACATACTTATACAATGTAAACCAACTCAAGTGAACTGTAACAAAGGTACAAGTAACTTAAAGAATGCTTGGGATCGCCCATTCTTTAAGGATCTGTTAAACTATCTACTATGTAGTAATATTCGCTATTATAATAATGTCTAATATAAAATAAACATACTTTTAAATAGCATTAAGGCTTTACATTTTCCACCTTAACACGTAATAGTCCCAGTAGTCTATCCAGTATTAGCATACTCCCAAAATGGGGGCTACCCTCGATACTCCACAGGCTACGGGAGAAATCATAAATCGTAGTAAAGCTCGATATGGTAAGTGACACGGCACAACTAGACAATGCCAGGGTAGATATACCAATTACGCATCCGGGCTGGTGGTGACGCATAGCAGCCACTATCGCCCACTTCAAACAACACTCCCAAATCAAGGGGTGCACCCAATCAATCACAAAGTAATAGAATGGTATCGAAGAAGTGTGTCCAATCAGAGGTGCTACCTCATTGGCCCGTCAATCGCTCCTGTTTTAGCCACTTTATGCCAACTCACGGGAGTTGGGTCCACGTATATACCTTAGGATCGTCGCCACCATCCTAATTCATTCTGGAAACTCCACCGTGTACACAGTTGTTAAAGTGGTTTTCGGTATCAACAGAGAGTATGTCCATATCCGATCTCGGTCTCTTTAACAACCAATCGTTATTATAACCCGTGGTTTTAATTTTAAAATAATATTTTATACTTCAAAAATAGAATATTATTTCAAATCCAAATCTTTATCAAAATAAAGATTAAATCAATTCCAAACCATTTCAATATATTTAAAATATCATATCATTTCAAAACTTCATTTCAAATCATTTGAATATATCAAAATATCATATCTTTCCAAAACTTCATTTCAAATCATTTAATATATCAAAACATCATATTATTTCAAAACTTCATTTCAAATCATTTCAATATATCAAAATATCATATCTTTCCAAAACTTCATTTCAAATCATTTAATATATCAAAACATCATATCATATCAAAACTTCATTTCAAATCATTATTTGAGTTCAAATCCAAATATTCAACTTTAAATACATTTTAAATTCAAAGGTATCATTCATTTATTATCATTTCAAGTCACCTTTAAATGGTTTATATTTCAATCAAAATAATTCATTTAAACCATTTAAAAGTGTAATTATTATACTTTCAAATCAAGTATTCAATTTCCAAAGTTTTAAACTATTCTGAGTTCATTTACTAAGTTAAAAACAATAAACATTGAAAATTTCAGCCTTTCACAGCATTCAGAAAAAGCTGTTATAAGTTATTCTTGAAAACATTCTAATTCAGCAAATACAGCATTTTAAAACTACTGTTAAATCTCAGTTTAGTTGAAATTTAGTTTAAAACAACAAAGACAGCGTTTCCAGAAATGCTGTAATAGCTCAGGTTTCAAATTAAAGGTTTTAATTAAATTCAGCAAAGACAGCAGACTACTACAGCATTTACAGAACTGTTGTAATAGGCCTTTATTAAGTTTTTAGCCTTTTAATTTACTACAGCAACTATAACATTTCAGAACTGCTGTAATAGACTCTTTATAAAGCTTTAGTTCCGAAATAGAAATCATAGCATTTCTGAATGCTATTAAAAGTAATTTCCAGATTTTAGTGTATTTCCAGCAAATAATAACCTTCAATATTAAACCTTTTAACCATTATAAAAATCATAATTTGACATTAAAAAATGTTCATTAAATTTACTCTTTTAATTTATGATTTTTATAAGAAACATTTACAGTAAAATCCAAATTTTCAAAAATTTTACTTAGCAAATCCAAATTTACAATTTTCTTTTCTTCACATTTTTAACAATTAAACTTAACACTTATATTTTATTTCCATTTCACAAATTAAACTAAATTTTCAATTTTATTTAATGAACTAAAACCGTTAATAAGAACCAAATTCACATTTCCAAGTCAAGTTATATTTTAAAATTACACTGTTAAGCATTCATTTATTTAACCATTTTAATACATAGAAAACTCAATAATACTTTATTAAATCATTTAAATTCAAATCAAATTATCATATTTACCATTTTCCAAATATAATTGAATTTCCATTTTATTTGTATAACTTAAATATCATTTAAACCAAAATCTAAATTTCCAAACTTAAGTTATATTTCAAAATTCAATATAACCATTCATTTATTCAACATTTTAACTTATAGAAATATCATGAATTCTTTATTCAAACCATTTAAAATCTATTTAAATCAAATTTTCATAATTTTACACTTTAAAAAATATTTAAAATATTTAAAATACTTTATAAAAATAACCACGGGCCTATATATAGTTTTCTAACCTAGGTCAAGTGATACAGATATGTATCATTTCAATCCACAGTTTAAAAAGCAAAAATCCAGGTTCTATCATTTCAAACCCGCAATCCCAAGTCAAAATAAATTAAATAAAAACCGTTCAGGCCTATCATTTCAGCCCATAACGATTTTTCTCTATTCTAAAGTCCGTTCGGGTATGTATCATTTCAACCCATAGTGATTCTAATCTACAGGGAACTTGCAGTGTGATAAACAGGTGTAAATGAACAGTTTAACAATAAATAACAGTAACAGATAATATGACAGGTAAAATAACAGGTTTTACATCATATAATTAATAATCATAGGCAGTTATAACATCATATATAATATTCAGCATATTCAATTGTTGTCAATTCACACTTGCATAAGTATAAATGTCAGATGAGATTTACTCACCTTTATAAGCTGGAGATGACAACCACAAACACACAACAAAGATTTCCAAAGGCACGAAAGCACGAGAATGATTTGAGTGTGAGAGAGACAAGGTAAATTGCCTTGAACAAATTCAAACAAAACAAGTATACACAACATAAGTTTCAAACAAAATGAAATTAACAATGCTAGAAATGATTGAATAAAACAAAACCAAACCTATTGCACTTGCTTTCAACATCATATGCTTCAGCTATAGATCAGGTTTGCATGGCCAAAGCATGGATTTGGATCTTGTTTGGGTTGAACAGGGGTCGGCCTAGAATGTATTGGATGGTGGAGCAAAGGTATGAGCATGAACAACATCACAAAGGCAACACAACATGATTTCTATGCAAATATAGGCTCGGCCAAAGAAAGGGCAGGCACGACCATGGCTTCAGGTGGGGTAGGGATGACGTGGCAGGGGATCTCAGGTCATCTATGGCAGGTGGTGGTGGTGCAAGTGGCGGCCAAGGAGGAGTTTGAGGTGGTGGACATTGGTGGAGCTCGGCTAGGTGCATTTAGGTGATGTTTGTTCATTTTTTAGGTGGATTTTCTTCAAGGGATGCCATGGCTATGGCATGGGGATGGGCTGGAGGTGGTGTTGACTGGATGTGGTGGTGGTGGAGGGTGGTGAAGGTGGTAGAGTGGGGCCGAGCAAAGCCTTGAAAAGAGGAAGGAAAAATCAATGAAAGAAGAAGAGAAAATGGGAAAAAATGGAAGAAGCCATTAGTAAAAAAATTTATTTTAGAAGAAGATAGCCGTGAGTTTTGGAATGAGGAGAATATTTCACGTGAAAAGTGAAATGAGATTCATGGCTAAAGAAAAAGAAATGAACGGCTACAAGGAAAAATGAAAAGTTAGGAAATTGAAAAGTCTAGAAATTGAAAAGCCATAGGAAAAGAAAGAGTCTTTGTCTCTTCAATTTTCCATTTCTTTTAAAACAAATAAAACAAAATAATTTCAGAAAATACTTTTCAAAACCGAAACAAAGTGAAATAAAATGAAAATAAATAAATAAATTTAAAGAAAATAGAAAAAGAATTACAGAAATTGCTTAAATATTGAAAACCGGGTTCAAAAATTACAATTAAATCATCATTGGCTTTGGAAAAATATCTACTTCATTTTAAAAATATTCTAAAGCAAAATTTTGAAATAAAATAATTTCTAAAGTATTTTCAAAGTGAAATAAATAATTTAATTTAGAGAAAATAGAAAAAGAACTAAAGAAAATGTTTAAAAATTGGAAATAGGACATGAAAATTTCAAATGAATATCACTAGCCTTATAAAATTTCTATTTCACTTTAAAACAAATAAAAGTCAAATAAGTAAAACAAATGATGAACAAAATAAAGTGGAGATTTAATAAAATAAGGTCTTAAGGAAATAGAGGAATAAATAAAGAATTTCTTTAATTAAATGAAACTGGAAATTAGAAATTATAAACAAAATACAACTGACATTGGAAAATGTCAATTACCCTTTGAAAAATGTTTTAAAACTAAAATATATACATAACATGTTATTTTACCCATATAAACATAAATTACATGACCAACTAAAATATTATTTATATAATTTAAAATAAACAATTTTGTTAAATACAGCAAATTACACACAATATTTAAAAGGGCATAACTTTCACATTATAAATCAGATTTCAACGAAACGAAAAGCAGTATTCTTAAAATTTTATTTACTTTCATAATAAAAGATAAAATTCAAAATTTCATCATTTTAAATTTTTAAATAAAAAGTCAAAGTTTGACCATATTGACCAAAATTCACAGTTTTGGAAAATACTCTTTTTATTCATGTTTGGGATTATAATTCACATACAAATCATAATTAATATCTAAAAATAACAAAATTTTCCATTTAATAAATAAAATAAAGTTTTTAAATCAGGAAATTCAATTTAAAATAATTATAAAATACAGGGTTGTTACATGATCTTTTAAATGAAGTTAATTGGTTTGAAGATATTTTAAAATGTGTTAAGTATCGAATACATAGATTTCAATATTCATTGTTGAAATAGATGTTTTCGAGAAGTAAGGGAAGCATGGACTATAACACTATTGTCATAGTAAATGATTTTCGAAAAAAAGATTTTTTGTATAGTATATGAGATTTATATATCTATCTAATTACCGAATCCCTATACTATTGATTTTGGGTTGTCGTAACGATGTTTTACGCAACATTCGTTTTGACCCAAATAAATATGTTTAAGAGGGTGTTTCCCTTAAAGAATAGAATATATACTTAATCATGATTTAAGTATTCGTAATATTTTCTAAGTGTTGCAAATAAAGAGAATTGTGAATCACTTATTATTGAATGAGTATATGGAAATGTTTTCCAATAGTGAAATGTTGAAATGGTTTAGATTATATCTTTTTAAAGATAATTTGAAGTGAATATTTGGCAAGTGATTTAATTAATAAAAGATTAATTAAAAGGGCCTAGTGATTGCTTATGGTGCTAAATATTTGTTTGTTTGCTTTGATAGTTAAATAACCGACTATCAGATTTAACCATTTTTGTTCCTCGACTTGATGTGGGAACTATTTAGTCATACACTTAGTACGTAGCCATCTGTGTAGGCTTGATTATCGTTTGTGTTGAGAATGTTGATTCATGTAGTGCGGAGTATTACTCCAATCTATCGAGCTTCCTACTTGGCCGAAGGATAGCAAGTTGAAAGTTGGAGATGTGATAAGTCTTTGAGACTTAGTTTCTGTATGAGGTTGAGAAACGCTTTTGTGTTGTTGGTGCGAAGAGACCGGGATCAGATTTATCTGAAAACCACTTCGGACCAACATTTATACGATGATTGTGTAGGTTGGCTGATGATATTGATGTTTAGGATTTTCATAGTGAAGTACTGCTTGTTGATCATTTGGGGTTAAAATCCCAATATACATATAGTAGCAGTAGTCTCTTCGTTATGAAATATCCAATGCAAGGACTATTTGCTACTAATCGTAGGGATTTCCAACAGGATGTGGTAGGAAAGTACGTTCGGTTTGTCCTGTTTCTGGACAACTTGTATGGATGATTGTCTGACATTGCATTTTCTACGATTACGTACATTGGTTTTTACAAACGTATATCTGTTTTGGTGGCGGAGAAGGCAACTTCTCTTAGCTTAACACCCTTCATTGAGATGTACAAGCTCAAGGGCTGTATTTTTGTGGAAGGCAATTAGTAGTCAACGGAAATGGCGAATGTGGCATTCAAAGTGATGTGATATGTTATTTGTGAAAGGTAATTGTTACCTCTTTGGCCTCATCAACCAGAAATGACCGAAACAGGGTTAGATGCAGCAGGGCTAAGTGGGTCGCTCCCATCATGATATGATCATCCTCTTCTAGATATATTTCTTTCTGCTATGACGTTCAGAATGTAAATTATTTTGGTTTGTATGCTACGAGGGCCCTCAGAAAAGGTCTGTAACGACCGGCGGATGATATATTCGGTACTACCTAGTTATAGAGGTAGGCCGGTCTTGTGTTGGTAGAGGTTCCCATGTGTGTTCCTTTGTACATTCCTCTAGAGATGTACCCTTCGGAAGGTAGTCCCTTCACCTGGTCATTTGTATGGAAATCCAAACTACGCTACGTGCCTGCCATTTTGATTGTATTACCCATTTTGGGCTATATGCTGGAATTTAATCAATGTAGCAATTTCGGCTATGATTAATATTATTTGTATACTAGAAACTAGTATAATATCAGATGATTTGATATGAATTGTTTTAGTTATCGTAAGGTAAAAACATGTCCATGTTTATGTGTGGGCGTGTCTTACGAGATACTTTTGTTTTAAAACGAAAAGTTTGATAATTTAATAAATTCAGTTGAGTATGTTTCTCATGCTGGTTTACCAGACTGATCCAGGAGTTCTTCCCTTTCAATTCTTGGGCCAGACCGAGTATATTTACAGGTTCAGATTGGTGCTTTTGGAGCTATAACAGGAGAGCTGGAGATCTTCATTTTCGTATACACGTATCTGTTTTGATTATCCGCTTGGCGCATTGTTGTTGTTGTATTATATCATCAATTGTAAGGACATGTTATTATAACTGTCCAGGCTGATGATTAGTGATTGATTGTTGAACTCTGATTGATGTATGTATATATACAGTTTCTGTTTTGTAAAGATCATTGATATGATATTATATGTTTTCCGCTGCGATGTGAGATTCTGTATTGTTCTGTTTGGTTCTATCTTCTCTCTTTCTTCTCTTCTCTTCTTCTCTCTTCTTTTCTTTCTCATGACTTTCCGTCAGTCTGTGCTTTTTGGGCCGGACATGTGTGGTCTATTGTCGATTCACAGGGAATCGGATTTGCGGTCGTCACACAACCCCTATATTTAACGATAATTAATTAAAAAGAAATTAATTAATTATTTAGTAATGACCAAAAAAAGAATTTTTGTAAATAACAGAATTTGACTACGAAACTTGCACCATTGTATTTGTGGCGATATTCCGATCAATCTTTATATATAAAGTTATACGATTGGAGTTTGAACGAAAAGGTTATTAACGTTTGGAGTTTTGTGATTTGAAACAATTCAGAACTAATTAAAGAAGTAAATATTAATAACTTAACATTAAAATCGGCATTAAGTATAAATATTAACATTAAAAATAAATGTTAATTCAGGGCGCTCGATCAAATTAAATCTAATTAAGAAAGCATGTAAGTAAATAAATTGGAAGTACAAGTAAATAAGTATCAATAACCCATGTTGACATAAACATTAGATGTAAATCTTATCATCTAAGTAATTGACTATGTTAAATCTAATCAAATCAGAGATTAGAAGGAAGTAATCAAAGGAAATCAATGTTAAGTTAAATTAAATCAGCATTGAAATAGAAATAAATAAATGAGAACTAATTAACAATAATAAAAAATTAGTAGAAAAGAACGTTAACATTGAAGAGAAGAAAAATAGGAAATAAATATTGTTAATTAAGTCAAATTTATAGTATACAATTACTTAATGCCTAAGAAACATTAAAATTTACGTTAACAATACAATAAAAGAAAGAAACCTTAACTAACATTAAAGATTAACATTAACATTAATATATTAAAAGTATAAATAAACTAAAGAAATGGTCAACAAATTGTAAAGCGAACCAATTGACATCCTAGAGCCAACCGATCGACACATAGCGGTCGATCGGTCAGCTAAGTCTAAGCGAGAACAAACCTAGGCCAACGACTCGAATTTAAAAAAATAAAATTTAACATATGAAATTGATTCATGTGCCTATAAATACAGACCCAACCCCTCACGCTTCTTCTCATATTTTTTGAATCAAAGAGTGAAGCTCTGCCATTTTCTTTTCTCCACATATCCTAGAAAATATAGAAATTATAAAATAGTATATATATATATATATGTATGTATGTATGTATGTGTGTGTGTGTGTGTGTGGAGAATAACAGAAAATAAAAGAGAAGAAGAATAAGGGATGAATCAATTCTGCAGAGAAAAGGTATATCTAAATTCAAATCTAAATTAAATTCAAATCTCTTCTAAGATCTAAATTTCTGATAGAAATATGTATGCTTACAGTATATGTATTCCAATAGGGAGAAAAAGGGAGTTAAACTGAATAACAGGGATTAGATTTGGAGATTTGAAAAGCTAAAAAAGTGATAGAAAAAATATGTATTTTTATATAATATTAGATTCATATCATTGTAAATCTGTTCCTTGTATGCCTGAAGATAATTATTTTAGAGTTGTAGGCTTAAAAATATACATGTAATAAATTTGGAAACTATGCCTATATACCCTGTGAATTGTTAACTTGAATTGAATATTACATGTACCTGAATCTTGAAATTAAGGGTGTAAGTTGTAGTCCCTCAATTAACAAGATTTTATCGATATTCTAGATTTGTAGATTTAAATGGCAGATGTTAGTTATTATGAAATGCAAGATACTATAAATTGAATTGGGGTTTAAGTATTATTTTAATTTGTTAGAATGTAGAGTGTTGCAATATAAATTTCTATGGATTATTAAGTTTAGATTCATAAATAAAAGTATCATTTGAAATATCAAGGAATACGCCTAAAAGAAAGAGATATATAAAATAAGGATATTTACCGTATTTTGTACCGTCTATTTCAATAACTATGAAAACGATAATTTCTTGTAATTCAAATAACACAAATTCTCTTTTAGATAAGACATAGTAGTTTATAGTGTTAACCTTTCCTTTTGAGAGAGAAGTAATTTTACCGCATTAAAATGTAGAAATCCCTAAGGATTAATTAAAGAATTGTAAATGCAATAATAATAATGGTTCAAGCGAAGAACTAATATATATGCAAAGAGGCAAGACGAAAATCAAATAATAAACAATAAAAATGTAGGAAAGTAGTAAATTAAATAAAAAAGAGTACGAAAAGTCCACTAAACAAGGGAGGGTAGTAAAGGTTAAAAAAGAATAGAAATAAAAGTTCTATAAGGCAAGAAAAAGTAAATAGGAAAAGGTATTTAGATCGTTCAATGAAAGCGGTATGAAATTAAATTGATATTAATGGAATAAGAAGTAAGCGCACAAAAAAGTAAAGGGGATTTACTAATAGTAGAACATAGAAGGTGTAATAATTAAATAAGTACGAATATATATGTATATAAATACGTATATACACACACATATGTAGCCTCAAGTATACGTTTATGACGGATGTGAATTATTAAAGTTGGTAATGACTTAGATCGGATGAGAATAACATAGTCAATTAAATAGGTTGGAATGCGAGGTTAGTAGTGTTACACAATAGAAGTCTGCCCACGGTAAGGGGTTACCAGCAGTTCTATATACATTATACTGATATGGGACATATCCAGCTGTAGAACCCGTGGAGTTATATGCATTCACGTATAGGTAAGGGATACCCATGTAGGAAGATTCGCCTCGGTCGAAGTGTCATAGGACAAGTAGAGTCTGCTTCAACCTTTTAGGGAGTACTAAGTAACAAGTGGTTATCACCTAGATTGTGTTAGGCAATCTAAATAGCATGGTGGGTAAGGCTCGGCTCTATGTCAGTGTGTGTTTGGTACTATCCCAAGGAGTATGTGTGTTTGGTACTATCCCAAGGAGTATGAGCTATACATAGGTCGAGAACATTATTGGTCCTGAACGATTAGCAGAAAGACAAGGTATAACACCTCATAAAATTAATAAGAATTAAATGAATTAATTAATTAAGGATAAAAGTGAAATTTTTGTAAAAGTTGAAGTTTAGCCATGAAAGTTGTGCAGGTGCATTCATAATGATTTTCTGTCAGTTTCCATATATAATATTTCGAAAACGTAGCTCAAACAGAAAAGTTATGAACGTTTAAAGTTTTCGAATTCAAAATAATTTAAATGGAATTCAAATTCAAATAAATAAATAATTCCTAAGTTTTAAATTTAAAAAGTAACAATATTTAGACTTAGGGGTAAGTAAACATTAAACGTTAGCATTAAAATTAATTAAAGCATTAAATAAATCAATCAATGGCACATAAAAACCTTCCCAAAATAATACTACCATCGACAGCCTAACTTGGGCCAGTCGATCGCTAGCGATCAACCGGTCCCTGTTGATGGAGGCTACGGCTCTAAGCTTTTGAATAGCTCGGATTTTATTTTTTTAACCGACTTTCTGATGCTTTTAACACTATATATAAGAGCCTAGCCCCCTCACTTTTATTCATAAATTATTTTGGGAACCAAGCGAAACTCTGTTAGTCTCTCTCCTCAAAGATTCAAAAAATATTCTAGGGTTTCATGTAAGAAATTTTAGGTGTTTATTATTCAATTTCAAATACTTTTCTCCTTCAATCCCTAAAATCTAAATCTAATTCGTATACAATTCTCTTGTTCTATATTTCTAAAAGGGGAGAACTGTAACAAATTGAAGCGGGCATAAACAAATTCAGAAAGGAATAGCTACGGACTTTTTACGAGTGGAAATCTTAGTCTTTCTTATTTTAGTAATTGTATAGTATAGTTTGAATTTGATATATGCCTTAGGGAATTTTGGTTTACAAAAACATCATATTAAAACCCCAAATTTTTCCTAAAGCAAAATGTCAATTCTTATGTTAGTATCTCAAATATTTTATATTAAAATAGAGGAATTTGTGTAGCTGTTGCAGTTTTAATGTTTTACATTATATTCCACTTCTTATCTTTTTCTTTGGATCTGAATAAGTGTTTTGAAAAGAATAGATTAAGAAATGGTGTGTAAGGTACGAATTCTTTTATTCGTAGTTTGCATTGCCTAATTTCGTAATTTAAATAGTAATTCCCTTTTTCTAATTTCATGTAAAAAGAAGTTGAATAGTGTGTAAAAGTATTTGAATTACAAGTTTCTATTATTGATTAATTTTGCTATTTTAGTATAAAATAAATTTGGTATGAATTCTATTTTATACAAATTTGTTGACTAAATTTTGGACATTGGATTTATGATATATTTGTTGATATGGAATTGGACTTGTATAAATTTGAAGTTTTGACATTTAAACGTTAGTTTTAGGCGCAATCTTCGTATGCTTAGAAATGTATTAGGCACTTATTGATATACATATATACAAACATACATATATATTAGCATAAATAATGTATAATTATAACGTTTTAATTGTGTAGTTAATCGGTTATTAATTATTATTAAATCCCCCTTTGGAAAGTAAATAATTGTAGAGGCAAAATAAGAAGCTTCTTATAAGGTCCTAATAATATATGCGGTGAGATGTGTGATAGTATATTAAGAGAGTACAAATTAACACTAAGTTATAGGGATGTGAGGTTAATCAAGAGCACACAAAAGTCTGCTCAGCTAATCTAGCTACCAATAGTGTGACTTTGGGGCAAATGCGAGATATCGCATGTAATAAGTAACTATGGAGGATGCGAGGTTAGTCCTAAACTCTGTAGGGTAAATATGTACAGTAAATCTAATTACAAATAATTGGACTAATGTGAGATGTCACAGTTTGGTTATGGGTCATAAGAAGGACCTGCTTCGGGGTTGAAGGTATTAAGTGCTTGGTTGACGGCCCGCCTCCTCCTTATATAAGAAGTAGTAAATGGTTAGGGTTAATGGTTTGGCATGGTAAAGGACATCTTGGGGAGGGTCTACTTCAGATTTGAAGTATTAAATGGCCTGAAGAGATTCTGTGCAATGTCAGCTAGATAGTACCAGAGAGGAGTCCGCCTTAGGATAGGTATTAAATGAAAGGTACCTACCTTAAATGAGGTATTAAATGCTCAAAGTCTTCTTAGTTCCCATTAAAAATGTATTAAGTGGCTTGGGTGCTATCTCTTATATTATTAGGACATTATTGATAATAGATATGGGTTATTACATTGAAAGAATAATTGTCATGGAATTAGACTGGGAAAGTCTTAGGGCTTATAGCACGAAAACTTATAATATAGTTAAGATACGTAAGACATATCCTTATTTAAATTATACTATCCAAGTACTATTATAGAAAGGCTTAAGTTTGTATTAACCAGACATTATTGTTCTGACACCCTCCTTATTACAATACAGGTTAGAGATGATGAAGATTTTCAAAAATGGAGCCGGAGACGCAGACTTTTGGCAGTTGATTAGCTATATATGTTACTTTTCTACTTCTATGTACCCATTTAAACATGATGTACTTTAAGGTATTGTACCACGATTACTTAGCATTGTCATGTATGATTATGTTGTTGTTTTTGACATTTGAATTTTTAACGAAGGGATACTTTTTTGGATATTATATTTTATCCTTCCGCTGTGAAATTCTGAATGTGTAGATAGATGGCTCTTTGTACTGTTCTTTAAATCAATTTTACTAACCAACGGCCAGCTTTGGAATGGATCTAAGGTTTGATGGGCCTTTTCTGAGTTGAAAATTAGGTCTGTTTTGAGGTGGGTTGTTATATTTGTTATCAAAGCTTAGGTTACCCAATCAACGGGGGTAGATATACGTATAAGTGGTGTACTTGTTATTTTTGAAATACTTTAAAAACCCATACTATATAAAAATATTTAAATACTTATTTTGAACATATGCCTAACTCTACAAATTTTGACTATAAAAGCAGTTGCAACCATATTCCAAAAGGATGGATGAGGCGACTATGAGTTGGAAAATAAATAGAGTTAAATTTATACCCTACCCTGATTAACCCATAGAGCGGAGGCTGTATTATAAGAAGTAGACTAAGAGCAAGATCGCGAGATATAGAAGCATCCGAGAAGCTGAATCATACTAGGCTCCTTTGATTGGACATAGACTGCCTCATAAGTGTGGATTTCAATAGATTGCCAATTGAAGATATACATTTCATCCAGATATATAGGAGATAAGAACTATATGTTGTAAGCATTCGGAAGTAAGGAATGATAGGAGTATAGCAAGAAGTAAAGAAGGAGTGGAGCAAGTTCCCGCAAGAAGGTTTACAATAATCACCACAAGGAGATAATAGGATTTTTATGAAGATTATGTAGGGAAGAAAGAAAGTTCAATAGAAAAGATAACTAAAGTCAATTTCTAAATCCAACCCCATGGGAAAGAATTTGATAAAAAGTTTTTGGAAAATTCCTTGAATTGTTTGAATGGGTTTTTCAAAGGATTTATTGGGAAGTAGTTTTTTTGGAAAAGTAAGGAAATTTGGAAATTCATAATTTGTTGAGTCAAAAGTTTCTGATTAAAAGGTTTTTGGTAAAAAGTGTTTTCATTTTTGAAATTCTTAGTTTAAAAAAAATTGTTGAGTCAAAAGGTTTTCGATTTTTGGATAAAAAGATTCTTCGTTTTTAAAATAAATGTAAAATAGAGCATAGGTTAGATGATTTTTTTCTATTTCATAAATTTAGAATTTCTTTTTTTTAAAGAAAAAACTATTTTTATAAGGAGATAAATGAAAATGGAACTTGATTAAAATGATGTAGAAATCATATAGGTAGGAGAAAAATAAATAAAGGCAATATTGGGAGATTTGGATAGAAATAGCATTAGGAATTTATATAAAATAGGATAGTAATCTATTTAGAGATAATATAGGTGAGAGAAGAGAAAGGAGAAGATAGAATATAAGTTTACCTTGTCTACTCAACATTTCAATGCTTAAAGTTATAGAAGATGCTTTTGAATGTTTTGAATTAAAAGACCAACTTTTAAAGGAATAAATCTTTGATGTAGAAAGCTTTTGAAAGAGGAAAATTAATTTTCTCCTTTTTGGAATTAAACAATCCTTTTTGAATTTTTGATTTAATAATAATTTGGTTTAATAATTGAGTTTTTGAATGTTTTTGATTAAAAATCCTACTTTTAAAGAAGTAAGTCTTTGAGGTAAAAGTCTTTGAGAAAGGAAATTATTTTGCTAAGCAAGTTTTGAATTTTTGAATTTGGGGTTAAGATAAAGCGACAAATATTTTGAAAATTGTGTTTGAATGCTTTTGAGAAGTTAGGCTCAAATGTTTTTGGAAGGCTTTGTTCAAGTGTTTAATACAAATGGAACACATATATAGAATAAAGTAAAACATGGTGTCTAAATGCTATTCTAAATTCGATTCTTCAAACTATTTTGCAAGTTGAAAATTCTTTTGGGAAATATATTTAAAAAATTTCATTTGAAATAAGAAAACTTCTGAATTTCGAATGCCACATTCTAGAGTAATAGGGGTTTCTAACTTTATATTTTCAAAGACAAGGGTTTCAGATTAGGTACCTCATGATTGTGAAATTTTAGTTTTAAGAATGGTGCGGACTAAACCAAAATATTTTTATATATATGGAGTAGATAGGGATCATTACCTAGGTAAGATAGTGTAAAGACTTTAGGATATGAATAAAATATGAATAGTATGTATAAGCTGATTTGGAAATTTGAGATCAGTCCCAAATATTTACTATTGTGGAAGTCTATAAAGTGGTAAAGGTATTCCAAATCTATAATTAGGTTGTAAATTAGGTTACCCTAGTTGACTTGGAATGTGAAACTCTATATTTTAATTTATTTGGAGCAGGTTCCATGTAATTTCCATAAGTTATCCAATTCCAAAATATGTATAAAAGTGTATCGTTTAAATTAACAAGGGATATACCAAAAAGGGAAAGAGATGAGTAAAATATGGATACTCTTTTCCATAGTTTACACTATTTATTTAAACAAAAGGAAAGAAATAATCTTTTGTAATTTCGAACGAAGCAAAGATCTCACTTTCGGTTAATTCATGGAAAATTATAACGGTAATTCTTTTTGGAAGGATAGCTCTGATAAATTAAAATATGGAAAAGAATGTTCTAGCTTAGAAATTATAATTAGAAATAAGATATATATATATATATATACACACACACACACACGTATAATTGCACTTAACGTACGAAAATAAAATATATAAATAGTGTAATATACAACGATATTTGTATTAGTTATTAACAGCGTAGTAATTCTATGACTAGGATTTATGGACATTAATTGCAGATTTAATAGGTAATAAATTTGTAATTAATAGATAATTAAAAGGAATTAAATGGGGACCAATTAATGAATTTAATATGGTATTTATGGAGGATTTGAATAGGCATAACAAGCGGATTTTGAAACTGGTAAATAAATTAGAGGGTTAAATGAAGATTGATTAGAGATTGTCCAGTTTTGGCACTAATGACAAATTTTATGGGTGATAGACATTAAAAAGAAATTAAGAAGCGGAATTAAGGAAGTTGGGTGATGGTGGAATGACATTCAAGGAATTTCCATCTTAACTTAGTAAGGAGTATTAGGACCCCAACATCATTAATACCGGTTGATAATGAATGGAAACTTCCAACAAAATTTTCTTTTGGAAATTTTGGGTTATAATCGCTAGTTGTCTCCTTTGTGTTATTGGAAAAGCTACGAGATGGTATCAGACATGTTCCTGTTTTATCACTGTGTTGGCTTTATGGAAGGGATTAAACCGCTGGATAAATATATACATTTGAGAAACCGTGTAAATAAGGAAACCTTATAGGGACACTTAATTAGCGATAAACTATAGGTAAGGATGGAAGTTAATTAGGAAATAAGATTAGCAACTAGAAATAAAGAATGCTTCAATTCCAAAAAAATTAGGATTTTGGGAAAAATAAATTTTAGTTTGCAGAGTGACATCATCCAAGGATGACCATTTATCCCGAAGGAGATAAGATGTACAGGGATATAAATAGAATTTTCTATCGGTCAGGGATGAGGAAGAGGGTTGCTAAATTTATTTCTAAATTTTTGGCATGCCAAAGGATGTAGGCTAAAGAAGTGAAGCCCGAAGGACTGTTATTACCATTAAAGGTTTGGAAATGGGAGAACATATCAATGGACTTTATAAATGGGTTGCCTAGGAGCCAAAGAGGCTATAAAGAAGATTGGGTCATAGTAGATTGGCTCACTAAAAGCACTCATTTTATTCCCGTTAAAAGTAATAGGACCTCAGCATCCTTAACAACATTTATATAAAGGAGGAGGTTTGACTTCATGGAATTTCGGTCAGCATTGTTAGTAATAGAGACCCCTTAATTACTAGTGAATTTTGGAGGAGCTTGCAGGCAGCTTTAGGAACTTCACGGAACCTTAGCACTGCTTACCACCTACAGAGCGACAGACAAAATGAAATAATGAATATGATTTTAGAGAACTGATTAAGAGCTTACATCAGAAACTTTCGAAGACTTCGAAGGACATTGGGAGCAACACTTACCTTTGGTAGAATTCAGGTATAATAATATTCACCAAGTGACGATTGGTATGACACCCTATGAAGCGCTTTATGGGTGATAATGCAAATTTCCAAATTGTTGATTAGGAGCCATCGACAAAATCGTACTTGGACCAGACTTAATTCGTGAGACTTCAAGAAAGATAGGGTTGATTAGGCAGCGTATGAAGGCTGAACAAGATCGTCAAAAACCCTATGCGGACAAGCGAAGAAAAGAGTTGGAATTTGAGGTAGGGGACATGATGTTTGTTAAATTTTCCTCACATAAGAAGATCGTGAGATTTGGAAAGTCGAAAAAGTTGGCACTAAGATTTGTTAGGCCTTTCCAAATTTTAGAATGAATAGGATGACTTGCTTATCATGAGGAGCTACCGGATAAGTTGGCAGTAGTCCATGATGTTTTTCACGTTTCACACTTGAGAAAAATCTTCATAGCACAGCCACTGCGGTAAAGCTTGATCAATTGGGGAATACTTAGATGGAGTCAATAGCATCCCGTGCCACTATAAGCATTATTGGGCATAGAACTAGAAAGCTCCACAACAAAGTAATTAGGCCGGTTCGAGTACAATTGAGGAAAAATCAGACGGAAAGCATGAGGACTTCTCGTCTTGAGCTTTTCATTGGTAAACTTTTCTCTTTAAATTTAGGTTTTGGTTGCATCATGGTTGCTAGATAGATGGTAGGATATGGCTACCACACTTTTCACTATCACGTTTGCATCCATGTAGAAAACTTTTTGCATGTTTAAAATGCTGCATACATGCCTATACGTCATGACACTTGCATTCACACTAGGATTGAGCTAACCTATAATATGTTTGCATACAATCACATTGCATTTTTGACTGAGTGGATGGTTGTGTAGATAACATGGTTGTATAACATGGATGCTTAGTGCACTTACATTGTCTGTCCCTTAGGGATTTTGGGGACGAAATCCTCTGTATGGGGGAAGAATGTAATACCCTATCAATTAATAAGAAATAAATGAATTAATTAAAAAATATATGGCTAAAAATGGAAATTTAGTAAAAGTTGGAGTTTGGCCACGAAAGATGTGTCATTCCGTTCGTGGTGATTTGTTGGTCAATTTCCATATATAATGTATTGAAAACGGAGCTCAAACAGAAAATTTATGGACGTTTGAAGTTTTCGGATTCAAAATAATTTAAATTGAATTCAAATTCAAATAAATAATTAATTCTGAAGTTTGAAATTAAAAACATAATAGTAGTTAGACTTGGGGGTTAAGTAAACGTTAAATGTTAAAGGTAAAATTAATTAAAGCATTAAAAAAATCAATCAACGGCACATAAAAACCTTCCCAAAATAATATTACCGGTTGACTGCCTAACTTAGGTCGGTCGTGTGAGAAATGCGGATTAAGGATCTTAAGGCTAGAATTAACACTAGAGGGGGGTGAATAGTGTTTTATGAAATTTGTTAATCTTTTTGAGTTTATCTAACTTTATTAACAATGTATACACTAATTAGACACAGATATGAACACAGAATCAAACACAGATGCAAATATAAAGTAAAAGCAGTAAAGGAAAGAACACACTGGATTTTATACTGGTTCTGAGTTACCCTACATCCAGTCCCGCACAACTAAGTACGGATTTCCTTTCAAAAGCAATTCAACAATTACAACCCTCGATTTCAAGGCTACGAGGTACACCCTCCAGAATACCAATCCTCTGGGTAGGGATACTTGATTTACCGGGCAACAAGTTCACCCAATTGATTTCTAGGGCTACAATCACACCTTTTCTCGCTTGATTGATTTCAAAGGCTACAATCGCACCTTTTCTCGCTAATATATTACAAAGAAACCTATAACTCTGAATAGCACTGAGAACCTTGTAGAGATAGTGATGTAGAATCAAACTAGAAGTAATCGAGTATGATTCGATATTGATTTCGGTAGAGTAATGGTATGATTTTGTATTAAGAAATGTGGAAGATGAAGAGAAGTGAAAACCCAAAAAAAGTGATTAAAAATTCGTTGAAACTGACCCTTATTTATAGAAAACCAACAGCCATGACCATTCATGAAGAGTTATGGCGAATAGACACTTCTTTTGAAATTTGAATTTGAACTTCAACTGTCACTATGTCGACATACAACCTAGGGGCATGTCGACATCCCTCAGCCAAAAATGATAATTTGAATTTCTATAAAAACAATATTTATCTTATATAAAAACTATTTAAAACTTTATAAATATACTTGAATATAGTTGAAATTCATAAGTAAATATAAAGAACAATAAATACATAATTTAACTATAATTTTATATTTAAATCTAAGTATAAATATTAAAAGTTAAATATATTATTTGAAAAGACATTTAAAAAACAGGAGTATTTTGACTTTGAAATTAAAGATGTTTTGAGGCTAAAATTATTTAAAATCATGATAGAGAGTTTTGAATCTTTTAAAAGGAAAGTTTTGAAATCATTTTGAAAACAAGATAATTTTGTAAAATCATTTGAATTAAAATTAGTGGATACAAAACATTGTCCCACTAGATTTTCGTAGGTTCCATCCTACTTAGGGTTCCATCCCTTTAACGGGCTCGAAGTGGATTCCATTACACGAATAAATTGGATATTAAGATGCCAATGCTTTTCTACGAGTTTTAACAAATATTCCTAATAAAACAGACTTAACCTTGAACTCTTGATAATCTTGATACTCATGAGTCTTCCATCTCTATATCTTGAATCTTTATACTGTACAGTCTTCATTCTTGATACCTGCATGGTTAGATCCTGCAAATACATATATATCTAAACTTGTAATGTTAGTATTTATATTTTATAATCTATTCTAAGGTTGTTGTCATCAAAACCATCATCTCAAGGACTAACAATCTCCCCCTTTTTGATGATGACAACTTTTGTTTATAAAATATCACTTCTATCCTAATAACTCCCCCTAAAACTAACAACTCCCCCTTAATCTATGCCTAACTACCCTATTTTATACTTCTTCCCCTTTGTCATCAACAAAAACTTACTCTAAACTATATAACTCCAAACTATATAACTCTTAGTCTAATATCCTATATGACAATAGTGTTATCATCAATTCAAACTTAGTCCTAAATTACAAACTCTCCTAACTAAGAATAATACTGTTAACAGAACATATATAAGAACACACATTTTTTATTAATTATATATTCGTTTATATTTATATTTTTCGTAGAGATTGAAACAAAAACAAACAACAAATAGAAAAGGAAGAAAAGAAACTAATGTGTGTTTTTGAACATAGGAGATCTATGAACCGAACAATTTGGATAGTGGAAAAAGAAATTTCCACGTTGTTCGACAAGATTTCCATCTTTGTCAAAGCACACTTCGCCAACACAAATGACTTTGTCATTGTCTTCCACGTGCGCTTCTTCCATGAGGACTACTTCTTCTTCTTCTTCTTCTTCGCTGGCCTCTTGAACATGGTCTTCTGATGAGTCCTCGTTAATAAAGATTGGGTTGGCATGATTATCCATTAGAAATTTTTGCAAATTCCTAAGGATTTTGGCTTGCCTCTCTTGTTCTTTGCCCATTCGAAGTTGCATCACTTGGATTTCAGTCATTAACTGAAGGGTATCCTTCATAGAATCCTCTATTTTCGTTACACGAGTGAGCGTAGATTGTTGACACGGACCAGAAGTAGGCGATGGAAACAAAAAGGATGAATTTAAGTTTGATTTGGAAGAGGAGGCCATGATAAACTGATTTCAGAGAATAGACAAGAAAGAGAACAGAGAAAATGAAGAAAATTTCGAAATAGAAGAAATTTATAACCACTTATTTAAATTTTGGTGGGAAAAAAATAAAATCGTTATATGTCGACATGGGTCTAGTGAGGATGTCGACATGGTCCTTGTATTTTTCCTTTTTAATATTTTAAAATTAATTTTAATTATACTTGTTATTTATATTTTATATTTCAGTTAAAGAGCAAATACCTAATTCTCTTCTTAATTTAGTAAATGTAGATTCATTTAAGGGTTTTGTTAGAATATCAGCAATTTGATTTTCAGAATTGATATAGTCGAGAGTAATTACTTCTCTACTTATATTATCTCTGAGAAAATGGTGTCTGATATTAATATGTTTAGTTCAAGCATGATGAGTAGGATTTTTAGATAAATTTATTGCACTAGTATTATCACAATAAATTGGCGATTTTGAGATATTTAATCCAAAATCTCTTAAAGTTTGTTGCATATATATTACTTGAGAACAAGCCAAAGCAGCAGAAATATACTCTGCTTCAGTTGTTGATAAAGAAACTGTATTTTGCTTTTTACTAAACCAGGAAACCAGAGAATGTCCCAAAAGTGACAAGTTCCACTTGTACTTTTTCGGTCTGATTTACAACCAGCGTAATCAGCATCACAGTAAGATATTAAATCAAATGAATCATTTTTAGGATAAAATAAGCCATAATCAGAGGTGTGTTTAATATATCTTATGATACGTTTTACAGCTTTTAAGTGAGTTTCTTTAGGATGAGATTGATATCTTGCACAGAGACATACACTATGCATGATATCAGGTCTACTAGCAGTGATATAGAGTAGTGATCCAATCATTCCTCTATACAACTTTTGATCTACATCTTTCGAGAGATCTTCTTTACTAAGGTACTCATTGGTTTCCATGGGAGTGGGTTTTCCACTCGCAGTAGTCAAACCAAATTTACTAACTAGGTCTTTAGCATATTTTTCCTGACTAATAAAAATACCATTATCTAACTATTTTATTTGCAATCCTAGAAAGAAGTTTAATTCACCCATATGACTCATCTCAAACTCTTTTGTCATTATTTCAGAAAATTCTTTATTCATTTCGAAGTTAGTTGAACCAAAAATGATATCATCTACGTATACTTGAACTAGTTGAATATCATTTTTATTTCTTTTAATAAAAAGAGTATTATCTATTTTACCAATTTCAAAATTTGATTGTAATAAATAAGATCTTAGTCTATCATACCAGGCTCTAGGAGCTTGTTTTAGACCATATAAAGCTTTCTTAAGTTTGTACACATGGTTTGGTGAATTTTCATCTTCAAAAAGTGGTGGTTGTTCAACATATACTTCTTCTTTTACAAATCCATTTAAAAATGTACTTTTAACATCCATTTGAAATAATTTGAAATTATTATGATTTGCGAAAGCAAGTAGAATTCTAATGGCTTCTAATCTTTCTACAGGAGCAAAGGTTTCGTCACAATCTATACCTTCTTCTTGACAATAACCTTGGGCGACTAATCTTGCTTTATTTCTAACGACCTCACCTTGTTCATTCATTTTATTTTTATAGACCCATTTAGTTCCAATTATAGTTTTATCTTCAGGTCTAGGAACAAGTTCCCAAACTTCATTTCTAGTGAATTGATTTAATTCTTCTTGCATAGCCAAAATCCATGAATCATCAATTGATGCTTCTTTAGGATTTTTGGGTTCAATAGATGATATAAAAGCTACATTACTCATTTGACTTAGTTGACTTCTAGTTTTAACAACAGATTGCATATCTCCAAGTATATTATCTATAGGGTGATCATTTAAAAGTTTAATCCTTTTATTAGGATGATTTAATTCATTATTAGTTTCAGTTGACTCTTGGTTTTGAGTAATTAAATCTTCTTCATCATTTGTAATTTCAAAATCTTTTAAATTTTCATCAAACGAAACATGCATTGTTTCTTCGATGGTGTTAGATCTCAAATTAAAAACTCTATAAGCTTTACTTCTATTAGAATATCCGATAAAGATTCCTTTGTCGGATTTAGGATCAAATTTATCCAAATTATCTTTTGTATTTAAAATAAAACATTTACTTCCAAAAATTCTGAAGTATGATACCTTAGGTTTCTTTCCATTAAGAAGTTCATAAGGTGCCTTATCAGTTAAAGGTCTAATTAAAATTCTATTCAGCATATAACAGGCGGTAGCAACAGCTTCTGCCCAAAAGTGTTTTGGTAAATTACTATCTGAAAGCATAGTTCTCGCACACTCTTGAATCATTCTATTTTTATGTTCAACTACTCCGTTTTGTTGTGGAGTTCTTGGAAATGAGAAATTGTGAGTTATTCCCTTCTTATTGCAGAATTCCTCAAACTTTTCATTTTCAAATTCACCACCCACTAGTACAAAACAGATCAGTTGCTTTGCCTCATTTGTGTCGGTTGTCCATAAAACCGACACAAATAGTGTAATTTGTGTCGGTTGTTTATTAACAACCGAAACTATTGACTTATGGGGTAAGAAGAAAATGTTAAAAATGTAATTTGCATCTGTTGTTCTTAAGAAACCGACATAATTGAAGGGAAGCAATAGATTTACTCGTGTCGGTTGTTTGAACAACCGACACAATTAAATACAATAGCATCGGTTGTCCAAAAACCGACACCATAGGCAGACAACTTTTCCCCCCAAATCCATTTCAGCCGCCCATCTTTTCCCGCGAACCCTAAATTTTCTAAAATTTAGGCCATCACGTACCCGGCTGCGTGTATTTTTTTCAAAGCCCAAAAACCCTTTTCCGTTTATTTTCTCACGCATTCAAAATCATGGCAGCAGGCGATTGAAAATTTGGTGTTCATCTTCGTCTTCGTGCCGTTCGTCATCCTTCTTCGTTCGTGCGTGCTTCTCTTCTCAAATTTGGCAAGGTACATCCCTATTTCTACTTTGTCCAATTTATTGTTTGTTCGTATGCCCTAAATTGTTTTGCTGTCCTATATTTTGTGCGTGCGAATAATTTGAGCTTTATTCGTGTTTTAGGAGTGGGTTTGGGTTTAACAGTGTGCCACTTGCCATCAACGAAAACTTGAAGGCCAGCAACATCGTCTTGAGCGAGGACGGTAATGGATGTTGGATCATAGTGGGGCCCGGTTCCTAGGGTTAATTCAGGTTTAGGGCAAGATGGGTAGTTGTTAAACCTAAAAATGGAGCAGTCGCTATCTGCATAAAAATCTCTAAAGGTCTCCCAACTCCAAGAGTTTCTCCAATCACTTCCAGTATTTCCAAACATATGTTCTTCATTGCTTTTGAGTACTCTTCCAGCACATCCCTGATATTTATATGTTACCAGACCAAACATGCATTCAGGTCAAGAATTGATCTTATGGTTTGAGAAAAATTAATTATTTTGAATTGAGAGTTCGAATTACCCGTAAAGTCGAAACTCACTGCCATATTTATCAACAATGTACTGACTAGTATTGATAGTCGGAAAGGTCGTAGTCTCCTTCCAAGGTAAGTTGCTATTAAACCTCCCTGTAAAACTGCTTGTATATCCATAAATTTCCCCAACCATTCTTTTATCCCTTTCCTTTTCAGCCAGGCTCATGTCAAAAAACTGCCTGGTTAAACGTCGAGCTTCTTTAACCAACTCCGGATCAATGCCATGGTAAGTAACCTAGATTAATTTTTATTACAATCATTTAACCAACACTGCTGTTAAACTATTTAATAAAATTCTAATAAGTTAGTTTCCATATGATACATGATTGAGGTTCATGTTCATAATCATTCTTATTTAATTTTGTTATCTTCAGCTGTATTCAGTCATTAATATTTCTAGTATACCTCGATGCAATGAATGTTTTTCAAAATACATTGTCCAGCTACAAAATTTGTTGTTCTTCTCACCAATGATAAAGTATATATATTACTAATCATAGACCAAGTGGTGCCATGGAAGAGGCAAATTTCTTGAGAAAGTATGGTTGGAAAGTTTGTATTGTTCATAGAAGGGATACGTTTAAAGTGTCAAAGATTATGCAAGTTTGAGTTTAACTTGGAATATTTGTTTGTCTCTGAAAAAGAAATTGAAGCTATACTGGTATATGCTTATATTTTTTTTCCCTTACAAATATGGCATTGATCTGATAATTAATTGCACTTCGTGTCTTTGAATAACATGGTTTTCTATCGATATCAGCTCGGTGGTGTCTTCTGACCCAAAGAATGAAGAATGACGTTTTCAAAATCGTTTTCTTTTCTTGTCTTGGCTTAAATAAGATGAATATTTGTATTCATATTTTGCGGCATGGACTTGCTTACTTGATATGAACAGTTTGCCCTGCAGCTTATACTTTTTTTATATTTTATAATGGGATTTTTTTATTTTTTTTATTTATTCAGTACAGTTTGATATCATTTGATCACAAATTTTATGCTGCTACATTTGGGAGTCCATTAGAGTTGCTCAAAACTTGGTCAAAAGTCCATGTATTTTAAAATTAAGCTGAGCTCACATTTTATGTGTTTTTATTATTCCTTTTTAGGGTTAAGCAACAATTTACAATATCAAGTATAAATATTGTATGCCTTGGTTTGGTTTTATTCATAGGAAATCATGAGGAGAAGGAGAATAATTGTACAATCCACTGTGGACGCACTTACCAGAGCATATGAATTGTTCAAACGTGAGGCTCCTCGATTATTCGTTAAAAACAGTAAGTGCTCAAATCCGTACTATTTATGATGTTGTTCGCTTTTGTTACAACCCCACTTCCCAAGTAGTGCTTCCCTGATCTTGGCTCTTCCTGCCCGTTTCTGTTACATTGCTTTTAGTTCTGTTTTTGTTGACCCTTCTTGCATTATCTTCATATTCCCCCGAACGCCTCACAACATTTCCTTCCAACTTGATGCATCATGCTATACTCAACATGTTGCACTATCTTCTGCAATGTCATGCAACACTTCACCTTGGTGTGCATCACTAGCAGCCTGTGCATTCTTGTATATCCGTCCGTGCACTCATGTGCATTCATATATGTGTGCATTTATGCCGCCTCACTCTCCTGGCCATCAATCTGCTTCAAGTTCACTTGAATCAGCTATGCTTGTTCAGTGTATTTTAGAGAAAAGTTTCAATCTATTTTCAGAAGCATTTCATGGCACTCTGATGCAGTTCAAATTCGTCAACACTATGCCAATTCAGCCCCAATTCTTATATGTGTAGTTACAACACATACCCAGATCAAGTTCACTGTCGATTCATTCTGTTCGCTTCATGCCTTTAGATTCCCTATCTACACTTCTTCTCACTGTTAATACTTCAGCCAACAACTTTTAGGTAAATTCAACTTTAGGCTTAGTCAAAGGTAACACATAATGACACTAGAAAAAAGTGGTCATTTTTAAATGGATAATTTAGCAATAATTAAGAAGTACCTTTAAAGCTTTTAGTTTTCTGCAAATGAATTTAAGTTTGACTGTAGAATTACCGGCTTACTCTGATTTTCAGTTCTTTGACTAGGGGATTCTTGGCAAATAAATGGTATTTTACAATAGCAAAGCTTATATTGCACCTTCAGATTAAATTATTTGTTGGATACTTTATGAGAGGAGTCCTCGAAAATACAATATTCTTTGTTTGATCTAGCATTTTACATGGATGGTAGCATAGAAATGCACTTCAGAAATTTGAGTCCATAATAGTTCATACTATTGTTTCAGATAAAATTGCAGCATTAATAATGTAATTTGTTTTCTATATACACAGGATCTTACTGGGAAGTGTAACAAATTATATGAAGTGCATTTAAACATACTCACTATCTATCCAAATGCCAAGACTAGTGAAATTATTGCAGTCTATCGGGACATCAACTAGTCAGTTGAGTATGAGTTGGAGAGCCTTGAAAAGTTGAAAGAAGAAACTGTAGAGGAAAGAGAACCGTGGTTCTTCTCCATTTTGAAGTGAGAGTGGAGAGGGCTTTGAACAAAAGAACTGTTGGCTGTTGGTTTGGATGTTGGTTTGGATGTTGTGATTACGTTTGTTTTTTCAATAAAAGTTTGTGTAAACAAGAATTATGTTGATGGATAATATAATTATATTTTTTGTTCAATCAGTTCATAGTAACGTTCGTTTATAAAAAATTAAAATTCAATTTCATACTGTTTTTATAATCTTAAACGGTAATAATATATTTTTTTTGCTTCAGATATAACTTGTGTCGATCGTCAATAAGGAACCGACACAAAACAAGCAACAGTTGTGTCGGTTTTTCTTAAAGGACCGACACAATAAACGGCGGTTTGCTTCACTATACAAGCTGATTTGTGTCGGTCCTATTAGAAAGACCGACACAACTGGTTATAGTTTTGTGTCGGTTCTCTATTGCCAACCGACACAAATAATTGATATTTGTGTTGGTTGTACAACCGACACAACAGAAAAATGTCTTTTGTGTCGTCTTCATTTGAGTCGGTTGTAAAACCGACACAACAGGGGTTACACAACCGACACAAATGACCAGTTTTGTACTAGTGACCGTGATCACTACGAATAGTTATAATTTTTAAAGATAATTGATTTTGAATCCTTTTTGTAAAGTTTTTAAAACATTCAAAAGTATCACTTTTATGTTTCAAAAATATTGTCCATGTAAATCTAGAATAATCATTTACAATTACAAAAACATATTTACTATGATTTATTGACAGAATTTGAGATGGACCAAATAAATCAAGATGAAGTAACTCAAGGGGTTTTGAAGTTGAAATCATATCTTTTAATTTAAAGGAACTTTTTCTAAGCTTTCCTAATTTACATGCATCACATAAACTATCTACTTTAAAATTCATTTTAGGGAGACCTCTTACTAGATCATGTTTTGATAGTCTAGATAAGAGTTTGAAATTCAAATGTCCAAATCTCTTATGCCAAATCCAAGGGTCACTTGTATTTGCCAAAAGACATAGGTTATCATTTGAAACTTTCATACTAAGAATATAAATATTCTATTTCCTAGTTCCCTCAAATATTATGGTTGAGTTATTATCTTCAATATGACATTTATCTTTTTCAAATTTAATTTTATATCCTTTATCACATAGTTGACTTATACTTAGCAGATTGTGTTTCAGATTCTTAACTAGCAAAACATTAGTAATAATAGGAGTTTCAGAGTTACCGACATTGCCGATGCCAATCACATATCCTTTCGAGTTGTCTCCAAAGTTAACCAGTCCTCCGTCTATGTATATAACATTATTCAGCATATCTGGATTACCAGTCATGTGTCTAGAGCAACCACTATCAAGTATCCACTTATTCCTTTTGATCTGCACAGATTGTCCATTGTGGATTGATTCCTCAATACCCATAAAGCATCTTTCCTGCACATTATAAAATTTGGGTAGACAACTAGAATTTGAATAACATTCATATGCAGACTCATGAAATAATGATGATTTAAACAATTCTAAACTAGTTTTAACAGATTTTTCAAAACTAGCCATTTAAAAACTTTTTCAAAATTCAGATTATGAAACTTTTGAAAACAAAGCTCTGATACCAAATGTGAGAAATGCGGATTAAGGATCTTAAGGCCAGAATTAACACTAGAGGGGGGGTGAATAGTGTTTTAAGAAATTTGTTAATCTTTTTGGGTTTATCTAACTTTATTAACAATGTATACACTAGTTAGACACAGATATGAACACAGAATCAAACACAGATGCAAATATAAAGTAAAAGCAGTAAAGGAAAGAACACACCGGATTTTATACTGGTTCTGAGTTACCCTACATCCAGTCCCGCACAACTAAGTACGGATTTCCTTTCAAAAGAAATTCAACAATTACAACCCTCGATTTCAAGGCTACGAGGTACACCCTCCAGAATACCAATCCTCTGGGTAAGGATACTTGATTTACCGGGCAACAAGTTCACCCAATTGATTTCCAGGGCTACAATCACACCTTTTCTCGCTTGATTGATTTCAAAGGCTACAATCGCACCTTTTCTCGCTAATATATTACAAAGAAACCTATAACTCTGAATAGCACTGAGAACCTTGTAGAGATAGTGATGTAGAATCAAACTAGAAGTAATCGAGTATGATTCGATATTGATTTCGGTAGAGTAAGATGCCAATGCTTTTCTACGAGTTTTAACAAATATTCCTAATAAAACAGACTTAACCTTGAACTCTTGATAATCTTGATACTCATGAGTCTTCCATCTCTATATCTTGAATCTTTATACTGTACAGTCTTCATTCTTGATACCTGCATGGTTAGATCCTGCAAATACATATATATCTAAACTTGTAATGTTAGTATTTATATTTTATAATCTATTCTAAGGTTGTTGTCATCAAAACCATCATCTCAAGGACTAACAGGTCGGCTACTAGCGATCGATCGATTGGGGTAGGAGTGGTCGACTGATCCCTATTGATGGCAGCTACGATTTTCAGCATTTGAATGGCTCAGATTTAATTTTTTTTAACTGACTTAAATCTAACTGCTCTGGTGCTTTCTAACTATTATAAATAAGAGCCTAGCCCCCTCATTTTTATTCACAAATTATTTTGGGAACCAAGTGTAGCTCTGTCGATCTCTCTCGTCAAAGATTCAGAAAATAATCTAGGGTTTCAGGTAAGAAATTTTAGGTGTTGATTATTCAATTTTTAATCCTTTTCTCCTCCAATCCCTAAATTTCTTAATCTAATTCGTGTATAATTCCCTTGTTGTATATTTCTAAAAGGAGAGATCTGTAACAAATTGAAGTGGACGTAAACAAATCCAAAAAGGAAGAGCTAAGGACTTTTTGTGAGTGAAAATCTTAGCCTTTCTTATTTTAGTAATTATGTAGTATAATCTGGATTTGACATATCCCTTGGGTAATTTTGATTTACGAAAACATCACATTAAAACACGTAAAATTCCCCCAAAGCGGAATGTTAATTCTTATGTTAGAATCTTAAATATTTTATATTAATATAATGGAATTTGTATAGATGTTGCAGTTTTAATATTTTACATTCTATTCCACTTTTTATATTTTTCATTGGATTTGATTAAGGGTTTTGAAAAGAATAGATGAGAAAATGGTGTATAAGGTACGAATTCTTTTATTTGTAGTTTACAATGTCTAATTCTGCAATTTATATAGAAATTCACTTTTTCTAATTTCACGCAAAAAGAAGTTGAATATAGAGTAAAAGTATTTGAATTGCAAGTTTCTATTATTGATTGATTTTGCTATTCTAGTATAAAATAAACTGTGTATGGATTTTATTTTATACAAGTCTGTTGATTGAATTATGGATATTGAATTTATGGTACATTTTTTGATATGGAATTAGACTTGTATAAATGTGAAGTTTTGACATTTAAACATTAGTTTAGGGCACAATCTTCGCATGCTTAGAAATCTATTAGGCGTGTATTTACATACATACATACATACATACATATATATTAGCGTAAATAATGTATTATAACATATTAATTGCATAGTTAATAGGTTATTAATTATTATGAAATCACCATTTGGAAAGTAACTAATTGTAGAGGCGAAAAAAGAAGTTTCTTATAAGGCCTTAGTAATGTATGCGGTGAGATGTGCGATAGTATGTTAAGAGAGTGTAAATTATGAATAATTTATAGAGATGCAAGGTGAGTCAAGAGCACACAAAAGTCTACCTAGCTATCATCAGTGTGCCTTTAGGGCTGACATGAGACATTGCCTATAATAAGTGACCACGCAGGACGTGAGTTTAATCCCAAACTCTATAGGGCAAATTTGCCCAATTAATCTGGCTACCAGTACGTACGAATAGTTGGACTAATGTGAGATGTCACGGTTTGGTTACGGGTCATAAGACGAAGGACCTGCTTCGAGGTTAAGGTATTAAGCGTTTGGTTGAGGCCCCGTCTCCTCCCTATATAAGAAGTAGTAAATGGTCAGGGTAATGGTTTGGCATAGTAGAGGATATCTCGAGGAGGGTCCGCTTCAGATTTGAAGTATTAAGTGGTCTGAAAAGATTCTGTGCAATGTCACTAGATAGTACCGGAGAGGAATCCACCTTGGGATAAGTATTAAATGATGGGATCCCCTTAATTGTGGTATTAAATGGTTAGAGTCTACCTAGTTTCTATTAAAAAGGTATTAAGTGGCTTGGATGCTATCTCTTATATAGTTAGGACATTATTGACGATAGATATGGGTTATTGGATTAAAAGAATACCGGCCAGGGAATTGGATTGGGAAAGCCTGTGGGCTTATAGTTAAAAAACTTATAATATGGTAAAGATACATAAGACATGTCCTTATTTAAATTATACTACCCAAGTACTATTATAAGAATGCTAGAGAGTTTATACACCAGACATTGTTGTTCTGACTTCCTCCTCATTACAATACAGGTTAGAGATGATGATGCAGATTTTCGGAGATGCTGGCGGAGACGCGGACTTGTGGCAGTTGATTAGCTATCTGTGTTATTTTTCTACTTCTGATGTACCTATTGAAACATGATGTATTTTAAGGTAATGTACCACGAAGACTTGGAATTGTTATGTAGGATTATGTTGTTAATTTTGACATTTTAATTTTTAATGAATGGGTACTGTTTTAGATATTATATTTTATCCTTTCGCTCTGAGAATTTGAATGTGTAGATAGATAACTCTGTGTATTGTTGTTTAAATCAATTATACCAACCAACAGCCAGCTTTGGAATGGGTCTAAGGTTCGATGGGCCTTTTCTAGGTTGAAAATTAGGCCCATTTCGAGACAGGTTGTTATACAAGATTTACGCTTAAATCGCTACACCTCCTACTAGTGTGGATCACGTTTAGGTCATGCATTTCCATAGTTGTTCGCTACATTGTTTGTTAGGGACAAGGCTAGATAACCCTTTGCGGGCGTCTTTCAAAATTGATAGAATACGACTAACTATTGTGACACTATTATTAAACACTTGGGGGTTCCTTGGTATGCACGACGAGGAGGACGTGGTACCGTGTTGATGATGGATCCTGACGAGGTGCTAGGTTACAGATACTAGCGGGGAAAGTATCTTGGTCCTAAAGGGGACTGTGGTACTTATATATGTGTGCATGTGTCTATATGTATGTATGTATGTATGTATCTAGTTATGGTCTACTTTGGGTAAATGGGGCATATCGTACGCATATGTGGACTCGAGATGACTAAGTAAAAATAAAATAAGGGACATAACATGTAATGGAAGGCAATCAACATAAACTAGTGTTACTTATAAAATATGTAATTTACCAGTCACCAAAACGTTGTTCTGATCCTCTCCTCATTACAACCCACATGATAGCTTTAAGGAACATGTACTGGTATAAGGCAAGAATGGTGGAAGAATGGATTTCCTTATGCATGCTCGGTACTGACAAGGACACTAGATATTGGAAGTGTCAACCTTGGTCAGTAACTATATGTTTTATTATACTTTACTATTCCACTGTGAGTTTACATCGATAATGCTCTGATATGCAATTGTTTATTTGCAAGATACCAAAACCAACGATCCATACTTCGGTGGACTTAGGTTTTTGGTTTTGCAAAAATTCAAACCCAATGGGGTATGGGTTATCACAAGGCTCTAGGTGTCTAACTCTTTCAAAGCAGAGTGGATCTTTCCTTTACAATCCTTTCAATAAGAACTGGTTGAACTTCTAAGCATGATAGTGTCCTGGATTTTACTTGAACCAGCACTTGATCGAAAATTGTAGCAACCCGCACTTATTGGCCCGAGTTTTTGCTAAATCGAAAACCCAAGTCCACCAAAATACAGATCATTGGTGTTGGTATCCTATAAATATTAAAAGTATATAAGAGCACTATCGATATAAACTCATAGTGGAATAGTAAAGTATAATAAACATATAATTACTGACCAAGGCTAATACCTCTATCATCTAGTGTCCTTGTCGATGTCGACCATGCATGTCCTTCCACCATCCTCGCCTTGTACCAATTTTATCCCTCTAAGTTTGTCCTGTGGGTTGTACTAAGGAGGGGTCAGAACAAAAGTTCTAGTGACTCGTAAATTACATACTTTATACATAAAACTAGTTTATGTCGATTGCTTTCCATTACATATTATGTCTACTTCTTAAACTTAGTCTCACTTGACTTCATATATGCATACGATATGCCCCACCTACTTGATGTATACAATAAATACATATGTATATATATAGGTGTATATATATAAGTACCACAGTCTCCCTTTGGACCAAGATACTTTCTCCACTAGTATATGTAACTCAGCACCTTGTCGGGATCCATCATCGATGCAGTATCACATTCTTGCCACCGTGCATACCAAGGAACTTTCGTAGTGCCTAATAACGCCATTATGACTATTTAGTCGTATTCTAGCTCATTTTGAAACACCTCCATTAAAAAGGTTATCTGGCCTTGCCTCCTAACAATAAACAAACTAACAAACCACTGTAAGGTCGTGTATGTCCTAAACATGTCTACACTAGTAGGAGGTGTAGCCCATTTAGGCGTAACCCTTGTCTTTTCGCTGACCGCTCAGGACCGATGATGATCTCAACCTATGTAAACAACTCATACTCCTCACATATATGGTACCAACCTCACTTTCATAACATCAAGCCTATGATGACCGTCCTATTCAAATTGCCTAATGCAATCAAGTAAATACCCATTTGGTTACTTAACACGTACCCCCTGTATGGTTGAAGCAAACTGTAACAGTCCGATATTTTCAGCCATTCGCATCCGCACATGCCGGACTTGAATTGCTCAAAATACCGAATTGTAAATATAAATTTGGCAAAACTCAGAATATACAGTAAATAAATCACTGATCACAGACATAGAGTAATATAACAATGCAGCAGAAGCAAAGAAATAGTAGTTCATGAAGCTACTATATATGTATACATCAGAGTTAACAAGATACAACTGAAATCACAAATACAAAGATGTCTCAATACAATAGTCAAATACAAGATCTGAATACATCACTGGAATCAACTGAATGACTGAAAGAAGAATCCATGGATGAATCCAAGCGAAGCTCCAACTCCGAAGGTGAGTCTCGAATACTGGTACAACTCAGTCTGACCCGAGCGTAAAGCAAAACACAAAACACTCGAGTCTGGACATACGTACTTATACAATGAAAACCAACTCAAGTGAACTGTAATATAAAGGTACAAGTAACTTAAAGGATGCTTGGGACCGCCCATCCTCTAAGGATCCGTTAAACTATTTACCATGTAGTAATATTCGCTATTATAAAAATGTCTAATAGTAAAATAAACTTACTTTTAAATAGCATTAAGGAGTTACCCATATCCCCCTTAACACATAATAGTCCCAGTAGTCTATCCAGTATCAGCGTGCCTCCAGATCGGGAGGCTACCCTAAATACTCCAAAGGCTACGGCACAAAACCAAACTCGCAGCAAAGCTCGCTATGGTAGGTGACACAGCACAACTAGGCAATGCCAGTGTAGATATACCAATTACGCATCCGGACTGGTGGTAACGCATAGCAGTCGCTACCGCCCACCTCGGAACACGCTCCCAAATCGAAAATCGAAGGGTGGCCACCAACTCAATCACAAAGTAATAGAATGGTATCGAAGAAATGGGTCCGATCAGAGGTGCTACCTCATTGGCCCGTCGATCGCTCCTGTTTTAGCCACCTTATGCCAACTCACGGGAGTCGGGTCCATGTATATACCTCAATAGGATCATCGCCACCATCCTACTTCATTCTGGAATCTCCACCGCGTAAACGGTTGTCATAGTGGTTTTTGGTATCGGTAGAGAGTATGCCCATATCCGACCCCGGTCTCTTTGTCGACCAGTCGTTATTATAACCCATGGATATATATTTCAAAATAATTTATACCTCAAAAAAAAATATCATATCCATTTCAAAACTAGTTTATACTTCAAAACCAAAATATCATATTCAAAACTAGTTTATACTCCAAAAACCAAAATATCATTTGAACAAACCCAAATTTCCAATCACTGAATATTTCTTTCAATTTATTTAAACTTGAAATATTCCTTTTTAAATCATCTTAAACCAAAACCACTTTATAAAGCCATATTCTTAAATCTTAAATTGCAAATCAATATATTCAAAACAATTCTTAATTAAATACTATTTCAAATAAATTCATTTCCAAAATCATAGTACTTTCAAAGTTATAACACCTTTGAAACCAAACACTTTGAAACCATATCAATTTAAAATGTTATCATTTGGAAATCATAATATTTAGAAAAATCATAACGCCCTTAAAAATAATATTCATTACCAAAGTTATAGCATTTTTAAGTTCATTCGTTCAATTGTACCAATTTCAAAAACATTGTATTAACTTATAAATTTCAAAAATGGTTTATATTTCATCTCAAAACATATTCATTTAAACCATTTAAATTCAATGTCAAAATCTTCCAAAATAATATTCATTTCCAAAGTTCATTGTAATTTCAGCAACAACGGCACTTATAAAGTGTTACGGTAAATATATTAACATTTCAAATACATTGTCAAATTCAAAACAGCAGCACTTATAAAGTGCTACAGTAGGTATTAGTATTTCAAAACAATTCAATTTCAAAAACAGCAACACTTACAAAGTGCTACAGTAGCTTATTTATTATTTCAGAATATAATTTACTTCAGAAATGATAACACTCAGCAAATGCCGTCTTAAAACCACAACATTTTGGAAAGGCTACCAATACTAATTCGAGATTTATTATAAAATTTCAGAAACATTAAAACTTCAAATTTAGCCATTTTTAACTTATAAAACCATATCTTACATTTCAAAAATATTCATTTGGATATCATTTAACTTATGATTTAAATAAATAAAATTTATAAATAAATTTCCAATTTAAACCATAATTCATTTATAAGTCAAAATTAAAAAAATTTACGTAACTTTTATTTTACCAAATATCCTATCCCTTTATTTAAAAATACCCATTCCATAAACAAAATATTTTTATCACCAAATTGACTTAAATTTCCCTTTTGAAAACTAAATTTTCTATTGTCAAGTTAAGCAAAGATTTAAGATACAAATTTCCATTTCAAACTCATAATTATTTATTTTACAAATATGTCCAGTTAAAACTGTATTTCCTTTTGTCAATTTAAATTACATTATTTATTATACAAAACCTATCCATTTCAGGAAATAACCTTTATTAAAATCACTAGGTTAGGTTTAAGATTCCAGATTAAATCAAATTTAATTATTAAGTTATTTATCATAAATAAAATCTTTAAGTTACTTAGAACCAATAATAGACTTATAAAATTTTGACTTATAGGAAAACCAAATACACATTTACAAAAAAAAATTAAGCATTAAATCAAATTAAGTTAAAATTTCATATATTTATAATTTCAAAATACTTGATAATTTTTAGAAAATATTTAAAATACTTAATAAATTTTTAGAAAATATTATTTAAAAATTAACCATGGGCCTGTATAATATTTTCTAACCTAGGTCAAGTGATACAGATATGTATCATTTCAATCCGTAATTTAAAAAGAAAAATCTGAGTTCTATCATTTCAAACCCGCAATCCCAAGTCAAATAAAATACAATAACAATCACTCGAGCCTATCATTTCAGCTCATAATGATTTTTCCTTATTCTAAAGTCCATTCGGGTATGTATCATTTCAACCCATAGTGAAAGGGAACTTGCAGTGTGAGATACAGAAAATAAAATAACAGTAGAGCATATAATATCATATCAGGTGATGTAACAAATATATAAGCAGTATATAACATCATATAATCATATCACATGCATATATGAACATAGCATATTAATTTCTACAATTCACATGTCATTGTTTCACAATTATATAAGTACGAATGTCGAGAGTGATAGACTCACCTTTAAAGCTAGAATCAAATTCAAAACACACATCCAAACTCCGCAAAGCACGACAAAGAACGACTAAGATTTTGAGTGAATGAAGAGTCATGATCCAAATCTTGTACATAAACAATTACACAAACATAAGAATATAATTCAACACAAAGATTAGAATCAAAACAATGAACAAAATATGAGTCAAAATGACACAACCTTGCTTTAACAAATGCAAGTGGCTCGGCCATGGTCAAGTGGGCTTGACCACACCACACATAGGCTTGGCCATGATGGGTTAAGGACATGCTAGGCTCGGCTATGAAGAGTTTTGATGCATGTGTGCATGACTATGGGTAATGGAAGTGGAAAAGTGGTAAGTTATAGAGCATGGAAGGCAAAAGGTCAAGGAACTTCATTATTTGGTGATGTAGTCTTCATAAATGGTCACGGCATGGTGGAGATGGTTGGTGGAGGTGATCATGGAGGTGGTGTGATGGTCGGCAAGGCATGGACAAGGTGGAGGCCGAGCATACATGGAAGAAAAATAAAGAAAAGGGAAAAAGAAAATAGAAAAAGGAGAAGAGGAAGCCATGGATCTTGCATATTTTTTACTTTCTAGAAATACAATGAGAAAGTGGAGATGAGAATGAGATGTTTTGGGAAGTTTTTATGCGTGATAGGCAAGAGAAATTCACGGCTAGGTTAAAGGAATGAACGACTAAGGTAAGTAATAAAGAGGTTAGGCAAATAAAAGGCAAGAGTTTGAATGGTTTGGAAAATAAAAAGGCAACAAATAACTTGATGTATTCAAATTTTTATTTGTTAGGAAATGAGAAATAAATCTTGTACGTGATTTGAGATAGAAATACATGACCAAGAAAGACAAGAGTGAATGGCTATGGAGTGTAAATGCTAGAAAAACAAAAGACAAGAATTTAAAACAATGTAACCTATGTCTCTTAAATTTCTCTAAGCCATTTATTTGCACAAATTTCTTTCTAGAAATGAAATGAGAAGTAAATGTGTACATGAATTATGAAGTGGAAAGCACGGCTAAAAGGTGGTTTGGACGACAAGCAAAGGAGTGAATGCTAGGAAACGGAAAAAGGCATAAGTTAAGGAGAAAGAAATGTATGTCTCTTGAAATTTCCAAAGCTATTTATAAAAAGATATACACAAATAAAATCCAATAAATAAAATAAAGTCCAGACAAAACAAAATAGAAAAATAAAGAGATGGACATAGGGAAAATATAAAATAAAATACAGAAAATAATTGCGTGTAAAACGCTGTATTTTATCCATTTTAAAAAGTATAAAACAGAATTTAACAAAACAAAATGCAGAACGAATATCAGAATTATATTCTGCTTCAAAGAAAAAGATTAGAAATTAAAGTTTCAAATTAAAAAATTTCAACAGTGGTCAAACTTTGACTTTTAGTTGATCAAAATATAAAATTTCCAAAAAATAATTGTTTTATTATATTTGGAAAATAAATTACAAATAAATTCCAAACTTACTTTGGAAAATTCTAAAAATTCACTTTTAAATGATTTAAAAATCAAAGTTTCCAAATAAAATTTAATTAAAAATATTTTACAAAATTATGGGTTGTTACACAAACTCTACTTGGACACTTCGACCGGGGCAAACCATCCTACTTTGGTATATTCCCTTCACCTATATGAGAACATATATTCGCTCGAGTCCTACAGTTGGATATGTCCTATATCAATATAATATATACACAACTTGTGGTAGCCACTTATGGTAGGCAAACTTTTGTTGTGTAATACTACTGGCCTCGCATTCTAACCCATACCATTGACTAAGTCATTTGAATTAATCTAAGTTATTGACTAGATTTAATAATTCAGACCCATCATAAATGCATACATAAGGCTATATAAATTTTATTGAATTACTACGCCTCTCGTTCGGCTATTGGTATTTAGTTATTTTTACTCAACTTGCTTCTTATTTCATTAATGTCATTTACTGCTTACTACTACTTTAATAGATGAAATATCTTTTACTACTTAACTTTCAATGGACACTATTACATATATCATACTATTCCTTTTCAACTATTACTATCTTTCTTTGATTACTGTACTTCTCTTAATTACTTATTTCATTGCTTTACATATATTTCATCGCTTATTGTTCACTTTCCACTTATCGCATATATTGGATTTATAATTGAATTATTATTATTATTATTATTATTATTATTATTATCATCATCATCATCTCTACTTACAATACTTTGGCTAATACTTAGGGACTTCTACATTTTATTGCGTTGGAATTACATCTTTCCAAAAGGAAGCGTTAACACTGTGATTTTCCATAAAGTATCTAAAAGTGAACTCATTTTATCTTTGGAATTACAAGGAATTAACTTTTCAGTTGTTATTGAAATCGATAGTATAAAATACGGTAAACATCCATATATTATACATCTCTTTCTTTTAGATATTCCTTCTTATTTCAAACTTTTATTTATATTTATAAAACTAAATAATTTGTAGAAAATTTACATTGCAACACATTTCATTCCTATGGATTAAAATACTACTTAAATCTCAATCCAAATTATAATAACTTCCAATTTATATTCACTAACATATATCATTCAACCAACAAAACTGGAATTATTATACAGTATTATAAATTTAGGGACTACTTTCACCCTTACTTTCCAGATTCAATTATAAGCAATATTAAATCAAAGTTAACAATTCACAGAATATGTAGGTAGGGTATTCAAATTTATTACATGTATATATTTAAGCCTGCAACTCCAAAATTATATTCATGCATATAAGGAACATATTTGCAATGATATAAACCCAATATTATATAAAAATATATAATTTTCCACTCACCTTTAAACTTCCAAATCTCTAGATCTAAATCCTGTTATTCTAGTTTGACTCCCTTTTTCTCCCTGTCAAAATACGTACCATAGGCATATACATATTTATTAGAAATTTAGATCCAAGAAGAGATTTGAAATTAAATTTGGATTGGATTTACAGTTAACCTAGGCTTTGGCGATACGATTCAATCCTACTCTTCCTCTCTATTATTCTCGACTATTCTCCACTTGTATATATGTATATAGATTACACTATATATAGATTTTAGAATTTGTGGAGAAGAGAAAATGGCAAAGCTTTGTCGTTGCTTCAAAAAATATGAGAAGAATAGTGATGGGTTAGGCTTGTATTTATAGAGTTCGAATCAATTCCAGCCGTTAGATTATAATTTATTAAATCCAGGTCGTTTGGCCTAGGTACATTTCACAGCCACCAGCATATACATGGTCGACCGCTTTGATGCCACCATCGACTGCTAGTGGTCCTCCGGTCCCAATGAGGGGTCAATCGGTTATTTATTTTTGTTATGTGTTAATTCGTTTCCTTTCTCACATTATTTCTTACATTTTTAACCGATCCGATTTAACGTTAATTTTTTATTAGAGGTTAAGTAACCGTTAATTGCAATCAATGTTAATTAACTACCTTTATTTCCTTAATTACATGTCCAATTATTTCCAATTTGAATTTTTCAAACGTTAATAACTTTTTGGTTTGAACTCCGATCGCAAAACTTTATATATGAAAATTGATCAAAAAATCGCCATAGACACAACGATGCAAGTTTCGCTGCCAAATTCTGAAATTTATGAAATTTCCATTATCGATGTTGATAGTTATAATTAATTTATTTTTAACTAATTATCAACCAATTTACGGGGTGTTGCAAAAATGAACATTGCAGGAAAGCTACTGTCTATAACACATTCCACTCCTCAATCATAGCCAAAACACAACTTCGTTGCTTTCGGCTCAAAGCATCTAACAACTTTATTTCCCTTCCCCGGGATATACTCTATCTTAAAATTATAAGATGCTAAAATCTCTAACATCCTATATTGCCTCATGTTCAATTCCTTCTAAGAGAATAAAGCTTCAACTCTTGGAATGGTGTCTCACACTCCCTCGCCCATACATACTTCTCTTCCTTCCAAGTAAGTATCATCACGCCCATACATACTTCTCTTCCTTCCAAGTAAGTATCATCACCGGAGCTTCTAATCAGGAGAAGTCCTTAATGAATTTCTGGTAGTAGCTTGCCAATCCTAGGAAACTCCAAATCTGCGTAACAATCTCGGGTCTCTTCCATCCATTCACAACTTTAACCTTCGAAGAGTCTATGACACAGCCTCTCTCCAAAACAACATGGTCTAAGAACTTTACTTCCCTTCTCCAAGAACTAACAGTTAGAAAATTTCTCCTTTAACTTATGTTGTTTAACGTCTCCAACACAAGCCTTAGGTGTATCTCATGATCCCTTTCATCCTTTTAATACACCAAGATGTCAAATATAAACAATAACACATATTGGTCTAACTGGTCTCAGAAGATCTAATTCATCAAGTCCACAAAGAACGCATGGGCATTGGTTAGTCCTAACGACATTACTAGCCAATCATATAAACCATACCTCATCCTAAAGCAGTCAACGAAACGCTTTCCTCCGCAACCATCGGTTGATGGAATCCCAAAGTCAAATCTAACTACAAGAATGTCTTAAAACTCCATTCAGTTGATCAAACAAATAATCTATCCTCGGAAAGGGATATCTATTCTTCATCAGTCTCTCATTCAGCTTTCGATGGTCAATACAAAATCTTAAAGACCAATCAGACTTCTTCACAAACACGGCCGAAGCTCCCGATGGTGAACTTCTCGGACTTACAAAGCTCTTGCTTTCCAACTCTACTAGTTGCTTCTTCAACTTCTTTGTCTCCATCAGAAGCATTCTACTAAAGGCCGTCTAAATGGTTCGGCGTCTGGTATCTTTTTTGTATGAAACTCCACTGCTCGAGGGTGGCAATCCCAAAACTAGCTCAAATACATCAGGGAAATCTCCAAACACTCGTAGTTCTCCAATATCTCCTTTCTCCGAGGCTAAAGAAAATTATAAAACCTTTGCGCCTATGTTTAGGCTTTTCCAAAACTACAAGTACTCTTGTACTCCAATCTGAGTGGCTAAATGTTATGATCCTTTTGGCATAATATATTTTAATGCCATATCTTCCAAACCAATCCATCCCTAAAATAACTTTGAGGCCTATAAAGCCAAAAATGTATCATATAAAAACTTATAAGCACCTAACTCAATTTCTAAGTTAATGCACCAATATCCAAGAGTGGTATTTCCCTTATCAGATTTAACACACGAATTGAAGTACTTAAATAGGTAACCCCTAGTCTAAGTCTATAAACCAAATATTTAACTATAAATGAATTTATAACACCGGTATCAAACAGTACTCTAACAAAAATACCATAAATCAAAGTCATACGTTCAAGGAAAACATTCTTGCCTTTTTCTTTGGCGGATGGACCTGCCCTTAGTTCCTCTAAAGAAAATTCTACCCCACAACACTGAATGGTCCTTCTTTTGATTTTCTACCTTGTTACAATTGAAACAAGTCAGCTTTTCCCCACTCTCGGCACTGGACATTTAGATGCATAATGCCGATTCTGCCCATAATTAAAATAAGCATTATTGACCTTAACAGTCTCTGCATTTCGGCCTTCTGGAAATGTCTTCTTGCCCTTAGCATAAGGAGTGAACTTATTTTTTGCATTACCTTAGGCCTCCTCTCAACCCTCCTCCTCTCTTGACACATCCCATCATATATTGTGGTCATATCCATAACAAATTCATAAGGAGATGCCAGGTGCGCCATCGCCTTATGATCTTGACCTTACTTCAAACTCCAAATGAACTTCTAATTTTTCTTCAATAGGGTATTAATTATCTCTCGATCATACTTAACCAAGGAGTTAAACTTCTAAATATACCCTTCTACCAAAAGGTCTCCCTATTCATGTCAATAAACTCCCGCAACAACATGCTCCTTTAAGACTCGGATATAAACTGAGTCTCTTTAAACTAGTTCCAAGTAATTTCCTCCTCGAGGGACTCAGCAATAACTATTTCCCGCCAATCTAAGGCATCTTCATGTAATTATCTCGAAGCCAACCTTCCTATTTGAGGATCATTCAATTGTAGGTCTCCAAAGATTCGCACACAAAATCTTAGAAATTTAACACTTCAACTGCGGGCTCCATCCCCATAAACATCTTTCCTTCCAAATTTTGATAGCCTTGGTTCATCTTAGAGAAATCCTCTCTTGCTATAGGCCTTGGTTCAACAACATCTAGCATATTCTACCTTATCATTTGCACCATAAATTGCCAAAACAAGGTGTTCTAACCATACCCATTTCATTAGCCGATGAAGCAGCTTCGTTTTCTACTACTATTAGCACTTCGCCTTTGTTTCTCCCATTAGTCTGGGTGCTTTTGGTTTCTTGTCTTCATTTCCCCCTCCTTTTATAACCCTACAACTTTTCATCTCCATCTTACTTTTTTGTTAAGCAAGTCTTCATTAGAAATGGAAAAAAAGAGTGAAATAATAATACAAAGATAGATATATCAGTATATATCTATGTAGCAAAATATAAGTATGTTATATATATATATATAATAGCGCATACCCTCTCCAACGTGTCATTTTTTCTAAAAAGTACTTAACTAATTCTAGCTTTGTTATACTTAAGTGTCCCCTAACCTAGGTTCTAATATTAAATTGTAACGTCTCCTATTTCGAAACCCAAAAGTGGAACACCAATGTGTTGTAGCCACCTTGGAACTATCTTTCGTGACAAAATGAGTTTAGTATATATATATATATATAATAGTCTAAAAGCGGAGCAACTAAATAAATTCACTGTACATAATAGTCTTTACATTATTTTTTCCAAATTCCCAATTCATGCCCTCATTGGGGTAAAATATAAATCATTACTTCATGGCATTAAAGGTCTGACATATGAAAATGTCGAACCCTTGTAGTCTCTCAGACTTAATATATATACATTACACGGTAGAATTAAGCTACTACAAAAGATAATAACATGGCTTCCTTCCCTTCTTCGTCTTTAATATAGTCTCGGCAAAGTTCCTATCATCGGCTAATAACTATAATATAAAATCCAATAAACTCAACATACTCAAATGAGTACCCATGATTTTATAAGAGAAAACAATAAACACACGAGTCAAACATACGTCTGGTATGAATAATATCATTTCACATCTAAATCCCTCTACTAGTGGGATCATGCCACTAAGCATGTAATAGGTTATTCCCACACAAGCTTAGGTTACAGAATTAATATATGATAATTATAAGAAGACATGGTAAAATATATGTTAACGTAAACATGCAAAACATGTCTCACCAAACTACACCAAAAATTATCCTTTTGGTTTCAAATATTACAGTTTCTATACCGAAAAGTACAAGATCTTCCAGTCTTGGTAACCCATTTGTTTATTTCATACTAGAAGGCACCTGCCCAGGAAGTTTAATTTTTCTTTTACTTGGTTTATTTAGAAAGGTACAACCCCAAGTAGTCTCGACTCTTTTATATTTATACCACAAGGTACAACCCTTCTTAGTTTCTTTAGTTTCATACTGCAAATTACATCACTAAGCAGTCTCTGATTCTTTAGTTAACTGCAAAGTACAACCCTAAGAAGGCTTGTTCATTATGTTTATCCTACAAAGTCCAACCCTAAGCAATCTCAGTTTCTTTAGTTTTATACTACAATGTGAAAACCTAGGTAGTCTTGGTTTCTTTAGTTTTATACTGCAAATTACAACCCTAAGAAGTTTCTTTATTCTTAGTTTATACTACAAAGTAAGGCCCCAAGTAGTTGTTAGTCCTTGAGATGATGGTTTCGATGACAACAACCTTAGAATAGATTATAAAATAGAAATACTAACATTACAAGTTTAGATATATATGTATATGCAGGATCTAACCATGCAGGTATCAAGAATGAAGACTGTACAGTATAGAGATTCAAGATATAGAGGTAGAAGACTCATGAGTATCAAGATTATCAAGACTATCAAGAGTTCAAGATTTCAAGGTTAAGTCTGTTTTATTAGGAATATTTGTTAAAACTCGTAGAAAAGCACTAGCATCTTAATATCCAATTTATTCATGGAATGGAATCCACTTCGAGCCCGTTAAAGGGATGGAACCCTAAGTAGGATGGAACCTATGAAAATCTAGTAGGACATTGTTTTGTGTCCACTAATTTTAATTCAAATGATTTTACAAAATTATCTTGTTTTCAAAATGATTTCAAAACTTTCCTTTTAAAAGATTCAAAACTCTCTATCCTGATTTTAAATAATTTTAGCCTCAAAACATCTTTAATTTCAAAGTCAAAATACTCCTGTTTTTAAATGTCTTTTCAAATAATATATTTAACTTTTAATATTTATACTTAGATATAAATATAAAATTATAGTTAAATTATGTATTTATTGTTCTTTATATTTACTTATGAATTTCAACTATATTCAAGTATATTTATAAAGTTTTAAATAGTTTTTATATAAGATAAATATTGTTTTTATAGAAATTCAAATTATCATTTTTTGGCTGAGGGATGTCGACATGCCCCTAGGTAGTATGTCGACATAGTGATAGTTGAAGTTCAAATTCAAATTTCAAAAGAAGTGTCTATTCGCCATAACTCTTCATGAATGGTCATGGCTGTTGGTTTTCTATAAATAGGGGTCAGTTTCAACGAATTTTTAATCACTTTTTTCTGGTTTTTACTTCTCTTCATCTTCCACATTTCTTAATACAAAATCATACCATTACTCTGCCGAAATCAATATCGAATCATACTCGATTACTTCTAGTTTGATTCTACATCACTATCTCTACAAGGTTCTCAGTGCTATTCAAAGTTATAGGTTTCTTTGTAATATATTAGCGAGAAAAGGTGTGATTGTAGCCTTTGAAATCAATCAAGCGAGAAAAGGTGTGATTGTAGCCCTGGAAATCAATTGGGTGAACTTGTTGCCTGGTAAATCAAGTATCCCTACCCAGAGGATTGGTATTCTGGAGGGTGTACCTCGTAGCCTTGAAATCGAGGGTTGTAATTGTTGAATTGCATTTGAAAGGAAATTCGTACTTAGTTGTGCGGGACTGGATGTAAGGTAACTCAGAACCAGTATAAAATCCGGTGTGTTCTTTCCTTTACTGCTTTTACTTTATATTTGCATCTGTGTTTGATTCTGTGTTCATATCTGTGTCTGATTAGTGTATACATTGTTAATAAAGTAAGATAAACTCAAAAAGATTAACAAATTTCTTAAAACACTATTCACCCCCCTCTAGTGTTAATTCTAGCCTTAAGATCCTTAATCCGCATTTCTCACATTTGGTATCAGAGCATTGGTTTTCAAAAGTTTCATAATCTGAATTTTGAAAAACTTTTTAAATGGCTAGTTTTGAAAAATCTGTTAAAACTAGTTTAGAATTGTTTAAATCATCATTGTTTCATGAGTCTGCATATGAATGTTATTCAAATTCTAGTTGTCTACCCAAATTTTATAATGTGCAGGAAAGATGCTTTATGGGTATTGAGGAATCAATCCACAATGGACAATCTATGCAGATCAAATGGAATAAGTGGATACTTGATAGTGGTTGCTCTAGACACATGACTGGTAATCCAGATATGCAGAATAATGTTATATACAAAGACGGAGGACTGGTTAACTTTGGAGACAACTCGAAAGGATACGTGATTGGCATCGGCAATAATGGGATCAAAAGACACTTGCAATTGAAGAGGCAAATGACATCAGTACTTTAAAGATAGAAGAATTGATTGGAAATCTAATGTCGTTTGAAGTTCAAATGATCGGGAGAAGAGAAAGCAAAGCATCTGAAAAGAAATCAATGGCATTCAATGCATTGACCGATGGATCAGACTCAAACAGTGACAATGATGAAGAGATAGCATTTATGACCAGAAATTTTAGGTAATTTCTGAAGTACAAAAAATTGAATAGTTCCAAGAGAAACAACTTTAAGAATTCCGGTAATCAGACTACAGTACCAAACTTTATCAAATGCTTCAATTGTGACGAACCAAGTCATATAAAAAAGAACTGTCTGTATCCAGAAAGGCAGAATCCTCCTATGAACAATGAATCAGCAAAGAAACGGAAGCATGCATTTACTGCTACTCTAGATGACTCAGACTCGTCCTCAAGTGATGATGATCAGAAGACGGATAACTCGAATTTGTGTTTCACTGCAGTTCACAACTCCGACGAATTCAAAGAAATGGATTCAGAAAATGGTACACGTTTACAATATAATTGGTTGAAATTGCTTGCATAGAATTAGTTGCTTGATTGTTTGATTGATTGATTGATATGCTGTTTAAATTTTAAAATTTATTTTCTATTTTTATTATTATTTTATTATTTTATTATTTTTATTTTTATTATTTTTGACACGTTCTGAAATATATTATAAGTAAAATAATATTTTAGAAATATAGACATTAATAATAATATTTATATATATGTATATTAGATATATTAGGAAAATCATATCATGAAAATTCACAGGCACATGTCGACATGGCCCCTACCACGATGTCGACATGCCTACCTGAATTTGAATTTCAAATTTTGAATTCAAATATTTGAATTTCCCTCCACCTTTTCACTTCATTTATTTCTCTGAAAAGATACCTTTTGACCAGAGAATATGTCCTTTGAAAGTCTATTTATTCACTATCTTTTATCATATCTTTTCACTTTCATTTTCAAATTCAAACTCTCTCTTCATATCCTCAAGCTCTCTACTCTCTATTCTAATGGCTTCTTCAAGTAACCCCTCAACCATGAGAATTTCCAGAAAAATCAAAGAGCAATTATTCAATGATCCGGAGGCAATTAAAGCATACATCAATTATGCTAATTATGCCAAAGTCCATCCCGGAAAATTTGCTATTTTTCAAGATTTTTCTTCTTATGAAATTGATTCTCTTTTTGCAAACAATGGTGTTTTAAGTCTTATTGACTCTTCTCAAAACGATTTTGTTTGCTATCCTAATCTTGTCAAAATCTTTTATGCTAATCTAAACCGTGCTTTTTATAATGGAAATGAGAATGAGATTTGGAGTAGTGTCAAAGGGACTCAAATTGTTTTGAATTGTGATCTCTTGGGTACCATTTTTAATTGCAAAAGCACGGGAATGGATCTTTCTAGTTTTAAAATCGATGAACATGATCGTGAGACATTTCATCATATTTTTGAAGGAGATGAAAATTTTGAATTAAAAACCGAAACTTTCGTCCTAAAGCAAGGATTGTCAATCTTCTTTTACAACATACTTTGACCCCAAGATCGGGAAACTTTAATAATCCTATATCAAAAGTGTGCAAAGCACTTTTTAGTATTTTTGGAAATTATGACATCAATTGGGCGCAAGTTATTTTGGATGAACTTCGTCCTAAAAATTTTGAAATGGGAGAAAACACTTTATATCATGGAATTTACCTTACTCGGATTTTTAACTATTTTTGAGTGGATTTCAAAGGTGAAGAATTTGTCTCTAGAAAAGTTTTTAATATCTCAAACATTTCTCTCATGAAAATCCCATATGTTTTTCAACCTTATGAGACTCTTACCGAAAAGGAAGAGCGTTTGGCTCATGAAGAAATGGAAGAGGAAGAAGAAGAAGAAAGGGATGAAATGGAAATAGAAGAAGAAGAAGAAGGTGAAACATCCTTAGAAAGTATTGAATATCCTTCCAATCCATCCAACAAAACTCTTCTCAAAAACTAAAAGATAATTGTGGAGAATTAATGGATTTTAAAACGATCCGTTAGTAAGAAGTTGGATAATATGTCTTCAAAGATGAACAAGTTCTTTTCAAAAGTCAGCAAGAAACTTGGATTATCTTCATCATCTTCATCTTCTAACTAGTTTTATCTTTTAGTATCTTATTGTATTTGTCTTAGTTTATTTTATTTCGAATGTTCGTGTAGTTCCTTATGTTTAATCATTGTATTATCCAATTATGCAATGAAATTGAATTTCCTTCCTGTCATCTAGCATATTTTATATCTAGAATAAATGTTAGTACATTATAGAAATATATATACATCATTATTCACAAAATAAAATTATCATCAATTTTCACTGAAGTATGTCGACATACCCCCCTTGACCATGTCGACATGTACTGGCTAGAAGTGACTATTGATTTTGAATTTGAAATTTGAATAACTACCAAATGTCAATTCATTTCAAATGAATTTCAACACCTATATATATCTTTGTCTTCCAAAAATCTTCACTGAAATTTATTTCTCATTATCTATATCCTTCATTTCTTTCTCTAATTCAATTATGGCCAATCCTATTCATAATCTTTCTGAAAATTTTGAAGAAACACTCAATTCATTTAAGAATATTCTCTCTATCATCCTCCGTAATCATCGTCACTTAGAATTAAGTCAAATGCAGATGATCAAGGAACAAGAGAGACACTTCGATGCAATTCGATGGATGATCTCCTCCCTGCACAAGGATGATAACGAAGCACATCCTCCCATTTCTCTATTTGTTGATAATGAAAATTGGGATGCCATCAAATAAGACCCTATCTTTAGAGAAGAAGGATGGGTTGATGTTCCTCGTAACGTTTAATTTTCTTTCTTTGATTGATTTGTTTGAATTAATTAGTTTGATTTGTTTTGGTTTGGATTGATACTTTTTGTGGATTGATTTCATTTGGTTTGAAGTTTGCTGTGTGAAACATGTATATATATACATTAAAATGAATATAGTTTTTAGTTAAGTTATTATGCTCATAAGTATCATTATTTATTAATCTATATACTATATATTCCGTTGTATAGTTTATCAATGCAGGTACTAAAGTCCAAGAGTAAGGGGGAGTAATTTTTTGTTGATGACAAAGGGGGAGAAGTATAAAATAGGGTAGTTAGGCATAGATTAAGGGGGAGTTGTTAGTTTTAGGGGGAGTTATTAGGATAGATGGAATATTTTATAAACAAAGGTTGTCATCATCAAAAAGGGGGAGATTGTTAGTCCTTGAGATGATGGTTTTGATGACAACAACCTTAGAATAGATTATAAAATAGAAATACTAACATTACAAGTTTAGATATATATGTATATGCAGGATCTACCCATGCAGGTATCAAGAATGAAGACTGTACAGTATAGAGATTCAAGATATAGAGGTAGAAGACTCATGAGTATCAAGATTATCAAGACTATCAAGAGTTCAAGATTTCAAGGTTAAGTCTGTTTTATTAGGAATATTTGTTAAAACTCGTAGAAAAGCACTGGCATCTTAATATCCAATTTATTCGTGGAATGGAATCCACTTCGAGCCCGTTAAAGGGATGGAACCCTAAGTAGGATGGAACCTACGAAAATCTAGTGGGACATTGTTTTGTATCCACTAATTTTAATTCAAATGATTTTACAAAATTATCTTGTTTTCAAAATGATTTCAAAACTTTCCTTTTAAAAGATTCAAAACTCTCTATCCTGATTTTAAATAATTTTAGCCTCAAAACATCTTTAATTTCAAAGTCAAAATACTCTTGTTTTTAAATGTCTTTTCAAATAATATATTTAACTTTTAATATTTATACTTAGATTTAAATATAAAATTATAGTTAAATTATGTATTTATTGTTCTTTATATTTACTTATGAATTTCAACTATATTCAAGTATATTTATAAAGTTTTAAATAGTTTTTATATAAGATAAATATTGTTTTTATAGAAATTCAAATTATCATTTTTTGGCTGATGGTGTCGACATGCCCCTAGGTAGTATGTCGACATAGTGACAGTTGAAGTTCAAATTCAAATTTCAAAAGAAGTGTCTATTCGCCATAACTCTTCATGAATGGTCATGGCTGTTGGTTTTCTATAAATAGGGGTCAGTTTCAACGAATTTTTAATCACTTTTTTCTGGTTTTCACTTCTATTCATCTTCCGCATTTCTTAATACAAAATCATACCATTACTCTGCCGAAATCAATATCGAATCATACTCGATTACTTCTAGTTTGATTCTACATCACTATCTCTACAAGGTTCTCAGTGCTATTCGGAGTTATAGGTTTCTTTGTAATATATTAGCGAGAAAAGGTGTGATTGTAGCCTTTGAAATCAATCAAGCGAGAAAAGGTGTGATTGTAGCCCTGGAAATCAATTGGGTGAACTTGTTGCCCGGTAAATCAAGTATCCCTACCCAGAGGATTGGTATTCTGGAGGGTGTACCTCGTAGCCTTGAAATTGAGGGTTGTAATTGTTGAATTGCATTTGAAAGGAAATCCGTACTTAGTTGTGCGGGACTGGATGTAGGTAACTCCGAACCAGTATAAATTCCGGTGTGTTCTTTCCTTTACTGCTTTTACTTTATATTTGCATCTGTGTTTGATTCTGTGTTCATATCTGTGTCTGATTAGTGTATACATTGTTAATAAAGTAAGATAAACTCAAAAAGATTAACAAATTTCTTAAAACACTATTCACCCCCCTCTAGTGTTAATTCTAGCCTTAAGATCCTTAATCCATATTTCTCACAATAGTATCAGTTTCTTTAGTTTTATACTGCAAAGTACAACCCTAAGAAGTTTCTTTATCTTTAGTTTATACTACAAAGTACAACCCTAAGTAGTACCGGTAAATCTTATTTACTTAAGCTCGAGCACCTTAGAGAGTTATATCCTGTGACGACCTATATTTCGGAAGGTTTAAATCGATAATAATCCACACATGTCCGACTAAAACAATCTGAAACATAGATAATCAATGGGGTTAATTCAGAAAAATATGAAAAGAAGAAGAAAACAAATACAGAATCTCGCAGCGAAACGATAAAATATAATAATCAAATAAACAATTCATGAAGCTATTTATATTATACATTTGATTATAATTTATACAACATTATTAGAGTTATATATACATCAGGGATAAATAAATAATGCAGCAGACAACATGATGCAGGAATACTAATGGTATTAATATACCAAATCTTCGTCTTCGTCCTCTAGAAAAATCATCAATAAGCTGAAAAACTCAGGACTGACCCGAACGTAATGACAAGACAAAACACTCGAGTCAAGACTAAAATATCCTTATGTGAGTCAAATCAATATCGCATAACATGAGTGTAATAACGTTAGAGATGTTTACAAGATTTCACATCTCCTATCCAGTGTATAACGTGCGTGCAATAGCTCAAGAGATGTTACGGGATTTTCCATCTCTTAAGGATCCGTCAAAATATTTATATATAGTAGAATACGCTACATATATAATGTCTAATCAGTAAAATAAATATTTTTCTTAGAATTAAGGCTTTACATTGATCCCCCCTTAATGCTTTTTTAAGCATTGTCATACAGTTTGTATATAAAACACTAGTAAACCATCGGTGGATAGGGATGCGCCATGATACGACAACACTAAATCAAAATCGTAGTGGTCTCATATAGGGATAAAAGTATGACAAGGCATGTGAGGTAATGCCCAAGGTAGGATACTACCAGTTTACCCTTCCCGGTTGGTGGTAACGCATCATAACCATGATCGCCCACCGCATCCAACACTCCCAAAATACGAGGGTGCGCGCCAATAATTCACAATGTAAATGATGGTAATACAAAGAAGTATATCCGCTCGGGGTAGCTAGCCCACTTGACCGGTACGGCTCCTGTTTTTGTCATTTCCAATTGGCACAAGTGCCAGGCTAATCCATCATCGTTCTCTTTCTTCAAATCTAGCAAACGTACGCCAAATCCAACCACTCCATTTTGGATCATCACTCCACGTACACTATTGTTAAAATGGTTCCGGTATCGACAGAGAGTATGCCCATATCCGACCCCAGTCACTTTAACAACCAAACGTCATTTTACACACCTGATGGTACTTTTACATTTCGAAAACAGTTCATACTTAATATCAAAATATCATATTCGCTTCAAAATCAAATCCGTTTCGAAATCATCATATTTATTCAAAATATACCATTTCATTTCAAAATCATTTTCGTCTTAATATCTTAGTTTCAGTTCCAAAATTGTTTCAATTATCAATTTAGGTTATAACTTCATTCGACCCAATTCATATTTACATCCATGATTTAAAAATAAACATTCCACCCTTGACCAGTTTGAACTTTTGAAAAATAGTTTAAATAGTTTTAAAATAGTTTAAATAATTAAAATAGTTAAAAATAGTTTAAATGGTTAAAATAGTTTAAAAATAGTTTAAATGGTTAAAATAGTTTAAGTATTGAAATTGTTTATATAGCAAAATCGTTTGGAAAATCCAAAATAATTTGAATATGTAAAAAGATAGATTTAAATAGTTTATATCAAAATAATTTATTTGAAAATGGTTTCAAAGTCAAACTGATTCAATTTCCAAATTTTCCAATTCAAATCATTTTTAAATTTCCATTTCGATTTAATCGATTCAATTCCGATTTAAAGTCGAACTTTACTTCGATTCCAAATTAATTTTGATGACAATTTCAAATTAATTTCAATTGCAATTCCAAAATAATTTCAATTTCCCATTTTGAACTATTTCGGTTTTTTATCAATTCCGAGTTCGATTTTCAAACATTGATTCAAAACACTTAAATCAATTTACTTTCAATACCCAATTTGAAATCCAAATCCTCAAATATAATTCAATTCCAAGCTCAATTTCGAAATAGTTCGATTTCCATAAATTCAATTTTCACTTTCTTAAAATCAAATCATTTAAATAAATTTCAAATCAAAATTTTTAAAATCCTTTAATTTAATCAATCCGGTGTCCGTATATAATTTTCTATCCTATGGCCAAGTGGATCATTTACTTCAATCTAATTTCAGGATGGATATATATCATTTCAATCCAAATCACAGTGTCATAGGTATATATCATTTCAACCTATTTCTTAATTTATTTGAAATAATTCAATTTACAGTTTTATTACTGTAAATAATTTACCAGGTGATAACAGGATATACATAAAAATAAATAAACATCCAATCATCCAAATATCAATCAATTGGCATCCATCACAATCAATCATCCAAACAGTCAAAATAATTCACAATAGTTTTATAATTATAATATCGGGTATTTTACTAGCAATTAAATTTCAATTTCAAATTTAACTGTCAACTTTAATTTTTAACGGTTAATTCAAATGACAATTTAGATGACAATTAAATTTATCAAACAGCAATCAATAAATTTATATCACTTCATAGTTTCAAATTTAACTAGCATAAAAATATTCTAGTACTTGTGAGCATTATAAAACGCTCACCTTTATATGAAACTGAAAAATATTTTCAGCTTCAAATAAATCCCAAATCCACTTCGCGCTGTAGATAACGATGATACGGTTCCAATGCAACTGACCACTCACCAATCCGACCTCGTACGAAGGAGATATCGATTAATATACATTTGAATTTTAATTCAATTTGATTAACTAAATAACAAATTAGTTAGAAGTTAATTACCCTGCTTAAACCCATATTAGCGCTAACCGTTCTTCATTGAACCCAAACACCGCGACAACACATTATCGCTCCGCTTCATTGAATGAAGCTCCGCCTGCCAACGACCGGACCTCGCCATGACCATCGCCAAAGATATCCCAAGCCTCGACAAACACTCCAGCGCCGACGTCGCCCCCTATAGCCCAACCATCGTCACGAAATCCGAACCCAAACTGCAGCCCACGTCGATCGCAATTTTGGCAACCACAGACCTCCGACGATCACCATTCTTTGCCAGACCCTAGCCTTCACCGTGCTCCATGGCCACCACGATGCCTACGCAGTCGAATGCGATCTCATCGACAACTCCATCACGCACCACCCAAAACCGTCGCCGTGCCCTGGCTTGCGCACTCTCGCACCTCGCGACTTCGCGATTGCTCGACTTCGATTTTTTTTGCTTGTGATTTCGACTGAAGGAGTAAGAGGGAGCCATGTATTTAAATTTGGGGAAATTTTGTAGGGTAGGGTGGCCGAGGAGACATTATAGTGTTTGACTTTGATTTTAAAATTTTATATTAAAAATATCTCGTATTGGGTAACTGAAAATCTACAATCCCTATCGCGGCATGCCGTCCGGCGTTTCTAATGCTATACCGCTATTCTAAACCCAATCGAACAAGTCTCGAGGTCTAATTCGATCGTATGGAGAAGATAGCTTTTTAAACCCAGTTAAAATACTTAATTTTCGATATTAATTTCTACACGTTTCTATTCCGTACGACCAAACAGTAAATCCAAACTCTACGAAATTTGAAATCTGATAATAATACACTATTACGGATCCAATGGAACTAGTTTCGTCGAAATCCGAGATAGTGGCCAAAATGGCTATTTTTACATGTTAAATAAAACAAGTAATTTTCAGAAATTTATTTAATCACTTTAAATTCAAATTTAAAATTTAACAATCTTCATTCTCATTTAAATAAAATTTAAATCAACTTTTGGAATCATTTCCATTCACATTAATTTTAGAATTTAAATATCCAAATAATTCCAAAATTAAATTCAACGATTAAATTTTCAATAAATCACCATTAATAAATAATTCAACATTTATTAACAATCATTTTATTATCATCTAAATAATTCAACATTTATTATCCAATTACAGCCATCGATTACAAACACATTCAATAAATAGTATTTCATTTCAATAGTTGTTATTGCCTAAATCTTCGGAATTTGTTATTTCAAAATTTTATTCAAGTTCATATTCAATAGCTTGCATAAATAAACATTAAATTTTTATTTCTAACTATTTTTATTCAATAATCATATTAAATTTCATAATTTAAATAGTTAAAAATTCGGGTCGTTACACATCCACTCTCACAAAAGCATACAACCCGCTTCGACGTCTCACATCCCTTCAGAAGTTGAATGTTAAACCCTACCCCATAGGTGGTCTTCGAATCAGTGTCCCCACTCAACATTAGTAGCCCTTCTGAACCTGCATTATTTTTATAATTATCTTCTTAGTTATCTTTAAAATTCCACACTTCATCTAATTGTTCATTTACTAGGTTTCGAATTTCATTATCTTTTTAGCTTTATTAGGCTCCCAGCCTATCTCTGGCATTCTTAAGCATCAGAACTTCTTCAATGCATCTTGCTATAGAAAATTCTATGTAGTATCTTCATCATCTTAAACCTCAGGTCTTGGATTTAGCTTTCCTCCAAAAGCTAATAGGCATTGGTATTGACTCTCCCCAAAGTCAATAGGTCTCAACTATTGAATCACAATTGTAACAACCCACCTTTTTGGACGGTTTAAATCGACAATAAACCACACATGTCCAACTCAAACCATTCAAAAGGGAGGATTGTTATGGGGTAAAAAAAACACAGAATCTCGCAGCGGAATGACAAAATATAATAATCAAATAAACAGTTCATGAAGCTGTTTACAAATAATACTTGATTACACTTTTACAATACAGATCAGAGTTACATACAACAGAAATAAATAAATAATGCAGCAGAATAACATGATGCAGTGGAATAAATAAAATAAATAATAATAGTATACGATCTTCGTCTTCGTCCTCCAGAGATAAATGGTCTTCGATATACTAAAAAGCTCAAACTAACCTGAGCGAAATGAAAAGACAAAACATTCGAGTCAGAACTAAAAGATCTTATGTAAGTTAAATCAACAGTAAATAAATATGAGTGTAATGGCTTCAGAGATGTTTACGGTGTTTGACATCCCCTATCCAGTGTCAACGTGAGTGCAATAACTTAAGAGATGTTCGGGATTACCTTCTCCTAAGGATCCGTTAAACTATCTACTATGTAGTACAATACGCTATTATAATAGTGTTTATTGTAAGGTAAAGTATTAAAATAGAGTTAAGGCCCCATATCGCCCTTAACACATTTTTATATATTCTCATAGTCTATAAAGATACTGTAAGCCCCACCAAACTGATGGGATACTCAGGGAGCACCCATAGGTACGGTACAAACCAAACTCGTAATGGGAGCGATAAGGCATGTGACAAGGCACGCGAGGCAATGTCGGGGTAGGATTCTACCTTTTGCAGAACCGGGCTGGTGGTAACACATAGCAGCTACTACTGCCCACCTCGTAACACACTCCCATAATCAAATCGAGGGGTGGCCACCAAATCAATCACAAAGTCATAATATGGTATCGAAGAAGCATGTTCGATCGGAGGTGCGACCTCACTTGGCCCAGGTATAGCTCATGTTTTAGTCACATCAAGCTGACTCGGAGGAGTCAGGGCTACGTAAATACCTTATACAAAACCGTTCGCCAAACCATCCTACTTCATTTTGGAATCTCCACCACGTACATGGTTGTTAAACTGGTTTTCGGTATTGGCAGAGAGTATGACAATATCCGATCTCGGTCTTTTTAACAACCAAACGCTTATTTCATACCAGATGGTTCTTTTCAATTTCCAAAACCGTTTCATAATTGATATCAAAATATCATATTCAATTCAAACCATATCACTTTTGAAATCATATCACAAATTGACTCATATCACTTCCGGAATCATATTTACTTTCGAAATCATACTTCCAAAATAGGTTAAACCCTTAATTTAAAATCATCATATTCCTCAAATATGTCATTTAAATCCCAACTTAGGTTTTAACGTCATTTTTTCATATCCGCTTTTAAATCAAGGATTTAAATATAAACACTTCAACTTTACACAGTCTTAAATTTAGAAATAGTTTAGATAGTTTAAAATAGCTTTTAAATAGTTAAAATACTTTATACGAGTATATATGCACGTCCAGTTGGACCTGTATCTGTTCGATGAGCCATATTTTAATGCTGTTTCAACATTTTCAACATTCTCAATTGATTAGTTATATGGTAAAAAAGAAGCAGTTTTGTGATAAAACAATTTATAAAAGTTGTTATATGGTTAATGATGATTACCTAATAGTCAGTTTTATCGTTGAAGGAATTTGGCATATCTTATCAGTCAAAAGCCATTACAAATTTACAATTGATAACCTCCTCCACCCATTAGTGGTAAACCTTTCCCGATGATTCTGAATGTCGCTACTATTTTTAATACTTTCCACACAAAAATTCCTATAAATTACCTATGGTTCTAAACTTCCCAGCTTTGCATATCATTTGGCATGATTCTTATAGGCACTGAAGTTTTTAAGTTATTATGTCTTGCTATACTGCTAACTAAGATATATTATGGAACATTATTACATTCCCAATCTTTAAAAAAGTTCATGATTTTTTCCTTGTCTATATATAAGGCTAATATATACATTTACAATTGGTTATTAAGCAGATTGTGCCTGAGAAGTGCAGGTATCAAGCACTTTCCACAAAAACTGAAATTCGTCTCTTCAAAGTTGAGACCAATTATAGTACGAATGGATAAAATTGACTGCATTGCATAGATAATAAAAATAGTATATTGCAACAGAATATTAGTAGAGTCTTGGTACTTCGGCAAACAAATAAATATGTACTCTCAAATGCTACTGATTTACATGCATTATAATTACTTTGTCATTGATATAGTCAAGTTCAAATGCAGAAAATAACAATTGTCAATTGGTTCTCTCATTTGCACATATCCACAAACTAAAACAGTCAAGCATACATAAATCACATTTACATGCAAGTTCAGTATACATGAGCGGTAAGACCAAGGGACAGAGAATATTGGATATTGAGTGTAGTGTGATCCCAAATTTTATCTGTTAGAACTTTCAGCATATAGCAGCTGTAAGTTGTAATATGGAAAGGCAAAAGAAAATTATTTTATATGAAAGATGAAATATGTTCAAAAATCTACCATTCCCTTTCATTCTCTCCTTAATGTATATATGTCTTTGCATATTTCGCATACCATATATCCCAATGGTAACTCAAAGTTGCAAAATACAATAATAGCTTTTATTAACAACTAATAATTGTTAGCATTATCAGCAGTTTAAGCATGGGAGCACCTAAAATATGCTGATGGGTTGTGCCTTATGGAGCCGTATCTTTCCAGGATTCTGACCAAAGAACATGTACTTTTGGTATAACATAATCCAACTTTTTGAACTGCCGTTTGATCATTTTTTTATTGAAATTGAGTGTTGATAATTTTGTTAATGTTTCGAATTAAACAGTCAAAAACTTCATCTGTAACATATATGTAGGAATAGCATTGCTACCATACATACAACAATACACAAATTTTTTAACATGAAATGTTGCTTTTTTCAAAAACCAAAAGCATCTTTCCAAATTATTAAACAATTGGCTAAGAGATGAACAAATTATGGTACCAAATCAACTAACCACATCTGTATTTGTACCAAACCAAATGAAAACCATATTTTAATTTAAAATGAAATCATGCAGCTTAGTTTACATGTAAAGTTTCAAGTATATGCCTAATGAGATGGTGGATATCAAGATTTTCACTGAGTTTGGCATAATACAATGTATTTGTGACATAAATAAAATTAGCACACAACATAATAAACTGAAAATGCATAGCATGCTTAAATCTAGATCATATAATTTCTTTGCTCTACCAGTTAAATTTTTAAGGAATATCGCTCTTCTAATATAATTTCCAATTCACTAATAAAGCGTGCAATTAGAAAAACAATCAACAAAATTATTTCAGAAAACCTTATTGGAAATTGAAGACTATACAATGATGTATGATTATGTAATAAAAATGACCATATAATTAGTTTTGAACAAATCTCAAGATGGTATAACAGCACACTGTGAAACTCTATGGTGTTATGAATCCTTTATCCATATGCATATTCCTCTAAATGTATATTTTTTGGATAAAAAGAGCAACTATATGGGACTGTGCTAATTTATTTGGCTGGATGACAATTACAAATTCCTGTAAATATAAAACTAACGCACACAACTCTTTAACATGCATAAATTAAATTTCAGGCATAGAAACTTAGATGTCATCTGCTTATCAAAAATAAATAGTAGAAGCATGAAAAAATAAAATACTTGTTAACCATTACCTTACCCTATTCAAATAGGGATGATTTATTTTCCTGCTCCATAAATATTAAAATGTGCATACATATAAAATAGTTTGATGAATTTACATATCGATTGCTCCTGGCATTCAAGTAGATTGCTACAATATTGCCTTCCTGAACGTTGTTTGACCGAACAAATTCCACTGCACATACAATGTTATTATATCAACTTTGAAGTTTTCTCTGAAAAAATGATCTCTTTACCTGTGCTCTCCACTACATAAATTCTGCTTTTGTTGGTCTGCCAAAACCTGATTATGCTGACAAAGCTAAATGGCTTTTGTCGAACTCGACAGGTTTCAGTGAGATTGATTAGGGTCTCTATAATGGGAATGGATAGCTATAAAACCAAATTGCAATAATCAATTAGAATCATTTTACCATAGTTAACGGTCAAATTTTGTCTTCATTTGGTTAAAAATGCTACACTATTCTCTTACTATCAATTTAGATGTATAGTCGTATTACTGCGTTTTTCATCCTAAAAGACAAAGTCAATGATTCTATTTGTATAAAATAACATAAAATAACCTACCATATGCAATCTTAACAAATTTATACAGGTAGATAAAGTTAATTACCTACCATACCAGTCAACATTCAAAATTGAAGTAATTGACTCTACTTACCTTATGTAGTATTTATTTTTTTGCTTATCACATCAGTCTTAGATCATAAGCTAGGCTATTAGTTTATAACCTTAAGATATTTACGATTCTTGATTTTATTTTTGCATCTTATTCCTTAACATGGAATAAAAATTATTGTTCATAAAAGATAGAATAGGCGTATGTTCGGTATATTGGTGAATTTGTCTTTTTCTAAAAGAATTATTTCCTTAATGTTTAGCCCTGTTTATAAATAAATTATATTTGATATCAGTAAAATTGCATACGATGAATCTAATGTAGAATATAATTTTCCTTTTCTATTTTAAAAATTGTTTCATAAACTTTTTAAATTTGTTTCTTCACATTGAACTTAGCTATACTATTCTATATTTTATAAAGTTGAACCCTGACCTATTATTTATCATTTTTCTTGGAATTTTGAAAAAAATAATCATGCCTTCTTTGTGTTTTCAGGTAAATAGAATTAACGCATTGGAAATTCCAATAGTCGGTAACACAGGTTTCATTACATGATTAATACCTTCTTCCACTTTTTCTTTCAGACTTAATTATCATTCCCCTTTCAACTATTTTCAGTACCAGCTACTGCATCTTTGATTCCAAGTAAATCTTAGACTCTTCATCTCTAAAATAAGGGCACTCTTGGTATTCAAAGTAATATTTTTATTTAATTAATTTGTTAATTTCTCTTCTATTAATTTTTTCTTATTAGTTTCATTTTGGAATCGTGCAAGTTGTTGATCCATTGATTTTAAACTTAGCTAATTGGATAATCTTAGATTAATATAATATAAAAAAATCAATTTGTGAAATTATCCAAATTAAAATAATGTTTATTCCTTGTGAGTTTGAAAGTATGTTTCCCAGTTTCAGCTCTCCCATTCAGCAAAAAATTCTTATTATGCTATTAGTTGATTTCTTTTTCCTAATATAGTAATATATTTTAGCAAGCATATTTTAATAATATTGAGATTGAAAAAGGCAAGCATGTCACATATTTTACTGAATAGTGTTTTGGTATGTATATAGATTTTTTTTCTTATGTGTGTATGTGGGAAGAAAGATATTTTTCCATTATTCACCTTACTTTCAAACTATAACTTAGGATTTGTAAGCATGAAGTTAAGCAAGTACAATAATAATTCTGAGCTATATATCATTAATATTCAGAGGGAACGAGATGCGTTTTCTAATATAAGTATAAATTTATCGCGTCCTAGATTTAAATGATGATTTTCGATTATGCAAGATTTTTATTTTTATTGTCAAATAGTTGTAAAAAAAAGAAGCTAGTGTAAATACATTGCATTTCAAATTTAGATGATAGTCTTTGACTATGCATAGAGTAAATCTTGGTAAATGTTATTTGTAGTATTATCATGTCTACAAATTGAAAGTGCGATATTAATCACTTGTTATGGAAGTAAATTTTGTTTCTATTTAATTTATGGGGATTTGTACTGAAGGTCCCTATTTTTGATATTGTTGTAAGAAAAGTCCCTATGATAATGAGTATGTAAATTAAGTCCCTGTTTTTTCTTAATCAGAAATCGCAAACTATCTTGCGCTTTTGTTATAGAAAGTGCAAGTTAACTTGCGCTTTTCAAAAATTTAAATTTTTTGAAAATTTCAAAATTTCCAAAAAAAAATTCAAAATAAAAAAGCACAAACTAGCTTGCGCTTTTCAAAATTTCCGAAAATTTTAAAAATTTCAAAATCAGAAAGCATAAACTAGCTTGAACTTGCATTTTTCAAACATTTCAAAATAAAAGCGCAAACTAGCCTGCGCTTTTCAAAAATTTCAAAAGTTTTAAAATTTTCAAAATAAAAAAAATCTAAGTCTAAATGTTGCAAGTTAGCTTGCATTTTCTATCAAAAAAGTGCAAAGCACCTTGCGTTTTCTATTTTTCAAAAAATAGGGACTAAATTTACATATTCATATCTATATGGACTTTTCTTATAACAACATCAAAAATATGGACATGTAACTCTTTTCTTGTTAATTTATTTATTTTTAATGTGGAAAGGGATATATTTTCTTTGTTTCCTTCTTTTAGTTAAAAGGCATTAATAGTGAATAAATTGTTAATTAACTTGATTGGATATAGTAAGATATTAGTAAGATAGTGAATAAATTACAATCATAGAGACTGAAAAAGGGTAAGTCTATGGCATTTCAAATTCATAAAGTAGTGTTAATTTGTTTAGTAGGTTAGTTTTTTCTTACCAATCCATGTTGGGAAGGAAGAAATATTATTCACCTTAATTTTATATCGTAACATAGGGTTTGTAGTTAGGCAAATATAGTAATAATTCCGAGCATGTATATATCATTATATTTAGAGAGAGAAAGAGATGTATATATTAATAATTATATTTAGAGAGAAAGATATGTATATAGTAATGAGCATCCCAGAATTAGATGATGCTCATTAACTATGGAAGGAGTAAATTTTGCTAATTTTTCCCAATAATTGCAGAAAAAGATGTTAGTATCAATATATTACGTTTTATAAATAGATGATAGTATTTGGCTATGTATAGAGTAAAAAAAATTAATTTGTTTTTGATCTAAAATTTCATTCTTATTCTGTGGGCAGGCTGAAGAAATGTTTTCCCATTATTTTCCCATAAACATTAAAATAAAATAGTATTAGTGAAGCAATTATTAATAATAAGCTAAAACTGTGCATGCATACAGTAACACCAATAAAACAAAAATGGTAAGTAAAAAAGCTTTCTAGATATACATGATGCTCTTTAAACATGTACATAGTAAAATATGTTAACTTCTTTGTACTTCTTTTCTTATTGCTTGGAGAGGAAGTAATATTTTTCCATTCTAATTTCCATACTTTAAAACTGAATTTTGTGGCATAAGTTAATGATGTTGAGCTAAAATTAGATATGCACATAGTAATAATAGACAAAGAGAGAAAAATAGCAAATATATATATAAAGCAATGCAAGTTTATATTATGATCATGAAGTAAGTTAATAATAGATTTTGTTTAATTATTTAAACTTGCTTTCTTGTCAGTTGGTGAGGAAGAAACGTTGTCCACTATTTTTCTTTGGGCAGAAATTTAAAATAAGAATAATTATCAATTATCAATGATGGCCAGCTGATATAATATTTGTTTCAGGCACACATTTAGTAATAACAGAGCGGGGGATAGGGGAGTAAATTTTAAGTATCTAACAAATTGTTATTTTTTTCCACTGAAAAAATTATAAGAGCAATCCACATTGTTTATATAATGTTTACTCCTGACCATGCCAAAGATGTTTTGATACAGTAAACATTGTTTTAATACATCATATTGAATGTTTTTCAGCTATAGTCATGTATCCGCTATGTAAATGCAAATCAATAACCGCAACACATGCAGTTATGACAAACAGGGTGCAAGTAGTGGTAATGGTGTAAAACAATATTCAATCACAAAATGCACTGATGGTGCAAAAAGAATTTATCCATATCCATTGGAGAAAGTATTCAAATGATTTAACAAAGTAGAATATTTGAAAACTTATTCTTTGTTAAATAAAAAATAAACTTATTACTGTTTCATAATCCAAAAAAGGATCAAATAAATAAAATCATACAATCCATATACTATCTCAATTATTGATTGTTCTTTTTTGTAAATGGCATATATGCACATACATGTACGTAACTTAGAAAAACATGTAAATACTGACATTTGCAGGGAATGGCTTAAGTAAAAGAAAAAGAAAAAAGACAGTGGTAAGATATTTATAATTAACATCTACCCATTGGAATGGCTAGTAATGAACACCTACTTAAATCTATGGAAACATCAAAAATATTAAGTTCAAACAACAATATAGAAATTAGGAAGACCTAGTAGAGCCAACAATTACTACCTGGTCACAGGCATAAAATGTTTATTGTAGATAAAATGAACCTTTTAGTTGAATATAAGATTTGCCAATCAAGGTTGAATAATAATGCATTTGAGGAAGGAGCGGTAATAAATTATAGTTTGTTACCTTTAAAGATAGAGAAATTATCATATTGCACAAAAATTCTTATAACAAACATGAACAAGTTTGCGTTAAAAAAATGAACAGTACGAAACAAATTATTTACTGTAAAATAAAATGAATCTTTAGTTGAGTATAATTTTATGCTAGTTTAGATGAAATAATGCATTTGAGGAGGGAGGAGTAGTCAATTAGAATTACTTGCAGTTAACATGGACACTTATAACAAACATGAAATAAATTTACAATAAAAAACTTATCATAGGTACCAAACAGATTCTGTAATCAGCATTGCCATTGAAAGTGCTGACAAACTGAGAGCAAAAAATAATGGAGTAATATTACTTAATTCACAACATATAAGTTAGGGTTTGAAAGTAAATCGGATAGCGTTGTTAGTTACATGTGATAAGAATGGGCAAAACCTAAAAAGCATTTTCAAAAAACCATTTCAACAGATCTAACTTACAAAGATGGAGTGTTGAAGACAATTGCTTGGATCAATCGATTTCAAGTTATAAATTTGATTCGTAGAGTGGTAACTCTTCGTCAGACCGATAATTAAGTTATAAATTTTATTTCGTGAATCACAAATCAGATTGAAAAACCATCTTTGACATCATAAACTCACAAATCAAATCAGAACCAATGGGTAACAATGTAAAAAGTTGTATGGATTCAGTGGTTTTGTTTATAACAATATTTCTTCATGAATCGAAAATTAGATTGGAAAAATTATATTTAACATTCACAAATCAGGTCAATCAGAAAAAAATAATGAGTAATGATGTCAAAAATTAAAGGAAATCGAAACATGTAAACATTTTAATAAAATGTATGAATTATAAAGAACTATACCTTCGAGAGAAAGAAGAAGGTGGTAACACACGTGAGCTATCTCTAGCAACCTCTGTAACCGCATGCCATGGACGCTACATCTCTGGTGGTGCTTCCAGTGTTGATTCAAAAGTAAAAGAAACCAATTTTTTGAGATGGGATGATGGTGATGAATGAAATCTAGGTTTTGAGGCATTGAATTTAGGAACGTGGATGAATTTGGGAAGAGACACAATTAGGATTTACGAACCGATAAAGGAAACGGGAGCGCATGCGGACTTGATGGGAAATATAAGGGCATTTAGGGTATTTCAGAAAGACGCGGTTGAAGTTAGTTCATTGAATTTACATTATTAGTAGTAGAGATATAGTTTTAAAATGATTTTAATAGTTTAAATGGATTAAATAGTTTTAAAATAGATTAAATAGATTTAAAATAGATTAAATAGATTTAAAGTAGATTAAATAGGTTAAAAATAGATTAAAAATGGTTAATCAGTTTAAAATAGTTAAGATTAAATTGGATTAAATAGATTAAAATAAATTAAAATAGTTTAAATTGATTAAAAGAGTTAGAAATAGTTTAAAATAGATTAAATTAGTTTAATAGTTTGAAAATCTTAATAAACAGGATTTTAAGATAATATATTTTTAAACAGTTTATATTAAATGGTAAATTTGAAATTAATACCAGATTAAACTATTTCTTTCATTTCTACACATCTGAACCATGTCCATTTTTCAAATCAACAAACTAAATTTTGTCCCTCGATTCAAATTCTCATTTAAACCATTTAATCAATATCGATTTCAAATCCAAGTTCGAACAATAAATCCAAACTATTTCAAATTTAGTAGATTTTAAAGTTGCATTTTCAAACGTTTCAATAACTCAATTCCGATAAATTTCTTTTATACTTCAAATTCAACTTTAAAATTTCAATCTAACTTCTTTAAACAATTCCTTTTAAATTTCCATTTCAACATTTAAAGCTTGGATTTTCTAAAAATAATTTAGTTTATATAAATCAAATTTTATTTCAAAACATCATTTAACTGAATTCAAAATTTTAGGATTAAAAATCATTTAATTTAACCAATCCGGTGTCCGTATATAATTTTCTATCCTATGGTCAAGTGATACAGAATTTATCATTTCAATCCGTAATTATTTTAAATTACGGGTATACATCATTTCAACCCACAATCCCGAATTAACATTCAAAATCCATAAAATCACTCAGGTTTATCATTTCAACCCATAGCAATTTTTCCTAATTTATAGATCGTTCGATATGTATCATTTCAACCCATAGTGAGTTTTCTAGCAATAACTAAGGGAAATTGCGGTGTTATAACAACATAAATGTAACATACAGTCATCCAATATCAATAATCAAACAACTATCACAATCATCATTTAAATCAACTAATAAATAACAACAAATGACTGGTTATCAATAACATGTATTAACAGATAATTTAAATTTTAATATTAAATTAAATGGCGATTAAATTCAATAAAGTCGGATTTAACTAGAATGCCAGATTAAATACACCAAACATCGACCAATCAATTTCAAATCACATCATAAATTCAATTTAACTAACATAAGATAATTTAGTAGTTGTGAGTGAGTTAAAACACTCAACTTTGATTTCAAATCGATTTGAAATCCAAATTAAGGCCCAAAATTGTACAGTCTCATAATTCTTCCAAACCTGTTCCAAAATGTCTGAAATTTTGATACGATCGCAACGGAGCAAACCGCGCATGAATCGGACCTCGTATGCAAAAGATATGTTAATTAGAAGATTATACGATTTATATTAAAACAAATAAAATAATAAAAGAATGATTTTTTACACGTCACCGCCTTATCGTTCGAACCCTAACTACAAATCTCGATTGCGACCTCGAAGCTACAGTCGCCGCCTCATACCTCGAATTATTGCCGCCGCCACGTCGTCTTCCACCACGATCGGGCCTCGCCATTGCAACGCCCACCTTCAGCCGCCCCCATGCCAGAATCGCCGTCACCTCCGGCCACTCCAGGCAGTCTCGTCGCCGCTACCATTACCTCGCCGATCAAGGCAATTCCAGGCGTTTTCTGACCTGATGCGAAACCATAGATCGACTTCTCCCATCATCCTCTACGCACCTGAACCCTCCGATCGAACCATCGTTGAAGATCCACCGTTAAAAACGATAACCCAATGTGAACGACCGAAAATAAATTTATGATTTCTGGCCAAACCGCGACTCAAATCGAAAAACGAATAGCAGCAGTGGATTGCGCTCGTTGAGAGCTTTCCAACGATATATAATATGACATAGTTTTGAGGAGTTTAATTTTTCGAAATTGGATTTGAAATTAAATTAGGGTTTGAATTTGCAGCCATTAGAAGAAGGAAGAAGCTGTAGGTTGAATAGATAAATATGTACAATAATAAGAAATAAAAAGACTGCTAGGGTTTAGAAAGATCTATTTATATGGACAAGGCCCGATAAGAAAATGAACGCGTATCGGATTTGCACGAACAACAATAACGACCCGAAAAGCCCGTTTCGCTTCCGAAACGAAAATGGGTCATCCAATATATCAAAATAGATGTTTTCAATATTTTTAAACTCAATGGAATAGGTTTCAAGTTCTAATTCCATCATATTAAGAAGTTAGATTTTAAATTCAGCTTATATCAATTGAATTCAATTAAATTGATTTATATGCGTTTCAATCCCATACGATCAAACGACAAGTCTGATCGCTATGAAATTTGAAATCCTACAATAATTCACCATTACGGATCCGATGAAACTAGTTTCGTCGAAATCCAAGACAGTGGCCAAAATGGCTAATTTCACGTTAATTAAATAAATTAATATTAAATAAATTAAATCACTTTTCAAATTCAAATTTAATAACTAACAAATTTTTATCATTTTTGATTACATAATAAATTATAATCCTTTAAAATAAATTTCCAAGTCAAAACCAATGTTAAATATTACACTAATGACGGTGTTCAATTGCAATTGAATAAATTCATTGATTAGTGTTTTAAATTCCAATAAATCCACTTATTTGATTTTTCATCTTATTATTCAATCCATTATTAATCTATGGGTAAAAATAACATTGGTTTGCCATTTATTACATCAATATTCTACCGTTATCATTTTAATTCACATTAACTGCAATATTTCAATAGATTAATTGGAATTGATTTCCAATTTATAACTAATTTTAACTCTACAATCATTTCAATAAATTGGAATTTCATTAAAATAATTAGCAATTACCTTAAATCAACATTCTGATATTTCATTCTAGTTATTCTTCTTATTAATAATTACAAATTTTTATTTCTACCAATATTAACACCAACATCTTATTAAATTAAATATTTTTAATTACCGAAAATTACGAGTCGTTACAATTATTTTTAGGTTTCATCCTAGGGAAGCCTTGTTTATGCACACTAGTTTGGAACTCCTTCATCCCGCACCCACCTTTAGAACCTTCAACCGTCTCCTTCGGCCATGTTCTTACATATTTACTTAGAATTTCTTTTAGCTTTTCTTAATTCATATTAGTGTTTGGGTGTTACACACCCGACATACCACCATCCGCCTAGTCTCTTTCTTATGTATACCTAATAAAGCCCGCAATACTAATTGCTCACTTTTGCACGTCTATGCATTGCTCCTAGTGTCGCCTCCTTATTCGTCACTCCTCAACTTTTAGTTGTTGTCCTTTATTTATTTTTACACACTTCTATGGGATCTTGTCCCATTATTACTTAATCACGTAACTTTCATTCAATAATAGATTTCAATCGCCATATTATTTAGTTTTGACATTCCAAATTTAGCTTACAGAAATGATTATTCTTTCATAGAAGATACTAGTAAATTTCCAAAAAATACACCAATAATTACTTTAACACATTTTTACTTTTCATATTTAAGCCATTATTCCTTTATATTTAATACACGGATTTCCTTTAAAAATTCATAACTAAATATTTTAACATTGAAAATTCTCCAAGTCAAAATCCCTTTCTAAAAACAAGTTATGTCCATCATATTAATTTTTCACGATATTCCAAAATCATAGGGTAGGGAATCATAGCATAACTTCCCCAGTAAAATTATTTCAACATAAAAACATTCATTAAATTTAGATCTATCATTTAAAACGCATATTATATGAATTCTATCATAAATAATCAAAGTCGTAATCAACATAGATGAAAACATCCTAAAGTGAAATGATATTACACATGTGTTTTTTTGTTTTTACTAGATCTTTAATCTTCTTAGGTTTCCTTAGCTTTTCCTTCTTCTTCTCTTCTTTTAATGGCGGTCTACTTGTTTTGTTTTAATTTAAAGAGATGAACGAAAAATGAGGTAGAGGATATGTTTAGTGGCACTTATATAGTAAGGATTTTGGGTTTTCTTAGCCCATTTTATTATTTTGTCTCCCTCTCTATAAAATCTTTTTTTGGATATTAATTTTATTACCTCCTATATTGCCGCGTTTACTTATTTCTCATTCACGTTTTAAATTGGTTCCATTATATATGGCTAAATTTAATTAGATATAACTGCCCTTATTACACACGATCGAATATAATTATATCTCATTTAACTAGATACCCTAAATTTTCATTCCGTAATTTCCTTCATTTTTATTTAGTCCCCTATATATAACAAGTAAATAAATGTCATCTATATTTACCTTGTTTAATTCCTTTTTTCATATTTAATTCCTTAATTAATTCAGTTAACCTTCAATCTTATAATTAATTTCCTTCATTAATTATTTATTAGTTTATGCGTCTTTACAGTTACTATCGAAGATTCATCAAGACCTTCTCATGTATAACAGCGCTAAAGATGAGACCCACTTCGAAAAAATGGGAAGTATGTTTGGACTAGAAAAAGTGAAACATCATTCCATGATTGAAGCTTCAATTAACAATGCTCTAGTTTTTGTTATACCTGAAGGTAATAAAGATATGATTATTTATAGCAATGCTCAGGTTTGGGTTTAGGAGTAGTGCTGATGTAAAGGAGCAAAGTAATAGCTTATGCATTTAGACAGTCGCGACCTCATAAGATTTGATGTCCGACACATGACTTGGGGTTAGCAGCTTTTATCTTCACATTGAAGCTTTGGAAACATTACCATTTTAGAGAGAGGTTAAAATTGTTTACTGACCATATAACTTTGTGATACTTGTTTTCTCAAAAGGAGTTGAACATGATACATCAAAGGTGGTTAGAGTTTTTGATGGCTTATGACTTCGAGCTCGAGTATACCTTGGGGAAACAATATAAGGTTGTAGATGATTTAAGATGAAGATAGCATAGTTTTGTTTTTTCCATGATTGAAGAGTGGAATGGTTTTGAGACATTAGCTTCTTGCAATGTCGGTTGAGTGCTGATTTGATGTAAAGTTTTTGAGATATTGTCATGCTTGGAAGTTCGCCCACCTTTCATAGGAAGGATTGCGAGAAGTAAGGAGAAGATCCACTTTGTGGCGAGAGAATCAGGTGCCTAAAGGATTTTTTTGAGACCTAAGAGTTACTAGCTTTAAGAGTTACCAAAGGAGGTTGGCTTTGGAAAAGAAGGTTATACGTTCTGAATATATAAGAGACCTTCGGAATTTAGTTTTGGACTAATGTCATCATTCGAAGTTCACTATTCAGCAGGGAAGTACTAAGATCTACCAAGACATGAAGTGAAGCTTCGCCAAGGAATAAATGAAGAGAGATGTCAAAACTTATGTATGAAGATGCTTAACCTATCAACGGGTAAAGGTTGAGCATCAAAAGTTGAGTGGACTTTTGCAGCCTTCGAAAATTCCAATATGGAATTTGGTTTTTATGGATTTCATAAATGGGTTACCGAGTTCAAGAGCTAGGAACGAGACTATATGGGCCATAGTAAATAGATAGACTTAAATTGCTCATTTTATCCTAGTCAAGTCTACAAGGACAGCCGCAAAATTGGCCAAGACCTATGTGAAGACTATAGTGAAGCTACAGGGAATTCCAAGTACTATAGTTGGTGACCGAGACCTATTGTTTGCCAGTGAGTTTTGGAAAAACCCCACAAAATTAAGGTTTAGAGTTACATACGAATACAGTATACCATCCTTAGACAGATGGACTGACCGATCAACAGGATGCTTGAGGATTTATTGTGAGCTTGTATAGTAGGCTTCGGAGGATCTTAGGAAGATTGGTTACACTTAGTGGAATTTTCGTAAAATAGTAGTTACCATTCCTGTATTAGAATGGAACATTTCAAGACATTTTATAGAAGACCTTGTAAGTCATTGGTATTTGGTGCAAGATGGGAGATTGGTTCATATTGGGATCGGATTTCCTGAGAGAAGCTTTGGAAAAGACTAAGCTAAATTGGTAAAGGATAAAAGATAGTAAATAAAGGCAGAAGAGTTATGTCGATATGAGGTGGAAAGAATTAGAGCTGAGATCAAAGAGCTTGTGCTTGTTAAGGTTTCTCTAATGTGAGGCACGAAGAGGTTTAGAAAAGCAGGGAATTTAGCACCAAGACATGTTGGCCCCTTTCCAATACTTGAGAGAATTGGTAAATTATCCTATAAGGTTAAGTTACTGAGTGCTTTTGTTGGGTCTATAATGTGTTTCATGTATCACATTTAAGGAAGTGTGTCCGAGACCTTATGTTGTTGTAAGTCCGAGAGCTATGGAAGACTTGGTTGTAAAAAAAATGACTTTTGTAAGGAAACTAGTTCAGATAGTGGGCCAAGACGTGAAAGAGCTTGGGAATTAACAAGGTCGCGAAGCTTGTGCAAGTTTAGTGGACTGATGACCGAGATGATTGTATTTGGGAAACGGAAGATAAAGTCAGAAGGACTTATCCCAAGTTGGTTGTTTAGACTTAACACGTATGTTTATTCTATGCTTTGTTATGTATTAGTAGATGCACTAGTATATTTGTTTGCTACATATTTGTGGTGAACTTGTATGTTTAGGCTAGAGTGGGAACAAGAAAGCTAAAAATCACTACCATACCTTTTTTTAATTTCAATACAAAATTCCTATAAGTGGAAGCCTATAACACCACATATTTCAATAAATAATCATTTAAAGAATTAATTATGGGATTAAAGATTTAAACGATTTAATTATGAAATTATACGAGAAAATGTGTGAAACAAAATGGATGATGACAAGTAGATATTTGGAGGACATTTATTTGCTAGTTGTCATTTAGACTATAATGAGTAATAATGATAAGTATTTTGGTGTACATTTATTTATTATGATTGCAACTTAATTTAACCTAAGAGAATGAATTAAATAAGAAGAGAGCTAAGAAGACCAACAGCCCAACTCATTATGGAATAATGAAAAAAAAACTTCTATATGACAACTGGGCACAAACTATGCACAAACCTCTCAATGAACACTGGAAAGCAGTTAAATGTATTTTGAGATACCTGAAAGGAACTCTGAATCATGGTTTAACATTCAACAGCACAAAACAACTTAGGATACAGGCTTACTCAGATGCAGACTAGGCCTCCGACCCCGATGATCGAAGATCGACATCAGGGTATTGCATTTACCTGGGCGACAACCCAATTTCCTGGAGTTCAAATAAACAAGCCATTGTATCTCGCTCTAGCACAGAGTCTGAGTACAGATCCATAGCCAACACAGCAGTAGAGATCACATGGATAGAGTCATTACTTCAAGAAATCAAAATTGATCTCAAAAGCACACCGATTATCTGGTGTGACAACCTCAGCTCGGTTTCCCTCACTGCGAACCCTATTTTACATTCATGAACGAAGCACATCGAAATTGACCTTTACTTCGTTCGTGAGAAGGTTATAAGCAAGAGACTGGAAGTTCGTCACATCCCAGCCTTCCATCAAAGAGCGGACATTCTCACGAACCCGTTATCTACGACAAATTTCATTAGACTAAAGGAGGAGCTTAGAGTTAGAAGTGGCGGCGCAGAGGAAGGTGAAGAAGGAAACCCTAGATCTAATTGAAGGGGCGAATTATGAAGTAACGAATATCTCAGCAGCCATAGTATATCTATATCAAGTTTGTGGGGCTTGGGCCAAAATAGAAAGCCCAATATCAGAGCATTGTAAACTATATAAAAGCAGAACCATAGTCTACATTTCTGTATTGTATTGAAACAAGTAATAAAGAAATTATTCTTTTTCTTCCTCAATTAGTTTTCTTATAGGAAGTTCATAAAGGTTCACTCTGGAGGATTCAAGTTGGCAAAAAAAAGGTGTTAAGACAAGGGTATAATCCAATTGCACGCAAGCACCATTACATGAACTTATCCCTAAGCCAGCCCATGGCCCTTTGAAGTGTGGTGCACTGACTTGATTGGATCACTCCCCATGTCGAAAGGCAAAGCAAAATATGCCATTGTTGCTATGGATCATTTAAAAAGTAGGTTAAGGTAGAACCACTTGCAACCATCACATCCAAAAAAAATGTGAACTTCATTGTAAAAAAACACATCATATTTTGAATACAATATAAAATCGTTTCGGATTGCACAACCATGAAAGAAATTGAATAGTAAGGTATTTATTCAGGAAGTACACCTTTAAGTTAATAGTCAGGTTGACTCTCTTAGTCCCTTTGCTGGTTGGTGTTAAGTGTCAACCCTTTTTTTCTATTATTTTGATTCTATCCAACCTTATCACCTTGTAGTTCTTCAAGTTAATTGGCCTCTTCAACTCTAATGTGGGCACTGGCTCATTCATTGAAAGCACTCATGCTCTTGCATGAGTTTCTACTGCTTTTTTTATCCAGAATAACATACTTTCCAAATCCAAAAATATGCAGAGTAGGGCCTCTTCAGTAGTTACCCCTATTCTTGCACCTGCTTACTTGAGTCAATTGATGAAACTGCATAGAGTTTCATTCTTTTTTTGTTGATTTAGGAAAGTATATTAGGATCCAGTGATGGTTCTCTTCCTTCGTGAATAGTCAAATATAGTCTAAAGCAAGGTTCGAAGTTCCGGTTTCCATTTCCGTTCCGGTCATATGAAAAATTCAAAATTTCGGTCCCGTTTCGGGATTTCCGAAAATTCCGTTTTAAATCCGGTTTGTGAATTCCGGTACATTTTTGTTATAAATACGCAAATAAATATGCAATACTGATAATCAATTACACTAAATTATTCAAGTCACATAGAAGTTACAAAACATACAACATAAAAATTTAATACCAAAAGCTATTTCTCTGAGCATCATATAAATTTTTTCCATCGATCTCTTCATCTTGTGTTGGATTATAATATGCTGGAAAAGCATACTGCTGTATCTGATCTGAACTTAAAAATGTCATCATCATATTATCAAAGGGTGAGGGTTCATCTTGGTTACTTGATGGCTCAGTAGCATACGGTTGATTTAACCCACAATACGAATAACCTCCGGTATAGTCAGATGTAGAATACCTAAAACTCGGGACATTGTTAGAAGTATATCTGTTATCATAATCCCCTTTATCTTCATGTACAACGTTCAAATTTCTATCTCTTCGTCGACTATAGTCATCTGCTTCATAATTTTGGATATGTCTTTGAGACTCATCAAAAGTGGAACCAACGCCTTAACCACTCGAACCAATACCGTCACCACCAGCATTACCTGAATCATCATTTGATGAACTATCATTTTCAGTATTTTCTACAGATACATTATCATTGTCCGATCAAGGATTATCGCTTGCATTATCAAGTAGTGGAGATTCTCAGCTTCTCTAGTCCATTCTGCAAGTGGATCCTCCTCATGAAAGATGTAATCTAAATCAATAAGTTGGTCGGTTGTTTGTTGGCGTTTAGCATGTCGTACTCTTAATCGCATATTATAATGTACAAATACCAATTTTTCTAAGTTCTCCATTTTTATTTTGTTTCTTAACTTCGTGTGAATCATTGCAAATGTTGTCCAATTTCTTTCACAATTTGAAGAAGATACTGTTTGGCTAAGAATACGCATAGCTATGCGTGTTAAATTTGGAGCAGCTTCCCTACCAATTATTGACCACCACATAGCTGGAAGACACGACTTAACTGCACGTTTCGCTTTTGCAGAACCAAATACATCAAGTTTCATTCTATATTTTTCAACCTATGAATCATTCATAATAAACCAAGTTATTCTTTGCGCTAAACATTAAGTTTAATAATTTGTTTATTACCTCTTTTGAAATTTCAATTTGCATAGCAATATCAGGCACCATTTTTTCAAGAACATTTTTCCATCCATTTAGAACATCATCATCGTTTGTTGCATTATCTCTGTATTGTATATGAGGATTGAGAAAATAACCTAAAACAATTTGATATTTCAAAGAAATATTTACATGATATGTACTTTTATAATTGTGCAATAATTAAAAAAATTACCTGCTGCATTAATAGGTCGATGCAATTGTCTTTCCCATCTTTTATCGATTATATTCCACCACTTTTGACACTGTCTTACACAACCATTTTTCTTAATTGATTCCTTCGCTCGATCCATTGCTTCATATAGATATCCCATCTCTGCTTTATCATCATTGTCCACCATTCTTAAAACTTTTACAAGTGGACCAAATACGAGAATTATAGCAGCAACGTTGGCCCAAAATTTATCACTGTGAATCAAATTATATATAAGAATTGCAGTTTTTTATCTTTAGGACCGAGTTTAGGAATCTTTGCGCTCCACTCCCTCAAAGAAATCATTCTTCTTAGATTCTCTTTATGTGTGTATATGGATTCCAATGCAATAAAGTGAGTAGCAAACCTGGTTACTGCTGGTCGAATCAGCTCTTTATTATTGGTTTCTTTTCTCATTATGGTAAGCAACCAACCATGATTGTATATGAATCCTGTTATTGATTGACAATTTAAAATTATCGATTTTACCTCGGTTTCTTTTGAAATATCTTCAAGAATCAAATCGATACAATGTGCTGCGCATGGTGTCCAATATAGTTTTCTTCTTTTTTCCATCAGTAGTTGGCCAGCAGCTTTGTAATTTGCTCCATTGTCAGTTACTATTTGCACAATTCTATATTCTCCAATAAAATTAACAACATTATCCATTAGACCACAAATATACTCGGCACTTTGAAATTTATCAGTAGCATCTACAGATTTAAGAAAGACAGTTCCTTGGGTAGAATACACAAGAAAATTTATGATTTTTCTTCTATTTTGTGTGCTTCAACCGTCGCACATCAACGTACAACCATACTCATCCCAAAAGTTGGAGTAAGTGTCGATGTGTTGTTTGATTTCAGTGCACTCTAAATCTAAATATGTTTTTGATAATTCATGTGCTGTGGGTCCTTTAATTCCAGGACCAGCTTCTTAAATGGCCTCTACCATAGTTTCATAGTAAAGACTATTAGCAGCATTGTGCAGGATATGATTAAAGTAAAAAAAATTGATATTTCACGACCTATGTGTTTTTTAGCATCTTTAATGCCTTTTATTGCAGTTCTAATAGAAGGTTGAGTTCTACCTCCTCGTTTTTGTACATAGAGATCAATCCTTCCAGTTGCCCGTGTTGCTAAATCGTCATCTATTCTTATTGATTTAGAACGGTCATTGCGCTTTAGTCCGCTAGATCGTATGCCAGTTCCACTAGATCCTACACCCGAGTTCATATAACTTTCTTTACTTTCTTGCAAGGCGCATCTTAGCTCTCTGTCATCTTCACCTCCATCACTGTCGGTATCTTCATTTTGTTGTTCGGGCATGCTCATTAGCTCTTCTTGCACACGTTGTTTTTCAAGCTTTCCTTGATTTCGCTCACTTCTCTTTTTATTCAGATGTTCTCGTATAAGTTTCCTGACTTCTCTGGGAACAGTCGGACATACTGCCATGTCGCCTGTTTGTCCTGCTAAATGTTCTTTCATACGTGTTATACCACCACCAGAAATTATTTTATGACAATAATTACATTTCTTTTTTCTTTTTTCACCAATAACCGCCGTACAATAATTCCAAACGATATCACGATTTGCCATAATCAGCCACCTAAATAAGAAACAAAATAATTTAATGTTTAATTATTTAACGCTAATACTTTAATGCAAACTAAACAATATATTATTTGCATTATAGAACATTCATTCATAGTTGTTCAATTATCATATGCAGAATAAATGTTTACCTTCACAATTCAATTTGACATAAATAATAAATATAAAACATGTTGAATGTTTTTTCAAATAAGATCCCCTACGAAGGGGGGGTCCAGGGGGGTGGCAACCCCCCGAGGTGGAGGTGCGGGGGCAACGCCCCCGCTATTGGGTTCGACCTTGGAGTGAATAGTCTTACATTAGCCTTCATTTAACAACATAACATAGTACCAGTTTGTTACTGCAAATTTTACATTAACTTCAAATTGTTACTGCAAATTTGATATAAATTTACTATCTCCCCTATTTACTGCAAATTTTTTCATTCACTTCAATATATAACCAAGGTATTAAACATAGTAACATGCACAACCGGCCCATTTATATCTCCCCTATTCATTTCTGCCCTACCCTCAGATGAAAGAGGATCGAGCTCGAGCAAAATAAAATCAACGCAGTAACAATTTGGGTTAAAAAAAAAACCTGGTTGCCGCTTGTTGTTGAAGGAAGTCGCGCTCGAGCAGGTGCCGCCGTTCGTTTCTGCGTGCTGCCGCGAACAGGTGTCGCCGTTATTTGTTGAAGGAAGATCGAGCAGCAGTGTCGCCGTTCGTTTCTAACTTTCTGCCGCGAGTCAAAATCACCACAAATCGTTTCTAACTGAGAGGTATGTTTTGCGTATTGATTGAATCGTCTTTGGAGTCTGCATTTATAGAGTATAAAGTGATTCACGTGAATTTGTAAATGGCAGACAACATTATGATTGAGTAGAATAAAAGTTTTAATTTTGTCTGCGCTTCACATGCGTTCGAATCTCTGTATTTTATTTTTTAAAGACGAGAACCGGTTTTGCGGTTTTAAATCATTGTTTCGGTCCGGCCCACGCCGGAACCGGGCCGAGATGGCCGGAACTCCGGCGTGCCGGCCGGACTTTGATACCTTGGTCTAAAGACGGTTGGGACCATGAGTTGATCTCCATGCATTTAAATCTCCTAAGCCACCTAGTTGTTGCTCCAATTAATTATAGATGGCAGAGCTTACATATGGCTAACATTAAATTTTAAGGATATCCATGTAGTATTTAAAGTTGTTGAGATGGTCATTTGAGTAAAGAGATCATATTTATCTACTATAGGGGCTCTATTAAAGTAGCTGAGGAAGTCCGACTCAATGATTTCCTCATTGAATGCTGATTTGACCAGCTCTTTTCTAGTTCTGCTTCATGCTCATTGACTGGTTTTTGCAAGCTGCTTAACCTTAGCTTTTAGGAATATATTTCATCATCATTGCGGATAGCATTGGTTGAGCTTCCCATTGACGCAGATTTAGTCTCATTCTCCAATCATGCATTAGCTTGTTAATTGCGTTTTTCAAGAAGTCCATAGCTGATATATGGTTTTCTAGATTTTATGAACCGGTTGAGCTTGGCCTTTCCCAATAATTTTCCTCTTGCACTCCCATAGATTATCACACCATTCTCATTACTGACATTTCCATTAAGTTTATCGGCCAACCCTTCAGCTTGCTTAGCTGGTGATTCTTGGCAACGGCTTGTGAGCCTATTTTAAGAGTAGTGTTGACTTTTAGATTGGACTTAGGCCATAAGTTATCTTGCCCGGCCATTCTTTGGTTTAGTTGGTAGTGAATTGGCTTTGAGCTTCGAATGATTGGGTTTTGTATGGAAGGTTCATGATTGGTTTACGGTTTGTTTAGATAAACCTAAATAAGCTACTTTTTGTTTTTTTTTAAAGCCAAAATGAATTATTTATTTTCTTTCAAAATGTCAAAAAGTAGACTAATTAAGTCAAACCAAATGGTCCGTTAGAGTGTATATAAATTTTGGATTTTTTTTTTTGCGACTTGGTATGCCACCTAGTAAGAGAAATATGGAATGGTATTGATGGTTTTGAGGAGTTTGTGGACTCATTTAGAGAATGTTATAGTTAATTTTGTGGGTGGGATTTGTGAAAGGAAATTTCATTCGGGATGCCCTTCTTCTCGCACTAAAATTTTCATGAGATTTTTCATCTCACAAAGCCATCTTGAAGTAATTGTATTGGGGTATGTTTATAAAATTAAGAAGTAACAAATCAACTATTAGTCAAAATGACTAAAGGAATCTAATCTAATTTTTAGAGAATTAACACACAAAATAAGTAATTGCAAAAATTTACGGTTTAGATTTTGAGGAATCCTACGTCCATGGGTGAAATCTATCTTTGTCCTTTTATTTCCAAAGTACAAGCACAAAATTCTGTAGCAAACTCTGACATTTTTTTCATGATTTTATGATGACATGTATTCTTTGACCAAATCTTCTTTTATTTGATCCCACTTCTACTACAGTCTTTGAACTATTTATAAGGGAATGAAACCAAATGGATTGATGATATTATTCTCGTACTCAGCCATCGCCATCGGAATTTGCCCTGTGTCCTCATCGGGTAATTCTTGAACTATATGCCATGGACTTGTGCTGTTGAGGGTAGGCAGGGTTATTACTTAGCTTTAGGCGGGACTTTTTTTAAAGTATTTGAATTGGCGTGATGTTAGATGACTATCACTTATCTCAAGATCCGTTCTATTATCCCAAGATCCGTTCTATGTGTTGGTGGGCTTTTTTCAACTTTATTTTAGAAAGATAGCCCTGACCTATTTTGGCATTTGATCTTATGGCCTATTTCTTGAACTGCGTCCGTGCCTTGCCCCTGGCTGGGCTATGTGGTGCAGTTCATTCTTGTCATGCATTGGTGATTAAATCGCAGTCATATGTTCATGTATTGCCTTGGGATGTGTTATAGTTGTGCAGTAGCTTCTATATATTTTCCAAGTGCTCTTTAAGGTATGGTAGTGCAGTACAAGATTTGAGATATCATGTGTGTTGTATCAAGAACTTGTGTAGTTCCTAGTTGACGTAGCTTATGGTTGTAGCATACTCATATTATACTAAACTTACATAACAAAGAAGTCACAAGCTCTGTAGTCTTTACAACCCTTATTATGTTGTTCCCTGCACTGTGCTTTGGTCCTTCTTTGTCCACTTATGAAATAATTTATTGAGAAAATAGTTATAACATCATTCAAGCATATACATGTAATACAAACATACACACAACACAAAATCAAGTTATTCAGTCATTCGAATAATTCATCAAACACCTAAATTACATAAAGAAACATATATGGTCCTAACACGTATTTTAATCCACATCAAATTATCGAAACATCAATTTAAAGGTATTTAAAAATACGGCGAAGTATAAACATATATAATTTAAATGAATGTGAAGGAAATACGAAAAGAAAAATAAAATTAAAATCTTGACATTTGTCATTATTATACACTTATCATTTAACACTTGTAAAATGAGGCCTTAAGATAATAACACGTCTTTTTAAGTATTTAGTATTTATTTTTAAAGGTTAATATAAGCTTATACTAAATTAATTAATTTATAAGTACTTATCTATATATAAATTACTTTTTAAAGAAACAAAACTAATTATATTTATAAATAAAAGTTTATACAAATATTCTAAAATCCAAAACAATTTAAATATCTGAATTTCAATTTTAAATTCAAATTCAAATCAAATTAAATCCTAAGATTCAATTTAAAAATTAAGTTATATATATATACATATACAACTACTTATTCAATTTAAAATAACAATTCCATAGTCTTTAAAATCCATTCATATTTATAAAAATAATACATTATACTTATTATTTGAAAATAACATATTTGATAATTTAAATAATTTATATAAGAGATTATATTATCAAGTAATATTTTAAAAAGAAATAAAACAAACTTTTTTGTTAATCTTATTTATATTTAAGCTTAAGTTAAAATATATCTTAAACAATTTAAACATTTACCTAAAGTATTTTAACTATAGGGTTATTTATTTAAATAACTTTGAAAAGCTCATATTAAATTAAATCTAAATTTCCAATTTACCAAAGCTTTTCTATTTACAATATATACAAATAAATATATATATTCAAAATAGAAAATATCTTATTAGCTTTTAAAAGATAAAATTCACCAATTAAATACTTATTTAATTAGATTATTAAATTACCTTTGTTTAAATTTCGGAGACGAAATTATTTTAAGGGGGGAGGAATGTGATATCCCGAAAATTTGAACAATATCAATTTAATAATCTGTTAAATAATTAAATTGATATTGATAATCTTTGACAATAAAGATGATTTGAAGTCAAAACTCTGTATAGAATACTATTACAATGGTCCAGATCACTTAACCTTTATCTTGCACATCCAAACTTCTAAGTTCTGCTTGTTATAAGTTGGATAATACTTGTAGGGAAAATTTATTCGACTAGGTAGATTCCTTGCAATATCCAGATGGAATTGCTTCAAGTATGAAGCAATATTTTTATATGAATGGTCCGTTGTCATGTATGAAAAGTCACAACCGTTATATTTATCTACACTTTCACTGATAGTATTTAAGGAGCTTTTACAACAAAGGGTTTGGATCCCGAAACAAAGCATAATCTATTCCACAAAAATATATACTTGACTACTTTTCACTAAAACCATTTACAAAGATTGAAAAAGATATGCTAAAAATACTTTGTAAACTGGAGAAATTATTTCCTTTTAGGGTTTTTAATTGCATAAAACATATATTGGTACATCAACCAACTGAAGCATCAATGCGGGGAATAGTTCAGTATGGATGGATGTATACTTCCAGGGTTATATGTTATAACATTAAAAGTTATATTCATATATGCAATTTATACACACGCGCACACATATACATACATACATATAGCACACGTTAAAGGTCTTATTTTTCAAGCATACATTCTCAAAGAAGCAGCCACATTTTCAGCAGTTCTTTCATAGGCTATTGCAATGGCATTGACATTATTTTATGATTTAACTGATAACCTTCTATCTATTTTCAAGACCCAAGGCATCCAATTGGTTAATCGAAGGAACTTTTGGGTTTTGTTATAACTAAATATTTCAGTCTAGCTAAGATAATTATGATGCTCTATTGTGATGAAATAACAGATCTTCCTGGGTAGTACAAATAGTTAATTATTCTTTCATTTTGACTATGTAAATCTTGTTGTATGTTTAACTTTTATTTCCTTAACAACATTAACTATCAAACAATAAGCTTGAAGATGAGAACCCTGGCAGTAAACTCAGTAAACAATTTGAGGAATGGTTTAATATGTAAGTATGATATGTTAAATATTTTTATGACATGTTAATATTTAGAAGATATTCAATTAGCATGTGTTATACTAAATGAATAGGTTGATGAGGAAAAAATCACAAAAATTTCCCACATGAAACTTTTATTTCGTTCGTTTATCAGGTATAGATCAATACATCCATCACGTTAGTGTACAAATTAAAATTTTATGTAGAAGAATATGGAGAATAAACAAATGTTAACAGCAGTGTTTGAATTAAAATGAACAGCAATAATGATGACATAAAAGATTAGTATGGAGTGTTGCAGGAAATAATGGAGTTAACTTGCTCGGTTGTACCAAAGTTAGGAACACTTTAATTTGAAAGTCATTCGTTTGACAATAGGATGAATATTGGAGTAAGACAGATATATATAAATATCACCCACTTATCGAAGTAAATCGTAGAAAGAAATATCAAGAGTAAGATCCATTTGTCTTGGTGACACAAGCAACACAATATTACACACCATATCCTGCTTTTAACAACAATAGATTAAATTGGGTGAGTTATTGTTCAAACAAAACCAAGATGGTTATTCCATTGAAACCTATCAGCCCAAGTCTATCAAGCTTATATAAAAACAATCAAAAACCCAAAAATCTATTGTAAATCATGGAACTAACTGAACACGTTAGTATATATGATGATGACTAAGTCATAGCAAATAGAGATGAGGGTGAGTTTGGAGATGAGAATATAAATAATGAGAGTGATGGTGATAATGATGACCGGTAGCATGTATATTTATTTATGGACAATTTTTTGATCAAGGCCCTCCAGGAAAACTAATAACACAAATAAGCATCTTCAAAAACTAATTGTCAAAATAGGCCTCGTTTAGTTTTGTAGTTGCGCAAATATGAAATGCGCAAGGTATATTTTTTTTATACGTAGAGCTTGCGCATTCCATATTTGCGCAAGCTATATTTTTAAGCTTGCGCAATTATTGAATGCGCAAAGTCATTTTCGGGCATAAAAAAGACAGAGAGCTGAATCTGGATTCATTTATCAAACCTATTCCCTTTCTTTCCAAAGCCCTCTTATTTCCAACTTCAAACCCATTTCAAGTCCAAATATCTTAATTCAAAATCATTTTTCCTCATCTATTTCTTCAAACAAACACTCTATTGCGCATAAAATGGAAGCTAGCTCTTCATCTACGTTGATTAGAGGTAATTATAATTCATGTTTTTGAAAATTAAGATGTAATTTTGCTATTGTTGATGTTGTTGAAAATGAAGAGTTTTTTGTGGTGGTGGTGTTAATTATTAGACAATGGTGTTGCTGTTGAATTAGTTGTTAGTGTTTGATGAACTGGAAAACCCTATTTAAATAGTAGTAAATTAAAAACCCTAATTTACACCTTAATTGTTTATTGTTTATTATGACGGTAGACATTAATGATTGGAAGATAGACGGCGAAACATTGATGAAACATTTTGATGAGGTTGAAGGGAAAATCGGAGTTGCAAGTTTAAGTCATATTGACTTTGATGTCGATCATGTTTTGGAAACACAGTTCGAACCAGTATCGTGTAAATTCCATTCAGGATCATCAACCTTACACGCTCGTTTATGTGAAATTGTTTCTGCGGAAATGTCCGATCATCAACATACAGTTGGCGGAAATTTGCTGACGCCTGTACATCATGTTGGTCCATCCGTGCCAAGAGGACAACGACCATATACAAATTGTTATTGCGGAGATATGTGTGTAGTGGTTGTTTGTAGAAAATAAAAGAATGCTGGACGAAGATTTTTCGAATGTAGTTCGTACAACGAACATAGATTGAATCCTCGTGAATATGATTATTGCAATTATTTTAAATGGATTGATCAACCCCTGTGCGAAAGGGGACTTGAGTATGCCCACGAATTGCAAGCCGAAATAAGTCGTTTGAAAAGTGTGAATGAAGAACTAACGACGAACAGTGGAAGGCCTAGAATGTGGTAGATGTTTGGGACTTGGTTAAGTTATCATATTTCGATTTTATGTTGGACTGTTGGATTTGAATTTTGTTGTTGCGAAAATGTTTGTATTTGTTGTAACCCGTATTGTGAGCATGGTGGATAGTTTATTATGTTTTTGAAATTCATTTGATAGTGTTGACTTTAATGACGAAATATATTGGTTACATTATTATATTGATTTGCTTGTTTCGGTTTTTTTAAAGATTGAGTTGACTGCTTTTGGTTGAAGATTGCATGCGGAAGCAAAATCTACTTAGAAAAAATATGTAATAATTCATCAAATTGATGTTTATAGTTATGTCGGTGACCAAAAAATATGAATGAGGTATTGGAACTTATTTTGCAGATAATGTCAAAGGTTCCGACTATATTTTACTTTGATGGTGAATTGTTGGTTGATGATGAAGGTAAACCTAGATATGTGGGCGGGAGGCGAAAAGGATCGACAATAAAAAATCATTGTAGTTTCGAAGAGCTTAAACAAAGGGCATTTGAAGTGTCAAAAGCAAATCCTGTGATATATGGATTTAAAATTAGCGGTGAAATGGGTTCGGGATGATGGTGCATCCGCTATTGATTTGGAAGACGACGACGATTTGAACTCCACCTTTTCAGTTGGAATGAGAGTGATAGAAATCTACGTTGTGAGAGTGGAACATGAAAATGTGGTTGAAACACAAGTGGCAGTAATCTCTGGGGATGAGTATATGCACACCACACAGTTACAAGAAACACAATGTTGGGTGTATCCGTCGTATCTTTCAAGCCATCAAGGTGGAGAGTTTACAAACTTACTTCATAGGTACAGCGGAATGGTTGGAGTCTCTTCTAGTCAGAAACAACATATGATGCAGAACGCTATAAATCCAAATCAATCGCAGGCGTTTGAAAAGTGAGTACTATTATACGTTTGCTTGTATTTTGACTTACGTTAATGCAAAATATATGACCTTTGTTTTTTGTATTCCTAGTGTCGAAGATGCATTTACTGGTTGTGATGACGATGATGCCGATGATCATGTTCTTACTTCACATGGGAGTTGTGGACAATTGGATAGCATGGAAGTAGCTTGTGCGGATGATGAGGATAGAACTTGGATCCATCAAATGGAAGTTAACAATGATGCAATCATAGGAGGCTGATGATGTAAATGCGGAAGAAGAACAAATCACATATGAAGAGGCTCTAGCCGATGATTTATGCACGGCATCAATGATGGTGAATTCGATAATGCAAAATTGTCATCAAGACATGGAAGTTTTTGGAAGAGAATGTGCGGAGAACGATCCACGAGTTGGGTTAATTTTTGAAAGTAAGCAGAAGTTTGTTGAACAGTTATGTGAATGGTCGATTAAATGTTCAGTTTCGTTTCAAGTTCTGAAATCGCGTGAAAATCAATACACGGTCTGTTGTGCTGTGGAAGAAACATGCCCTTGGCGAGTTCATGCAAGCCTTTCGGTAAGAAAAAATTCAAACTGGTGGAAGATAACTACATACGGCGACGATCACACTTGTTTAAATGCAACCATAAACTCAAACCATTGACAGGCAACTGCTAAGTTTATATGTAGCAAAATACTTCCGTTGATTAAAGCTGAAACAAACATGACTGCAAGAACTGTTCAAGAGACAATGTCCAACATGTTTCATATTAAAGTGAGTTATTTTCGAGCCTGACACGGACTGTAGAAAGCTGTTGCAATGATTTATGGCGATTAGGAATCGTCGTACGCGGAATTGCCGAAATATCTTAGAGCCCTACAACATACCAACCCCGGAACCGTATATGATGTTATTCATAGTCGTGGTGTTTTTGATGGTGCTTTTTGAGCTTTTGGACCTTCTATTCAAGGCTTCGACCACTGTCGACCCATATTGTCTATTGATGGCACTCATTTATACGGGAAGTATTTGGGTACGTTACTAGTAGCAACTGGGGTGGATGCAAATCAAGGGCTATTTCCTTTAGCTTTTGCTATTGTACAAACAGAGTTGTGGCAAACGTGGAGTTGGTTTGTTCGTTGCATATGGAATTATATTCCATCCGTACGTACTAGATGTATCACCTTTATCTCGGATCGTATGAAAGGAATTCCACGTGCGCTTAGAGAAGGTTGGCCAGTTGAACATCATCATCGCTTTTGTATCCGTCATATTAAAGCAAATTTTAAGAAAGCGGGGTTTGGTACGGATGAGCTACAAAATTTATTACATGCATGTGCCACGGCATCGGAGGTCGTAAAATATAATGATCTTCGAAAACAGTTGAAGGATGTAAATCGAGATGTCGATGCGTGGATTGAAAGAAGTTTGAAAGACCAGGAATCAAGTTGGACTCTTTGTCATGACGGCGGAGTAATATTCAATATGATGACGACCAACGTTTCCGAAAGCTTTAACGGTGTGCTCAAAGGAACTAGGAATTTAACTGTTAGATCATTGGTTGCACGTACGTTTCATCGACTGAACCATTACTTCGTCGAACGACGTACTCAAGGGAAAGAGTGGACGTCACAGTTCGCACCTAGGTGGGAAGCATTAGTGCGGAGAAGAATGGAAGAGTCGAGGCTCGTGTCTATAGAGAGATATAGCTTCGTTGAATGGCAGGTGAAAGATCTGCATATGTTTGATTATACGGTGAATATCGAAGATAATATTGCCAAATGTTCATGCAACATGCCAACATTAGATCATTTTCCGTGCTCCCATGTATTAGCGGCTTGTTAACGTGGTTCGGGTGGTGCTAATAGAGCGTATTTTGACTTAATCTCCACATGGTACACGAAGGCTATGTATTCCGCAGCTTATGCTCCTTTATTCCACCCTGTACCAGATAGTCGACATTGGAACGTCTACGATGGTCCAATTATACAACCGCCGCCTGTGCGCAGAAATTCAGGTCGTCCTCGGTCTGCTAGAATAAAAGGTTTTATGGATCCGCCATCTTCATCCGGCCATAATAGATGTAGCAACTATGGTTCTATTGGCCACAAGAAAAATACTTGTCTGCGTTGAATTGTAATAGAACTAGAACGTCTATGTTACTGTACGCCTTGTTGTAACTTTTTCGGATGCTGTGGACTTTGTTATGTAATGGTGTTGTCATTCGAATGGTGTTTGCATGTTATATAGAATGTTGTTCAGACTTTTTTGTGTGAAATTGTATGATTTATGGTGTTGAAACAGCTCTCTGTCTCGGACAGGGACAAATATACGCTTGCGCATATATGGAATGCGCAAGTAGCTTGCGCATATGCGGAATGCGCAAGCTTATAGCCTGCGCATTCCATAAATGCGCATGCTATATGAAAGCGTAGAACTGGGTTATTTGCAGCGTTCCGCCTATGCTATAAAAGAGCAATTGTAGCATTTGCGGACTGCTGTAAATAACCCAAAAATAGCAAGCGCATTTGTGGAATGCGCAAGCTATATTGTCAATATAGCTTGCGCACTCCACATATGCGCAAGCTATATTTTGGGTCAGTTCCAAACAGAGAGCTGCTCTGCCACACAAAACAAAACAAATAACACGCCATTTCATTAACAATACCATCACACACAAAAAAAACGATCCAACTGACAATTTAAAATCATCCAAAAAAGGTTGAACATGTCGTCAATAACATAGAAACATACAAGTCAACAACCCCTAACCCAACCCAACCAAAGAAACAACAACAATAAGATGAACATCGTCAATCACGAATCATTCTTAGCTCAAGTGGGGTGTCTCTTTTCTTTTTCTTCCATTTGAAAACGATGGGAGCCGATCCTTGGCCTTCTTCGAATGTTGGAGCAGGTGTAGACAGCGGAATTTCTTGTTGTTGACTTGGCCCAAAAAAGAGTTCTTCTTGTCGAATTTCCCACTACGGCGGATCTTGCGTATGCTCGTATGTCGACTGTCCAACATATCTGAATTGTTGTTCTCCTTCATGCCAAACCGGCCATTCAGCGTGAGTTTCTCCACCGGTGTATTGATGCTCTACCTCGGGCCAAGCGGGCCATCCAGCTTTAGTTTCGCCACCGGGATGTTGTGAAGCCTTTCTCTCTGCATGTGCCTCCTCCCATTGGCCTTGTCCACCCGCTACTGTGGTATGTGTCACCTCTGTACAACGTGGTGGCTCTTCTACAATGCGCAGCGGCTTGGCCGGCCTTCTTAGCTTGTTCCGACCCAAAATCGTGTCAAGTATTCATCGCAGGCCAATGCACTTGCTTTTGACCTTGTCCGGCTCCATATGACTTTCTTCTATTTCGTCCATCACATCCAAAGCGCTGTATATTCCGCTTACCTAAACCATAAATCATAATAATGCATCAATATGACATAAAAATTGAACTATACAAAATTTGAAAATACAGCACTTACCACATCACGTTCTAGAGGAGCACGGGGAGTGTACGCAACCAACTTCCTTGCCGACTTTTTAAGGATATAACGACGAGTAATTCGCCAATACTAATACTCGTACTCGCTCAAAGGTGTCGGAGGCTCCCGTGCTCGTTCGGCAGGATCAATTCTTGATTCCCAAATAGCAATACTTTCCTCCAAAAATGCCATTCAACTAGTGGGTTCTGGATCAAGGGGGACGACAGGATCGGGAATGTGCTGATAATCAAAGGAAAACTGTCTCATAACCTGATCGGGTGCATACAACTCAATGTTTAAAAATAGAATCAGTCGGCTCTTAGCAATCCAACCAGCGAACGAATACTCAATTTTCGGATGTCCAAATTTATACACTAATGAATATGGTTCCCATGTAACCGCATCATCCGCCAACAAATCCAACTCATTACGGTAAAACTGTACATTTCTTGGCGTCTCACGCCAACTCCTAGCACAGTTCCACCTAGCCCCGAATGGAAGATACGGATCTAAGTCGGTAGGAATTCTAATAGACGGCCGTCCAATGGCAATATGCGACCACAACCATAGTTGCAACAACGTTGCAGAACCCCCTAAAACTTTTCGTCGTTGCAAGGCAACGTTCGATAACTCACTATACAAATAGCAGAGAACAGCACTACCCCAAGAATGATAACCACAGTCAGCCAAATCATTCAAAAAAGGTAAAAATTTCAAACTTAATCTCCCTTTCGAATGATCGGGAAATAATCGGCAACTCAAAAAATACAATATCACGGCACGAGTGCGGTGAAGTATATCTAAATCGGTCGCCCCTTCGGGTAGTGGTTCAGAAAATTCACTTTTAAATCAAGTCATTGATAAATCACTTTTAGACTTAACCGCCTCTCTAGACGGAAAAATACCAAGCAAGTCATGAGCCAATTCAATGTAATCGATATCTAAATTTTGCAAACATACCGGACGACCATCTCCTTTAAGACCGAAAAGAAAATGCGCATCCGCTAGAGTCACTGTCATCTCCCCGACTCTCATATGAAACGTATTTATTTCCGCCCTCCATCTATCGCATAAAGCGGTAAGAAGGTGATGATCGATCCGAATATAGTCGATTTGCATAGCTTTCCAAAATCTGGAGATTCGTAGCTTCGGCTGCAATCTTGGATCTTTATAATCGATCTCCTTGAGCTTGCTCGAATGATCGCATATCTTCACAGTTTCAACACCCTGCAATATATAAAAAAATTATAATTAGGACTTCATATTTGAATTCCCCGGTTTACCAATATCGAACATTTACCTCCATTAATATGTCGTTTTGGCTCCTATGGTGTTCTTGAAGATAGAGAACACTTCTATCTTCGGGCCGAGGAGACAATTCTACAAACAACAACAACCGTTTATCAATACAAAAACTATGTACAAAGTTAGGGTTTTTGCTATATGAATACTTCAAATCCTTTTGCATTTTCAACAAAGAAACCAACAATGTGAGTACATTCACATCGACATCATCAACACTACCTCTTCCGCTAACAACAACAATCATTTCTAAAGTAGTATTCAAATTAAAAACATGAATTATAATTACCTCTAATCAACGTAGATGAAGAGCTAGCTTCCATTTTATGCGCAATAGAGTGTTTGTTTGAAGAAATAGATGAGGAAAAATGATTTTGAATTAAGATATTTGGATTTGAAATGGGTTTGAAGTTGGAAATGGGAGGGTTTTGGGAAGAAAGGGGATAGGTTTGATAAATGAACCCAGATTCAGCTCTCTGTCTTTTTGATGCCCGAAAATGACCTTGCGCATTCCATATTTGCGCAAGCTTAAACATATAGCTTGCGCAAATATGGAATGCGCAAGCTCTACGTATAAAAAATATACTTGCGCATTCCATATTTGCGCAAGTACAAAACTAAACGAGACCTACTTTGACAATTAGTTTTTGAAGATACTTATTTGTGTTATTAGTTTTCCTGGAGGGCCTTGATAAAAAAATTATTCTTTATTTATTGGTTGTTCTCATGTATATTTAGTTGCATTACTGGTTTCTAATGTATATAGTTCTTTAACTACAAATTTTAAAATTTTCATTTAATGCTCAGTGTATTTCTAAATGTCCTTAAATTATCATAAATGAAGCTCAAATTTTTCTTCCAAAAATGTTACCTTATCTTATATGTGTGTAGGTGTATAAGTTATATTCTTATAATAGATATGACTTCTTGTGGACATGCTTGTAGTCATTGTGGTTGCAACGGTCAAGGTGGTAGTGGACATGAACATGGTTCAGATTTAAATCACCCACACAACCCACCCATTTGTGGTTCGAGAGGATACCCCTTGGGCATAGAAACGGGATTCCCATACTAGGTCTACAATTTACATTGTCTTGATTTATGTTTACTCCACGGCAGGTCAAGGGTAATAAAATTTATAGAACTTTAGTATACGTTATATCCGTATATTTCTCTACAAAATCAACATAATTTATGCACTAATAGATAAGAGTTATCTGATAGTTACTTGACATACCGTGTTTTTATGGACTTACTAAGGTCATATATCCTAGTGTTCTGACATAATTTCTCATTTGTTCCTTATCCTACCACTACTAGAAATACAGTATATAGCCACGAAGGCTTTCTAACGGCCGCCAACGGCATTTTCCAACGGCTACCAACGGCACGTTTTTTTTAACTTGCCGTTGGTAGCCGTTGATAACCGTTGAAAATAACGCCGTTTGCGGCCGTTGGTAACCGTTGGAAATTTGCGTATACCTGCAACCAGCCAGAGACCAAAACATTATTCTCATCTTCCCCAATTCAACCAAAACCCTTCTCCTCCCCTCCTCTTTTCCACCTCCAACCTTCCCCACGCAACCAACAGCTGCTCCAACGCCATCACTCAACGCCAACATCCTCTCTCCATTCCTAGAAGTCTCCAAAATCAGGTATTTCTAAAACCCTACAATTTTTATCTTTTCTAATTTTGTGTTAATTTGCTGTTATATTTGTATCCAATGACATATTGCTTGTTTATTACACCAAACTAAATGCTAATTACAATTATTGTCATCCAAATGTCCAAATTGTTTGTGTATGTATATATTATGCACATATGTAAAATATGTTTATAATTTAGTATAAATGCGCATGTGAATTAGCATTAGATTAGTTATGATTGATTTAAATTATTTTGTGTATGTTTTGTAAAATGTTAGAAAAACATGAATTAGTGAAATATTTTACGAACATGAATTATATATTTTGTGAAATATTAAAAATCATATAATTTACTATATATGTATTTATTAAAATAATAGAATATAATGCATAATATGCCTTATTTTATATATTTAATAAAACGGTAACATAAAAACCAAATTTAAATCCCTTAGTGAATTTTTGGCCCCGTCTGACAGGTATTGTATATGATCGTTGTATGAATATTCGTTTTTATTGCAAAACGGATATTCATATTCATCTGATACAATATCTGTTGGATTTGTCCCTGTATTGGACAAGTTACAAACACTATAAAGTAATTACGTTTCATAAATCATATCGTTATAAACGGTTCACAAAATTTCGACGGCATTTCCTTTTTGTTCCTTGTGTACATGCATTGTGTACGATACAAGGAACACGGGGGAAGTGCTGCCGAAATTTTGGGAAATCGTTTATAAAGATATGATTTAAGAAATGTAATTACTATTGTGTTTGTAATGGGAAGTAGGATAACCGACCATCACAAAAGGTACAAAAATGTAAACAAAATAGCAAGAAATATAACTTTGTATATAAACGAAAATGGATTATAAAAAACAGTAAAATCTAAAATGTGTTTATCGAATTTGATTAATAGTTTTTTTACTATTGATCATAGGTTTTACAGTAGGAAAAATGGTCAATTATTTTATTGATCGGAGCTGGATGTATCAAAGAAGAGAATTGGGAGGCTCGATAAGTACACATTTTCTAAACGGGGTTAATGTGTTTGTCGAATTTGCTTTAAGTAATATTGGAAACGACGTAGAAATTCGTTGTCCATGTAGTAGGTGCAAATTGTTGAAGCATTTAGTACCGAATATGGTTAGGATTCATTTGCGCCAATATGGTTTCGTAACCAATTATTTGGTGTGGGATCGTCATGGAGAAAGTATAACACGTAACGAAGAACAGTCAATAGAGGTCATTAGTGATGAAGTTAGTACGACGAATCTCATAGAACATATGGTTGAAGATGCAGCACGATCAATGTTCCCTACTGTTGAATTTAATAACGAAGATGTTAACGTCGAAGAGGAACCAAATGTTGGAGCGAAAAAAATATATGATTTATTGGATGCTGCTAAGAAACCTCTTTGGAATGGATGTACTAGCGGCACTCAATTATCGGCAACTGCAGAGTACATTGCGATGAAATCAAAGTACAACTTCACAGAAGCCGGATTTACGGCTGTTGTACAAGCTGCTAAACGCCATATGCCATCAGATAATTTAATGTGCGAAAATTATTATGAAGTGAAAAAACTAATGTCATCTTTTGGTTTACCGTATCAAAAAATTGATACATGTCTAAATGGTTGCATGTTGTTTTGGAAAGATGATGTCAGTCTTTGGAATTGTAAAATATGTAATCAAGAAAGATACAAGCCAAGGAAAAAAAAGGGAAAAGAAGTTCCATACAAGCGTATGCATTATTTACCTATCACTCCTAGACTTCAAAGGTTATATGCATCATCTGTAACAGCGCATCATATGAGATGGCACAGTGTGAGAACACCTGAAGAAGGTACGTTAACACACCCATCTGATGGAGAAGCATGGAAGTATTTTGATAAGAAATATCCCGATTTCGCAGCGGAGAGCCGTAACGTTAGACTAGGTTTGTGTACTGATGGATTTTCACCGTTTTCTCAGTTTGGTTCTAAATATTCATCTTGGCCTATAATAATCACACCTTACAATCTACCCCCGTGGATGTGTATGAAAACTCCATATATGTTTCTCACAATTGTCGTTCCTGGCCCCGATGATCCGACACAGGGTATCGATGTTTACTTACAACCGTTAATCGAAGAGTTGAAAACATTGTGGTACGAAGGAGTTGAAACATACGACATATCAAAAAAGAAAAATTTTCGGATGTTCGCTTCTCTGTTATGGACTATTAGCGATTTTCCTGCATATGCAATGCTTTCGGGTTGGAGTACAGCCGGTCGTTTTGCTTGTCCTTACTGTATGGAAGAAACACGAGCATTTTCTTTACGGCATGGGAAGAAAATTTCATGGTTTGATTGTCATCGACGTTTTCTCCATATTAATCATACTTTTAGAAGAGACAAAAAAAACTTCATAGCTAATAGACATGAGACTTTACAACCACCAACGATTTGGTCAAGTGAAGATATATATGAACTTGTCAAAGATTATCCAAAGATACATGAAACCGGGCAGCAAACTGAAATCCAAGGTAAATCGACGTTTCATAATTGGTGCAAACAGAGTATATTCTGGGAGTTGCCTTATTGGAAAAATCTCTTAATCCGTCATAACATTGACGTGATGCATAACGAGAAAAATGTATTCGATAATGTGTTTAATACACTTTTGAATGTTAAGGGAAAGACTAAGGACGATCTGAAATCAAGACGTGATATAGAAGAAATATGTAATCGTCCTGAGCTTCATATGAAGCCAAATGACACTAAAAAACCCAAAGCATGTTATGAATTAGATAACAACCAAGTTAAAGTACTGTTAAAATGGGTGGAAGGATTACGATTTCCTGATGGAATTTCATCTAATCTTCGTAGATGTGTCGACTATAAGAACGGAAGACTGAGTGGGATGAAAAGCCATGATTGTCATGTAATGATGCAAAATTTGTTACCCGTCGCTTTCAAAGAATTGTTGCCCGTAAAAGTTTGGAAGGTTATAACAGAACTTAGTTTATTTTATAAGGAGCTTTGTTCAACTACGTTAAAAGTTGACCGTCTTCGTAAACTTGAGGTAGAAATCCCTATACTGCTCTGCAAACTGGAGAAAATATTTCCTCCAGGTTTGTTCAACGTAATGGAGCATTTACCTGTTCATCTTCCATTTGAAGCACGTCTTCGAGGTCCTGTGCAATATGGATGGATGTATCCATTCGAGAGGTATGTTGTTAATACTGAGTATGTAATTTAAGTATAATTAAAAATCAATATTGATATGAAATAATTTTTATCAGGTACTTAAATCATTTAAAGAAAAAAGTGAGACAAAAAGCTCGAGTTGAAGGTTCGATTTGCAAATCATATATCGAAGAAGAAGCATCGTTCTTTTTCTCTCATTATTTCAATGATCATGTGAATTTATCATTTCAAAGTGTTGTGCGTAATGATGAGGCCGTCGAACAAGATTTTTCTTCTGAAGCAATGTTATCTATTTTTAAACAACATGGTCGACATGCTGGAAAATGTGTAGAAGTATGGTTAGATGATAGAGATTACCATGCAGCACACACGTATATTCTTCTTAATTGTCCAGAAGTTGCACCATTTATTAGGTAATTATCAGATTACAAGTTTTGATAAATTTAATTTAATACTGCATGTGTTAATTAATAATAAAGCAATATATTGTTTTTGTTTGCAGTGTTTATGAATCACAAAATCCAAACGGCGATTTAAGCAAAAATTTCGCTACTTGGTTTTCGAACTATGTTTGTGATCCTACAAATAATGTGGTCGATGAAGGATTAAAACATTTGGCGTTGGGACCGAAAAGGAAAGTTAAAACGTATCCAATATTTTTCGTTAATGGATATAAATTCAACACCAAAGAATACGGTGCTGAAAAATTAACAAACAATACCGGTGTATTTGTTAAAGGCAGTGATGATCCTAATAATCATATACATGATTTTTATGGCGTGTTAACCCAGATTTTGCAATTGACATATTTTATAAGACCCGCAGAGGAAGTTTTTTTGTTTAGATGCAACTGGTTCAGCAATGTTCTAGGTTCTGGTATTAACGTGCATCCAAATTATAATCTTATAGAAATAAAACATACCTCCCGTTATCAGCCATACGATCCGTTTGTACTAGCCAAACAAGCCCTACAAGTTTATTACGCCCCTTATCCGTCTCTAAAAAGAGATAAAGCGGATTGGTCTGCGGTTTTTAAAACCAAGACGAGATTTACATTCGATGGAAAAAATATTCCAGAAGAACAAGCCTATCAAGCAGATATCGAAGAAAATGTTGAAACCACAATTACAGACGATCAAACTGATTTTGGACAATTAAATGATGAGACAAATGTATTAGTCGAAGCATTTGAGAGTGTAGAGGAAAACGATATAGAACACGAGATCGAGTCTGAATCAGAAAACGACGAGGACTGAGTTAAATCCGGTAATTTTTACAATTATATATTCACGCACACGCATCACATATATATCATCTCATCATCATTACATGCACCACATATCATCATCATTTTATCTATGTCTATAATTAAAAATGAAACTTTTCAACAGGTATTATGTCAGGCTCCAGACGTCGTAGCTCTTCTCGCTCGGCCGGCGAGAGTAGTGGTGAGCCTCCAGCTCGACCACTTGTATATTTGCAGCCGAAGGTTGATGGAGCGTAAGTATCAAAATTAAAATGATAACAATATAAATTTGTTTATACATATATATACTTGTCTAAAGCTTTGTTTTATTTAACACAGGGGATTTGATTTGGAGCCCTCAGGAGTTGTGCTTGGCATTTCCAAGCAATCATATATGAGCAGGATGACAGCTTGCTGGCCTAAGTGGAGTAAGATCCCTGACCATGTCAGGGAGGCCATATGGCAGGATTTTCTGGTGAGTTTATATATACTACTTTACTATATGAATAAGTATAAATGAACACTTAGTAATGTTTTCTCTTTGTACAGGGGCAAGTGGACTTGGCGGAGGCCGATGTCGTCATGGTTCAGCGCCATTGGAATTCGAAGGTCGCCAAAAATTACAGGGAGGTAATGTCAGCTCTTAAAAAATCGGGAAAGAAACCGAACTGGATGGGCGATTCCGTATGGGATTCTTGGATGAGGTGGTGGGAGACCGACGAGTTCAAGGTAAATGTTCTACCTAATATATAGTTAATTATTTCGCAATTAGTATAAATATAATATTCAATTTATAAAATTGCAGATGGAGTCGGAGAGGAACTCTGCCAATAGAAGTAGGAATCCTGTAACGCATCGTGGCGGATCCAAGTCTTTTCAGCATCACCGTGAGGACTTGGTAAATTTATCTAAACCGTTATTACATTTTGTATATTAATTAGTTCGGTAATTAGCTATGAAAAAATAAAATATATAAATTATTTATTGCAGGAAAGATCGGTTGGACGTCGCGTGTCTATGATGGAGGTATTTACCCGCACCCACGCATCAAGACAAACAGACAATGCTGGCAATATTACATATCAGTGGGATGGTGATGATAAGGCGACGGCTGCATATGTATGCATATTTTAAAACTTATTTTATTAATATCGATATGTTTAAATCATATTCTACTAATTTTAACCTGTAATTGTTTTTTATTTTAGGCAAAGTTTCAGGAGGCACGGGCAGAGCTGCTTTCAGAATCGGATCGCGATGAGTTGACGGTAGAGGAGGAAGATAATATTTTCGACGTTATTATGGATCCGACGCAGCGGAATAGGCGCTATGGCTATGGAAACCAAGCGGTAATCTTATAAACATTGCAATATTATATTTAATAAATTAACATATAGATACACTATACATATGATGATTTCTAGTTGAGTTAACCTATATATTTAATAAGTTAACCTATATATTGTAATAAAAATATGCATTTATTTGTGGTATATGCATTGCTTAAGATCACGTCATTTACGTTTTTATATTTTAAAATATACATTGCTTACGAAAATGATTATAATACAAATGTGAACATCTCATATTCTATTTGCAGGTTCGGGCAGCTCAAAAGGCGTGTGACAAAGCTGAAATAAAAGAGCTTAGAACCATGGTTGAGCAGTTGCAAGAGCAGGACCGTCTTCGCGCTATACAAATGGAGCAGCTGAATCAACGTTTAGTGGAGTACGCGCAGAGGCATGGTTCCTTCCCTTCGTCGTCTGGTGCTTCCGGAGGTGATGATGATGCTTGAGAGGTATGATGATTATTGTTTTGTGGTTGGTTATTGTATATATTGACTTTGAGGTGGTGAGGATTGTGTTTGATGGTTATTGTGTATGTATTGACTTTGAGGTGGTGAGGTTTAAGTGTTTGCATTGTACATATTGACTTAAATATGGAGTTGGAGTTGGTGAGGGTTTGGTTGTAATGTTTGAATATGGAGTTGGACTTGAATATGTAATGTTTGATGTTGATTTTTGGTTGTTTATATTGTTTGTGGTATAATGTGTTGAATATGTGATATATATGTGAAATGGAGTGGAAATGGAATGGAAATTGATATATATTGATTGTGTGTGGTTGGAAGGTGAATCGCGTGCTGCTGGAAAAAAAAATTCACCCAGATTAGCAACGGCTACCAACGGCTAACAACGGCTTATTGGTCAGTTTTTTGCCGTTGGTAGCCGTTGCTAATTCCCCGTTGCTTCCGTTGGAAGCTGTTGGAAGGCGTGGTTCTCTATTCCCACGCTATTTCCAACGGCTACCAACGGCCGCCAACGGCTAGCAGCCGTTGGAATAGCCTATTTCCCTTGTAGTGTACAAACGATGAATGGTTTGACAAATTTACTATAAAATAATTTTGTCTCATAAGGAACTAAATATGTTATCTATTTACATAGTAAATTTGTTGACAATACATTTAGTTGCATTTATAAGAATATTTCAATAGGAAACTGACACTCCATGGTGTCATAACAAACAACTATGAAAGAGCAAATATATTGCAAAGTGCAGGATTCTCTCGGATGTGAAGAGATGTCGATAGAGTCTGATTTGTATATCCAAATAATTATCAAATGATGAATTTCTACAATATTAGGAACATTAAGATGTCCGAGCGCTTACTAAAAGAAACTTCGGGCGTTGCCAAAGAAATGATAGTGCTAGGCGTAGAGCAACATTCATGTAGGTATCATGCGGATGCACATGATCGATGTAGCGGATAGTTCCAAAAGATAGTGGGTTGAAGATGGTCTGTTGAATTTGCTATAAATCATCCGCAAAATCTACGACAATGATTTAGATATTTCTAGTACATATAATGCACACGGTACAAAATATGAAATATATACAGCATGAGAGATATAAAGATAGAACGGTTGAGTTACAAAATGATGGTAACAAGGTCTCTCAAGATGAAGCGAGTCATATTTTTTTAAGAGCTGATCGAGTCTGAAGGTACGAGCTGAAGTACAAGATCCATATACTGCTTGGTTTAGACTTTAGACAACACTCTTGTGGTGATTAATAAAATAAAATTAAACCTATTTACATATGACGTGTTAGTTAATTATAGTTTGACTTAATAATATAAATGATCATATTATGTTTTAGCTATTATACAGATATATTTTGTACAAAGATAATACCTTCAGTAAGAGGTCCATTGAACCAAATGAGATAATGATGTTTTGGATGAGTTAAGAGCCCAAGACGATACGATTCAACAACTCTAGGTCCACATGCCAAGAATCCAGGAGGAGTGCGGATGATAAGGGGGTTCACGTAGTAACAACAGAAACATAGTGCGAACGAAAGTGGATGTTCACGTAGTATTGTGAGTTGTTTATACTGAGAAATGTGGACTTAATGTTATATTTTGTATTATTGGGATATGTCAGACTTATTGTGTGATGTAGGACTTAATTTTGTAGTACTGGATGCATGTACGTTACTTTTCACGGTATTGGATATGTGTATTGGATGCCCTTGGATGCTCTATTGTAAAAATCCATATATGCCTCCCCTATGTGTTAGGTGAGGACATGGCCGGTCCTAAGAGTTTTGGTGCCTAAAGCTAATTGCAAATCTAAGGTCCTTATACTGATGTTATTATCGTTGATTAAATCATCAAATAATTTGAAGTAAAAATTCTTTTAACTAATCGATTCAGCTAAAAATCATTCATTATAATTTTCTACAAAAACAAAAGTTTCAAAATTAGTTATTTATCAATAAATTTTACATTAATCAACAATTAAAAAAACTATTAACCATTACCAAATCAATCTTTATTATACAATTATTTCAAATAACAAATTAAATATACTGTTTCCTGGGGATTTGACCAGGCAACTAGTACTCTGCAATAAGTGCTCGGCATCAGAGAGCGACTGGCATCAAGGAGTGTTCGACGAAGCACTGGCCATCCAGGAGTGTTCGGCGAAGCAACTGACATCCATGAGTGCTCGGCGACAAGTGTGCTCGGCATAGTACTCGGCATCCATTAGTGTCCGGCATCGAGACTGTTCGGGGTACCAGAGTACTCGGCGTCAAGGCTGCTCGGCATACAGGAGTACTCGGCATCCCATGGTGTTCGGCGAGGCACTTGACAGCCAGGAGTGTTCGGCGAGGCACCCAACATCCAACGAGTGCTCGACGACAAGTGTGCTCGGCGTCAAGACTGCTCGGCATACGAGACTGTTCGGCGTACAGGAGTACTCGGCGTAAGGGCACTCGGCGTCAAGAAGAGCGTTCGGCTTCAACTGACTAACATCCTACACTTCCCAAACATCAACCACCTCATTCGGCATAGAAGGGATGGTTCGGCGCAGAGCGTTCGGCCTCAACAGACAACCATCCTACACTTCCCACGACACCAACATACCGTTCGGCATAGAAGGGATGGTTCGGCGCAGAGCGTTCGACGAACCTTGCTCGGCATACGACGACCACTGTACTCGGGCTGGAGCGTTCGGCAATCAGCCCACTTGGGAAGTCCAGCCCATCTTTGCCTATAAATAGAGGGGCAGGGTCACAGTGAAATGGATCCTTTTTTGGAGAGAAAATACCGTGGAGACTCTGCCATTTTCAAGACTCATCTTTTCTACATAACAACTTCATTCAAGCATTTGATTCACGAATTGTATTTGTAATCAACTATAGAGAAGATCAATAAAGTTTAACCTCAAAGTGGACGTAGGCAATTACGCTGAACCACTATAAATTTGGCGTTCTTACTTTCTGTATTTAGATTAGCACTGTCTTCTCTGTTTAATTTGATTTCATCACTTATATCTCTTCACAACCTTCTTCTACGAGGTTAGCGACCAATTTTGGTGCTAACACTTTGGTGCTTTCACTGAGAATTGAATTCTCAGACCTCAAGGATCTGCTTTGAAGCTACTGGATTGAACAAATCCCCCAAAGAAGATCCGACTCACTGATAGGACATCCGTTGATTCTACTCAGAGTTCATACCAATAACTCTACAATGGCGAGACCACGTACCAGGTCAGCTTCTCTTAATGCGGATGCCCGAGAGACTGCTAGCGTGCAACAAGCAGGACCTAGCAATCAACCTGCGATCCCGAGTGCAGGGATTGCCGCTCAAGAACAGACTCCAGTTGCCACCAGAGTAAAGTTCAATGACTTGATGAGAGAACTTAGGGAAAGCAGGAGACAACTGGGAGAACAGATGCAAGCTAATGCCAACCTGATGGCACAACTCACTCAACAGCAGCAACAGAATACTGGGGGCAATCCAGCTGCTTATTCCTCATCTGACAGCTCTACTTCTTCTGATGAACCACCCAGGCGTAGACGCCGTAAGACTGAAGCTGCAAGGGCGGATGCTGCTGTTCGAACAGCTGGAGACCGCGACCAAGCCAGAACTGGAAGCTTCCGAACCGGAATACAGATGGAGGATGGAGCTCTAGATCATCAAAATGCTAACAATGTTGAACCTCACGACGCACGATTGGCAGATCGCCAGGAAAGGAGGCATCAGCATGGACATGCGCGTAGAACTGACTCCAACCTCCCAGCTTCCATACAGACACCCGATCTGACAGCCATGATCAGGCAACTGATGAAAGAAAATCAGGGCTTATCAAATGACGACTGGGGAGTGTCAAGAAGTCATACTCCGTTCACGGATGTTGTGCTGCAAGCGGCGTACCCCAAGAAGTTTAGCATGCCAACCATTCCTGCATACGAAGGAAAGACTGACCCCAGACAACATGTAATGAGGTATGAATGGATGATGGATTCAGCCAGAGCAAATGATCCCACCAAGTGTAGGTGCTTTCCGATTACTCTATCTGGGATCGCTACTATGTGGTTCACCCGACTTCCTCCGCGATCCGTATCAAATTTCGAGGAGTTGGCAAAGAAGTTTATTGAGCAATTCAGGATACACACTACACGCCCGAAGGACGTGATGTCTCTGTCGAGTGTAATCCAGAATCTCGGAGAGTCGCTGAAGGAGTACTTACAAAGATTCCACGTTGCGGCAACTGAAGTCAGTAATCCCAACGACCATGCAATCCTAATGGCTGTAATGAGAGGTGTAGATCCGGATTCTGAATTTGGAGACTGGCTGGCAGGAAAACCTCCGGCTACGCTAGAGCGTTTCTACTCCAAGGCACACCAGTTCATAAGAAGAGAGGAAGCTAGGTGGGTACGACGAGATAAGACACCGGGACCTGCCCAAGAGTCAATCAAGAGCAACATTGCTGTGAACCAATCTGGAGACAATTCGGGAAAGGTCCAAGTCAATGTCCAGAGTAAGCCTGTGCAGCCCAAAGAGTCCGGAGGAAGAAGTCAAGGAAAGAGGAAAGAAGCGGGAAAGTGGAAGTCGAGAATTCCAAGCTACAGCGAGTACACTCCGCTAAACGCCCCACTTGAGAACATTTACCTATCCACCTGCAATACTTTTCAGTACAGAAAACCACGTCCAAAAGAATCAACTGAAGAACAGAAGCGGACTGGGAAATATTGCCGCTTCCATGAAACTTATGGACACAACACGGAAGAATGCAGACACCTGCATGATGCTATCGAGAAATTGATCAGACAAAAGAAGTTGCAAGAATTCGTAAAGGATCCACAGGAAGGAGGACAGGCAACGTCCAACCCAGGTCGTGCACCAGCTCCACGTCATCCTGAGGAGCCTGCTCGGACTGTTGGAAGACTGGTCATAAATACAATTATCGGCGGACCTCATCCCTCAGATAAGAACTGGCAAGAGATGGAACGATATGCAAGCTCCTTGAAGCATGCAGATTTTGAGTGCTGTTCGAACGTAGAGGACGGGGCCCCTGCTAAGCAGCAGCGCGTGATGACAGACGATATTGTGTTCAGGAACAGAGACGCTGATCAGGTAGAGGCTCCGACCGTCGATCCCATGGTCATATCTGCAACGATCGGACCAGCATATGTAAAAAGAATTTTGATTGATTGTGGAAGTTCAATCAACATCATCTTCAAGAAGGCCTATGATCAGATGAAGCTAGAGACAAAAGACTTGAAACCATCCAAAGCTCGTATCCACGGCTTTAACGGCGCTGCGACTGATGCGGTAGGATATGTCGAGTTACCAGTTGAACTGGGACAAGGCGAGCGTCGGAGGGTACGAATTCTACCCTTTGTAGTTTTGGATGTGGACTCTCCGTATAATGTTTTCTTGGGTCGGTCGGCCCTGGCAGAATTTAGGGCGGCATTAGCCCCGTGGTGTTTGACTTTGAAGTTTCCGACTGACAAAGGAGTAGGCATTGTTCACGGTGACCAAGCAGCTGGTCGTTCTTGTTATGTGGCCGAGCTCCGAGAGGCCCACCGGAGGGAGAAAGGAAAGGTTGCGGACAATCCCGTCCGCATCCTCAATACGAATAATTGACAAGTAGTGCCCGAGCCCTGGCTCGGGCATAGTTCTTGGATCTACGGAGATATAGATCCGAGAGACGACAATGAGAAACCCAGGGAAGAGAAGGCGGCACCGGCTGAATTAACAATTGACATCTCAGTTAGCCGTGACGACCCTTCGCGAATACTGAAGATCGGATCACAGTTAGGCCCCGCAATGACTGAAGACCTTAGCGACTTCCTCCGGGCAAACCTTGATGTTTTTGCCTGGACGCATTCTGATATGTGTGGGATTTCTCCCGCCATCACGAGTCATATGTTGAACATAGACCCGAAATACATCCCAGTCAAGCAAAAAAGGAGAGGAATGGATCCGGAGAGATCCGCCGCTCTTGGAGAGGAGGTGGACAAACTCAAAGCAAATGGGTTCGTCCGCGACGCCCTCTACCCGGAGTGGGTCTCCAACCCCGTGCTAGTAAAGAAGGCGAATGGGAAATGGAGGACTTGCGTATATTATTCCGACTTGAACAAAGCATGCCCTAAGGACAGTTTCCCGTTGCCTAGGATCGATCAGTTGGTCGATTCCACAGCAGGACACGAATTATTGTCATTCATGGATGCGTACTCAGGATACAACCAAATCCCAATGCATATTCCGGACCAAGAACACACCAGCTTCGTTACAAATGTCGGGCTGTATTGCTATGTAGTGATGCCCTTTGGATTAAAGAATGCTGGAGCAACTTACCAACGTCTGGTGAATCGAATGTTCAAGGACCAGCTGGGCAAAACCATGGAAGTCTATGTGGATGACATGCTCGTGAAGTCACGACGGTCAAACGACCACATTCAAGACTTAGCTGAAATGTTTAACATACTCAGGTTCTATGGAATGAAGATCAACCCGCTGAAGTGTTCTTTCGGCGTTGCATCAGGGAAGTTTTTAGGATTCATCGTCAACGCTAGGGGAATCGAAGCCAACCCAGAAAAGATCCAAGCCATTCGAGATGTACAAGCGCCCAGGACTATAAAGCAGGTACAGAGCTTGAACGGAAAAGTAGTTGCGCTTCGATTTATATCCAATGCAACTGACAAGTGCATCCCGTTCTTTGACATAATAAAGAAAGGAAAGAGGAATTTTGAATGGACGTCTAGCTGCGAGGAAGCATTCCAGAACCTGGTAAGGCATCTGGAGAGCCCACCAATTCTATCTAAACCAGTTGACCATGAGATGCTGTACCAGTGTTTTAAATCTCGGATTTTGGCCAATATCTCGGGAAAATATCTCGGCTATCTCGGGCGATATTTAAAACACTTATAACTAAATAGGCTGCCAAATCTCGGATTTTGGCTGATATCTCGGATTTTTCATCTCGGCCATCTCGGGGAGATTTAAAAGCCTGTGCTGTACATTTACTTGGCTATATCCCCTCATGCGATAAGCGCAGCTTTGGTTCGTGAGGAGGATCGAGTCCAGAAGTCGGTATATTATGTTAGCAAGCGTTTAACGGGGGCAGAGAAGAATTACCCTAAAATCGAGAAATTGGCTTATTGCTTGGTGATTGCATCACGCAAGCTGCGCCCATACTTTCAAGCGCATTCAATCGGCGTTTATACCGATCAACCCCTAAGGCAGGTACTTCAACGACCGGAAACTTCTGGAAGATGGCTAAAATGGAACATCGAGTTGAGCCAATTCGATATCGCGTACTTACCACGGAGAGCCATCCGAGGGCAAGCGTTAGCAGACTTCATCGCTGAATTTACCATACCCATCAAACCGGACGATCACGACATCATTCCCCCCATTCGATGGAAATTATACACTGACGGTGCATCAAACGACCGTTGCTCCGGCACGGTCGTAGTTCTTATAACTCCGGAAAACCGATCAATTTGTTATGCCCTGAAGCTCGATTTCCCGGCTACGAACAACGAAGCTGAATATGAAGCACTGATCGCTGGCTTGAAGCTCATCAAAGAACTCGGGATCGAATCAGTCGAAATCTTTTGTGACTCGTAGTTAGTGGTTTACCAAGTACGAGGAGACTACCAAGCAAAAGGACGAAAGCTTGCTCCGTACCTCGTTCAGGTCCAAGAACTACTATCAAATCTTGAGCGTTATGGCATTTCACATATCCCATGAGAACAGAACAAAGAAGCCGACTTGTTGGCTAAGTTCGCAAGTACCGACGATGCTCAACAAATGGGATTGTATCCCGTTGAAGTCTTGCATGCCCCGAGCGTAGACGAGATGAAAATCGATCGCGTGTTGGAAACAGAGATCGAGAAGGACTCGTGGATAACCCCATTCAAACTGTACCTGACAACCGGGGCTTTACCAGAAAAAATAAGCGAAAGACGACAGGTCCTTCGAAAGGCTGCGCGGTACGTAATGCAGGGTGGATCCATGTACCGGAAAGGATTCTCAGTCCCATTGTTACGGTGCATCGCTCATGATGAAACAAAGCGAGTCTTGAGGGAAGTTCACGAAGGGGAATGTGGCGACTATACTGGGGGGCAAATGCTAGCAAAGAAGATCCTCCACTATGGATATTACTGGCCCACCGTAAACCGGGATGCCGCGGACTACACAAGAAAATGCGACAAGTGTCAAAGATATGCAAAAATCCCGAGGGCTCCGTCAACGGAACTCACACAAATGATCAGTCCTTGGCCATTTGCGATCTGGGGAATCGACATAATCGGCTCTTTGCCTCTATCCAAAGGTGGTGCGAAATACGCAATAGTTGCAGTCGACTATTTCACGAAATGGGCTGAGGCAGAACCTTTGGCCACTATCACCTCTAAGAAGGTCATTAACTTCGTTGTACGAAACATTATATGCCGCTTTGGCCTTCCACGCACCATCATTACAGACAACGGAATGCAATTCGAAAGTAGAGAGTTGAAAGAGTTCTGTTTAAAGTACGTCATCGAGAAAAAGTTCGCCGCCGTTGCACACCCAAAAGCTAACGGACAAGTCGAGGCCGTTAACAAAATAATCAAGTCCATACTAAAGAAGCGTCTGGAGAAGGTTGGAGGCAAATGGGTAGATGAACACCCGACAGCATTATGGGCGTATAGAACTACCCACAAGTCCGCGACCGGCCACACTCCGTTCGCCTTGGCATACGGCTCTAAAGCCGTTATACCCGTGGAACTTGAAGTTCCATCGCACCGAGTGACATACTACGATCCCAAGACGAACCAAAACCTCTTGCTGGAATCACTGGACTGCATCGATGAAAAACGGGAAGAAGCTGAATTAAGGGCGGCGGTGCACAGACATCGAGTCAAGCGTTACTATGACGGCAGAGTCCGCCCAAGAATCTTTGATGTGGGAGATCTCATTCTGAAACGAGTCTTCCCGGTACCTTCACGCATGAATCCCAGCTGGGAAGGTCCATACGCCATTGAACGGAAGCTTGGAGAAGGAACATTCAAGCTAGCGACCGTTGATGGCGCGACACTCCCCCGAGCATGGAACAGTGAACATTTGCGGCACTATTACATTTAGCATGTTTCCCTTTCTTGTTATAGGCACTATTGTTTCCTGCATGTTTCTATTCAATAATGACTTAGTTTCCTTTTAAAGTTGTAATCGAGCAATTTAGTTGATTTTCATTAATAAAGGCTTGAAGCCACATTTTCTATGAAGTTTCTATATCTCTTAATTGGATGATAAATTACATTATTCCGCGCGACATACAAGCTCGTACGAACGATTCCAAATCTCCGAATCCCCAAAGTGCGGAGCGGAGTACTCTAAGTCCCCAGAGCGCGGACTAGAGTATAAACGATTCCAATCTCCGAATCCCCAGAGCGCGGATCGGAGTACTCTAAGTCCCCGGAGCGCGGACTAGAGTATAAACGATTCCAATCTCCGAATCCCCAGAGCGCGGATCGGAGTACTCTAAGTCCCCGGAGCGCGGACTAGAGTATAAACGATTCCAATCTCCGAATCCCCAGAGCGCGGATCGGAGTACTCTAAGTCCCCAGAGCGCGGACTAGAGTATAAACGATTTCCAATCTCCGAATCCCCAGAGTGCGGAGCGGAGTACTCTAAGTCCCCAGAGCACGGACTAGAGTATAAACGATTCCAAATCTCCGAATCCCCGGAGCGCGGATCGGAGTACTCTAAGTCCCCCGAGCGCGGACTAGAGTATAAACGATCCTAAATCTCCGAATCCCCAGAGCGCGGACTAGAGCATAAACTATTTCAAGCCTCCAAGTCCCCGGGACACAGAGTCTGCAAGAAGTCCAAGTACTCGAAAGATGTGGGACGAGAGGTACGCCACGTCCAAAAAATGTTTGAACAGCGCAAGAATGGACTGGGAGATAATGCAACTCATAAGAACTTGAGTTATGGCTACAATTAGTCAGCAAACCAAATAAAGACAAGAGAAGCATTCAAACACAAAAGAAACTAAAACTTTATTCAATAAGTCCAAAATGGGGATACATGACCACTCCTACAAAATTCAGACCTCTCTATACAAACTACAAATCATGGGAGATAAAAACAATTACAAAGCTTAGTCAGGAAACTTGTTGAACAAGTGCATCGATTATTTCTTCGACTTCTTCTTCTTGTCTGCCTTTGGTGTTTCCGACGACTCCTCTCCCTCACGTTTTTTCTTGGACTTTTTGCTTGCTAGAGAGACGGAGTCAGGAGTAGGAGACGGAACATCTAGTGGTTTGGACCTGCCCGGGAGAATGATTTTCAGACAGTGAGTTCCAGGACCTCAGATTCAACTTTGACTTTGACCTTTCTCTTCTCCTCGTCGGCGAGACGGTCCTTCATGCTCATCTCTAAAGTATGTTCAGAGGCGCCAGTGATTTTAACTTCGTCACTTCCTTCGGCAGAAGACGAAGTATCAAGTTTGTCATCATCAAGCGCCTCGATCACTTGAGCGTCTGGGCCGGGAGTTACCCCTGCGTGAGCAACGTCGCTTGTTTTCCCCGCTTCCTCCTTGGCGTCATCGCTCCTCGGAGTTAGCTCGGCGTCAGAACGACCTGCACGAAAATATAAGAAGTGGGCATTAGAACGAATAACCACTGCTGAAAAATGACGGGATCTCTTCGACTTCTAGAGAAAGAAGAATTTCCTACCAGGATCCGGTTGGCTATCGGTGGCACGCGGGGTTTCACCCTCCAGGATAGGTGACAGCACATGAACGCCGAGCCCGGGATCTTCGGGATCATAACTGGCATGCTGCTCGAATGGATCAAGCGTCGACCAACCGGCCGATTGAGCAGCATAAGGAGCGGCGATGTGAGGAGTAGTAGCGTCGGCCTCTGACGGGCCAGCCTCGTCATTCTTCTCTTTCGAAGGGGAAGAGCCTTTGCCATAAAGAGCCAATGCTGCGGATAAATCCGATGGCTCATTCCCCCTCAGGAACTCCTTCACCAATGCATCCTCGTCGATTTCTTCGGAGCCTGACTCGACTTTCTTGATCTTTATCAGAGTTTCCCATGCCTCAGCCAGGGATTCGTGGTAGCCATCGCCCAAGAATGTTAGGTCGCGGTGCATAAGGACGCGGGCTCCGTACTCGGCGATCAACGGGTCAAACATACTTTTGACCTCTTCCCTACCGGCCTCTGCGGCCGCCTCAAGGCGAGAATCAAGCTCCTCCACAGCCATTCTTTTGCCCTCCTCACGGGCCTCATCCTTCATTTTCTCGACCCCGGCAAGTTCACCGTCAAGCTTTGCCTTCAGGAGTCGGGTAGCAACAATCTCATCACAATACCGCTGTGATTCTTCCTGAGCGGCTATTTTGTCTTCTTTCTCCTTGGAGAGTTGTTCTTTCAGCTCTTTGACTTGAGTAGCGAGCGCGTCCCTTTCTTTTTGGACAGAGTCTTTTTCTAGGGCAAGGGCGCCGCTGCGCTGAACTGCTTCGTCAAGCTCCTTTTTGTGAGCCACCTCTAAGCGAGTAACTGCCTCAGCAGTATCTTTTGCACCTTGTTCAGCGGCTTCTAGCTTTGACTTATAAGAGGCGAGTTCTTCGTCTTGGAGTTTGATGATTTTCTTATCACTGTCAGCCTCCAGATTCAGACGGTCAATCTCGTGTTGACGCTCGACAGATACTTCTGAGATCTTCTCCACCAAGTGCACGAATGCGTCATGTTGAACATAGACGTCATTGTTGCAGGCAATGGCACTTTGCTTCACGTGCCCAGGAATGTGATGGATGGCCGGGAGGAATTTCAAACCGTCAAAACAGATTTTCGGAAACTTGGCCTTAAGGTCGACCATCTTTTCCGCAACAGTTGGGTCCACGGCAGGAGTAGGAGGAGGAGGCTTAGAGAATTCCGTTCTTTTACGCGGCTCTCGAACTTGCCTCGTACTCGATGAACTGGAATGTTGTTCTCGAGCAGCATCAGACTGATAACCCTTCTGCAAAGACTTCTCTTTATCCGGCTCAGTTGTAGGAGGAAGATCGCGGGACTGGGAAGATTGATAGTGTGCTTTCTTGCGGTGAGACAACTCGCGCGAACGATTGTCCCTATCTTCATAATCACCTCGGTCCCGGCGTCTGCCTGAACCGGAATCCCGTCCGGAGTGATGGAATATAGAAGACCCCTGAAGGCGATCAAGTCCGTGTGAGCGGCCCATATCACCTGCAAAGAAGGGAGATAACAACGAGTTAAGGAGAATTCACGAATTAAAAAGACTTGAAGTATATTATGGAATGCGCATGTGCGTGTGTGTCCTAAGTGTTCCCCCCGACGGACCCGTTCGTTTATCTTTGCTAATCGGAGTATTGTCTCTTTGAGCCGGGAGTTGAACTCCTACATTGCCTCTAGCGGGCGAAGAGAATTTGAGAGCTTCAGGATCATCGAACCCGTAATTAAGTATGTCTTCGGGAATAGAAAGGTTCGATAGACCTCTCAAGGAACTTTCCAGATGCTGCGAAGAAGCCTCTTTCTCAGGAGGGGTAGGCGTAACTTTTGAGGTGCCACCAACTTTCTCCTTTTGAACCGTGTATTTCAACTTCTTCTTTCCCTTCGAAGGGGAGGATGATGTCTCAATATCCTGAACTTCGATTGCCGGATTCCAAGCGGGACCCACGTTCTCGCCCTGAGTTTCGGGGGCATCATCCTCTTTGCGCTCGCCTTCTTCATGCGCGTCGGGAGCGCGACGCGACGACGGTCCGGCAAGTTTTCTCCCTTTACCAGATGAAAGTTTGGGAATTGTAACACCTTCTGGAAGGCTGATCCGACGACCAGGAGCTAGCAAGCCGAACCCCGACAGCGATTCATTTGAAATGATAGCTCGGATATCTCGATCCTCGGCCGGAAGAGCTCTAATCGCATCGACAGCATCAGAATATCCTCGGCCTTCCGGGCGTGGGCTGATACCTGAAAAGATGAAACGGAAAGTTAGGAAAGACATGCTCGGGTTAAATACGAATAGTAACTCGGCAGAGAGACTTACTGCCTTCAACCCATCTCCTAGCAAAACTGGAAGGGCAGCGCACATAGAACCATTCCTGTTTGTACAGGGCGAATTTGCTACGGGCCCCTGTCAAGATCTGGCACTTGTGGTATGGCTCGAGGAACATGAAGGAAGGGCTATCTTTCCGTCTCTTGAACATATAAATGTATCGGATATCGCCGGGGGTTGGAGGTCTGGAGAAGACGGCCATGAAAAGTAAATAAGTCCCATATAGAAACGCATGGCCGTTCGGGTGCAGCTGCGACGGAGCTATGTCTATATACTGCAGCACATCCCGGAGAAATAAATTGAACGGAGGCACGCTGCCCATCCAACACATGAACTTGTTGCAGGCTGTGTACCCGACCTGGGGCAGATGAGGGCGGTCGTGTCTCGAAGGAACTAACACGTCAGCAAAGGGAATCCCGTGAATGGAACATATACGTCGCAGAGCGGCCTCGTTGATCTTCGAGGCCTGAGAATCGATCGGATTGTCCAGTAAGATGGTTGACTCCAGAGCATCGGGCGCCAAGTTATGAGCGGGAGAGATTGACGGGTTGGAAGCATCTGCGGCTCCTTGCCTTGCTGACGGCCCAGGCCTGTCAGATATGGTGGCAGAACTAGATTTTCTCGACATCCCGAATAAATAATGAACCTGGCTAAATGCTTGAGAGAGCTATACTTAAAAAACGTTGAACGTTAGAATTAGCAACACAATTTTTCCCCCCATGTGGTGTGTGAACTAGTGCAAGCAATTATGTGCAGGCAATAAGAATCTAAAGGTTCTAAAGATGTAATATTTAGCTTCGAATCATCGCCTTCGAAGACCGTCATCGCTGACCGTCTCAGAAAGCTCGCCTTGAGGAGATTACAGTCCCAGATTCAGAAGACATATGATTTCTAAAGTGACCGGCTTAAAGTGTAGTTAGACACCTATCCTGTTCGGCATTTTTAATGTTGTTCAGCATTTGTATTGACCGGCTAAAGACATTATCCGATCCAAGAATTGTCCGGCAATTGCTTTGTTTGACTAAGGTAATGGTTCGACCTAAGGGTTGTTCGGCTGAAGTCAGTGTTCGGCATGTCAGTTATACTGTTCGGCTAAAGTCATCGTTCGGCATGTCTGTTATACTGTTCGGCTAAAGTCATCGTTCGGCATGTCAGTTATACTGTTCGGCTAAAGTCATCGTTCGGCATGTCAGTTATGTTGTTCGGCTAAAGTCATTGTTCGGCATGTCAATTATATTGTTCGGCTAAAGTCAGTGTTCGGCGTATCAATCGTATTGTTCGGCTAATGTCATCGTTCGGCTAAAAGTGGTGCTCCGCCACGATTTCAACTCTACCCTACACCTTCTCCATCCACGCCGAACGACAGAGACGGATCGCCCGGCAAAGGCTACGCCGTTCAACACCCCATCTACCCTTCTATCGTTCGGCACGGAGGAGCTATCCCCAATTAGACAACTCAAAACGAGCAAACCACGATGAACCTAAAATGGAAGTAGTGCAATTGTTAGAGGAAGGATACCTAATTCGACGATCGAAGTTGAGAATGGATTATAAAGGCTTTATATCTGGTAGGATGGGAAGAGTTGAAAGTCTCTAAGGAATGGCTGAAGAGAAGGCATAAAGGGAAGAGAGACGGTGAGGACCTGGTTATATAGAGGGAGGTAGAAGTTGAAGAGGCTATACCCAGTAGAACCGGTCAACACCGAAGGGTTCGGCATCGTAGCAGTGTGACGTTCGGCACACGAGGTACGTTCGGCTTCGAGCGTATCGTTCGGCATCTAAATCTCGTTCGTCTTGCACCTCCTTCGCTAGCATTCTCGAGAAGGTACCTCCGAGGTAGATTGTATCAGATTCAAAGCGCATCACGTTCGGCCACGCAATACACTTTGGGGGGCAAGTGTTTCCTGGGGATTTGACCAGGCAACTAGTACTCGGCAATAAGTGCTCGGCATCAGAGAGCGACTGGCATCAAGGAGTGTTCGGCGAAGCACTGGCCATCCAGGAGTGTTCGGCGAAGCAACTGACATCCATGAGTGCTCGGCGACAAGTGTGCTCGGCATAGTACTCGGCATCCATTAGTGTCCGGCATCGAGACTGTTCGGCGTACCAGAGTACTCGGCGTCAAGGCTGCTCGGCATACAGGAGTACTCGGCATCCCATGGTGTTCGGCGAGGCACTTGACAGCCAGGAGTGTTCGGCGAGGCACCCAACATCCAACGAGTGCTCGGCGACAAGTGTGCTCGGCGTCAAGACTGCTCGGCATACGAGACTGTTCGGCATACAGGAGTACTCGGCGTAAGGGCACTCGGCGTCAAGAAGAGCGTTCGGCTTCAACTGACTAACATCCTACACTTCCCAAACATCAACCACCTCGTTCGGCATAGAAGGGATGGTTCGGCGCAGAGCGTTCGGCCTCAACAGACAACCATCCTACACTTCCCACGACACCAACATACCGTTCGGCATAGAAGGGATGGTTCGGCGCAGAGCGTTCGGCGAACCTTGCTCGGCATACGACGACCACTGTACTCGGGCTGGAGCGTTCGGCAATCAGCCCACTTGGGAAGTCCAGCCCATCTTTGCCTATAAATAGAGGGGCAGGGTCACAGTGAAATGGATCCTTTTTTGGAGAGAAAACACCGGGGAGACTCTGCCATTTTCAAGACTCATCTTTTCTACATAACAACTTCATTGAAGCATTTGATTCACGAATTGTATTTGTAATCAACTATAGAGAAGATCAATAACGTTTAACCTCAAAGTGGACGTAGGCAATTACGCTGAACCACTATAAATTTGGCGTTCTTACTTTCTGTATTTAGATTAGCACTGTCTTCTCTGTTTAATTTGATTTCATCACTTATATCTCTTCACAACCTTCTTCTACGAGGTTAGCGACCAATTTTGGTGCTAACATATACCAATTTTGGTTTAATCCTTATTATATGAATTAATCCTTAATATACAACTAACTAACTTAAAATTAGAACATATGGATCATAATTGGCAATAGAACATAATGCTATTTACAAATTACAAGTATAACTAACTTAAAGTTAGAACATACAAATCAAAATGTTTGAGTTTTATACAAATATTAAATTGCCACTTGATCTGTTGCTATTTTGCTAATGGGATAATTTAATAAAGATGGAAATAAACATATCTATATAGTAAACAATTTGACAATTTCCAAAATGGAGACAAAGACATATGATAATTGATAAATAATAAATGAAGTACCTTTCACAATTTCACTTTTCAGCAAACAAGCAGGAATCAAGTAATGTAATCAACACAGACATAGTTACATAAGTAACAAAACAACCAAAGATGGAAGAAGATTGGAAGATGCCTAACTGTGCCCTAGTTGTGCCCTAGCTGTGCTGGAGGAGGCTGGAGCGAAGCCTGGAGTTGCCTATTGCCGTCGTAGTCGAGTTGCCGCCTGGAGTTATTTGAGGCTTGTTTAAGAATCTATATGCTAATTTTGGACAGTCTCGACTAGTTGGCTATTTTTATGCTCATCCAAAGTCCCAAATTTCCAACTTTGATCCATTATTACTAAACCAAATACCAAAATTTTATTCAAAATACACAAGTTATAAAAAATGCTTAGCTCGGATTAATCCCCGATTGATCCCTAATCCATAGTTGCTTCCTAGGATCCGCTTGGCCAGTTTTCCAACCTTGATTGGATTTGTGATGTTTATTGATTATATATTATCTAATGATGAAAGATAATTACTTGTGTTGGTATATATTAATAATATTATCAGTCTGGCACAACTAGTTTGACTTTATATGATATTCTACTATGGTTAGTGTTGAAGGGAGGTAATCGTAAAAGAATTTTTCAAAAATATAGCTAGGTTAACATTGGCATGGTGTCGGAAAAATTTGTTTTATGCAATCTGAAAATGAGTGACAAAGACGGAGAAAATGCATAGGGCAATGTATGGCATTAACAAAAGGTTTGAAAATTATGTTAAGGTTTGGTGGGCAAAGGAAAAGTATGACATAGTAAACTATTATGTAGTCATGGCATTGGGAAATAATCGGTGTAGGTACGTCGTCGGTAATTTCTCAACGTCTAACATCAACAATGTGTGGGGAAATTTTTTAACATTGTTTATTCCATCTACGCACATGTCATCGGCTTGATATTAGGAAACATTTTCCTAAAGTCGCACAAAATGGCATAAACAGTGTTTGTTGTAGTGGATGACACGAGAATTGACTATGAACCTTTATACGAACTGAATATTCATGACTAGAAGCAACGACTTCCTTTTGTTCATGATAAGAAACACCTATTGACTAGCCTACAATTCATGCTATAACCATTTGTTGTAATCATTCTAATCTACCATCGGTTATTTTCTAGTGACGAGCAACACCCATACATCACATTATATCATCATTCCTTCCAAACATAATTGATGGAAGCCTCACTATCCAGCTTTATAGCTTGCTTTGATAATTACAATTCGCTATAAGATGAAGACCTTAATCAACAAGCTCAGCTTCAAGCTTCATTCTCCTATATTAATCATTTAGGCTTTTTCATTGCCATTGGATGATCCAGATGGCATCTTGAGTGCAATCGTTATCTTAACACCATGAGATTCATATTCTTCCCTACTCTCTCATGTGATCTAAGGAAACCTATCTGTCTCCTCGGTCTTGTAGGGACACAACTCCTAGCTACTAGAGAACTAGTTATTCTCTAGTGGCTAACTTGATTACCGTTTATACTTATATTATTTTAGAGTTCACTGTGTAAAACCAAACTCGCAGCCCGCTCTCTTAAAACCCTACCGAGCACCCTCATCCTTCTATCTCCTAAAGCATTATAGAATCCTATTGATAATTTTGCACCCATTAGGTCATCCAAGCCTTAATTGATTCATTTTGAGTTACCACATCGATTATCTTGCCTTGAACCAACTACATATAACTGAAATCTAATCCTATAGCCACCTAACTGAAAAATTGGATTGATGTTAACAACCGTCGATTAACTAGGAGACTAGGAATCCAATACATAATTAGGTAGCTATCTTAGTATTTATTGAGTTGATTCCAGTTTTGATTGAACAACCTCCTATTGAGTCCGACCCATTTTGATAGCAGATGAAATGAGCAAATTTAAAAAAGAAAAATCTTTGTTTAGATCCTAAGTCTATATAATCTGTTAACTAGCATTGTATCCAATCTATTAATCAGAATAAAATCATATTTTACTTCAAAATATTTATATTATTTAATTAATCTTGTTAATTAATCTATTTAATGATTATTTTGAATATATTTCATATATTCATATATTAACATAACAAAATATAGTGGTGTGTGCATCTGTATGTGTAATTAATTAGGAGTTTTGTATTCTAGTAATTAAGTAGGTGAAAAGTCATGTTCTTATTCATGGTTATAAATTAAGAGATCATAAATGTAATTATTTAAGAGTTTTTTTCCCCTTTGGGTATGTGAAAGGGCACACGGGCATATAAGGTGTGTATTGCAAAGTGACGATACGTGTGATATGATGTCATGATGGCAAATAAGCATATAAATGTGGTATATATATTGTCATATGATCATAAAGTTAAGTATACATATGTGTATGTATGTTTATATATGTGCGTGCGTGCGACGACCCCACCGCTATGCCCAGTTTAGCAAAGAACATTACAAGAAATGTCGTCTGCTAATTCGAAGAATACGGCTGGTTAAGGGCAATCGAATATGAATATATCTTTATACTGACACTGACACGTCTTATATACCTTTTTGAGAACCTGAACTGAACATTTAATGTGTGCAGTATTAATACAAAGTAATAAACACATTATTAAAAATATTCGGAACAGTATATAATATAGATAAATTAGAATCACAGTCACATATTACAGCGGACTAATATACAACATATTTCATAATAAGATGTGAGTCTACAAAATGTCAACACTAGACTCACTCTAATATACATCATATCTCATGCTCTATATCGGGTACAAAATGACTACTGAATAATATACATGACATAACTACTAAATGTCAATATACCTAATGATGAAGTAAACTAAAACTGTCAAAATAGTCTACTCCAAAGATAACTCAAAATCCAAGAGTAAATTAATCCATTTACCTGTAAAGTCTCGGCCTGACCCGAGTATTAAAATAATAAACGGGTCAGACTATATCTAAATAAAAGGTGAGATACTAGTATCATAACTTTATGACTTAAAATAATAAGCCATATAAAATATACCGAACAAACAATCATATTAAGGCATATTAATTAAATTCACTATTTTATAAATCCATAAATGACTTAACTCTAAAATAAGTCATCTCAAAATATGCCTAAAACCCAAACATCCAAAAAGGCATATCAAACCGATAAATACAGATCTCACAATTTTGACTTAACAATAACCAAATAAATCATAAATAAAATATGCCCAAAAAATACACTCAAATAAGGCATATTTAACAAATCACAATTTCATAAATACATATCAAGTCTCAATAGACTATCATCTCAAAATATGGTAATAACCAATTCAAAATTCCTCAAAGCTATAAAGGATACAGAATATCCATACTAAAAATCTCTAAAGAAATAATCATCAATAATGAAATAATAAAAGTAGTCATCTATCAGTTTAATACAGCGACACGAAATCTACCAAAAGAGACCCGCTACATAGAAAGGAAGCCTACCGAAAGAGACTGCAGATTAGGAATACCGCTCAAGAAAAGAGCAGCCGTGTACCTAATCTGTCCGATGCAAATTTAGCTACCAAAAGAGGTAAACATAGTCTGAATGTATAAAACAAAATAAACTGATAGTTTGTAGTATCTATAGACTATGATGCATGTAAAAATATGCCTTCCGAAATAGACAGCCGTATTTACACCATAACATATCTTCCTACCCAAATCTATAAACGTATCGATTCTCAGATCGATTAAAAATGAGTTATCTTCTCTCAGTGATCTATCAGTCTGAAATCCGAACACCCTAAGAGAATACAACTTTAAGTGTTAATTACCGTCACTCCAGTAATCACAAGAACTTAACTAACTGTCTCATACCAGATAGTAAATTCAAGTATTTACTAAAAGCTAGTAAATTCCACTTAAACTCTATTTAACAAATTATAGTAATAAATGAAAGAATTGTTCAAAAAGTCTATACCAATCCGACAATTCAATTGTTTGTTAAAATTCCTTATTTCATAGAAAAGCACTAAATTCAATAGAATATAAATGAAAGCATTAAATGCTCGAAAGTAATGGTTTTGAAGTCACCAAAGAAATATCAATATGGTATATACATATAGCCAAAGGCCAAATAATAAAAGTCAATAATAGGTTATAGTTTGAAAGTAAGTAATAAATAACTCATATATATATATATAAAGAAAAGAGTTACAAAGTTTTAAGTCTTAAAATAAAATTCCTTTATTAGGTCTTTAAATCAAAACAATATTTAAATAATTGATAATTCACTTTATTTCAAATCTATATATATATAATATTACTTCATAAACACTTTAAAACCATAAACTATTTGTAAACTTAAAAATGTTAGTTAAATTTATTTTAAAACAAAGCTTTGCTTTTCTTAATTGATAACTTACTTTATTTTGAAAATCTATTTAAATATATATACATACAAATAAAGATAAAATTTTCCAAAGGCTTTCAAACTCTTTCTGAAGTCATTTGAACAGCTTTAGCTAAAATTATTTGAAATTGAATTTATTACTTTCATAACCACTTTTCTAAAATAATACCATATCTTATCTTTTGCCACTGAAGCATTTCCAAAATTATATACTGATAAATAATAATTTTAAAAATATTTTGTAAATAAATATCACTTATCTATAAAAATTTTAATTGGAAATTTTGTGATAAGTATTAATTAAGAAGATAATATAATTTAACTATATAGTTTATAAACTAATTGCCAATAAGGATCAAAATGGATAAAATCTCATTTTTGAAATTTATTTAAAAACATTTAAATAATTTAAACAATAAATTTAAAGAAAATTCAACATCTAGAGCCAGCATCATTTTATAAAATATAATTCCAAATATGGAATTATTAGCTATCCGAGTTGTTTTCCGACAACTCCGATCACACAAACAATGTAAAAAAATTTATATAAATTAATAAAATGCAATTTGCAATCGAATAGAATTTCATTCACAAATTGACTTCTTTTAATCCGCTTAAAAATCTATATATTACTAACAATAAATTTTACATATCCTGAACAAATAATTCATTCAAACAATTTAATCAATAACCTCAATCAGTTCAATCAACCAATGCAATCAACTATCAGGATAATTATATATATAACAAACAATGGAATAGATATAGATGTGCGAGTTAAATTGATTAACTCACCTCATATAATTGTTCGTCAAGCTCCTGCAAAAGTTCATCTCACTCCAAACCCTAGAATGCACGCACTCTTTGCCTCAATTAACTCACATTCCCTAAACTAAACTCGAGCATCTCCCTCCTCCAAGTTGCTTCAAGTCGTGCCTGCACCCATCATCAGGCGCTGCTGCAAGCTTGCCTTTCTTCCGTCGATCGTCGAGTCGCATATCCCCTCACTGACAACGACCACATGTCGCCTCCCTTTGGATACACGATGCTCCACGCAGCGCCGCCTAGACCCAACCTCCCTTTAGTCATTGCGCGATCCTTGCCGAGGCCCTAGTCTTGACTCAATCTAGTCGCATGTATATATATATATATATATATATTCTTTTGATTTTCCGATTTAGGGTTTTTTTTTTGCTTTTTTTTCTTGGGTAGAAACGAAAGGCCAAAAGAAAGAAATAGGAAGGGGAAATATGAGCTGGTTAAACAAAATAAAGGAGCGGAGAAATGAGAATGGGCTTTGGGCCTTAAATGTTTAAGTAACGTGTTTTCTTTTCTTTTTTAGAATACTCCTTTCATTTGTTTGTTAATAGATTTACACATCATTTTACGAAATATAAACTTCGACAACTATACAGCTTCATTCAATCCAATATTATTCAATTATATGTAATTATTCACTATATTGATATAAATAGAATTATTCATATTCACCGACTTATTGATGTAAATAAATATCAATTTAAAACTTCTTTTCATCTATATCAATTATATATATTATAATTATTATTTAGAGTTAAAAATATTTTATATTTATTAACATCTTTTATTTGAATTAAAATATATTATCCAAAATGAAATTTATTAACTAATTCAATTTTTATATAACAAAATCCATTATTAAATAGATTTTATTTAATAATAATTTGATTTCAAAAATAAAAATTATCAAATTTCAATTCAAACACTTCTATTCTAATTCAGTTCATATGATATTATGAGTTTAAAAACAGGGTTGTTACAGACATCCCCCTTATGAAAATTGTGTCCTCGCAATTTCTTATAGAGAGATGTCACATACACTCAACTGTTAATTCTCTTTTGAATTCTATAATCGAGTTGAAATAAGCAATTCCCTAACGTGGTTGACATTAGAATTAGACCTTATCATATGCTATAAATTTAATTGGACCATTTATTGATTTACTTTTCTTCGAATACGAATAAGAAGAATTATCGAAAATTTTCTAAGGAGATTTTTGAATTTTTTTGCCACCGTCTCCTTTGTACGGAGAGCCATATGAAATTTCACAAATATAATATAAACAATATACATCAGCCACACGGTCGAAAACACAATATATAACAATATTTCTATCATTTCTATATTTAATCTGAAAGCATGCCTTTTTATTAGTGTTTAAGCAAGCTATTATATTTTTATGCGAGCAAAAGCGAGCCAACGTCGCCGACTAGTAATCCAATTAAGCTTTTTGAGTACCTATCTCAACTTAACATTAACCATTAGTCATACATAAGAAGTATAATAAGTATACATGGTTTTAATATATAAACAGATGTATTTTAGTTAGATCACTAATCGCCAAGGATTTCAAGGTCAAACATCACAAAATTAGATGATGGTTTCGAAGTAGAGTTGTTTCCATATTGGGCCGGCTTCTTAAAACATTTATTTGATTTAACACTTGTTAAATTGTCATGTTACCCCAAATCGTTCCAAATTACTCTTTTAAATAAATTATTATGCGACTCAGTAATATATGCATAAGGCGATGTTCATTCAAACTTTAGAATTTATATATGTATAACTATAGTCTTAAAATAAAACATGTGCAACATGGACGAAAATATACAATGCAATTAAAAGGAGCACATGATTTGTTTTATGGCAGGGAGTTATGAAAATATGGCTACAAGCCTTGGGGACGTGACACAACTCAAGCAATAAAACATACACACACACACACACACATACATACATAAGAATAAAACAAAGCAAGGCAAGCAAAGAAAGGTATAGGGATGTATTAAAGGTAGTACGTCCCCTATGCACTTAAGAAATGTAGGCTGTTACATAGAATTTCAAAGCAATCTCTTTAAATTTTGAAACGTGACCTTATAAACAAGAGCATATAAAATTTCAAAATATTATATATATATATATATATCTTTTATTACAATACCTAACTTTAGAAAAATGTAAGTATATTAAATATCGAGCAAGTTAGGACTTTAAAATCTAAAACAATGAAATATAATAAGGCAATAAGTTATTAAAACGATGAAACAAATTTAAGAAGGCTACACACATAAAATAATAAAACATAAAAGTTCATGAAGCACAACCATCAAATGAGAACTAGCAAAGGCGCACCAAGCAGCCTAGGACGTGGTCAATTTTCAATGCAAAAGGACAAAGCAAGGGATGACATAGTCAAAGCACTAGCAAATGTACTAACTCAACAATTTTATATATATATATATATATTATTACAAAACCTAACTTTAGAAAAATGTAAGTATATTAAATATCGAGCAAGTTAGGACTTTAAAATCTAAAAAAATGTAATATAATAAGGCAATAAGCTATTAAAACAATGAAACAAATTTAAGAAGGCTACACACATAAAATAATAAAACATAAAAGTTCATGAAGCACAGCCATCAAATGAGAACTAGCAAAGACGCACCAAACAGCCTAGGACATGGTCGATTTTCAATGCAAAAGGACAAAGCAAGGGATGACATAGTCAAAGCACTAGCAAATGTACTAACTCAACAATTATATAAATATACTAGGCATATAAAACATGTACAATGCCAGGTTTCTATTTAATACATGTACCATTTCAAACATATTTATATATATACTAGGCATATATTTTCGAAATTTCAAGCGATTTCATAAATTTTCGAAATCATCGACATAATCGATGCGTTAAAATAGTGATCCGAGGCACGGTCTCGGAATTCGACGAAACCAGTTCCATTAGATCCGTAATAGTGCATTATTATCGGATTTCAAATTTCGTAGCGTTTGGAGTTACCATTTGGTTGTACGGGATACGAACGCGTTGAATTTATTATATTGAAATTTAATATAATATTTGGATCTGAAAAGCTATCTTCTCCATATGATCGAATTAGGACTCACAACCTGTTCCATTTCATTCAGAATAGGGGGATAACATTATAAACGTTTAGGGGCATGCCTCGATAGGGTATCGAAATTTTAAGTCATATTAAAACGAGATATTTTAAATTTTTAAATTTTTAAATCAAATCAAAATAAAATCGTAGCCGCCTCCTTTTTTTCTAAATCACGTTCCTTTCTCTTCAAATCGGCTCAAGTTAAAAAATCAATTCAAATTAAATGGTGAGCCTATCTTCTTGTTCACGCCTATTCCTTCCTTTTATAAATCGCATGTTCCTCCTCTTTTCTTTTCAAAATACGAAACCGCATTCTTCCCTTTCTTTTGCTTCAAAACAAAATCAAATTTGTTCCTATATAAATATATATATATATATATATATATACAGAAAGCGATTTCGTCACAAGGCCGGGTCGGCTCGCACACAAGGGGGAGGAGCGAGGGCACGAGGCGATGGCGGAAACTGTGGGCATCGAACTCAGCGAAGCTGGGATGATTCGGCAATTATTCGCGATCAATTTGAACAAGGCTCGGCCGTGGGAGGGTTTGCTGTTGGTGGCGATTTGGGGGTCGCGACTTTTCCCGATCGACAGCAGGTCGAAGGCGATGATGGCGCGTCTTCAAAGAGGGAAGTTGGCGAATCAAGACTGGAGGGGCGAGCAGAGGTAGAAGAGCGACGACATAAACGATTCATTCTCGAACAGAATAAGGTTGGCGCAAGTCCAGAGGTGAAGTCGTGGTCAGTGGAAAGGCTCAGGTGTATGGTTGCATACGATGGGGGGAAAGAGGGAGTAGTTGTGGTGGTCGGCATCGAAATGGTTTTAAGGCCTGGAGGCGGTTCGCGATTTGATTTTGGTCACGATCAAGTTTGGAGCGAGCGAACGAGGAAGATGGTGGTAACGTTAATCAGGTATATTAATTAGATAATGATGTTGTTAATTCATATCATATAATTAATTATAGTCAAATGTTTATAAACTGAGAACTTATGCATACGAGGTTCAAAAATCGTGAAAACAAGTCGAGATGGGAATGGATTGCAAATTAAAATCAAGGTGAGAAAATCCTCACTCATTTGGATGCCAAATTTAATTTTAAATAGTTAAAATTAATTATTGGTTGCTTGGTTGAAATTAGAAATTCTTATTTGTTGAATGATATGATATTATATATATAATAGTCTATATATACTAGTATTTGGAGTGATATTCCCGCATATTATTGTGGATGAGACCCTATATGGATGACCTGATATACCACGATATCCCCCTCGAAGTGGGATTGGTATTTTTATGTTGTATTAACATCTGTGGATGAAGGGAAACAGGTTGGAGGGATCCAACTGGATTTCTCAAAATGTTGAATTTAATTTCATATATTGTGATATATGGATTATGTGGAATAATCTATTATGATTTATTATAGTGATTGGAATTTTTGGATACTATTGTAGCACTGGCCTGAATTTTGTTATTTAAATACCATAGATATATTTTTAAAAAAATTTAAGGAATTAAAGGGAATTTTTGATATAAAAATATCTATATTGAAAATTGGATCATTTTAAAGAAAATTGAATTAGGAATAATATATATTAATTTTGGATTGTACGTAACTATTCGTGAATGGGTTTTAAATAGAGACTTTAAAAATTTATTATATAAAGGAGTATGTAAACGGTATTCTAAAATATGAAAATGAGTTAAAACCAATATTAAAAATAGATTGGAAGTATAAATGGAATTTATAAGAAATGAATTTATATAATGGAATTTTATAAATAAGATTTGTTTTATAAACAGATAAAACCAAAAGGGGTTACAAAATTTATAAACGATGTTTATAAATAACGGAGTTCGATATCAGATGATAATTGGGAATATAAATTCATAGGGTGAATTCATATTAGAATATGGAAACAGGGTTGAGAAAAATAGTAGATTCTATTTTTGAAATGAGAATGGTTGGGGAATCGACAAATAATCGATATGTTGTGAAATCGAGAGGGAGTTATAAATTAAATTGGTTATTGAGATTTTAAAATATATTTTTGTTTTTAAGAAGTTAAGTTCGTTTTTTTCAGGGGAAAACTTTATTATTTAAACTATGAAATTTTAAACTAGTTAGTATTTGAATACTTCGAAAAATGGATTTTTAGATATTTAATATTTATTGAAATAAAATTTTAATTATTTATAATCAACTTTGTAAATTGATTCATTTCATTTTAAATGAGTTATTAATGGTTTATTAAAAGTGTTAATATTTTAAATAATAACTTTAAAAAAATTCAAAAATAAAAATAAATTACTATTCTTTAAAAATGCTCATTATATATATATATATATATAATTTGAAATGATTGAAAATTTATTTATAAAATTCTCTCATGATGTGTAAACAGGTTTTAAATTTTAAGGATGAGATTTTATAAGAGAAATCTTATAAATGGAATTCTAGAGACTTTAGAAAATTTCCAATGTTTAGATGCGATAACTTCGGAAAGGATTTGAATTCATTTAAAGAAGTTATAAATGGTTGGTTGAGATTACAAATAAGTATAATCGGTTTGGAAATCGTAGGAAGGATTTATTAAAATTCCGGAGACTTATGAGATAAGTTATGAAATATTTCCATGTTTAATATTAAGATGATTTTGGAAATTATACGTATAAATATTTTCTTAAGTATTGAAAGGAAGGTTCTGGAAATATTTTTAGTGGGAAATGATTTGGAATAGAAATATTTTCTAAGTGTTATAAAAATGGAAGTTGAAAATATTTCTAAGTATGGAAAATGATGAAATATCCAGTTATGGATACAAGTGTTGAAATTGTTTTCAAATATAGAAATACTGAAAGAGATTGAATATATATCTTGGTGAAGATGTTTTGAAATAAATATTTTGGAGAATTATAAAATAAGGCCTAGTGTCTACTTATGGATGTTTAATTGATAGTTAAATAACCGACTATCAATATTGGCTAATTTCGTTAAATGTTTCGAAGAGACCGGAGTCAGATTTAATTATCCGAAATCCACTTCGATCCAGTTTTAACGTTACAAATGAATACCGTGAAGATGATGAAGATGGTGATTCGGTTTGTCCAGACTCAGGACAACTTGTATGGATGAATGCTATCAGAACATCGTCATTGGAGGACGATGAGCATTCTAAGTAGAATTGTTTCTTGAAAGGTAACTATAATGACCCATAATTTTCGATAATTAAAAATAAATAATTTAATAAGATTTTGTGAGTTAATAATGGGAGAAATAAAAAAATTGTGAATTATTAATGAAATAATAACTAGAATGGAAGGTAACAATGTCAATTTAAGTCAATTATTAACAATTTTAATGAAAGTTCAATTAATTGAAATGATTTAAATGTTATACTTGGTTATAAATTGAATATAAGAAAACAAATGTAAATATTGAATCAATTAATGAAATAATATATAATTTATGGTAATTGAATAAAATCAGTGTTATGTAAGTAATTATGACATTTGTTGTAAATGATAAACTTACAAATGTTACTAAATATAGAAATGTTGTTATTTGTTACCAATTTATCTTATCGATTTCAAATAAATGTAAATAAATGTTGCATTAATGTGAGTTAAGACAATAACTGCAAATTGTGAATGTAATAAAGGTATAGTAATGTTAATTATATTTACAAGGCAATAATTGATGTAATAAAAAGAGTGAAACAAAAACAAATTAATTTATTAATATTTTTAAATTATAATAAAATTGACAATAATTTAATATAATGGAAATATAGTGGTTAATACAAATAAGAGATGAGAAACTATTATTTAGTAAGAAATGTGTAATTACCGTTTGTATCCAATGGTGTATAAATATGTTTAAATTACTATTAGATAGGAAGTAATTGTTTTATTTCTCATTACATTCATTTAGTCCATTTTGAAACTTAATCAACTGAAATTAATGTAATTGAAAATTTTCAATTAATAGGAGAGAGAATGCTAAATTGTAAATTAATAGGTGTAATTAAAAGTAGCTTATGTTTTGTGAAAATATAAGGAAAGTTTGATTTAATGAAAAGAACATTTACATCAAATAAAATGAAAGTTTCATTTGTGAATGTAGGTTTAATTTCATTAAAATAAAGAATAGAATGATTGATTTTAAAGGAAGAAATATATGTTTATTGAACTGTGTTTTAGCTTACAGATTGATTACAAGAATAGGAAAATAATATATTTCAAAGTTATTTATTACTCCTGTGTATAAACAACAAATTTATAAATGTGTTTAAATAAACAATTGTTCTATTTTTCATCCATTTTAGTTGTCAGTTTTGAAATTTAACTTTGTATGTGACGACCGCCCATGACCCCTGCACCGAATCTAGAGATAGTGCGCTGTAAAGTGTGCCAGGTGACCATGGACGATTGTCAGGGTAGATTAAAACAACAGAATCTATCGTATTACTCACAGCGCATGGACAAAATACAATAGAACATATATATAGTGAAGATTTACAGAATAAAATGCCATCATATAAAACTTCATAATAGTTGAATACAAGCATCCAAATAGCCAATACATCAAGCCTCACTACATAACACTCAGAGAATACAAAACAGCGGAACATCCAGTACATATAATAAGAAGATAATATGCAACCCTCCAGCTCGTCTTCGATATCAGCATCGTGAGAAGAGAACAGCACCTGTCACCTGCTACCTAGTCTGCCCGTCCCAAAAATGGACGAATAGCCCAAGGCAATAAGAATTAAAACATAAAGCCTTGAGTCAGACAACAGTCTTAGTGAGCAGTAAACTAACTAACAACATACCAAAAGAGTACAAAGGAAAAAGGAATAGGAATACAACCCTCCCACTCCAACCTCTTTCTACAGTGATAGCCCCCAGACACACACTAAATAGAAGCAAACATAGCAGAGCATACAATTTAAAGTAGAGTAATAATCATTCGAGTCAAGGGCGATGTTTTCCAAGTACCAAGGCCTAAATCAGATAAGCACCCAGAAAATACCGCTCTTGTGTCCGAATGACGATACAACCAAACATCCATGACTCTGGCTATCACTGTTATCGTTGCCTTGATATCACCGTTAATTGAATGACCGGCACATTCTTTCAGCCATCCGTCAAGGGCTAATGGAAACCCCGGTTCTAGACATAACTCCCGCACGTCATCATGACCCGTGCCTAGGACTATCTAATCTGCCCAGAGTACTTGACTATCAAACATTAGCCTTCAGGGACTATCTAATCTGCCCAACGTACTCTTGCTTTGAGCATGCTAGAACCTTCAACAACGATGAGATCTCAGCCTCCTAGTCATCCTCCTCGACGACTATTTCCATACTAGCTCAAGCGCCTCTCGAGCAACCATTACCCTTAACTCGAATCATATCACCGAGTTACCAACATGCTTGGAATGATCCCGTCTGGATTAGACCAAGTCTTCATCACATGATGCCTCGCTTCATTACATCCTCGCAAAGCCTCATCTCAACATCACATCATCAAATCTATGCATAAGAGCTTCATCATCCCGCTACATATGCCACGAGCATCTTTCCCAATTCAAGAGCCTTTCCCTTAGCTTTTGAATCATCTTCGACCACCTTGTCTAAAACCAATCAACAATCATCTAATTCACAGCAATCAATCATGTCAAACATCAATCCAAGTAACCAAGCATTCAAATATAAGCAAAATGGACAATTATAACAATAATGGCAATTTCATAATTAAGGAGTTGAAAGTCTAACAAGCATGAAAACATGAGAATTATCTCTACAACTTGATGAATGAACTTGCATAGGTTAATCATATACAAAAATGGTTGTCAAATCATCATGAACAATGGATCTACATGGATCTACACTTAGGTTTACAAAAATGCATAGAAATCACTATTTTAACACCAAATCAAGCCAACAATCCGATATACTCCTTTGGATCCGTGTGAGAGATAATCACCACTCACCAAATCTCCAAAACAACCTCAAATCAACACGCTTCAGATCTGGACAGCGAAGGATCAAGCTTGATCTATCACGAATCCGCTTCAAACGAAGAAATCTAACTTCAATGGATGAAGATCTTCAATCTAAGCTCTTGAATCTTCAATTTGATCTTCAACTTGGATGGATGGAAGCACTAGATTAGAGTGGAGAAAAGAAGTGAAGAAGTGTAGAAGTCGAGCTCTCAAAATGGCAGCACTTCGTCGCTTCAAAATCCGGATCCCAAAAAGTGAGAAAAACCCTTCCTATTTATAGCTAAAAATTCTCTTAAGTCGTAAATCGGCTATCTCCTAAGTCGTCTCCGACTTACGACCTAAGACCCTTCCGACCTAAGACTTGCCCAAACCTTACGACTTAATGACTTACCAAGACTCATCAGCTTACGACTTAACAGATAACTAGGCTACGACTTAAAACAGGCCCAAGTCTCTACGACTTAAGACTTAACTTCCCTAAGTCGTCTACGACTTAACGCGTGCGCCTAACTCCTAACAACTCAACAGCTAACCCCTAAGTCGGTTACGACTTAACTGGGTATACGGCTTACGACCTAACTACAAGGCCATACTCAGCGACTTAATAGATATGCACGCGCGCCCCAACTCCTAGGTCGCTCAAGACCTAACGGCTTAGCAGAACTCCGCGACCTATGACATAAGCAACCCAACGACTTAACAGGTACACTACCTCGCGACCTAACAGACTTACGACTTAACAGGTACACTACCTTACGACTTAACTGTTAAGCCCCTAAGTCGCTCACCCTTTAGGTCGCAACATTCTATAGGTCGCTCCAAACTAACACGTGACCCAAACCACTTCGCGACCTAACATTTAACTCGGTCACGACTTAACCCTTAACTCAAAACCTTAAGTCGTCTACAATAAGTCGGTCACGACTTATCTCTTAGGTCGTTTACGACCTAGGACTTAAACAAATAGGATCGAAAAGACAAACATACTAAGTCGCATACGACCTATATCATACCCTAGGTCGTCCACGACTTACCACCTCAACTCGCTAACTCGCTGATTCCTTAAGTCGCGCTTATTCCCTAAGTCGTATACGACTTACGACCTATACTAAGTCGTGAATAACTTAGGACTTAACCATATTTCGCCTAAAATCTGAAATGGCTCAAAAATGCTAAAATTCCAGATTTTGACAAACTTTTCGATCCGTAAAAATACGGGTCGTTACATTCTCTCCCCCTTAGGAATTTCGCCCCCGAAATTCCAAACAAACAAAGCAATCAAGGACAATTCTGCATGCCTACCATCCATAGCAATCAACAAACCATGAATCCAATTCTAGCTTAGCATGCAGAATTCTAAAACTAGAACAAGTTACAATGCCGTTTAGATGACACGACACCTTAGGGCCATACCTTGAAGAGTTCAGGATGAGCTGCTTTCATCCTCTCTTCCACCTCCCATGTACAGTCATTATCATCGTCACTCCATTGTATCTTGAACAACTTAACTACCTTCCTCCTAAGCTGTTTCGTGTCGGTTCCCACAACACGAAGCGGCTTACGAGGTCTTCTATCGACTGGATCAACTTCTAAGTCTTCACAGCTATCAGCAGAAACCACCGTACTCGAGTCGTGCACATACTTCCGTAGATATGATACGTGAAAAACATTGTGCACACCCGACATCTTCTCTGGTAACTCCAATCTGTAGGCGAGCTTTCCAATTCGCTCGATGATCGGGAATGGTCCAACAAATCTCGGAGTTAATTTTCCTTTCTTCCCGAATCGAATAACATTTTTCAGTGGAGAAATCTTCACAAAAACCATATCACCAACGTTGAATTCCAAATCCTTACGACGTTTATCGGCATAACTCTTCTGACGGTCTTGGGCTGCCTTCATTCGTTGCCAAATGATCTCTATACAATCCGAAGTCTGTCGAATCATCTCTGGCCCAAGTATCAGCTTTTTTCCTGCCTCTATCCAACATGTCAGAGAGTTACACGGTCTCCCATACAATGCCTCATACGGTGCCATACCAATGCTTGACTGGTAACTGTTGTTGTATGCAAACTCCACCAAATGAAGGTGATCTTCCCATGATCCTCCGAAATCTAAAACACAAGCTCTAAGAAGATCTTCCAAAACTCGGTTGACTCTCTCGGTCTGACCATCTGTTTGAGGGTGATAAGCTGTACTCAAACACAACTCAGTCCCCAAAACTTCTTGGAAGCTCTTCCAAAATCCACTAGTGAACAATGGGTCTCGATCGCTCACTATACTCTTCGGAATACCATGGAATCAAACTATCCACTTAACATACAACTCAGCCAACTTTGATGCAGTCCTAGTCGATCGAACAGGAATGAATCTTGCACTCTTGGTCAAACGATCAACGATAACCCAAATCCCTTCATTTCCCGTTCTGGTTCTAGGCAATCCATCAATAAAATCCATCGACACTTGCTCCCACTTCCATGTAGGAACTTCTAATGGCTGAAGCAATCCACTTGGCTTCTTCTGCTCGGCTTTTACCAACTGGCAGTTCATACACTTGGAAATTAAATTTCCAACATCCTTCTTCATACCTTCCCAGTAGTAAGTTCTCTTCATACCCCGATACATCTTATTTCCACCTGGATGAATTGTCATCCTCGAGTGATGACTTTCCTTCAAAACTTCACTCCTCAATTCATCTATATCGGGAACAACTAGTCGTCCTTGCTTCCGAAGCCAACCCTCTCGATCGACCTCAAACCCTTTATCCTTTTCTGGATCCAATCCAGATTCCAAATCACGGATAATCTTGACAAGCTTATCGTCTCGCTTTTGGCTCTCGCCAATCCTTTCCACAAGAGAAGGTCTTATCGATAAGTTTGCCAACATCTCAAGTTCCAATCCGCATCTAGGCCTGAAGTCAAATCCAGCTAAATACTCGAGATTCTTCCATTCTGAAAACATGGCTCCCAATCCTGCATGTCTTCGACTTAACGCATCTGCCACTACGTTACCTTTTCCCGGAGTATAAGCTATACCAAAATCATATGATGCCAAAAACTCTAGCCAACGTTGCTGCCGAAGATTCAAATCCTTTTGGGAGAAAAGATACTTCAACGACTTATGATCTGTAAACAACTCGAATCGAACTCCCAATAGATAATGTCTCCACATCTTCAGAGCAAATACAATTGCTGCCAACTCCAAATCATGAGTCGGGTAATTCCTTTCGTGCGGCTTCAGTTGTCGACTTGCATATGCAACAACTTTATCCCTCTGCATCAGCACTGCTCCAAGTCCAGTACCACATGCGTCGGTGTAAACCACCATCTCATCATTCCCACTTGGAATAGTCAAAACAGGAGCACTCGTCAATCGTTCTTTCAGGATTCCAAAAGCTTGCTCACACTTATCATCCCATCTGAACACTAGGTTCTTCTTTGTCAATCCTGTTAACGGTGCAGCCACCTTAGAGAAGTCCTTGATAAACCGTCGATAATATCCTGCTACTCTAAGAAAACTTCTCGCATCAGATGCATTCTTAGGTCTAACCCAATCCTGGATTGCTGCCACCTTAGCGGGATCAACCGCTATTCCATTTCCAGAAATCACATGGCCTAAGAACCTCACTTCCTTCTTCCAGAAGTGACACTTTGAAAACTTAGCCCTCAGCTGATGTTTCCGTAAGATTTCCATAACAATACGCAAGTGTGTCTTGTGCTCTTCCTCAGTTCTGGAATAAATCAGAATATCATCCACGAACACAAGCACAAACTTGTTCAACTGATCTCTGAACACTCTATTCATAAGATCCACAAAATATGCTGGTGCGTTAGTCAATCCAAACGGCATTACCAGCCACTCAAAGAAACCGGATGGTGTTCGAAAAGCAGTCTTCGGCACACTATCCTTAGCTACTCTCAACTGGTGAAATCCCGTTGCCAAATCCATTTGAGAAAACACCTTGGCTTCGTGAAGCTGATCAAACAAGTCATCTATTCTCGGCAATGGATACTTGTTCTTCTTAGTCACCTTATTCAGCTCACGATAATCCACACACAATCTCAACGACCCATCTGCCTTGGTTGCAAACACAACTGGTGCACCCCACTCGGACACACTACGCCGAATGAATCCTTTCTGCAAAAGATCATCAACTTGCACCCTCAACTCCTGCTGTTCCCTAGGCGCCATCCGCCTAAGAGGCATCATAACAGGTCTGGCTCCTTCAACTAGATCTATACGAAACTCGATCTCTCTATGCGGCGGCAACCCTTTGACTTCGTCAAAGACATCCTCGAATCCATTAGCGATCGGCACTGATGACAGTCCATCCCGTGGAACAACCAGCGAATACATGAAGCTCATGAAGATGCCTTCTTCATGCTTACATCGTATCACCACCTTTCGCCCCTCCACATTCTCGACTGTCACTTCCAACCTTTCGCAATCAACCTTAGCCGCATACTTCCTAAGCCAGTCCATACCAAAAATAATTCCGAACCCCGCAAAGTTCAGAACAAAACAATCACAAACAAAAGAGCAACCATGACTCGACACAATCAGACCACGGCATAACATACACAAACAAGACGAACCCCCAACTGGATTAGTCACAACCAATGGCCTATCAACAATATCCGGTTCCAAACCTAACCGGCCTACGAGTTCACTACAAACAAACGAATGCGACGCTCCAGTATCAAACAGAACTCTAACTGGAACACCACATAGGAAAAGAGTACCTTGAACCACCACACTCTTTCCCTTCTCTTCAGCGGTAGGAGCTTTTGAAGACGAAGGAACAGCTCCCAAAGCATAAGCTTGCACAATCTGCTTGTCCTTCCTCGGTTCTGGACAATTCTTCCTGATGTGCCCTGGCTTGTCACAGTTTTGACACTTCATCGGTGCCTTTGGATTCTTACAATCCTTAAAGAAATGGCCCTTCTGCTGACAGTTGTAGCAAATCACCTCGCCTTTCGGCTTCTTCTGGCCATCCTTACCCTTCTGCTGCTGCTGCTTCCTCTTCTTGTTTCCACCCTGCTGGGGTTTAGACTCTTCCCTGGTCACAGCAACAACAGATCCTTCCTTAGGAAACAGACTCTCATGCCTGAGAGCTTTCTCCACAAGCTTCTCAAATGAATCATCCAAATGATCCACCAGCTGCCTCCCAAGATAACTGTCCAAGCCCGTCACAAACTTCCCATTCTTCTTATATGCAGATTCAATATATGACCGAGCATACTTGGACAAAGCTTCAAACTCAGAAACATACTCAAGAACAGATCTTCCTCCTTGCTTGAGCTCCACAAACCTCTTGAACAGAGCAGACTTCTGAGCTGTAGAAATGAACTTAGCTTCAAATCTGACTTGGAATTGCTCCCAAGTAATCTCTTCTTCCGGAGTATTGATGGTAATAGAGTTCCACCAATCAGAAGCTCTCCCTTGAAGCTGCCTTGATGCCAACTTCCTCTTAGTTGCATCATCAATTCCCAAATCACCAAAGATCCTTCCACAAGCATCTATCCACCTCTGGACCTCAATAGTTGATTCTGTTTCCAAGAAAACCTTCCCTCCAAGAGCAGTATAGTCCTTGCACAACTTAGCAAAATCCACTAGTTTCGGAGTTTGGACTTGAACTCCAACATCAACTGCTGCCCCCGGAATTGGTATCCTTCTCATGATCGAAGTCATCATAGCTTCGAACATAGCTGCATAATCAGCAGTCCCCTCAGTAGCACGGCCTTCCCTAGCAGTTGGTCTCCCTCTTCGACTCATTCTCAATATCTATAAAAAGGAATGATTAAAACTTCTAGAGAAACAACTGCATAAAGGACTCAAACTCTACTAAGCTACTATATTATATATAGTTATCATCCATCAAAATACAATTACGTCTCTCATACGTAGTTACATCGGTGAGTGTTGGGTAAGGTCGATTAACCAATGCTCTGATACCAAATGTGACGACCGCCCATGACCCCTACACCGAATCTAGAGATAGTGCGCTGTAAAGTGTACCAGGCGACCATGGACGATTGTCAGGGTAGATTAAAACAACAGAATCTATCGTATTACTCACAGGGCATGGACAAAATACAATAGAACATATATATAGTGAAGCTTTACAGAATAAAATGCCATCGTATAAAACTTCATAATAGTTGAATACAAGCATCCAAATAGCCAATACATCAAGCCTCACTACATAACACTCAGAGAATACAAAACAGCGGAACATCCAGTACATATAATAAGAAGATAATATGCAACCCTCCAGCTCGTCTTCCATATCAGCATCGTGAGAAGAGAACAGCACCTGTCACCTGCTACCTAGTCTGCCCGTCCCAAAAATGGACGAACAGCCCAAGGCAATAAGAATTAAAACATAAAGCCTTGAGTCAGACAACAGTCTTAGTGAGCAGTAAACTAACTAACAACATACCAAAAGAGTACAAAGGAAAAAGGAATAGGAATACAACCCTCCCACTCCAACCTCTTTCTACAGTGATAGCCCCCAGACACACACTAAATAGAAGCAAACATAGCAGAGCATACAATTTAAAGTAGAGTAATAATCATTCGAGTCAAGGGTGATGTTTTCCAAGTACCAAGGCCTAAATCAGATAAGCACCCAGAAAATACCGCTCTTGAGTCCGAATGACGATACAACCAAACATCCATGACTCTGGCTATCACTGTTATCGTTGCCTTGATATCACCGTTAATTGAATGACCGGCACATTCTTTCAGCCGTCCGTCTAGGGCTAATGGAAACCCCGGTTCTAGACATAACTCCCGCACGTCATCATGACCCGTGCCTAGGACTATCTAATCTGCCCAGAGTACTTGACTATCAAACATTAGCCTTCAGGGACTATCTAATCTGCCCAATGTACTCTTGCTTTGAGCATGCTAGAACCTTCAACAACGATGAGATCTCAGCCTCCTAGTCATCCTCCTCGACGAATATTTCCATACTAGCTCAAGCGCCTCTCGAGCAACCATTACCCTTAACTCGAATCATATCACCGAGTTACCAACGTGCTTGGAATGATCCCGTCTGGATTAGACCAAGTCTTCATCACATGATGCCTCGCTTCATTACATCCTCGCAAAGCCTCATCTCAACATCACATCATCAAATCTATGCATAAGAGCTTCATCATCCCGCTACATATGCCACGAGCAGCTTTCCCAATTCAAGAGCCTTTCCCTTAGCTTTTGAATCATCTTCGACCACCTTGTCTAAAACCAATCAACAATCATCTAATTCACAGCAATCAATCATGTCAAACATCAATCCAAGTAACCAAGCATTCAAATATAAGCAAAATGGACAATTATAACAATAATGGCAATTTTGTAATTAAGGAGTTGAAAGTCTAACAAGCATGAAAACATGAGAATTATCTCTACAACTTGATGAATGAACTTGCATAGGTTAATCATATACAAAAATGGTTGTCAAATCATCATGAACAATGGATCTACATGGATCTACACTTAGGTTTACAAAAATGCATAGAAATCATTATTTTAACACCAAATCAAGCCAACAATCCGATATACTCCTTTGGATCCGTGTGAGAGATAATCACCACTCACCAAATCTCCAAAACAACCTCAAATCAACACGCTTCAGATCTGGACAGCGAAGGATCAAGCTTGATCTATCACGAATCCGCTTCAAACGAAGAAATCTAACTTCAATGGATGAAGATCTTCAATCTAAGCTCTTGAATCTTCAATTTGATCTTCAACTTGGATGGATGGAAGCACTAGATTAGAGTGGAGAAAAGAAGTGAAGAAGTGTAGAAGTCGAGCTCTCAAAATGGCAGCACTTCGTCGCTTCAAAATCCGGATCCCAAAAAGTGAGAAAAACCCTTCCTATTTATAGCTGAAAATTCTCTTAAGTCGTAACTCGGCTATCTCCTAAGTCGTCTCCGACTTACGACCTAAGACCCTTCCGACCTAAGACTTGCCCAAACCTTACGACTTAACGACTTACCAAGACTCATCAGCTTACGACTTAACAGATAACTAGGCTACGACTTAAAACAGGCCCAAGTCTCTACGACTTAAGACTTAACTTCCCTAAGTCGTCTACGACTTAACGCGTGCGCCTAACTCCTAACAACTCAACAGCTAACCCCTAAGTCGGTTACGACTTAACTGGGTATACGGCTTACGACCTAACTACAAGGCCATACTCAGCGACTTAACAGATATGCACGCGCGCCCCAACTCCTAGGTCGCTCAAGACCTAACGGCTTAGCAGAACTCCGCGACCTACGACATAAGCAACCCAACGACTTAACAGGTACACTACCTCGCGACCTAACAGACTTACGACTTAATAGGTACACTACCTTACGACTTAACTGTTAAGCCCCTAAGTCGCTCACCCTTTAGGTCACAACATTCTATAGGTCGCTCCAAACTAACACGTGACCCAAACCACTTCGCGACCTAACATTTAACTCGGTCACGACTTAACCCTTAACTCAAAACCTTAAGTCGTCTACAATAAGTCGGTCACGACTTATCTCTTAGGTCGTTTACGACCTAGGACTTAAACAAATAGGACCGAAAAGACAAACATACTAAGTCGCATACGACCTATATCATACCCTAGGTCGTCCACGACTTACCACCTCAACTCGCTAACTCGCTGATTCCTTAAGTCGCGCTTATTCCCTAAGTCGTATACGACTTACGACCTATACTAAGTCGTGAATGACTTAGGACTTAACCATATTTCACCTAAAATCTGAAATGGCTCAAAAATGCTAAAATTCCAGATTTTGACAAACTTTTCGATCCGTAAAAATACGGGTCGTTACATTGTAAGTAATTGAAATTAATGTAATTCAAATATTTCAATTAAAAGGAAAGAAAACTTTGATTGCAATTAATAGATTTAATAAAAGAAATGCACGTTTTGTGTTAAACAAAAAGGGTGTTTTAATGGAAATAAAAGATCATTTTGGGAAAACCAAATTGAACGTTTTCATCTTTAAGGTAAGTTTAATTTTTTTTATTATGCGTAGATAAAAACCTAAATGCATACAAATTTGAATATTATTTGAGTTAATGAAGTTAATTTGGTTACGTTTTAGAAAAATTGAATTTCAAAATGTTGTGCGATGTACATAGTCCCTTCATTTCTTTTGTTATTAATTGTTGCATGAACGTTTTAAAATAGTTACCTTATTATTAATAATTAATATATTCATTTCTCCTTCTGTTTTATACCTGAGCTTAGACTTTTAGGTTGTATTTAATTCTTGCCACCTCATTTTCACGTATACAAAATTTTGTTTTCCTTTGGTTTGCAAACTTTTCCATTTCTATGTACATTTCCTTATGCATTATTAATGCCTGAAGCTTTCAAAATAAATAGTGACATTTATTTTTGTCCCTCCACCTTCATTTCCTAATTATAAATAACCTACAGCTTATTTCTTCATTTGCGTTTTGTTTCTCCTGACACCTCATATTCAAAAGCTCTTATTCTTGCAAATCCAAAAGCTTTCTTTTATGAAACATGATTTTTTTTTCATTTTTCCGGACACGTCCTGTCCTCATCTTAGTTGTTCTTCAATCTTTTCCTGAAGCCTCATCTTGAGAAAAACGTAAGTATTAAAATTTGTTTATTTTTTGCATACTAATTATTATTTTAATAATATTTCTTATAACATGAATATCTTTTGCATATAAACTTTGATTCACGCGCGATTTCTTCTGTTGGATTCATATTTAAATTCTGCACAACATGAAATTGATTTAGTTGAATTTGGAGACTGTTGAGTTTTGCGCTTCTGTTTGAATTTTTTGGGCTAAAATCAAAGATGAGCGTTTTAACCTACTCACAACTACTAGATTATCTTATGTTAGTTAAATTGAATTTATGATGTGATTAGAAATGGATTGGTTGATGTTTGGTATATTTAAATTGTCGTTCTAGTTAAATTAGACTTTTATTGAATTTAATTGCTATTTAATTTAATATTGAATTCTTAAATTGCCTGTTAATACCTGTTATTGATGATCAGTCAATTATTGTTATTTATTTGTTGATCTGAATGATGAATGTGATGGATGTTTGATTGTTGATATTGGATGACTGGATGTTATATATATATATATATATATATATATTGTTTTAACACTGCAAGTTCCCTATGGGTTGAAATGATACATACCCGAACGATCTATAGATTAGGGAAAAATCGTTATGGGTTAAAATAATAGACTCGAGCGATTTTATAGATTTTATTTAATTCGGGATTGTGGTTTGAAATGATATATAACCGTAAAATTTTAAATTGCGGATTAAAATGATAAATATCCGTATCACTTGACCATTGGGTAGAAAATTATATATGGACACCGGATTGGTTAAATTAAATGATTTTTTAATTCTTTAAATTTTGAATTCAATTAACTGGCATTTTGAAATAGAAATTGATTTATATATATTGAATTATTTTCGATAATTCAAGCGTTAATGTTGAAATTGGAATTGATTTAATGAATTGTTCAAAGGATTTAAATTGGAATTTCAAGTTGAAGTGTCAAATATAAATGAATTATTGAAATTGAGTTATTAAAAATGTTTAGATATAACTTTGAAATCTATTTTAAACTAATTTAAACTATATTAATCAATTTAAACTATTTTTAATTTATTTTAATCTATTTTATCACTTTAATCCAAATTAATCTAATTTACCTATTTAATCTATTTTAAAATTTATTTAATCTATTTTAAATTTATTTAATCTATTTTAAATCTATTTAATATGATTTAAATCTATTTTTAAAAAAATTATCTATTTAAAATCTATTTAAGATAATTTAAATCCATTTAAATCTAATTAAATCAAATTTAAATCTATTTTAAACTAGTTCTACTATTTAAACTATTCTAATCTATTTAAACTATTTTTAAACTATTAAAACTATTTATGCCTATCTAAACTATTTTCTAAAATTTCAGACTGTGTAAAAAGAAAGTATTTACATTTAAATCCTTGATGATAATACAACCTAAGTTGGGTTTTGAAATTGATACCTTTTTGTGAAATGACATATTTGAGTAAATGTGATAATTTTGGAACGAGGATTTAATTAACCTATCTTATTGATAATTTCATAAGTGAATATGATTTTTGAAAGTGAATATGATTTTGAAGTGAATATGGTTTTGGAAGTGAATATGATTTCGAAAGTGATATGGTTTGAAAATCAAATCTGATATTTTGATATTAATTATGAATTGACTTTTGAAATGTAAAAGAACCATTCGGTCTGAAATAAGCGTTTGGTTGTTAAAGAGACCGGGATCAGATATTGTCATACTCTCTACCACTACCCGAAAACCACTTTAACAACTGTGTACGTGGTGGAGATTCCAGAAATGAAGTATGATGGTTTAGTGAACGATTTCTGTATAAGGTATGACGTGACCCTGACTCCCGTGAGTCAGCATAGATGTGACTAAAATAGGAGCCATGCCGGGCTAAGTGAGGTTGCACCTCCGATCGGGCACATTTCTTCGATACCATTCTATTACTTTGTGATTGATTTGGTGGTCATCCTTGATTTTGATTTGGGAGTGTGTCCAAGGTGGGCGGTAGTAGCTACTATGCGTTACCACCAGTCCGGATCAGCAATTGGTATATCTACCCTGGCATTGTCTCGAGTGCCGTGTTCACATTCCCTAGAGCGCCTTCTACAAGTTTGTTTTGTACCATACCTATGGGTTGCCCTCTGGGTAAACCTCCAGTTTACGGAGGAGCTTACGGTATTGTATAGACTATGGGAATATATAAAATGTGTTAAGGGGGATATGGGTAACGCCTTAACGCTATTATAATACTTTTACTTTACTGTAGACATATTATAATAGCGTATTGTACTACATAGTAGATAGTTTAACGGATCCTTAGGAGATGTGAATCCCGAACATCTCTTAAGTTACTGCACTCACGTCAGACACTGGATAGGAGATGTCAAACCCCGTAAGCATCTCTGACGCCGTCCCACTCATATTTATTTAACATCGATTTAACTTACATAAGATCTTTTAGTTCCGACTCGAGTGTTTTGTCTTTTCAATTCGTTCGGGTCAGCCTGAGCATTTCAGGGTTGAAGACCTTATTCCTGGAGGACGAAGACGAAGACTGTACTATTATTACCTATTATATGTATTCTACTACATCATGTTATTCCGCTGCATTTATTTATTTATTCATGTTTATGTAACTCTGATGTTTGTGTTGTAAAGAATAATCAAGTGTATTTTTTTAAAACAGCTTCACGAACTGTTATTTGATTATTATATTTTATCATTCCGCTGCGAGATTCTGTAATTGTTTTATTTCTTTCTCTTTTTCTTATTTACCCCATAACAATCTGCCTTTTTGAATGGTTTGAGTCCGGCATGTGTGTCTGCTTAAAACGTCCAAAAAGGCAAGTCGTTATAGTAACGCTTAGCCTCAAGCCTCATCAACCGGGAATGACTAAAACAGGAGAGATGCAGCAAGGCTAAGTGGGTCGCACCCAATTAGGTTATGTTATCACTTTTCTAGATATCCTCAAAAACCTATATATATTATGGATATGGTTGTGCATGAAAGAAGGAGCGCTCGATTGTAAGGGTGGTAACACCCAGGGTGATAACATATTCGGTCTATCCAGGTTAGGGATAGGCCGGTCTTGTGTAGCAGGGGATCCCGGCGATGGTCCTCGGTATATTGTTCTAGAGGTGTACTGTGATGGGCAGTACCCCAGTGGCCCAGTCATTCGTATGGAATCCATTCTCCAATACGAGCCTCACGGTTTTGCTTGTAGAGCCTAGTATGCTGGAATTTAATTAATGTAACAATTTCAGCTATTTGAATAAGTATTTCTACTTAGACACTATTATAATATCACTGGATTTTCTATGAAACGTTTTGGTTATCGTAAGGGAAAAACCCGTCGTGTTTATGTGTGACGGGGTCTTAAAGATACCTTTGTTTTCAAAGGATTTTGATAACTCTAATAATTAAAATTGAGTGTGTTTTCTCACGCTGGTTTTTCAGACTGACTCGGGTGTTATTTTATTATAATGCTCGGGTCAGACCGAGTATTACAGTTTCAGGTTAGAATGCTATGGAGCTCAGGAGGCGAGCTGGAGAAGTTCGAAAGTATTTTTTTCCGTATTTGGCTTATATTTCCGCTGTATGAGGACAAGTGATTATAACTGTCCAGATTGATGTATTGATTACTGTACTCTGATAATTGTAAGTATAGAAACAGTTACAGATTCTTTTGTATAAAAATCTGTTATTATATATTATATTTTGATCCGTTGCGATTGTGAGATTCTGTGTTGTTTATTTTCTTCTACCTTTTCTTCTTCACCCTAAAGATTCGTATTTCTGTTAAATTTGAGTTGAACTGGTGTGAATTATGGTCGACTCAAAGAGGTACGGAGATACGGGCCTTTACACTTGGTATCAGAGCTGAAGGTTAAACGAGAACCTTGGCTCTGGTGGGAGTACTCATTAGAGATAGAGTCGGTAGTACTCTAGAATGAGTTTGAGTGTATTAATGTAATGACCCGTATTTTTAAACATTTAAAAATATTAAATTAAATAAGATTTTTGAATAAAATTGTTAGGAGTAAAAAAATTGAGATTTTACTCATACAAATTAAATTATAATACAAGTTATGAGCTTAAGTAAAATTTCTATTAATGGCACATGTTTGCAATAATGTAAGGATGATAAGAAATGTTAGTGTGTATTTTAATAACATTGGTTTGAATGAAATTAACAATTGTCTGAATGTAAATTTCCAATTGATTGGAATAATAAATGTTAATAAAGAATAATAAATGCTACTTTATTAAAGAAGAAATCATATGTTTATTTATTTGAAATGTTTGGTAGCTGAAAGATTGATTGCAGAGACGAGAAACTATTATGTGGTAAGAAATGTATAATTCCTGTTTATATCCAATAGTGTATAAGTATGTTTAAATTACTATTAGATAGGAAATAATTGTTCTTTTTCTCGTTACATTTGTCTTGTCCTTTTTGAAATTCACCTTTGTAAACAATTGAAATTAATGTAATTGAATAATTTGAATTAATGGTAGAGAGGACACCAAATTGTAAATTAATAGGTGTAATTAAAAGTAGCTTATGTTTTGTGAAAATATAAGGAAAGTTGATTTAATGAAAAGAACATTTATATCAAATAAAATGAATGTTTCATTTGTAAATGTAGGTTTTATTTCATTAAAATGAAGAATAAAATGATTGATTTAAAGGAAGAAATATATGTATATTTGAACTGTGTTTTAGCATACAGATGGATTACAAGAGTAGGAAAATAATTTATTTAAGTAAGTTATTTATTACTCTGCTGTATAAACAACAAATTTATAAAGGTGTTTAAATGACTAAAGGAAACAATTATTCTATTTTTCATCCATTTTAGTTGTCTGTTTTGAGATTTAACTTTGTAAGTAATTGCAATTAATGTTATTGAAATATTTCAATTAGAATGGAAGAAAACGTTGATTGCAATTAATAGATTTAATAAAAGAAATGCACCATTTGTGTTAAATAGAAATGATGTTTTAATGGAAATAAAAGATCATTTTGGGAAAACCAAATTGAACGTTTTCAATTTTAAGGTAAGTAATTTTATTTATTATGCATAGATAAAAAAACTAAATGCGCACAAATTTGAATATTATTTGAGTTAATGAAGTTAATTTGGGTACGATTCACAAATTGAATTTCAAAAAGGTCGTGTGATGTACATGGTCCCTTCATTTCTTTTGTTATTAATTGTTGCATGTAAGTTTTAAAATAGTTATCTCATTATTAATACTTGATCCATTCATTTCTCCTTTTGTTTAATACCTGAGCCTAGACTTTTAGGTTGTAATTAATTCTTGCCACCTCATTTTCGCGTATACAAAATTTCACTTTCCTTTTGTTTGCAAACTTTTCCATTCCTACGTACATTTCTTTATGCGTTATTAATGCTTGAAGCTTTCAAAATAAAACGTGACATTTATTTATGTCTCTCCACCTTCATTTCCTAACTATTAAATAACCTGCAGCTTATTTCTTTCATTTGTAGTGTATATTTGTGTTCTTTTTTTTTGGCTAAGTCTTACTGGGTTTGTTTTAGACTAATGGGCTCCTTAGTAAACCAAGAGACCCTAGGAACCCTAAGAGAATTTGGGCCCTTCCTTTTCCCACCCATTGACCTTCTATTTTCAATCTGACTAAAACTAAGTACGTACAGAAATTCCTCATTTGAAAAACTTTCTGCGTGCTCTTCTTCTTCTTGCTCAAATCTACAGAAAACTCCAAACCCCAAAACTCCTAAATCTCCAAATCAAATTCAATCCTACCTCTTTCAAAACCCTAGCCAACCTCTCTCCTCTTGCCGCCAATCACCTCCATCACCACCCACAACCCACGACAGTAACCCATGACCAAAGCCCCACCATCCCTCACCTCTTCTTTCTTCTTTTTCCCTTCCCTTTTTCCCTCTTTCTTCCCCTTATTTCCATGGCTTCTATATTCCACTAAACTACTTAAAACCAAATAATTATTTTTTTGAAACCGTGTATTATTTCAATGGAAACGACTTTGTTGTTGAACCCTTCTTCCCATTCCGAAAATTTCTATATCAAAAACTTCATTTTTCAAGTCCTTTCTCGGGTCCAGTGTTGGCCGAAAATATCCCATATTGTATCAATCATATCTCCTTTAGGAAAGAACCAAATTATATGAATTTTTTTTTCAAACCATTTATTTTTCCAGTGATTTCAACTTTCTTTTATATCAGTTTTTCAAATTCCTTAATTTTTTATGCCAATAACTCAAATCTTTTCGAAGTATTTTTGAACTTAGATTTTCAAATCAGAAAACACCTCTGTTTGTTTTGACCATAACTTCCTCAAGACAGAAGCTTTTTAAGTGATTCTTTTTCTGAAAGTGGAGAGAAAAGAATTTTCAAAAACTTTCTAGTTAGTCACTTTTATAGATTCACTAATATTCTGGTTTGAATATTTTCTTAAAAATGACCTAGTTTCAGGTTTGTCCGTAATTTGGATCTTGGGTTGTTTGGAAGTTGAAAGTAGTTAAAACTTGTTTATTGATTCGTGTTCGTGTCTAAGCTTTGTTGGATTTGATTTGCATTTGATCTTTGCTAGGAATCTCTATATTGCTCCATTTTTATCATCACCTTCGTAGCCACGAACTGTGAGCAAACACTCACAACTACAAGATTTTCTTATGTTAGTTAAATTGAGTTTATGATGTGGATAGAAATTGATTGGTTGTTGTTTAGTATATTTTAAATTGTCATTCAAGTTAAATCTGAGTTTTGTTGAATTTAGTTGCCATTTAATTTAATATTGAAATTTAAATTGCCAATTAAATACCTGTTAATGATAACCAGTAAATTGTTGGTTGTTATTGGTTGATTTCAATGATGATTGTGTTGTATGTTCAATTGTTGATATTTGGGTGATTGGATGGATGTTATTGGTTGACATTTTGGATGATTGGATGTTGTTTATGTCTATATCTCTGTTATCCCTATGGGTTGAAATGATATATACCCGAACGATCATATAGATTAGGGGAAAATCGTTATGGGTTGAAATGATGAACCCGAGCGGTTTTCATTGATTTGGAAATGTTGATTTTTGATACTGGTTGATATGACATATACCCATATAATTTCTTGAATTTGGACTTTTATTTAGAATTGAATTATTTGAAGGGTTTAAGTTAATTCAAACTTCGGATTTGTTTTAATTGAATGATTAAGATTGATATTTCGAATTATTTGAAACCCTTTAAATGATTATATTCACGTTGTACACTTGATAGGAGATGAAATCCTGTAACATCTATGAAACCATTGCACTAATATTTCTATTTTACTTGTTTTGATTTGACTTACATAAGATCTTTTAGTTCTGACTTGAGTGTTTTGTCTTTTCATTACGCTCAGGTCAGTCTGAGCTTTTCAGTGTATTGAAGACTATTTTCTAGAGGACGAAGACAAAGATTCAGTATATTATTGCTACTAATTAATCCATTGCATTTTGTGTTCCACTGCATTATTTGTTTATTTCTGATGTATGTATAACTCTGATTTGAATTGTAAAAGTGTAATCAATTGTTATTTGTAAAACAGCTTCATGAACTATTTATTTGATTATTATATTTTGTCGTTCCGCTGTGAGATTCTGTGTTTTTTTCTTTTGTTTTTTTTCCTATTTACCCCATTAACAATTGTCGATTTGAACCGCCCAAAAATGTGGGTTGTTACAGTTGGTATTAGAGCTTTGGTTTAGACATACCTTAGCCTGTTGGGGTTAACTCATTAGAGATAGGGTAGTAATATCCTAGAATGAGTTTGTCTGAGTGTATATATATATATACGAGAGCGCGTATTTGTTAGTGTTATAAAAATATTTTATATAAGTTTTGAAATGAAATAATTTTCCTAATATTATATGTTATATATAAAGGAAAATTTTATAACTAATATAGTTATTTATAATGTGTTTGTTATTTGAAATGGTAGTATCTAATTATTATCATTTATTGTTAACTTGTTGTATTTAGTCAAATTATAAACATTGGCTATTATTGTTGATTGAATTTATGGACTAAACACTAGTTTGATAATGGTGAATTAAAGAGAATGAAGTGGATAATTAGGATATTTGATATGAATTTGAAATGTGATTGTGAATATTGTTGTTTGTTGATTGGTAGTTTTACCTATTAAAATAAAATGGAATATCCGAATATTTTTTATAATCGAAACCTTCTGAATTAATATATGAGTTGAAAATTAGAAATTGTATTGAATTATGCAGTTGAATTTGATAACCTTAATTTGAAAGCAAGTGAAACAAGGTTTAATTTGTTATATCTATGTCTAGTAAATGAATAGAATTGTTGTATACATTCTTGGCATGTAATGTAATAATATACAAGTGTGAACTTTAAGCCTTGGGATGTTTAAATTGAAATTGTGATTAAGGAAATGTTGTAAATGAGATTAAATTGGAAGAAATATGTTTATAAACTTAATTAACATTTGTGAAATGTGTCATAAATAAATTTGAAAAGTAAAAGTGAAACTAATTGGATAAACAAATATGAACTAAAAGTGAAATGGTTATAAATAAAGTCACGACCTGTAAATTGTTTATGAAATAAATGAAGGTTGGAATAAATGGTTATCATATGAGGTGTGATAACTTTAAACTCGAATAATGTCTTATGAAAGGAATTAAGCCTTTATAAATTGGTTATAAACTGAAGGAAATTTCTCATGAAATGATTCTCAAATAAATGTGATGTAACGATCCGTAAATTTTTTTTTTACTTTTTTATATTTAATTAATTGAATCTTTGTGAAATTTTAAATAATTGAATCTGGAAATAAAAATTTAATATTTGGAATACGTCTATTTAAACATAGCAACTGGTTAATTTTCATCAGATAATTTGGAAGTTTATTTTTATTGTGTAATTTTATTTAATTTAAATCGATTAATATTTGATGATAATAAAATGGTTTCCAAACCTGAATATTTTTACACAATAAATTTGTAAATCGTCTTCTGAGTGAGACGTCATATTTCGTTTCTCCAAATTTGGATTGTTGTTGCTTCATTTATCTTATTTTCGACAGATTTGCAGCATTTTCGGTACCGATATTCACTTTTGATCGGATAATTGTACCACTAATATCTGTATACCATTTTGATCGTCTCGTCGTGCTGATCTCCGCAGCATATTCATTCCTGTGTTTCGGAGTCCCGGTACGCGGTGAAATTGGTGAAACGGTTCACCGTATCGGTACGTTTTGAGCCTTTTGGGTTCTCGCGTCCATTCAATTTCCACCGTTAAATCCAATAGCCACTAACTATTAATTATTCTCCGAATTCAGCATTTTGACTTTTAGGTTTCACTGGCTTTTGATTTTTCCATTTTCATATTGGTACGTTTGTTTTGGGTTCTTTTCCTTCATTTCTTGTTCATACTTTATAAAGAATTTTTTTTATATTTGGGTTTGATAAGTTATGTGATGTTATATATATAGTACCATATATTATATTATAAGAGTAATATGTGTATTGTTTATATAAGTTTACATATATAGTAATATGTGTATCCATATTTTGTAGCATATATATATACGTACAGTGATATATATGTTGTTTAATGATTTTTACATATCTATATATATAATTGTTTGTTTAAAGTGTTATACTATATAAGTTGTTATATATATATATATAAATACTAGTTAATATATGTCTTTGATTGTTGTGAAACAGTATAAAAGAGGTTATTTATATAGGATGGTTTATGCATATACTTATATGGGTCATATTTGTTTATTTAGCCCAAGCTTGTATATATGTTGTTGTGAGCTTCTATACAAACATATGCATAATTCACAAATTTATATTTCTGAGCTCTGTATATACATACATAGTGACACGTATATATATATGTTTTCAAAATTTTGGTCTATCAGTGCATGAAGTCTAGTTCACAATCTGTTGTATATACTTGTGTGTACAGGTTATATAAGTTTAGTTTATAATATATAGGTATTGTTTAAAGATGTATATATATTCAGATCTGTTAAATGTATTTTGTACTAGCTTCAATATCTATACAATAAATTATATATATTAGTATGTATGTTGTTTATGAAAGTTGTACGTATCTGCCAGATTATATATATATGAATTAGTAAGTTATATGTACATAATCTATTTGTTAGTATGTATATACAAGTTCATAAGCACCTATATGATCTGTTGAGCATCTATGTGTTACGGTATATTTTATCGTCAAGAAATATTATATATATTGTGTACACGGTACAACTCATTTAATGTATCCTTATAGATTTTGAATTTCATGACACATGATTTCCAGATTCCATTTTATTTCATATATTTATAGTATATATGATATTTTACAAGTAGGATTATGTATGCTTTACTGCTTACATATATTTACAGTTATATATGGATTTACAGGAGTTATTATATTATGTGTTTAAATGTTATTTACATATATAGTATTATGTTAAATTGATTTTGTGATAAATCTTATATGTATGTTAAGCACTTATTTGAATTATTTTTTCGATTGATCTTAACTATATATACATATAGCAATAAAAAGTTGTATAATGTACAGGTCTATGTTAATTATATAGGTATACGTTGAGTTGGTATATATGTATGTACAGTTGTTTAAAATGTATATAAAGCTGATTCTAATTGATTCCATCAATTCCTTATTATCAGCTTTATTCATCGAATTCGTGCCAATCTAGCTTTGCTTTGGAATTCGTGCTTGGATTCGTAACTCATCTCATTCTCGTTCATCTCTAGCCCCGAAAGGTGAGCAATCACTCACGATTAACGTTCTTTTATTTATTAAATTTGATTTCAATTGAAATGACAATTGAAATATGCTGTTGTTAGTTATTTACATTGCTATATATATGTTATTATCTGTATCTATTCACCTGTGACATCTGACACCATTATCTGTTATTTATATTGATGATATATGCTTGTTATATTATTATTCTATCTGTTATCACTCTGCAAGTTCCATGTTAGTATAGAATCCACTATGGGTTGAAATGATACATACCCGAACGATCTGTAGAATAGGAGAAAATCGTTATGGGTTGAACTGATAGACCCAAGCGATTTTCATTGAATTTAATTTGGGATTGCGGGTTGAAATGATATATATATACCCGTATATATATTTAATTTGCGGATTGAAATGATAAATATCTGTATCACTTGATCATAGGATAGAAAATTATATACAGACACCGTTGTTCTATATATAAATATTTTGAAAATATTTTTCTATGGTTTTGGAAAGATATATGGTTATATTTAAATATTGAATTTAGATATTATATAAATGTTATTTTTTTATATAGTTAAATTCTTGATGTTAAGCTATGTATAAATTTGTTTTTATATAAAATAAGTTTAATAATAAAGTTTGATTTATTAAAATATAATATGGTCAGGTATTTATTTAAAATTATATTTTAATATAGAGTTTATAATGATTTTTAATAAATTAAGGTTAGGAAGATAGATTTGAAATTGATTTGAAATGGTATTTAATTAAGAAATTTACTTAATTAAATCGATGTAAAACTTATAGAATTTGAGATTTTTAAAGGATATGATTCCATAACTTGATTTTGGTTTAAGGCGATTTAAATGAATATATCAAGTTCGAATAAATTGAAGGAATATTTGGTTATTTGAAAGTTGAAGTTTTATTTAAATGATATTGGATTTATTAAGTAAATATTTCAAAACTAATAATAATGAAGTTAAATTAAGACAGATATGAAATTATCAAATTTAGTTTGAAATGTGGAATATTTAAAGCTTTGAAATATATTGAAATTGAAATGGTTTATTTTGTGGTTCGTAATCTTTATTTTGAAATCGATAAAAATTGAAATGGTTTATTGAGAAATTGTATTGAATTGAACTTGATGATTTGAGATCGATTAAATTTGAATTTTGGAATTCGAGTTGATTTAAATCGATTTGTGAAATTTGAGGAAACTATTTTATTATACAAAGTATTTAAATTGTATTTAAACCTATTTTTATATTTTACTTCATAATTTATTTAATATAAACCATTTTATAAGTCCATTTTAACTTATAACTATTTTATATAAATAATTTTATTTTATAAACTATTTTATCTTATATACTATAATTTATATCTAAACTGTTCAAGTGGGAAGTTATGACTTCAAAGTTATGAAATTCGAAGTATTATGTTATCAAGTGTTATGTTTTCCATAGTGTTAAAATCTCTAAGCTTTAAAATTTCGAAAGTGTTAAACTATGAAGTGCTATGATTTCGAAATGAATATTATTTTAAATGAGAAATGATATCATATTGGTTTGGTTTGAAATGGATATGATATTTTGGTTTTGAAGTATGGTATTTTGAAATGACCACGGTGTTATAATAGCGTTGGTTGTCAATAGCGTATATTACTGTAGAGTGAATAGTTCCACGGATCCTTGTAGGATGGTTATCTCAAACATCCTTTGAGTTACCTGTATTTCAGTTGATATTTCACTTGAGTTGAATTTATTGATATAAGAATGTTAATCCTGACTCGAGTGTTTTGTGTTTTGCTTTACGCTCGGGTCAGACTGAGTGATACAGCATTTGAGACTCACCTTTGGAGTTGGAGCTTCGCTTTGAGATCCAGCTATCTATCTATTTTTCTGTTATTCAGTTGACTCCAGAGATATATTCTAATCTTGTATTTGATTATTGTATTCGAGACTTCTATGTATTCGAGACTTCTATTGTATCTTGTTTAACTCTGTTATATATATATAGTAGCTTCATGAACTACTATTCTTTTGTTTCCGCTGCTTATTTTTATATTACTCTGTGCCTGTGATTCCGTGATTATTTATTTACTGTATATGCTGAGTTTTGCCAAATATAAATTAACAATATGATATTTTGAGCAATTCAAATCCGACATGTGCGGATGCGAATGGTTGAAAATAACGGGATGTTACATGTGATATTAAATGAGAAGTATTACATGTGAAAGTGAATGTAATTTAAAATGAAGAGAAATATAAGCAATGTTGTGAGAATGAATATGTTAATGTTTTATATTGAATAGAGAAATTCTGTGAAACAAATATTAAAGTATGATGTGATACTTGTGTTAATCAACGAGATTAATAATGAATTTAATTGAAATGTAATTGTGATGAAACAAATTGGAATGATTACGTAAGTTGTATGTATATTATTTTATTCGCAAAATTAATTTGATCCTGATTTGAGTACACAAGTTCTTTGTGAATTACACCACTTCGTGTTAGGATTTTTCATTCGATTCTTGATGGCGAATATTTGATATGGATTTTTGGTTTGATTTTAGAATTCTCTATCATATTATATGGCTATGCAAGGAGAAAGATGGTTTCTAGTCAAGAAACTTTATCGAAGTCCACATTAGGGAAGTCGAATGAAAAATACTTGTTCGAAAGTGAACTTGTGTAATCGAGAGAGCGATCAAATGTGATTTTGCGAAATGATGACATACGTACATCTTATGTTCTAATATTATTGATATGCTTTGACGCTGAAATTGAAAGTTGTTGGGTTGGATATCTTTGTAATTTAAATTGGAATTTTTCTTGTATGCAAAACTACTATTAATTTAAAACCATTTTACAAAACTATTTTCTTTTATTTTTCTTATACAAACTATCTTATTCTATTTTATTTACAAAACTGTTTTACAAACTATTTTATTGACAAAACTATTTTACAAACTATTTTATTTACAAAACTATTTTACAAACTATTTTATTTACAAACTATTTTATTTGCAAAACTATTTTACAAACTATTTTATTTACAAAACTATTTTATTTACAAACTATTTTACAATATTATTTTATATACAAAACTATTTCACAAAATGATTTTATATACAAAACTATTCTAAATTCAAAACCATTTATAAAGCAAAGATGTTCAATACCATATGGCTTTTCATACAGTGAAATTGATTTTGGAAAAATTTTGATTCTTGTATAAGACAGACTTTATATAAGTATAAGGTGATTTTGAAAACTGTTGATTTTGGAAGGTATTCGATCTGAAGAGATAAATATTATAAATAACGGAATTTATATAAGAATGATTTGATATATTTTCGAGATTATTGATTTTGGAAATTACTCTATCTGAAAATGAAATCTTATATATAATGGAATTTATATAAGCACGATATTTGAAGCTATGATTTTGAAAGGGTACTATATATGGTATGTTATATTTTGAAGTAAGAGGTATAGGGAAGCACCCTCCGTGAAGAAGTATAGTATGATATGCTTCAACCCAGATGGACTTGGGGAATCCAGGAATGGATTCGACCGATAAACCCTAATATACTTGGGTGAATTCAGAAATGGATTCGAACCGATATGGTTGTCCGAACTTAAACTCATGAGTTCATCGATTTTTTTCCTGGGTAGATGGTTCTTTAGTTTACTCAATGGAGACGCTTTCAATTCTAGGATCTGTTGTTTATGGATCTTCCGAGAAGGAAGTGCATCCATTGCGTAAATCATTGAATCAGCAGTTACCACTGTAGCAGGGGTCAATGGTCCCTTGTTTACGAAATGGCTACGATATTTTTCTGGAATCCGGAAGGTGGAAGGATCTTCAGGAAAGTTTTTTGTCCATTGCGTAAACACTGGATCAGCAGCGGGCCACTGCTATCGTAACATCGTCGTTTGACATCAGATTTGGAGCGGTACTTCTCATACTTGTTTTTAAGTATTTTTCACTAGGTGTTGAAATAGGTCTACTAAGTACTTGGAGATTTATAGTCTTACTCCTGATCAACGTACGACCAGAGTCTGCAAGAATGAGGATAAACTTGTTACAACATCGAGTTATAAAAGTATTTCGATATAGTATTATGTAAAAGATATTTTGGTCATTTTTTTCATTTCTAAATACTTTAAAATATTTCAAATATTGTTTATTTATATACAACATGATTTAATAGTAAATTATTAGTGTTGTAAATATTGTGAGAAGTTATTAATTAAATAAAACATATTTAAAGTTAATGATTGTTGACTTTTAATGATGTTTAAAAGAATTTTGAGATTTAAAACTAATAAAATTTATAAATAATGGATTTAAGGTTTTCAATAACTTCTTTTTAAATATAAGTAATGATGTAAATAATTGTTTTCAAATAGTTCACATATATTTATAAAGATGTTATTTAAAAATTTTAAATGGTATTTATAAATGAAGCAAGAAATTTTATAGATGAATTTTTCCGTAAAGTATTAAAGATGATTGATTTGCAAATGAAATTTTCAAATGAATATTTCATGTAAAATTTATATAAGTTTCTTTGAATGTGTAATTTAAAGATATTATATAAATGGAAAAAAATTGATTTGCGAAGTTCATTTATAGTAATATACTTGACAAATAAATTTTAATCTCTATTTTGGAAGTATGATTTGAAATATTTACTTGATTTCGAAGTACTAATAGTAAATTTATAGGTTTATTTACTATTTGAATTTTTTATTAAACCATAATAAATGTTTTTCCATGATTTGAATATTCATTTTAAAACAAATGTTTAAAATTAATTATGAAGATATGAAATTTTATACTTTGATTTGTATATTTAATGTAAGATTTGAGTATATACTATTAGTTTCAGTTTAATAATCTAGAGTTTATACTTATTTTAAAATAATGAGCCTAATAAATTATCGAATTTTAGGAACTTTATTGTTTTTTAAAAACTTATCATAATGTTTTGATATAAACTTCTAACATTGTTTAAACTTTTTGGAAAATCCTTGCAAAATTCTATGAGGATGTTTTAAGTATGTTATATTCTTACTAAGTGAATGAGGTTAAATGTTTTAATTGAACTTTCAGATATATTGAAATATTTCTTTTCTCTTCAAGGGCGAATACCAAAAACTTAAATTTTTATTCTATAACAGAATTAAGTTATAAACTTAGGTAAGACAGTAGAAGCAGTAGAATAAATTAAGTAATGATTTTTATGAAATGATTCATCAATGACTTAAATCTTTAATGGAAAACAAATTATGTAAGTGACTGATCTTTATATAAGTAAATGAATGGAAAAGTAAATGATGAGAAAAAACCAGCAGAATAAACTTTAAGTAAATTTAAAATTCTTGTTGTTTGGCTGATGGGAAGTTTGGGAAAGAATACTTCTAATTGTTTAAGGTTGTATGAATAATCCATTAAGTAATTATCTAAGGCTGTTGAGCATAAGGTACACTTATTAGTTTATTTATTACCCTTGTACGATTAAAAATTCTGAACCTGAACAAACCATTAGAGTTTGTTGCTATGGATGTGTGATGGATTCTTTGTTGCCTATGATGGTTGTATAGTTTTGTTTGCATATGATCGTGATATATTGTATGTTGTTTGTGCTATTGATTTGAAACAACTGAAATTTTATTCTTTCACATAATTATAACTCTTTGGATTATATAAGTGAAATACAGGTTATGGAAGCAATAGTTACTGCTTTTGGTTTCATAAATAAAGTTTGTTTGCCCGACAAATATGTACGATTTTGGATTACGGTTTTATAACGATATTATATTATTTTCCCATGGTTTGGGAAATTTTGTTTTGAAATATGATATATATATTGAAATTATTGATATCATTATTTTCCGGACGTATCCGCGTGTAACGACCCAGAATTTTGAACAAATTAAATTAAAGATATTTACTTAATTTTAAATATTTGAACGATGATTTAATTTGAATCCCCAGTATAACTTTGAAATTGGCGATTAAATTATAAAAAAATTAATCTGTTTAAAAGTTGAATAAAAATTTGAATCTTCAATTTTAAGCTGAAGAAAAATATTTCAAAAGCTTCTAAAATTCGTATTGATATTACTGAAGATAACATAAGCTTCAGAATTGAGTTTGAAAACGATTTGATCAGTTTTGAAATTTATCGTTCGTATCGATATTTAAAAATAGCCGTCCGAGGCACAGTCTCAGAATCCGACGAAACTAGTTCCATTGGATCCGTAATATTGTATTATTATTGGATTTCAATTTTCGTAACATTTGGAGTTGTTGTGTGAGCATACGATATATAAACGCGTTGGAATTTTTATCGAAATTTAATTCAATAACTGGTTAAATTTAAAAGGCACTCTAGCTAGATATTTTTCAAGCACGTATTCTCTTTAACAACACGTGTCACCTTTTCTCTGAAATTTTCAACACGCGTCCCCTCCTCGTTCTATTTTTATTTTAGCCGAGACTTCAAAATTTTTATAGCCGAGTTTCCTCCCTCTCCTCAACAAAATTCACGAAATCCTCTTCAGCAAATTCAAAAAAAAAATCAAAACAAAATAAATGGCTGATTATTTGTTTCGAAAACAAATCGAACAAAATCCCTCACCCAAATCTCGAATTCAAAGCAGGTCGATACTACCTCTCTGTTCAACAAATTCAAACGAGGTCAGTTCGTTCAAAAATCAAAATGAAAACAAATTCATGGCCGATACGAAAATTCATTTCGAGCATTCGATTTAGAGCCGGGGTAACTTCGATTCGAGTTGGATGGCATCGGCACTGGGAGGATGGCACGCGACTGGGGATTCGATGCTCGAGTTCGAATCGTGGAGGGCAGTGGCGACGCTCGCGAACGCCGGGCACGTTTGGGAGGCGAGTCAATCGCGGCGGCTACAGGCTGCGATGAACGGCGTTGTCGAGTTTGATGAGGGCTTGGCCGCGAGTTCGTTCAGGATTATTGGGTTGCTGTTCGACTTCGAAGTGGAATCACTTGGGGGTTAGCGGCTGTTGAACAGCTGCAATGGAGGCGATGTTCTCTGGTGAAGTCATCGTAGGCAAGGCGTGGGAGGTAGTTCAGTTGCAGTAAGGTATATATGTTTATGATTTCAATTTAATAATAATACATCTGTATGTCTATATGTAGATAGAAAGATTTTAATAGTAAGATAAAATTTTATTTTAAAGAAATAGAAAAAAAATACATATGTGAATTTGGGAAAAGATATAAGAATTTCTAAAAATGAAGTATAATGCATAAAGATTAAAAAAAAAATTATGAATATAGGTTAATATTTTCAGTGCCTGTAATTTTAAAAGAGGATGAAATTTAAATTGTTTAATTAACCTATCTTAATTATTTTAGTTACCAGATTATTTATTGAAAGGAATTAGAAAAGAAAAAAATATGATAACTATTGGTTAATTTAACTTATCAAATGGGAATTTAATTTACCCGACTATTTCGAATATTAACGAATTGTATAATTATTTATACAAGGTTAATAAAGTCAAGATGGAAACGGATGGCAAATAAATAAATAAAAAGAGCAAAGGTGAGATCTTCTCACTCAAAATATATTTGGATTGCAGTTATTGTTTGTTTGACTGTTTGGATATGTGATATTAGATATAGTAGGATATATATATATAGCAATATATACATATTGGCATATGTATATATTGGATTGATTGATTTCCCGCCTCGTATAGCGGATGAGACCCTATTACGCCGTTAGTAAGCGGATGATATTTTTATAAAACCCATATACTGCGATATTCCACCTCGAAGTGGAATGGGTATTGTGCTAACATCTGTGGATGTAGGGAAACAGGTTGGAGGGATCCAACTGGATTCCTCACCAGTATTTATTTATTTACAGATTGTAACGACCCGCTATTTTGGACCATTCAAATCGACAATAATCCACACATGTCGGACTTGAATAATTCAAAATACCGAATTGTTAATTTAAATTTGGCAAAACTCAATATATACAGTAAATAAATCAATCACAGATCACAGACACAGAGTAATACAATAATGCGCAGCGGAATAGATAAAATAGTAGTTCATGAAGCTACTATATAAACATCAGAGTTAAAATAAAATACAACAGAATATCTCAAATGTAGTGAAGTCTCCAGTACGAATAGATGACTTCTCCGAACAAATCAACTAGAAGAGCTGAAAGCTGAGGCGATAGTTGGATCTCCAAAGGAAGCTCCAAACTCCAAGGGTGAGTCTCAAATGCTGTATCACTCGGTCTGACCCGAGCGTAAAGCAAAACACAAAACACTCGAGTCAGGATTAACATTCTTATATCAATAAATCCAACTCAAGTGAAATATCAACTGAAATACAAGTAACTTAAAGGATGTTTGGGATAACCATCCTCTAAGGATCTTCAGAACTATCTACGAGGTGGAAATATACACTATAACACCGTGGTCATTCCAAATTAATTTATACTTCAAAACCAAAATATCATTTCATTTCAAATATATCTATTTTCCAAAATAGTATATATATATATAGGTTAAATAATTTAAAATCAAAGTATTTAATTTCCTCAAGTTTGGCAAATCGATTCAAATCAACTTCAAATTCCAGATTCAAATTTATTCAAAGCTCAATTCATCAATTTAATTCAGTTCTAAATATACCATTTAAATTTTCAATATATTTCAAAGCTTTAATCCTCAACATTTTCCAAAGTTAGATTTAACAGTTTCATATAGCTCTTGATTTAACTTCATTATTATTTAATCAGGGAATATTCACTTAATAAACTCAATATCATCTAACTAGCCTTACATTTCATTTTTACTAATTATTTTCTTAAATTTATTTAAGCAAGAATTTTTCATTAAATTATTTAAATAAACCAAGTTATAAATCATATCTTAAATCTCAATTTCAATAAGTTTCAAATTGGTTTAATTAATAAATTATCTTTCCAACCTTAACTTATTCAAATTATTACCAAAATCTATTTTGAAAATATAATTTTTTTTTACTTAAACATCTCATAAGTATTAATCCATCCTAATTTAAATTAACAATTCGGTATTTTGAATTATTCAAGTCCGACATGTGTGGATTATTGTCGATTTGAATGGTCCAAAATAGCGGGTCGTTACACAGATATTGATGAATATTCTGTCATCATATTGATATATGATGGTGGTTGTTGTGATTGACTAATTGGTGCTGTTGCATCATCGGATTCAGTTTTGAAGTTTAAAAATAACGACTTTTACTCTAAAAGGATTTTAAAGTGATTTTTGAAAGTAGATGTTTTATTGAATTTTTGAATTGATTTATTTCAAATAAATAAACGTCTAGAATTTTAAAGTTATAAAAGTTAAGATTTTTGGTGAAATATAACCAAAGTGTGATTTTTGAAATAAAAGTTGATTTAATTATAAAATGGTTTAAGTTGGGATTTTTGAATAACTATAAACGATTGCATAAAAGATTTCTAAAATGGATATTTATAAATTAAAATTATTGGAATTATAAAACGAGTTTTATAAGTGTTAAAAATGAAGTATAGATGGATTTCATAAGTGAATGAAATTAATAGATTTATATTGAGAAGTATGAAATGAATAGATGTTGTGAAATAAAATAATTTTATAAGTTGAAATTGTTGTAAAGAAAAAATGTGATTTATAAACGATTGTTTTATAAATCCGAAATCACTTATTTTGATAAGTGAATTATATGAGTTAATAAAAGGAGATTTATTAAATCGAAGTTGTTAGAAAATAGAAATGGAATTTATAAACGTTGTTTTATAAATTCGAAAATCAATCAAATTTGATGAATTTAATATAGAAGGATATTAAGGGAATCTTATCCACGATTTTGGATAGTGGATAATTCTTGAAATAAAATGTGTATAAAATATTGAAATTTGGTTAGTGAAGTATATTCATGATTTTGGACAGTGAATATATTGTTAAGTAAAATGGATATTGTTCTGGAGAAGTGACATTAAAAATGAAGTTAATTGATTTAACGATGTTTTAAAATGTATTGAATATCGAAATCATAGATTTCAACATTCATTGTTGAAATAGACGTTTTCGAGGAAGAAGGAAATGGTGGACTATAACACTGTTGTTATAGTAAATGATCTTCGAAAGGAAATGTTTTTATCTAGTATTGGGATTTATATATCTATCTTAAAATCTGAATCCCTATACTAGTGATTTTGAGTCGTCGTAACGATGTTTTACGTTCGTTTTGACTCAAATAGATGTTGTTATTATAAATGATTTCCTTAAAGAATGAAATATATACTTAATATTGATTTAAGTATATCGATTATTTTCAAATGTTGAAGATAAATGATTTGTGAATACTTATTATTAAATAGGTATGGAAATGTTTTCCAATATGAAATGAACGTTTTTGAGATTTATCTTTATAACGATAAATCGAAAGTGAATATTGAAATCGATTTGAAAATCGTATATCAGTAGATATTTGAAAATATAAATTCATTATGGAATTTATAAAAGAAATGGAAATTCGTTTTAATAAAATAAACGTTGATTTATTTTTGAAGTGTGGAAATTATATATCTAGTAAAGATATTTTGGAAGATAAAATAATTTGGAAAATTATTTGGAATCTGATGATGTTGCGCATCTTTATTGATAGTTAAATAACCGACTATCAATAATTACCTTGAATAGGTATTTGTTGTGAATTGGATGAATTTGAATGCCACACTTATTTTTTTGAATAAGCGCTCACTATTCGGGTTAGCCGGGAAAGGACCATGGGGTCGTATAACCCATTCCGAATATGTGATACGTCGTTATGAATTGCATTTGATGATCGGTGTTGAAGACCGGATATTTTTGAAAACGGAAGGATTACCGTCGAGTTACTCTACATCGGTTGATCTCCGATTTAGAGGTTTTATCACCCTTAGTGATGGGAAGTCCGGACGTGATTGGAAATTATCCGGATTTGCAAGGGCTTCGTGAGAAGTGCCTTCGGTTCTGTTCGATCCTGGAACAGACTTGTATGGTTACGTGTCTGACATTACAATTTGAGATGTAAAGCTGATTTCTTTCAAATACATTTCTGTTGGTGGCGGAGAATTTATTCTCTTAGCTTAACACCCTTCTCTGAGACGTACGAGCTCAGAGGTTATGTAGTTGAAGGTTATCAGCAATATATTCCCAATTTGGTAATGTGGCATGCTGAGTGTTGCTGTGTGATGATCAGTGTTTGATCATTTGTGATATGATCATTTGTTGGATCATTTATCTTTGTGATCATAGGTTGATCATCTGTTGACCCAAAGCATGGCTTTGTGACAAAGCGTAGCTTTGTGGACGAGACTTCGTCAGGGCCTCAACAACCCGGAAATGGTCGAAACAGGAATGTTGCGGCAAGGTTATGAGGGTTGCGCCCTTTAGGGTATGTCATTTCCTTCTGGAAAGGGGTGGTGTCATGGTATGGAGCCCAGATACTTACTCATGTGGATACACTTTCTTTATGATGTGTGATGATGCTATCGAGCGCTCGGATAAAGGTCCCAAAGGACCGGGTGATGACATATTCGTGAGTTACATGTTACAGGGGTAACCCGGCCTTGTTTGGCAGAGAGCAGTTTGTCTCTCGGGACGTCCAGCCAGAGGCGATCCTATTCGGTAGTAGGAAAGGAAGTTCCTTAGCCTGACCATTTATTGGAAAATCCAAAGAAACAATACGAACCTTGTACGGTATTTGTTGTAGAACCTGCCATTTACTTATGGTGGCGCCCCACTGTTTAGATGGTAGCTATAGTAGGCATAGTTCGGAATGTCTATGCTGGCTAAGATTAATATTATACTTTCGAAATGTTTTCCACACTAGACATTAATAATAATATCCAATGATTGGCGTAGTAAGCATCTTTGACTATCATAAGAAGAAATCTACTCCAATTCTGCGTTTGCATTGTGTGTGTGGTGGGAGGTCTTATGGTAGTTTCATTTTCCAAAAGCATTGCGAATCTGTTTTATTTTCTTTGTGAAAATAACTGTTTTACGATCTCACACCAATCACCATGACTGACTCGGAGTTTATTGTTCCCTTCTAAACTCTGGGTGCCCATAATTTTCCACACGGGCAGCCTAGAGTTATTTTTATCAGGATATTCTGGATATTCTGGAGCTTTGGGGTTAAGCTGGATGGCGAAGCGTACTTCCGTACTTGTTATTTATTTCCGCTGTGTATTCTGTATGAGGATAGATTTCTATAACTGTCCATTGTTGTATTGAGTTGTATATTGACTCTGATTGATGTATGTATAAACTGATATAGTTCTTTGTTTAAAAGACAAGTGATTATCTATTATATTTTGTTCCGCTGCGAAATGTGAGATTCTGATATTGTCTTTGATTCTGTGTTTTCTTTAGCTGTTCTTCTTTCTTTTTCTTCTATCTTTTCTTCTACCTCTTCTTTTTAACCCTAATGGTTCGGTTTTCCGGCATTCGATTGCGCGGCATTTGATACAGTGGACGTATTAATGTCGACTTTCGAGCATCGAAAAATCAGATCGTTACAAGTGGTATCAGAGCATCCGGTTAAGCGACAACCCTGCTCTGTTGGGTGTTACTCATTAGAGATAGAGTCAGTAGTACTCTAGAATGAGTGTGAATGTAATAATAGATACGAGTGCGTATTTGTTAGTGAATATGAAATTGTTTTGTATTGTGTTGACTTATCGGTTGATTGTTTATAGATTCTGGTCGGTGCAGTCTAGCTAACTGTAATCGATAGGGGTTTCTAAACTCTTAAACAAGATAAACTGACACAGTATTGTTTTTAAATGGGGTAAATGAGATAATTTTACCCAAAACTATTTTTGTATATAAAGGAAATGATTTTCTGTGAACTATTACAGTATATGGATGTTTGGTTGTTAGAAAGTGATAATATTGAAAAGTTATCATTATTATATGAAATTGAATAAGAAATTAAAATCATAACTCCAAAGTTAAGAAATGAATTCATATACAAATGAAATTTAAGAATATAAATTATAAATGTGACTTATAATTTGAAACGGAATTCCAGAGAAGTTTTTGGAAATGCAATAAAAGAATTTAAAAATTTTAGAAACTAAATTCCTTTTTGATTTGAAAATGAATTTCAAAGGATCTGAAAAGTGTTTTGAAGGAATGAAAAGCTCTAAACTCTTTTCGGTAGCTGGAAAATAACTTCGATGATGACCGCGGCATCATTGGTGTTCATTTTCGGGTTTCCAAAAGAGGAATTGTTGCCAAATTGTTTTAAATGGAAGTTGTTTGAAAAATTGGGTATTGTTTTGGAAATTCAAAGGATAATTTGAATTGTTTTCAAAATGGTTTTGAAAAGGTTGAAAAGACTCTGGAATACCATATAAAAATATTTATGGAATATGATTGAATTGATAACTTATACAATTCGAATTTTGATAGAATAAATTTAACTTAAAAGATGGAGTTAAATTAATGTAAGTACAAGTGAATTAATTTAATGAAAGTAAATTGAATGTTGAAAAATTCATTTCGAATTTGTAAAGTAAAGTATTGAAATAAAATTAGTAACTAAAACTAATTGAAGAATGACAAATTAATATGGTTTGAAATGAATTAAATTCATATGGAATTTGAAATCCAATTTAATATAAGTGGTTATAAACCAAAATAGTAAATTGTAATAAATTTTGGGAATGAACAAAAGAATAAAACTGGAATTGAAACTGAATGTTGAAAAGAAATTTGAATAAAGTGAATTAGAATTTGTGATGAATTAGTAACTGGAAACTAATTTAAAATAGTGCAGTTATGAATAAAAGATAATTGATAAATTCAATATTCAGAAGTTAAACTAAATCCAAATTAAATTGAAGGTGTAAATTGAATTCAAATAGAATTTTGAAATGTAAAATTGAATGAAAATGAAAGATAATCGATAAAAATTCAATATTCAGAATAGAAGATAAAATTGAATTCAAATAGAATGGAAATTGTGAATTGAATTCAAATAGAATTGAAATTGTGAATTGAATTTGAATGATTGAAATGCAAAATTGTTTAAAAATGGATATGTAACTTCAATAGTAAGCTAAAAATGTATAAGAAGTATGAATTGAAAATTTTGTAACAGAATTTGCTAAATGATTTGAATATTGTAATTAGATATTATGGCTAGTAGGATATACAGGTGTATTAAAGGAATTGGGATTTTAATTTTGAAGATAAATTTGAATTGCTCAACAAAAGGTAAGTATTTGAATTTCAATATGAGATTTGATGATTTCTTGTCTAGCCGCTTGGCTTTTTCTTTTCTTTTTGAAATCTGAGAGTCCGTAGGGACGTTTTGTAGTCGTACCGTATTAGCCACGCAAAGGAGACGCTGGCGAAATTTTTTGAAAATTTCGAGTGTTAGAAAAATTTTGAGAAAATTTTGAAAGTTTAAATTTGAATTTGAAATTAAATTTGAATTTTGAAGTAAACAATGCTGTTTTGAACCTTTAATTGAAGTTAGAAATTTAGTTGAATTAATAACGAATCTTTAGTAGAAAGATTTGTTTTGATAAAATTGATAAAACTATTGGATTGTGAAAAATAGTAGACGAGTTAAGGACCATTTTTTTCTAACTTGTAATTTCGGGACGAAATTCTTTTAAGGAGGGAAGACTGTAACGACCCAGAATTTTGAACAAATTAAATTAAAGATATTTAATTAATTTTAAATATTTGAACGATGATTTAATTTGAATCCCCAGTATAACTTTGAAATTGGCGATTAAATTATAAAAAAATTAATCTGTTGAAAAGTTGAATAAAAATTTGAATCTTCAATTTTAAGCTGAAGAAAAATATTTCAAAAGCTTCTAAAATTCGTATTGATATTACTGAAGATAACATAAGCTTCAGAATTGAGTTTGAAAACGATTTGATCAGTTTTGAAATTTATCGTTCGTATCGATATTTAAAAATAGCCGTCCGAGGCACAGTCTCGGAATCCAACGAAACCAGTTCCATTGGATCCATAATATTGTATTATTATTGGATTTCAATTTTCGTAACATTTGGAGTGGTTGTGTGAGCATACGATATATAAACGCGTTGGAATTTTTATCGAAATTTAATTCAATAACTGGTTAAATTTAAAAGGCACTCTAGCTAGATATTTTTCAAGCACGTATTCTCTTTAACAACACGTGTCACCTTTTCTCTGAAATTTTCAACACGCGTCCCCTCCTCGTTCTATTTTTATTTTAGCCGAGACTTCAAAATTTTTATAGTCGAGTTTCCTCCCTCTCCTCAACAAAATTCACGAAATCCTCTTCAGCAAATTCAAAAAAAAAATCAAAACAAAATAAATGGCTGATTATTTGTTTCGAAAACAAATCGAACAAAATCCCTCACCCAAATCTCGAATTCAAAGCAGATCGATACTACCTCTCTGTTCAACAAATTCAAACAAGGTCAGTTCGTTCAAAAATCAAAATGAAAACAAATTCATGGCCGATACGAAAATTCATTTCGAGCATTCGATTTAGAGTCGGGGTAACTTCGATTCGAGTTGGATGGCATCGGCACTGGGAGGATGGCACGCGACTGGGGATTCGATGCTCGAGTTCGAATCGTGGAGGGCAGTGGCGATGCTCGCGAACGCCGGGCATGTTTGGGAGGCGAGTCAATCGCGGCGGCTACAGGCTGCGATGAACGGCGCTGTCGAGTTTGATGAGGGCTTGGCCACGAGTTCGTTCAGGATTATTGGGTTGCTGTTCGACTTCGAAGTGGAATCACTTGGGGGTTAGCGGCTGTTGAACAGCTGCAATGGAGGCGATGTTCTCTGGTGAAGTCATCGTAGGCAAGGCGTGGGAGGTAGTTCAGTTTCAGTAAGGTATATATGTTTATGATTTCAATTTAATAATAATACATCTGTATGTCTATATGTAGATAGAAAGATTTTAACAGTAAGATAAAATTTTATTTTAAAGAAATAGAAAAAAAATACATATGTGAATTTGGGAAAAGATATAAGAATTTCTAAAAATGAAGTATAATGCATAAAGATTAAAAAAAAATTTATGAATATAGGTTAATATTTTCAGTGCCTGTAATTTTAAAAGAGGATGAAATTTAAATTGTTTAATTAACCTATCTTAATTATTTTAGTTACCAGATTATTTATTGAAAGGAATTAGAAAAGAAAAAAATATGATAACTATTGGTTAATTTAACTTATCAAATGGGAATTTAATTTACCCGACTATTTCGAATATTAACGAATTGTATAATTATTTATACAAGGTTAATAAAGTCAAGATGGAAACGGATGGCAAATAAATAAATAAAAGAGCAAAGGTGAGATCTTCTCACTCAAAATATATTTGGATTGCAGTTATTGTTTGTTTGACTGTTTGGATATGTGATATTAGATATAGTAGGATATATCTATATATATAGCAATATATACATATTGGCATATGTATATATTGGATTGATTGATTTCCCGCCTCGTATAGCGGATGAGACCCTATTACGCCGTTAGTAAGCGGATGATATTTTTATAAAACCCATATACCGCGATATTCCACCTCGAAGTGGAATGGGTATTGTGCTAACGTCTGTGGATGCACAAAAACAGGTTGGAGGGATCCAACTAGATTCCTCACCAGTATTTATTTATTTACAGATATTGATGAATATTCTGTCATCATATTAATATATGATGGTGGTTGTTGTGATTGACTAATTAGTGCTGTTGCATCATCGGATTCAGTTTTGAAGTTTAAAAATAACGACTTTTACTCTAAAAGGATTTTAAAGTGATTTTTGAAAGTAGACATTTTATTGAATTTTTGAATTGATTTATTTCAAATAAATAAACGTCTAGAATTTTAAAGTTATAAAAGTTAAGATTTTTGGTGAAATATAACCAAAGTGTGATTTTTGAAATAAAAGTTGATTTAATTATAAAATGGTTTAAGTTGGGATTTTTGAATAACTATAAACGATTGCATAAAAGATTTATAAAATGGATATTTATAAATTAAAATTATTGGAATTATAAAACGAGTTTTATAAGTGTTAAAAATGAAGTATAGATGGATTTCATAAGTGAATGAAATTAATAGATTTATATTGAGAAGTATGAAATGAATAGATGTTGTGAAATAAAATAATTTTATAAGTTGAAATTGTTGTAAAGAAAAAATGTGTATAAACGATTGTTTTATAAATCCGAAATCACTTATTTTGATAAGTGAATTATATGAGTTAATAAAAGGAGATTTATTAAATCGATGTTGTTAGAAAATAGAAATGGAATTTATAAACGTTGTTTTATAAATTCGAAAATCAATCAAATTTGATGAATTTAATATAGAAGGATATTAAGGGAATCTTATCCACGATTTTGGATAGTGGATAATTCTTGAAATAAAATGTGTAGAAAATATTGAAATTTGGTTAGTGAAGTATATTCACGATTTTGGACAGTGAATATATTGTTAAGTAAAATGGATATTGTTTTGGAGAAGTGATATTAAAAATGAAGTTAATTGATTTAACGATGTTTTAAAATGTATTGAATATCAAAATCATAGATTTCAACATTCATTGTTGAAATAGACGTTTTCGAGGAAGAAGGAAATGGTGGACTATAACACTGTTGTTATAGTAAATGATCTCCGAAAGGAAATGTTTTTATCTAGTATTGGGATTTATATATCTATCTTAAAATCCGAATCCCTATACTAGTGATTTTGAGTCGTCGTAACGATGTTTTACGTAACATTCGTTTTGACTCAAATAGATGTTGTTATTATAGATGATTTCCTTAAAGAATGAAATATATACTTAATATTGATTTAAGTATATCGATTATTTTCAAATGTTGAAGATAAATGATTTGTGAATACTTATTATTAAATAGGTATGGAAATGTTTTCCAATATGAAATGAACGTTTTTTAGATTTATCTTTGTAACGATAAATCGAAAGTGAATATTGAAATCGATTTGAAAATCGTATATCAGTAGATATTTGAAAATATAAATTCATTATGGAATTTATAAAAGAAATGGAAATTCGTTTTAAAAAAATAAACGTTGATTTATTTTTGAAGTGTGGAAATTATATATCTAGTAAAGATATTTTGGAAGATAAAATTATTTGGAAAATTATTTGGAATCTGATGATGTTGCGCATCTTTATTGATAGTTAAATAACCGACTATCAATAATTACCTTGAATAGGTATTTGTTGTGAATTGTTAGAATTTGAATGCCACACTTATTTTTTTGAATAAGCGCTCACTATTCGGGTTAGCCGGGAAAGGACCATGGGGTCGTATAACCCATTCCGAATATGTGATACGTCGTTATGAATTGCATTTGATGACCGGTGTTGAAGACCGGATATTTTGAAAACGGAAGGATTACCGTCGAGTTACTCTACATCGGTTGATCTCCGATTTAGAGGTTTTATCACCCTTAGTGACGGGAAGTCCAGACGTGATTGGAAATTATCCGGATTTGCAAGGGCTTCGTGAGAAGTGCCTTCGGTTCTGTTCGATCCCGGAACAGACTTGTATGGTTACGTGTCTGACATTACAATTTGAGATGTAAAGCTGATTTCTTTCAAATACATTTCTGTTGGTGGCGGAGAATTTATTCTCTTAGCTTAACACCCTTCTCTGAGACGTACGAGCTCAGAGGTTATGTAGTTGAAGGTTATCAGCAATATATTCCCAATTTGGTAATGTGGCGTGCTGAGTGTTGTTGTGTGATGATCAGTGTTTGATCATTTGTGATATGATCATTTGTTGGATCATTTATCTTTGTGATCATAGGTTGATCATCTGTTGACCCAAAGCATGGCTTTGTGACAAAGCGTAGCTTTGTGGACGAGACTTCGTCAGGGCCTCAACAACCCGGAAATGGTCGAAACAGGAATGTTGCGGCAAGGTTATGAGGGTCGCGCCCTTTAGGGTATGTCATTTCCTTCTGGAAAGGGGTGGTGTCATGGTATGGAGCCCAGATACTTACTCATGTGGATACACTTTCTTTATGATGTGTGATGATGCTACCGAGCGCTCAGATAAAGGTCCCAAAGGACCGGGTGATGACATATTCGTGAGTTACCTGTTACAGGGGTAACCCGGCCTTGTTTGGCAGAGAGCAGTTTGTCTCTCAGGACGTCCAGCCAGAGGCGATCCTATTCGGCAGGAGGAAAGGAAGTTCCTTAGCCTGACCATTTATTGGAAAATCCAAAGAAACAATACGAACCTTGTATGGTATTAGTTGTAGAACCTGCCATTTACTTATGGTGGCGCCCTACTGTTTAGATGGTAGCTATAGTAGGCATAGTTCGGAATGTCTATGCTGGCTAAGATTAATATTATACTTTCGAAATGTTTTCCACACTAGACATTAATAATAATATCCAATGATTGGCGTAGTAAGCATCTTTGACTATCATAAGAATAAATCTCCTCCAATTCTGCGTTTGCATTGTGTGTGTGGTGGGAGGTCTTATGGTAGTTTCATTTTCCAAAAGCATTGCGAATCTGTTTTATTTTCTTTGTGAAAATAACTGTTTTACGATCTCACACCAGTCACCATGACTGACTCGGAGTTTATTGTTCCCTTCTAAACTCTAGGTGCCCATAATTTTCCACGCGGGCAGCCTAGAGTTATTTTTATCAGGATATTCTGGATATTCTGGAGCTTTGGGGATAAGCTGGATGGCGAAGCATACTTCCGTACTTGTTATTTATTTCCGCTGTGTATTCTGTATGAGGACAGATTTCTATAACTGTCCATTGTTGTATTGAGTTGTATATTGACTCTGATTGATGTATGTATAAACTGATATAGTTCTTTGTTTAAAAGACAAGTGATTATCTATTATATTTTGTTCCGCTGCGAAATGTGAGATTCTGATATTGTCTCTGATTCTGTGTTTTCTGTAGTTGTTCTTCTTTCTTTTTCTTCTATCTTTTCTTCTACCTCTTCTTTTTAACCCTAATGGTTCGGTTTTCCGGCATTCGATTGCGCGGCATTTGATACAGTGGACGTATTAATGTCGACTTTCGAGCGTCGAAAAATCAGATCGTTACACCGCGCAGAGGAGACTCTGCCGAAAATTTAAGACTTAGAAATTTTTTGTAGAATTTGAGTTATTTTCAAATTTTATAAAACTTAAATATGTATAGACTGCTTTAAATAAAATATAATAGATTTTTGAATTTCTTATTGTTTCTTTTCGGGGACGAAAAGTTTTGAGTGGGGGAGATTGTAACGACCCGTATTTTTAAACATTTAAAAATAATAAATTAAATAAGATTTTTAAATAAAATTGTTAGGAATAAAAAAATTAAGATTTTACTGATACAAATTAAATTATAATACAAGTTATGAGCTTAAGTAAAATTTCTATTAATGGCAAATGTTTGCAATAATGTAAGGATGATAACAAATGTTAGTGTATATTTTAATAACATTGGTTTGAATGAAATTAACAATTGTCTGACTGTAAATTTCCAATTGATTGGAATAATAAATGCTAATAAAGAATAATAAATGTTACTTTATTAAAGAAGAAATCATATGTTTATTTATTTGAAATGTTTGGTAGCAGAAAGATTGATTGTAGGGACGAGAAACTATTATTTGGTAAGAAATGTATAATTCCTGTTTGTATCCAATAGTGTATAAATATATTTAAATTACTATTAGATAGAAAACAATTGTTCTATTTCTCATTACATTTATTTTGTCCATTTTGAAATTCACCTTTGTAAACAATTGAAATTAATGTAATTGAATAATTTCAATTAATGGTAGAGAGGACACCAAATTGTAAATTAGTAGGTGTAATTAAAACGTAGCTTATGTTTTGTGAAAATATAAGGAAAGTTGATTTAATGAAAAGAACATTTATATCAAATAAAATGAATGTTTCATTGTGAATGTAGGTTTAATTTCATTAAAATAAAGAATAAAATGATTGATTTAAAGGAAGAAATATATGTATATTTGAACTGTGTTTTAGCATATAGATGGATAACAAGAGTAGGAAAATAATTTATTTAAGTAAGTTATTTATTACTCTGCTGTATAAACAACAAATTTATAAAGGTGTTTAAATGACTAAAGGAAATAATTATTCTATTTTTCATCCATTTTAGTTGTCTGTTTTGAAATTTAACTTTGTAAGTAATTGCAATTAATGTTATTAAAATATTTCAATTAGAAGGAAAGAAAACGTTGATTGCAATTAATAGATTTAATAAAAGAAACGCACCTTTTGTGTTAAACGGAAATGATGTTTTAATGACAATAAAATATCATTTTGGGAAAACCAAATTGAACGTTTTCAATTTTAAGGTAAGTATTTATTTATTATGCATAGATAAAAAAAACTAAATTTGCATAAATTTGAATATTATTTGAGTTAATGAAGTTAATTTGGCAACGATTCACAAATTGAATTTCAAAAGGTTGTGTGATGTACATGGTCCCTTCATTTCTTTTGTTATTAATTGTTGCATGTATGTTTTAAAATAGTTATCTCATTATTAATACTTGATCCGTTCATTTCTCCTTCTGTTTAATACCTGAGCCTAGACTTTTAGGTTGTAATTAATTCTTGCCACCTCATTTTCACGTATATAAAATTTCACTTTCCTTTGGTTTGCAATTCATTCCTACGTACTTTTCTTTATGCGTTATTAATGCATGAAGCTTTCAAAATAAAATGTGACATTTATTTTTGTCTCTCCACCTTCATTTCCTAACTATTAAATAACCTGTAGCTTATTTCTTTCATTTGCAGTGTATATTTGTGTTCCTTTTTTTGGCTAAGTCTTACTGGGTTTGTTTTAGACTAATAGGCTCCTTAGTAAACCAAAAGACCCTAGAAACCCTAAGAGACTTTGTACCCTTCCTTTTCTCACCCTTTGACCTTCTATTTCCTATCTGACTAAAACCAAGTACATACAGAACTTCCTCATTTGAGAAACTTTCTGCGTACTCTTCTTCTTCTTGCTCAAATATACAGAAAACTCCAAACCCCAAAACTTCTAAATCTCCAAATCAAATTCCATCCATCCTCCTTCAAAACCCTAGTCTACCTTTCTCCTTTTGCCGCCACCCACCTCCATCACCACCCACAACCCACGACAGTAACACATTGCCAAAGCCCCACTATCCCTCTCCTCTTCTTTCTTCTTTTTCCCTTCCCTTTTTCCCTCTTTCTTTCCCTTATTTCCATGGCTTCTATATTCCACTAAATTACTTAAAATCAAATAATTCTTTTTTGAAACCGTGTATAATTTCAATAGAAACGACTTTGTTGTTGAACCCTTCTTCCCATTCCGAATATATCTATATCAAAAACTCCATTTTTCAAGTCCTTTCTCGGGTCCAATGTTGGTCGAAAATATCCCATATTGTATCAATCATATCTCCTTTAGGAAGGAACCAAATTATATGATTCTTTTTTTTGAACCATTTATTTTTCCAGTGACTTCAACTTTCTTTTATATCAGTTCTTCAAATTCCTTAATTTTCTATTTCAAAAACTCAAATCTTTTCAAAGTATTTTTGAACTTAGATTTTCAACTTAGAAAACACCTCTGTCTGTTTTGACCATAACTTTCTCAAGACAGAAACTTTTTAAGTGATTATTTTTCTGAAAGTGGAGAGAAAAGAATTTTCAACAACTTTCTAGTTAGTCACTTTTAAAGATTCAATGATATTCTGGTCCGAATATTTTCTTAAAAATGACCTAGTTTCAGGTTTGTCTGTAATTTGGATCTTGGGTTGTTGGAAGTTGGAAGTAGTTGAAACTTGTTTATTGATTCGTGTTCGTTTCTAAGCTTTGTTGGATTTGATTTGCATTTGGTTCTTTGCTAGCCATCTCCATATTGCTCCATTTTTATCATCACCTTCGTAGCCACGAAAGGTGAGCAAACACTCACAACTACTAGATTTTCTTATGTTAGTTAAATTGAATTTATGATGTGGTTAGAAATTGATTGGTTGCTGTTTAATATATTTTTAATTGTCATTCAAGTTAAATCTGACTTTTGTTGAATTTAGTTGCCGTTTAATTTAATATTGAAATTTAAATTGCCAGTTAAATACCTGTTAATGATAACCAGTAAATTGTTGGTTGTTATTGGTTGATTTCAATGATGATTGTGCTTTATGTTCAATTGTTGATATTTGGATGATTTGATGAATGTTATTGGTTGACATTTTGGATGATTGGATGTTATTTATGTCTATATCTCTGTTATCCCTATGGGTTGAAATGATACATACTCGAACGATCATATAGATTATGGAAAAATCGTTATGGGTTGAAATGATGAACCCGAGCGGTTTTCATTGATCTGGAAATGTTGATTTTTGATACTGGTTGAAATGACATATACCCATATAATTTCTTTAATTTGGAATTTTATTTGGAATTGAATTATTTGAAGGTTTTAAGTTAATTCAAACTTCGGATTTGTTTTAATTAGATGATTAAGATTGATATTTTGAATTATTTGAAACCCTTTAAATGATTATATTCACGTTGTACACTTGATAGGAGATTAAATCCCGTAACATCTATGAAACCATTCCACTAATATTTCTATTTTACTTGTTTTGATTTGACTTACATAAGATCTTTTAGTTCTGACTCGAGTGTTTTGTCTTTTCATTACGCTCGGGTCAGTCTGAGCTTTTCAGTGTATTGAAGACTATTTTCTGGAGGACGAAGACAAAGATTCGGTATATTATTGCTATTTATTGTTCCACTGCATTCTGTGTTCCGTTGCATTATTTGTTTATTTCTGATGTATGTATAACTCTGATTTGAATTGTAAAAGTGTAATCAAATGTTATTTGTAAAACAGCTTCATGAACTGTTTATTTGATTATTATATTTTGTCATTCTGCAGCGAGATTCTATGTTTTTTTCCTTTGTTTTTTTTCTTTTTCTTATTTACCCCACTAACGATCCTCCCTTTTAAATGGTTTGAGTTTGACATGTGTGGTTTATTGTTGATTTGAACCGTCCAAAAAGGTGGGTTGTTACAATTAATTGATATGAGCGTGTATTTGTTAGTGAATATAAATTGTTTTGTATTGTGTTGATTTATCTGTTGAGTGGCATTTAAATTCCAAACGAATAGTGGGACGCCGCTAAATCGATAGGAGTTTCTAAACACTTGAATAGAGTAATTTGACACACTATGGTTTTGAAGCGGGTAAATGAAATAATTTTATCCAAACTACATTTTGATATAAAAGAGAATAATTTTCTGAAAATTATTATAGTGATGTTGATGCAGCAGCGGATAACAGAAATGATGAAACGGTGAAAGTAGGAATCGGTGGATTGAAGAATACCAAAGGCCCAAATCCGTTGATCCAAAGATGCCGGATTCTAGTTATCTCAAACACGTTGATCGTGCACGATACCGTGTTTAAAGATCTACGATTCTTCGTACGTTGATCTAGCGCACTAGATTCCGTGAATCGGCTTCAGCAGTCGTTGATCCGAGCGCACTCGAATGTCGAAAGTGGAGATAGGAGATTACACTCAACTACCAATTTAAGAAGAGGCACAAAGCTCTCAAACAAAATTTTATTCAAAATCAACTAACTATTACAAATGACACCACCCGCCTATTTATAGGCTTACAACTCAACACACTTCCACGACACAACACAGTACAACACATAGGTCTTTTTTTTTTCAAAAACCATAATATTATATTAGAATGGAGAAACAAGCCTTTCTCCAACGGCTCACAAAATACAGCAAGACTTACAAAGTATGCGACCCACATACCCGATAAACAAAGTATCAGAAAAAAGAAGAAAAAGCTAAGCTAACAGAAGCAACATAATACAAAGCTAAAAGGACTAAATAAGCAGCCGCTCAACCAACAATCCCGCTACACCCAAAGGTGTAGGCCAGTCCACCTCAAAGAAAACCACCCACCGACATAGAGTGCAAGAACCGCATAGAACCGCAAGCCAACACTCGCAAACCATAGAGAACCGTAAAAGCTGGCCTCAAACAAACCCAACCAGCGAAACAGCAATATTAGATGAGCTCTGGGTACCAACATCCGACTAGAATAACAGAAAGCTGAACTCCCAACAAAACCTGGACCTGAAAAACTAGCGACCACATCAAATCAAACAATAAGGGGGGGGGAGGGAGAGTCAGGAACGTTGGATGTAGACCAACGCCCTGACAGGAACACTCAACCGATTCCCGTTCTAGCGGACCTCATCGCACAAGTAATAGAAAGAAGACCCATAAGAGGATGGATACCGGGACTAAATCGTCCCCTGAATGGCCGACCTCTAAAAGAGTACACGACCTAACATCTGAGACCTAAAAACAAACACATCACACACATTACAATACACGACTTAAAAGAGTACACGACTTAAGATAGGTCGTTAACAACCTAACCTTTACAACATCAAACGACTTAAAACATTACAACATAACAGATACAACATCATAACGACATACGAGCCAAACATCTTACGACCTATCAGCTTGAGCCATCACACGGACCTTGCGACCTACCACTGGAGCATCTCATGCGGCTTAAGAAAATGGCCTATGGAACGACTTAGCTCTCGCGACATAATATTCAGCGCCATAGGAAATCATGTGGTATAAGGTCGAGCGACCTAAAACTTGAGCGGCACAATAATCTGAGCGACCTAATTGGAACGACTTAGTGGCATAAGGATAAACAGCATGTGTGAGCGACCTATAATCCAGAGCTTCGCGCGACCTATAGGACGAGCGACCTAACCATAGAGCGACCTTAAAATATAGTTTGGTAATGTTAGGTCGAGACCTTCTAGGTCGTATCACACTGTTTCGTAGCGACCTAAGATGAGGTGGCTTCTTGCTAGGTCGTTGGCGACCTAAGACCTTCGCAACATATGGACTTCGCGACCTATCTTGTTGACTTAGCTCGTTAAGTCGAATCACATTAGGTCGAGTCCCAGTAGGTCGTAGCTCGCTCGCAGGCCTCTCTTGTGGGCATAACTCGCATAAATGACCCGTTAGGTCGCTGGTGCGACTTAACCACTTGCTAGGTCATTGGCGACCTAAAATGAAGGAAGGTCGGGCTGCATCATCCTCCCCCGGTTGACAAAAATTCGTCCTCGAATTTACAGTTGCTTCGTCTTCGACACTCTCATCCTCGTGAAGCAGAACCAAGTGTTTGATATTGTCAGCTTTAGTCATAGGACGATGATCCGGCAATCTCAACTTACGATCATTCTCACACATTTCCTTCACAATTTCCAAACGACCCATTCCTCCAACATCTAGCTTATTGTAAGTACCAACAAGAAATTGTTCAACCATCGAATTGAAAGATTCGTTGCCACTTTGCATCTTCATCACAACCAATACAGGGTCCATACTTACCTTCACCCATAATCTAGTATGTATTGGTAATGACATACATAATCTTGACTTCGTCGCGGTTTCTTTTGAAATTTGATAATTATGGCTCCTCTGAACAATCCTTCCAACCTCCTTCCTTATTGACGGCCCAAAACAAGTCGTTGCGATCAACTGCATGGTACGATCACAGTCCTCATGTCCTTCTACATGTAAGTCTTTGATAACTTTTATCCGCCAACTGTAATTAGGAGTATACAATTGCCTTCCTTTAAATAGAAACCCATCAACCACTCTTCTCAACTCTGCCTGCTCTATCGGACACATATGATTACGTGGTATATGCGGTACAATAGCACCTAGTACTTGGTCAACATGATGTCGTACGTCCCTCTGTGGCAGTAATTCCTTGGACATCTCTACAGGAACGACCTCTTCACATTCATTCATCACTGGCTTATCCTCTTCGAGAATTTCAACACTTTTACTGGTTTCATTTTCATTCAACAGGAATACTTCTGCACTAGCCCCCACTTCTTTAACAAACTCTCTTGTAGATTGTAGACTAGTCGAATCCACCTCCTTCATCAACAAATTACCTTCTTCATCTCCTGACTTACTTTCCTCATCCTCATCCAACTTTGCTGGTTGTGAATTTTCAACCTCATGTTCGTCAAACTTCGTTGGTTGAAAATCATCAACTTCATCTTTATCAAACTTTGGTGGTTGAAAACTATTGACTTCATCTTCCTCATCAACAAATTCCTTTAAAGATAGCAAAGTTTTAAGTTCTTCAATCTCCTCCAACTTGCTTTCTTCTTATTGTCGCTTCTTAGGAATTAAAGTGATTTTAGTATCTTCAAACATGAAACTGTAACTGTTAGTACGACCATCATGTTGCACAGTTCTATCGTATTGCCATGGTCTTCCTAACAATAGATGGCATACATCCATATCAACCACATCACACCAAATTTCGTCTTTCTATTTCTTCCCAATGGAAAAATTAACACAAGCTTTTCGATTAACCTTCACCTCCCCTCCTTTCCTCAACCAAGCTAATTTGTAGGGGTTTGGATGCTTCTCTGTTTTCAATGACAACTTCTTTATAGCTTCTGAAGAAATGATATTATCACAGCTTCCTGCATCGATGACAAATTTACAAACTTTTCCCAGAATAGTGCATGTTGACCGGAAAATATTGTTCCTCAACCAACTAGAATCATCCTCTTGCTTTGGTGTTAAACAAGATCTCCTCATCAACAAACTACAACCCTCATCTCCTGTCAATAATTCTTCTTCTTCAACTGGTAGTGAATTGAGACAACCTACCTCTACATCTTCATTTGCAATCATTGTTCGCTTCTTGGGCTTTGTACATTCATTGCTTTTATGTCCCCACTCTTGACAATTAAAGCATTTGAGATTACTATTGACCTTTGCTTTGTTGGCTTCATTCACAATTAGCTTACTGACGACTTTGGAAACATCCGCACTGCTACTAACCTCCTGGTTCTGGTTGTTGGAATTCGTAAACACACCACCTCCTCGTCTCCCTTGTTTCTCCCAAGCAAGTGCTTTCTGATGTGCTTCAGCAATAGATCTCGGATCAAACATATTCACCATGTCTTGAATCTGCATTCTCAACCCTCCAACAAATCTAGCTGTTAACTGTTCCTCAGTCTCCATGATATCATTCCTCGCAATAAGTTGATATAACTCATCTGCATAATCATTAACTGACTTTGTTCCCTGCCTCAAGTTCTGTAAACGTTGATACATAAGAGATTGATAATTGTAGGGTAAGAAAGTAGCTTTCATCAATTTCTTCATCTTCTCCCAAGATTCAATCTTTGACTTCCCCATTCTCTCCCGTGTTAGTTTAGTTTGCTGCCACCATGCCATAGCTCTCCCTTTCAAATGTGTAGCAACCAACTTAACTCTTCGATGCTCAGGAACCTCCTTAAAGTCAAAAATTTCTTCCACATTAGACAACCAATCCAAAAATTCCTCCGCTATCATTCCACCCTTGAATTCTGGAATTTCAGTTTTCATCCCCGACGATCATCTTCAACATCCCGATATGCATTTCGTACTTGATCTCGATCTCGAGAATGAACACTACATCTACCACTATCTTCATCAAAAACAGATGTACTTCGATAACAATCTCGACCACCCACATCTCTATGATCTCGCATATCTCTTCTACTTTGTTTGTCATCATCACGGTATGGTTCATGTTCAAACTCACGTGGAGTTCTTCTCTCTTCATCTCTATACTCATGATGTTCTCTTCTCAATGAAACTGAAGATTCTCTTCTTCCTCGATAAGATTGTGGCGACACCCTCCTCGCTTCCGTAACCGATGGCGAAACTCTGTTTCCTTCATGGTTCGAGACTGGCGACCTCCTCCTTTGTCCTTGATTCATATCATTCATCAGTTTCTCTAGCTTCCCAATGCCTTCATCAAACTTTTCATTGATGCGTTGTTCCATTTGCTCGGCTTCTTCTCTTCTATACAACGCTTCAACATTTTGATGGTGATTAGCTCTTCTTGGCGGCATGATTGAATCTTCACAAACTTCAACTTTAACTCTCGGCCTTGATTAAAAAAAATGAACTTCACACTTCACTTAGCTTGGCTTCGCTTGATGTAGCTCGGCTTCACTAACTCGGCACAAAGTCTAACACTTTCCTAGGCTCGGCTGAAACTCCTCAAACTCTTCAATAAGAATTGGCTCCAAGACTCGGCTTAGCTATGATTGGCTAAGTCTAGCTCTGATACCAAATGATGCAGCAGCGAATAACAGAAATGATGAAACGGTGAAAGTAGGAATCGGTGGATTGAAGAATACCAAAGGCCCAAATCCGTTGATCCAAAGATGCCGGATTCTAGCTATCTCAAACACGTTGATCGCGCACGATACCGTGTTTAAAGATCTACGATTCTTCGTACGTTGATCTAGCGCACTAGATTCCGTGAATCGGCTTCAGCAGTCGTTGATCCGAGCGCACTCGAATGCCGAAAGTGGAGATAGGAGATTACACTCAACTACCAATTTTAGAAGAGGCACAAAGCTCTCAAACAAAAGTTTATTCAAAATCAACTAACTATTACAAATGACACCACCCGCCTATTTATAGGCTTACAACTCAACACACTTCCACGACACAACACAGTACAACACATAGGTCGGCAACGACCTAACATCTGCGACCTAAAAACAAACACATCACACACAATACAATACACGACTTAAAAGAGTACACGACTTAAGATAGGTCGTTAACGATCTAACCTTTACAACATCAAACGACTTAAAACATTACAACATAACAGATACAACATCATAACGACATACGAGCCAAACATCTTATGACCTATCAGCTTGAGCCATCACACGGACCTTGCGACCTACCATTGGAGCATCTCATGCGGCTTAAGAAAATGGCCTATGGAACGACTTAGCTCTCGCGAAAAAATATTCAGCGCCATAGGAAATCATGCGGTATAAGGTCGAGCGACCTAAAACTTGAGCGGCACAATAATCTGAGCGACCTAACTGGAACGACTTAGTGGCATAAGAATAAACAGCATGTATGAGCGACCTATAATCCAGAGCTTCGCGCGACCTATAGGACGAGCGACCTAACCATAGAGCGACCTTAAAATATAGTTTGGTAATGTTAGGTCGCGACCTTCTAGGTCGTATCACACTGTTTCGTAGCGACCTAAGATGAGGTGGCTTCTTGCTAGGTCGTTGGCGACCTAAGACCTTCGCGACATATGGACTTCGCGACCTATCTTGTTGACTTAGCTCGTTAAGTCGAATCACATTAGGTCGAGTCCCAGTAGGTCATAGCTCGCTCGCAGGCCTCTCTTGTGGGCATAACTCGCATATATGACCCGTTAGGTCGCTGGCGCGACTTAACCACTTGCTAGGTCGTTGGCGACCTAAAATGAAGGAAGGTCGGGCTGCATCAGATGTGTTTGGTTGCTATTATATAATCAAAACCAGATTGTAAAAATTGTAAATGGTTTATAAAAACCAGAATTTAATTATATAAGTATGAATTATGCAAATGGATTATAGTTAAAAATTGATTCAAACCAGAATTTGGAAAATTTAAATCCCGGAGGTTTTTAGAAGTGTTTTCCAAAGTGTTTGAAAATAAATAATAGTATTATTATTTAGAGATATTTTTGAATAGAAAAATGGTTTTAAATGGATTTTAGAAGTGATATAGCACTGAACTCACTTCAGTCGCTGGAAAATAATCCTGGTGATGACTGCGTAGCATCATCAGTATTCATTTTCGAGTTTCAAAGTGATGGGTTGCTACCATAGTAAATTGATATGGAGATTTTGGTGAAAACAAGAGATTGTTTTGAAAAATTCCAAGGGAATTGTTTTGGATAAAATCAGGTTGATTTTAAAATTCGAAGGAAGTGGTTTGTTAAACCAAAAAGAGTGTGTATATATATATATTTGATTTCAAAGTGACTTGAAATAAATACCGGGTGTTTAAAAAATTCTGGAATCCTATAGAAGATGATATTTATAAGGAGGGAAGTGTGAAAAAATTTAAGTTGAAATAAAATTTTAAGTGAGAAAGTTGTAATGGATTTCAACTTAAGTTAAGTTGGATAAATTAAATTTTGGAAATTTAATTGACTGGATTTAAATTGAATTAATAGTGTATTAATGAAATGGGAGTTAACTTAAGCGAAGTAATTGAAATATATAATGAAATTGAATGAATTAAAAATAAAATTTGCTTGGGGTAGAATTTAATTTAAGTATGGTTTTGGAATGATGGTAAAGAAGAATTGAAATTTAAATTAAATTGAATTGATTGGATTAGAAATAATATCGGATTGAAGTAAATATAAATTTTAAATTGTGAAATGATTATATAGCCTTAAGGTATAAATTTTGAATGAAATAAAATTCAAGTGAAGAATTGGGACTGTGAGTAAATAAATTTGAAATAGCTTATAAAAATTGAAATTATTGGAATAAAAATATACTTAGGCTATAAATAAATGTATAATCTCGAGTTAAAAATAAAATGTGAATATATTCGAGTATAGAATTGATGGAAAAGTGAAAAAAAATAAGTTGTGTGACTTATAAAAATTGAAAAGTGAAATAGAAAACCCAAAATAAAATTTGTTTGATATTTTGGTAAGGGAAATAAATCCAAAACTTGAATTATGAAATGAATTTGGATTTTAAAAAATTAAATGAAGTGATCTTTGAAGTAAAATCAGATATGGAATTATAAAATGGCAATAAACTAATTGGATAATTAATTAGTTAATTGAATTCAAAAATGGAACTTAGCATGGTTGAATAAAATTGGATTGTGGATTCAAGTGAATACTGAATATGGAACTTGAGTTATAAATAATAAAATTTGACTAAATGGTAAGCGAATTAAATAAAATTGGAAATGTGTCAGGAAAAATGGAAATAGCTGAAATGGTGATAACTCAAGTTATAAATAAATTCAATGTGAGTGTAAATAAATTGAATATGGCCTTGATATTATGAATCCGTGAATAAATTGGAGTATGGGATTAAAATTTGAAGTGGGTTAAATGAATTAACTAGTTAAATTAATTGGTAAATGGAATGAAATTTGATTGAATAAGAATAAATCAAAAATGGAAATGGAATTTGATTGCAAGTGGAAAAGAACTTAAGTTGTATGGTTAAAATGATTGAAGAAAATGAATTAACTTATGTTAATAATTTTGGATGAAAGCTTAGCTAAAATAAATTATGAAATGGCTATTTAATAAAATAGCATGGAACGATTCCGAGTTTAATAAAATGGATCTGAATGTAATGAAAGTAGATATGGATGGAATGCAATTGAATTGATTGAGAATCAATTTGAAATGGAATAGAATTGAATAAATTGATTTGGAATCAATTTAAAATAGCTATAAGCTAAAATGATTATTCTATTAAATGAATACCGCCGAATTTGCGAAGAAAATTTGGTGTTTAACGTAAACTGAGGTAAATAAATTCTATGGATTAATAGAAGTGAATAAAATTGATTTTTAATCAATTTGGGATGGATATGAGTTGTTTGGTATAAAAATAAATTGAATGCGTGTAAAGTGAGTTGTAAATCATTCGAAGTGAATATGGATTGATTGAAAGTAATTAAATTAGCATTAGAACCTTATAAACGCTTATGATTATATGTTAGAATGCATTGCTTATGAAGTTTATGTGTTTTAACTATTTAAATAAGTGAAATGTTGATGAATTTCATATTTTGGGACTTACGTGTTTAAAATTTAGTAATTACAGGTACAGAGGGGCTATTTGGCTAGATTTGGGTTGCGAAATTGCTTTCGAAGTAAATGCTCACTTAATAATGCTTAAAAACGGTAAATAAGGTACGTTTTCTGATTAAATATCGCAAATTATAAATATTGATATATATATTTTTTATTTTCCGACTGTGTGGGTCGATGTATATATATTTATCTCTCTTGTCATATTGCAAAAGGATCTCCATACAAAGGAGACTCTGCCAAAAAAATTTGGAAATTTAGGGTGTTAGAAAATTTTTGGAAAATTTTAGTTAACGACAATTTGTATTCGAATTGTAATTGGAATAAAGGATTTTGGAAATAGAATTTAGAACAAATTTTTTAGGTTGAAACTAAAAGATTAGAAAAGTGAAATATCAAACTTTAACTAAGTGGGTTTTGTTAAGTTATGGGTTTGAAGCGTTTTTCCTACCATAGCAATTTCGAGGACGAAATTCTTTTAAGGGGGAGGAATGTAACGGCCCGGATTTTTCGACGATTGATTTTGAATATTTAAATGGTTTAAATATTGGATTTGGGATTATAATTTAGTTAGTAAATTTTTAAAACTGAAATTTCAAGCAATTTCACAAATTTTCGAAATCATCGATTTAATCGGCGCGTTAAAATAGCGATCTGGGGCACGGTCTCGGAATTCGACGAAACTAGTTTTATTGGATCCGTAATAGAGTATTATTATCATATTTCAAATTTCGTAGCGTTTGGAGTTACCATTTGGTCGTACGGGATATGAACGCATTGAACTTATTATATTGAAATTTAATATAATATTTGGATCCAAAAAGTTATCTTCTCCATACGATCGAATTAGAACTCGAAACCTATCCCATTTCGTTCGAAATAGGGGGATAACATTATAAACGCCTAGCGGCATGCCTCGATAGGGTATCGAAATTTTAAGTCATATTAAAACGAGATATTTTCAATTTTTAAATTTTCAAATCAAATCAAAATAAAATTGTAGCCGCCTCCTTTCTTTCTAAATCACATTCCTTTCTCTTCAAATCAACTCAAGTCAAAAATCAATTCAAATTAAATGGTGAGCCTATCTTCTCATTCACGCCTATTCCTTCCTTTTATAAATCGTCTATTCCTCCTCTTTTCTTTTCAAAATACGAAACCGCGTTCTTCCCTTTCTTTTGCTTCAAAACGAAATCAAATTCATTCCTGTATAAAAAATATATATACAGAAAGCGATTTCGTCACAAGGCCGGGTCGAATCGCACACAGGGGGGAGGAGCGAGGGCGCGAGACGATGGCAGAAACTGTGGGCGTCGAACTCAGGCGGAGCTGGGATGATTCGGCAATTGTTCGCGATCAATTTGAACAAGGCTCGGGCGTGGAAGGGTTCGTTGTTTGTGGCGATTTGAGAAAAGGGGGTCGCGACTGTTGCTCGATCGACAGCAGGTCGTAGGAGAAGATGTTGCGTCTTCAAAGAGGGGTTTTGGAAGTCGGTGAATTAAGACTGGAGGGGCGAGCAGAGGTAGAAGAGCGACGACATAAACAATTCATTCTCAAACAGTTTAAGGTTGGCTCGAGTCCAGGGGCGAAGTCGTGGTCAGTGGCAAGGCTCAGGTGTATGGTTGCGTACGGTGGGGGGAAGAGGGAGTAGTTGTGGTGGTCGACATCAAAATGGTTTTAAGGCCTAGAGGTGGTTCGCAATTTGATTTTGGTCGCGATCGAGTTTGGAGCGTGCGAACGAGGAAGATGGTGATAACGTTAATCAGGTAAATTAATTAAATAATGATGTTGTTAATTCATATCATATAATTAATTATAGTCGAAAGTTTATAAACTGATAACTTATGCATACGAGGTTCAAAAATCGTGAAAACAAGTCGAGATAGGAACGGATTGCAAATTAAAATCAAGGTGAGAAAATTCTCACTCATTTGGATGCCAAATTTAATTTTAAATAGTTAAAATTAATTATTGATTGCTTGGTTGAAATTAGAAATTCTTATATGTTGAATGATATTATATTATATATATAGTAGTCTATATATACTAGTATTTGGAGTGATATTCCCGCATATTATAGCGGATGAGACACAATGCGCCACATAATAGCGGATGACCCGATATACTGCGATATCCCCCTCAAAGTGGGATTGGTATTTTTATGTTATATTAACATCTGTGGATGCAGGGAAACAGGTTAGAGGGATCCAACTGGATTCCTCAAAATGTTGAATTTAATTTCATATATTGTGATATGTGGATTATGTAGAATAATCTATTATAGATTATTGTAGTTGTAAAGGCCCGCAAATCTGTACCCCTTTGAGCCGACAATATTTCACCTCAGCTCAACTCAAATTAGACGGAATTACGAATCTTTAGGGTAAGAAGAAGAAGAGATAGGAGAAAAATAGAAACAACACAGAATCTCACAATCGCAGCGGAACAAAATATAATATATAAAAACAGATTTTTATACAAAAGAATCTGTAACTGTTTAATACTTACAATCATCACAGTACACAATCATTACATCAAATCTGCACAGTTATAACAACTTGTCCTCATACAGCGGAAATATCCAAGTACGTGATATACGTCTGAACTCCTCCAGCTTGTCTCCTGAGTTCCATAGCATTTAACCTGAATCTATAATACTCGGTCTGACCCGAGCATTATAATAAAATAACACCCGAGTCAGTCTGGAAAACCAGCGTGAGAAAAACACACTCAAATTGAATTATTAACTTTTCAAAATCCTTTGAAAAACAAAGGTATCTCGTAAGACCACGTCACAAATAAACACAACGGGTTTTTACCTTACGATAACCAAAACATTTTTATCAAATCCATCTGATATTATGATAGTGTCTATAGAGAGTAAATAGAATATAGCTGAAATGCTTGCATCTCACGTTCCAGCATAGTTGGGCACAATCAAAACCGTACGAGGCTTATTGGAGAATGGATTCCATCGAATGATTGGGCTACTGGGTATCGCCTATCACAGTACACCTCTAGAACAATGTACTGAGGACCACTCCGGGATCCCCTACTACACAAGACCGGACTATCCCTTAAACTGGATAGTCCGAGTAAGATTACCCCGCAGTTGGGATCAGCAACCGCACCACACATACTGAAATAAAAAGGACTCTAGATAGGGATAACCTTACCCTACTAGGGTGCTACCCACTTAGCCTTGTTGCACTTCCCCCGTTTTAGTCATTCCCCGGTTGATGAGGCTCGAGGCTAAGCGTTACCTATTTAAAGAACACATTCACTTAGAATGCTCATCGTCCTCCAATGACGGTGTTCTGATAGCATTCGTCCATACAAGTTGTCCTGGGTCTGGACAAACCGAATCACCGTCTTCATCATCTTCACGGTATTCATTTGTTACGTTCAAACCAGATTGAAGTGGTTTTCAGATAATTAAATCTGATCCCGGTCTCTTCGAAACGATTAACGAAATTGGCCAATATTGATAGTCAGTTATTTAACTATCAAATTTAAACATCCATAAGCAATTATCTGGCCTTATATAAATTTTTCCAAGATATTTACTTCGAACATATCCCTAAAAGATATATAAATTCTTTCCAACATTTGAAAACAATTTTTCAAATACTCAAATCCGTAACAGAATACTTCCAACATCTCAACACTTAGAAATATTTCCAAATTTCTATTTTCTATACTTAGTAAAATATTACCAGTCCTATTTTCCCAAAATCCTTTTCAATATTAACGCCCAAGGGAATTATTCCATAACTTATTCCAAAAATTCCCGGAGATCACAAATAATTTCCTCTCCTCAAATTATATCCTTTTATAAGCCCTTTTCGAATCTCGAGAGAATTTATTAAATAATTTTCTTCCAATTTACTTTAAAACTATATATATATATAATAAGTACTTAAAAGATTAATAATTTATTTTAAAAAAAATGTTCAAGTAATTATTTAAAATATCGAAAAACACTTTATAACATTAATAACTCATCTTTAGTTAAACCAATAATTCCTCCAAGCTGATTTAAAAATTAGACTTTAATAAAAATAAATACTTAATATTTGAAATCTACTTACCAAAGTATTTCAATCTCAACTTGCTTAAAAATTTCATAGTTTTAAAATAAATACAATTTTCCTTTTAAAACAAATTCACTTCTTAAAATTTAAAATATATATGTTTTTTAAATCTCAATAACCAATTTTAAGTTATACTTCCTCTCGATTTCACAACATCTTGATTTATATTTCGCTTCTCTAACTATTCCCATTTTGAAAATAGAATCTACTATTTTTCCCAAACCTGCTTCCATATTCTAATATAAATTCCTCCTATGAATTTATTTTCCCTATTATCATCTGATATCGAATTCCTTTATTAATAAATGTCATTATCAATTCTATAACCCCTTTGGTTTCACTTGTTTATATAAAAAAACAAATCTTATTTATAAAAATCCATTTTATAAATTTATTTCTAATAGATTCCATTAATACTTCCAATCTATTTTCAATATTAATTTCAACTCCTTTTTATATTTCCAGAATATCATTTATAAATCCTTTATATAATTTCTTTTAAAAATCTCTATTTTCTAATCCAAAATGGTTAAGTATAACCAAACTCAAATATAATTTTATTTTCTAATTCAATTTCTCTAAAATAACTCCAATTTCCAATATATATATTTTATTATCAAATTCCCTTTAATTCCTTGAATTTTAAAATATATTTATAGTTTTTAAAATTTATCAAAATTCAGGCCAGTGCTACAATAGCATCCAATAATCCAATCACTGCAATAATCTATAACAGATTATTCTACACAAATCATATATCATTATATATGAAAAATAAACAATAAATTTGAGGAATCCAGTTGGATCCCTCCAACCTGTTTTCCCTACATCCACAGATGTTAGACAACAATAAAAATACCAATCCCACTTCGAGGGGGATATCGTGGTATATAGGGTCATCCGCTATTATGCGGGGCGCATAGGGTCTCATCCGCAATATATATATATGCGGGAATATCAAACGCTCCAATATATATATATACTACCATATATAATATCACATCTGAATGATAAATATAAATTTATCAATCCAATCAAGCATCCAAATTTTAAATTTAAATTTAAACATTTAAATAAAATTCGGTAATCCAAATGAGTGAGGAATTCTCACCTTGATTTTATTTGCAGACAATTTCCCCACCTCGACTTGCTTTCCACGATTATTTGATCTCGTATAATTGAATTACGAATTTATTAATATTTGAAATGATCTAAACTATCATTAACATACTTAAGTTAATTTAAATAAAAATAGCAAAACCTATCACCTGCCAGGCTCACGCAAACAACCCGCGACTCGCTGCCCAACCTCGATTTGTCGACCCAAGACCCAACTCGCGATCGTCGAACCCCACATCACTCGCCTGAACCCTGCTTGCTATCTGAACCCAAACCATTGTTGCCGCTTTGCCATGCCAGAGGGTACCACTCACTGCTCGAGTTCCACTTCGTTCGCTACTAAGCTGCCAACGAGTCCGACCATCGCCGCGACCAACGAGCACCATCCGACCCTGCCTCACTACTTAGCACCAACGTCGACCCCAACTCGACGTCAAACTCATCTCAAAACCACGCCGCCATCCAATCAGAGTACGCGACCCCTAACCCTCAGCAACCCCGACGTCCTCGACATCGCGGCATCCCCTTCTCCTCGCGTGCTCTCACAGTCGCGATTCGATCGCAACCCTCTACCTTGCTGGTAGCATCGCACGCGAGCTCCATATTCGTTCACGATTTCATCGTGAATCCCCCCCCCAGACGACCGTCGTCCCATCGAAACACTCTTGCTTGGATTGGATTTTCTTTGTTCGATTCTGCTAGATTCCGTCTTCTTTGATTTCGTGAGTTATAGATTGGAAGAGGAGAGGGATTTACATGATATATTTTTTTTGAATCTAATTTTCATTTTTCGTTTGAACGTTTAAAAGAGGGGACGCGATCTTTTTACAGAGACCATTCTCTCTTTTTTTCTTCTTGATTTTGAAATGTTGGCTGGGTGAGTTTTAAAAGAAGGGGAAAATGCTTTACGTGCAAGAATAGGCCATACAGTGACACTGAAGTGAAGGGAAAAAGCTGATGGATGGAGGGAACAGATTTGAAGTGTGGAAAGAAATATGTATATATATATATATAATAAATTTTTAAATTATCTCGATTCTCGTAGCTTAAAATCTCGAACTCCTCTTGAGGCATACTGCTTGGCGTTTATAATGTTATACCCCTATTCCAAACACAATGGAAAAGGTTTCGAGTCCTAATTTGATCGTATGGAGAAGATAGCTTTTTGGACCCAATTATTTATTTAACTTCGGTATGCATTTTCAGCGTGTTTATATACCATACGATCAAATAATAACTCCAAAAGCTACGAAACTTGAAATCCGATAACAATACAATATTACAGATCCAAGGGAACTGGTTTCGTCGAATTCCAAGACTGTGCCCCGGAAGGCAATTTTTAAACGTCAATTTACGCGATATATTTTTAAAACTGAACAAATCACTTTTAAATTCAATTTAAAAAGTTTTATTATCTTCAATATTATCAATGTAAATTTTACAAGCCCTTAAATTATTTTTGACAAGCTTAAAACTCTGGATTCACTATTTTAACCAATATTCAATTATAACTATAATAATTAAATTATTCAATAAATTGCTATATTTAAATTCTGAATTTATTCTACAAATAAACCCAAGTTTTCCATATCAAAAATCAATTTATAATTCAAATTCAATATTTAAAACCATTTAAATATTCCAAATCAAACGTCGAAAAATCCAGGTCGTTACAGTAGTGATTGGAATTTTTGGATGATATTGTAGCACTGGCCTGAATTTTGGTATTTAAATACCATAGATATATTTTTAAAAAGATTTAAGGAATTAAAGGGAACTTTTGAAATAAAAATATCTATATTGAAAATTGGATTATTTTAAAGAAAATTGAATTAGGAATAATATATATATATTAATTTTGGATTGTACGTAACTATTCGTGAATGGGTTTTAAATAGAGACTTTAAAATTTTATTATATAAAGGAGTATGTAAACGATATTCTGAAATATGAAAAGGAGTTAAAACCAATATTAAAAATAGATTGGAAGTATAAATGGAATTAATAAGAAATGAATTTATATAATGGAATTTTATAAATAAGATTTGTTTTATAAATAGATAAAACCAAAAGGGGATACAAAATTTATAAACGATGTTTATAAATAAAGGAGTTCGATATCAGATGATAATTGGGAATATAAATCCATAGGGTGAATTCATATTAGAATATGGCAACGGGTTGAGAAAAATAGTAGATTCTATTTTTGAAATGGGAATGGTTGGAGAATCGACAAATAATCGATATGTTGTGAAATCGAGAGGGAGTTATACATTAAATTGGTTATTGAGATTTTAAAATATATTTTTGTTATTAAGAAGTTAAGTTCGTTTTTTTTCAAGGGAAAACTTTATTATTTAAACTATGAAATTTTAAACTAGTTAGTATTTGAATACTTCGGAAAATGGATTTTTAGATATTTAATATTTATCGAAATAAAATTTTAATTTTTTATAATCAGCTTTGTAAATTGATTCCTTTCATTTTAAATGAGTTATTGATGGTTTATTAAAAGTTTTAATATTTTAAATGATAACTTAAAACATATTTTAAAAATAAAAATAAATTACTATTCTTTAAAAATGCTCATTATATATATATATATATATAGTTTGAAATGATTGAAAATTTATTTATAAAATTCTCTCGAGATGTGTAAACAGGTTTTAAATTTTAAGGATGAGATTTTATAAGAGAAAACTTATAAATGGAATTCTAGAGACTTAAGAAAATTTCCAATGTTTATATGCGATAACTTCGGAAAGGATTTGAATTCATTTAAAGAAGTTATAAATGGTTGGTTGGGATTATAAATATGTATAATCGATTTGGAAATCGTATGAAGGATTTATTAAAATTCCGGAGACTTATGAGATAAGTTATGAAATATTTCCAAGTTTAATATTAAGATGATTTTGGAAATTATACGTATAAATATTTTCCTAAGTATTGAAAGGAAGGTTTTGGAAATATTTTTAGTGGGAAATGATTTGGAATTGAAATATTTTCTAAGTGTTATAAAAATGGAAGTTGAAAATATTTCATGGAAAATGATGAAATATCCTGTTATGGATACAAGTGTTGAAATTGTTTTCAAATATAGAAATATTGAAAGAGATTGAATATATATCTTGGTGAAGATGTTTTGAAATAAATATTTTGGAGAATTGTAAAATAAGGCCTAGTGTCTACTTATGGATGTTTTATTGATAGTTAAATAACCGACTATCAATATTGGTCAATTTCGTTAATCGTTTCTAAGAGACCGGGATCAGATTTAATTATCCGAAAACCACTTCGATCCGGTTTGAACGTTACAAATGAATACCGTGAAGATGATGAAGACGGTGATTCGGTTTGTCCAGATCCAGGACAACTTGTATGAACGAATGCTATCAGACATCGTCATTGGAGGACCATGAGCATTCTAAGTAGAATTGTTTCTTGAAAGGTAACGCTTAGCCTCATGCCTCATCAACTGGGAATGACTAAAACAGGGAGATGCAGCAAGGCTAAGTGGGTCGCACCCAATTGGGTATGTTATCACTTTTCTAGATATCCTCGGAAACCTACATATATTATGGATATGGTTGTGCATGAAAGGAGCGCTCGATTTGTAAGGGTAGGAACACCCGAGGTGATAACATATTCGATCTATCCAGGTTAGGAGTGGGCCCGTCTTGTGTAGCAGGGGATCCCGGCGATGGTCCTCGGTATATTGTTCTAGAGGTGTACTGTGATGGACGATACCCCAGTGGCCCAGTCATTCGTATGGAATCCATTCTCCAATACGAGCCTCACGGTTTTTCTTGTAGAGCCTAGTATGCTGGAATTTAATTAATGTAACAATTTCGGCTATTTGAATAAGTATTTATACTTAGACACTATTATAATATCGCTGGATTTTCTATAAAATGTTTTGGTTATCGTAAGGGAAAAACCCATCGTGTTTATGTGTGGCGCGATCTTACGGGATACCTTTGTTTTCAAAGGTTTTTTGATAACTCTAATAATTCAAATTGAGTGTGTTTTCTCATGCTGGTTTTCCAGACTGACTTGGGTGTTATTTTATTATAATGCTCGTGTCAGGCCGAGTATTACAGTTTCAGGTTAGAATGTTATGGAGCTCAGGAGGTGAGCTGGAGAAGTTCGAACGTATTTTCTGTAACAACCCGCATATTTTTACGATAATATATTTAAGTGATTTATTTAAATATGCCATCGTTAGTCGGATTAAAGTCCGAAATGCTACTTTTTGTAAACAGTTGAATTAGGACTCGGGACCCCTTCCATTGAGTCCAAAATAGTGTTTGCGACCTTTTTGAGTATAAACATCGATATGTTTGGAGTTGAGTAGAATTTTGCTATTTTTCTATTTTGGGCTTTGGGTTTGGGTTTCAGCCCACTAACCCAACATAATACCGTAACTCCTCCTCCAACTCCTCTTCATTCATTTCATTTCCAATTTCCTAATACTCAAGCCCTAAAAGAAAAAAAAATGGGGGAAAAGACAAGAAATCAAAATTCCTAAGCCCTAGATTCTTAGGAAATTCCAATTCAAGCTCTAGAAATCAATGAGAAGCATAGGTATGCATCCTCTTCATCTTCTCCATCTCAATTCCTCTCCAATTTTCAGAAATTTCTTATAACCTAATTTAGGAATATTTTCTTATGATATTAGATTTGGAGCTTCTTGAATTGAAGTTGAAGAGTGGTTGATCTTGCCTTGTTTTAAAGCTTCTCACTTGTTGTTTTGGGTTTAAAGATGAGTTCTTTAACTCACATCTATGTCTATACCTTTGATAGTTGTTGGGTATGAATTACTAACATCTATTTCTTGTCCATTTGCTTTTGAATTGAATTGGTTTGACGAATTTTCCAATTTTTGGTATTTTGAAGTCAAAATCTATGAAAATCCTTATATGGATGTTTGGACATGTTATTTGGAGTGTATTGATGTGTTTATAAGGTTGAGTTGTCGCTTGACATCGATCTCTAACCATCATCGCACACTTGATCGCTTCCGATACGAATTGGCCAACATTAGCCAAGGCAAAATATTGCCCTGAGCTTCAGCTCAAACGTCTGGTAATAAGCCCAGACGTCTGTCGCTACGGGAATAAAATTCCAGTCTTTCAGCTCAGACGTCTGAGCACTTACCAGACGTCTGGGCGATCTGGAAGAAAATTCCATAGCTTCAGCTCAGACGTCTGGGAAGTCTACCAGACGTTTGGAGCTGCTTATTTCAGCCAAATTGCCTATTTTGAGTGGATTTCCGTTTTAATCTATTTTTGGTTGATCCGATTAGTTGTTGTCATTTATTATCGACTTCGTTGACTTCTTTTCGAGATTTTTGGGAGTATCCATTTGATGGATTTAATATCGATTTCTATGGTTTTGATTCACGTCATCGAATGTGAATTTTTGGTTGATTGATTGTTTCTACAATCATTTCTGTGATTTGTCACTTTTTAAATGCAAAGGTTTCTATACTAGTAGTAAATACTCAAACTCTTCCACAAAAACGATTTCAACACTACTTTTAAATACAAAGCTCGTTTTTAAAACCGTTTTCCAATCTATTAGTATATACAAACCTTTACCTCATTCATACGAGAAATCCAATTAAACGACTTAGCAAAACAAGTGGTATGAAACGCTTGCGTTTACTTCGTCGGTTAATTCTTAGACTTGTTCAATTGAAATCTTGTGACAATTTTCGAGTGGAAATCTACAATTTGTTCATAAATATTTAAGTTAAGCCAGTTGTTATGGGACATGAAGGTAAACTCATTTATTTATTGGCTTAGTGTAATCTACACTTTTTATTGATCAATGGTGATCATTTTATGGTTTAGACTAGCGATATGCGATATCTCTTTGTCCACGTGGGGGACTGTACCTCGTTTTATGGAGCTTCGTCTCATTCATTTTTATAGGCTAGCGACCTATCGTTTTATGGAGCTTCGTCTCATTCATTTTTATAGGCTAGCGACCTATCGTTTTATGGAGCTTCGTCTCATTCATTTTTATAGGCTAGCGACCTATCATTTTATGGAGCTTCGTCTCATTCATTTTTATAAGCTAGTGACCTATCGTTTTATGGAGCTTCGTCTCATTTTTATAGGCTAGCTTTTATGGAGTTTGGTTCACCGGGCGTACCGTTATTGTACTACGTCGTTGTTCCAGCTTATCAGGTTCATCGGGCGTACCGTTATTGTACTACGTCATTGTTCCGAATTACTTGAGTATCAGGTTCCTCGGAAATACCGTTATTGTACTACGTCATTGCACCGGCTCTATGGTTAGCGACCATGGGATAGCGACCCGTTTGTGATACACGTGTTGGTGAGTTTCCACGCTCCCGTTTTTGATAGGCCTCCCCCTTTGTGATTTTTGGATTTCTAATTGATGATTTCTAGAATTTGTGTTTCACCAATTTTTGTGATTGACATTGATATGTTTTGTCAATATTTGGGGTTTGGTGAATAAGCTAAAGAATGTGATATTCTTTTTAGATATTTGACGGGATTTGAGATATTGTATGATTTTTGTTGTTATCTGATGTATACTTGTCACAGTATGTCATTATTGTTATCATACGTTTTTGTCATATCTCTTATCCTATCTCATTTTATCTGATATTTATAGCTAGACTGGTCTGTTTATTATTTTCTTCTTAAATAATATTCGAGTCGGACCGAGGTATTTCAGGTGCTTCTACTTGACTTCTTATCAGGGTCCGTCACCTGACTTTTGGCTAACTATTTTAGCTTAGTAGTTTTTGTTATTATACATTTGAGATAGAGACTCCTTGATGTATACATATTCTTTTGTCTAGCACTTGTACCTATTCTTTTGTGATGTAGTGGATCTTGTATTACCACTATTTTGATGAACACTTTTATGTGTTATATTCATATCTGTTTCCGCCTTTGTGATACGTATATCTGTGACTGATTTATGTTATGTTTATTTCTATATTTGTTTCCGAAGCTTACATAGCCACTGTGTAGTAGCTTTGAGTTTGTATTTGATATGTCGGATTTCCTCTTGAAATGAAATGCAAGTCATACTATCTGACATATCGGTACTCGCACAAAGCAATTACACAGATAGTCGCTCCTCAACAACCTTATTCTTCGTGCTACTCGACGACATTACCCCGTAGTGTCCTTGGGTAGTGTGAGTATAGAGGTGGGGCGTCACATTTTCCGTATTTGGCTTATATTTCCGATGTATGAGGACAAGTGGTTATAACTGTCCAGATTGATGTATTGATTACTGTACTCTGATGATTGTAACTATATAAACAGTTACAGATTCTTTTGTATAAAAGTCTGTTATTATGTATTATATTTTGTTCCGCTGCGATTGTGAGATTCTTTGTTGTTTATTTTCTTCTACCTTTTCTTCTTCACCCTAAAGATTCGTATTTCCGTTAAATTTGAGTTGAACTGGTGTGAATTATGGTCGACTCAAAGGGGTATGGAGATACGGGCCTTTACACATGTACAAAAAAATGAACAGCATATCTAAATAAAGCATGTACTATTTTGAAACTCATCTATACATTTTTACAAAAACAGACCTTATACTAATGTAAGAATATTATCTATCAAACTAGTTAGTACCTCAGATTAAAAACAAAAGTGTAATATATATATAGGCATGTTTATTTGGAAAGCAACTCAAAACTAGAATTTATTACACGCTTCTGTCCATAATTGTTTACATAATTATACCTCTTTAAAAACCATCTATAATTCATTTGCTTAAACAAAAACACATTTATATAACATAGATGTTATCTATATGTTGTTGTACTTAATTAATATATAACCTGAATCCAAATATACAAACATATATATATATGGTGGTTGTCTATGAACAAGGAAATTTAGCAAGCTAGAAAATCATTCACTAAGTGTTCAAGTCTATATTATATATATATATAACATCTTAATACTAAGAATGTCATGAGACTATACAACACTACACTTTAAAAAACATATAAATCTTGACATTCATTCAAACGACAATATAATATGCACAATCATCTAAAAGTACAACATCCAATTTATTTAACATGCATCCTTGTAAATGAGTATATAAGAATTTACAAATGCCAAATAAATTTTTACTAAAATATCTTTCTAAGTAATACTCTAGTTTTCCAATAATGTTCACTCTCAATTTAAATACTTTATTTTATTTATCCAATTATCCCAAGGCATCTCCTTTTAAAAATATAATTTATACACTTATAGAAAATATTGTTTTACCATCAAAACAACATTTCCAAATTGTCCACTTTATCATGTATAATATTTAACTTATTTCAAAATTCTATCTTCTTTTCAAAAATATTATACACTTACTAAATATTATTTCTAAAAATATTTTATTGCCCAAAACACTATGTCCGAATGTCTCGTCCTAGTGTTTAGGATTTCTATCGATAATGTTGATCATGCGCATCGACCAGAATTCTTAAAGCACTCAACGGGAAATTTAACACAAATTATTTTATATAAGATATACATATATCCTCTGGTATTTTACACTTTCACCAAATATTGCTTGCTTAAAATAACATAATCAATGTTATTCATATATATCCTTCATCACAAAATTTGGTCCAATTTAATATTTGCTTTTTTTAAAGTTCTTTCAATCCATTTCAAAATTTAAATAAAATAATTATTAACAAATTTCAATTCCATTGTGCATCTTGATATTTATTCGGTTGTAACAGTAATTACAATTTCATTTTATATAAAACAAGGCTTTCAATTTCCTTTGCGGTAACCACACTTATGAAGATACCGTAATGTTTAATAATTAATATCGAGCAGGTTATAAATTTTCATAGGAAAATTCCTACTCAATACTAATTCAACAATTATTTAAAATTTTCAAAACAATCAAACATCCATTAACCAATCAATTTTTTTTCCATTACTTGTTTTATTTATTAAGTATATTTTCAAATTCCAAATTTAATTAGATACATATTATTTATCATTTATATTTTATAACTATTAATTGTTTAGACATTTTTATTATTTCCCAGCAATTCTATTTGGTAGAAACCGCTGGCTTTTATTAATGGTTGGATTTGTCCAGATTCAAATAGGATTATAAATTCTTAAAGTGATAATGTCTTATTCAATTGCACATTTTAAACTAAGCATAAACAAAAATAAACATTGATGCAAACAACATACATTTTAATCAAACAATCAAAAATCGCCTTTAGCGGAAAGTTATTTTCCAGCTTCCGCTGCGCACTCTGATCGCTAACAAATCAGGACACAACAATTTGATTATAAGCCATCTAAGGTCCCATTTATGCTATCTAATAAGTTCACTCTTTATAAAAGCGAGTTCCAATTTTAAAAAATAATTTAATAATAATAAATTGTTTAATTCAATTTTTTTTAAATACGTCCCAATGATTATTCCCAATAATCATTTATATTCATATTCCTAAATAGTCAATTTAATCACTAACTACCACATACCCAAGGGACGAGACTCTAAGTCTCACTAGGTTTAGATTCCGACTCTATATCAATTTATATTTTATAATGTTCTAAACACAGCTCTGATACCAAGCTGTGACGACTCCACCGTTATGCCCTATTTAGCAAAGAACATTACAAGTAATGTCGTATGCTAATCCGGAGAATACGGCTGGTTAAGGGAGATCGAATGTGAATATATCTTTATACTAACACTGAAACGTCTTATTTACCTTTATGAGGATCTGAACTGAAAATTTGTTGTGTGCAGTAATAATACAAAGTAATAAACACATCAATTAAAAATATTCAGAACAGTATATGATATAGATAAATTAGAATCAGAGTCACAGATTACAGTGGGCTAATATACAACAAATTTCATAATAAGATGTGAGTCTACAAAATGTCAATAATAGACTCACTCTAATATACATCATATCTCATACTCTATATTAGGTACAAAATGACTACTGAATAAAATATATGACATAACTACTAAATGTCAATATACCTAATGATGAAGTAAACTAAAATTGTCAAAATAGTCTACTCCAAAGCTAACTCAAAATCCAAGAGTCAATGAATCCATGTACCTGTAAAGTCTCAGCCTGACCCGAGTATTAAAATAATAAACGGGCCAGACTATATATAAATAAAAGGTGAGATACTAATATCATAACTTTATGACTTAAAATAATAATCCATATAATATATACCAAACAAACAATCATAATAAGGCATATTAATTAAATTCACCACTTTATAAATCCATAAATGACTTAACTCTAAAATAAGTCATCTCAAAATATGCCTTAAACCCAAACATCCAAAAAGGCATATCAAACTGATAAATACATATCTCACAATTTTGACTTAACAATAACCAAACAAGTCATAAATAAAATATGCCCAAAACAAATACTCAAATAAGGCATATCTAACATATCACCATTTCATAAATACATATCAAGTATTAATAGACTATCATCACAAAATATGGTGATGACCAATTCAAAATTCCTCAGATCCATAAAGGATACAGAATATCCATACTAAAAGTCTCTGATGAAATAATCATCAATAATAAAATAATAATAATAGTAGTCATCTATCAGTTTAATATAGTGACACGAAATCTACCGAAAGAGACCCGCTACATAGAAAAGAAGCCTATCGAAAGAGACTGCAGATTAGGGACATCGCTCAAGAAAAGAGCAGCCGTATACCTAATCCGTCCTATGCAAATTTACCTACCGAAAGAGGAAAGCATAGTCTAACTGTATAAAACAAAATAAACTGATAGGTTGTAGTATCTATAGACTACGATGCATGTAAAAATCTACCTTCCGAAAGAGACAGTCGTATTTACACCATAACAAATCTTCCGAAAGAGATCTGCCTACCCAAATCTAAAAATGTATCAATTCTTAAATCGATGAAAAATGAGTTATCTTCTCTCAAGGATCTATCGGTCTGAAATCCGAACAACCTAAGATAATACAACTCTAAGTATTAATTACCGTCACTCCAGTAATCACAAGAACTTAACTAACTGTCTCATACCAGATAGTAAATTCAAGTAATTACTAAAAGCTAGTAAATTCCACTTAAACTCTATTTAACAAATTATAGTAATAAACGAAAGAATTGTACAAAAAGTCTCATACCAATCCGACAATTCAATTGTTTATTAAAATTCCTTGTTTCATAGAAAAACACGAAATTCAATAGAATATAAATGAAAGCATTAATTGCTCAAAATTAATGGTTTTGAAGTCACCAAAGAAATATCAATATGGTATATACATATAGCCAAAGGCCAAATAAAAAAAGTCAATAATATGTTATAGTTTGAAAGTAAGTAATAAATTTTATCATATAGGACTGATTTCTAAATTGCTTTATCTATAGTTTATTTTCACATTTATCACTTTTAAAATCCAATAACTCATATATATATATATATATACACACACACATATATATATAAAAAAAAGAGTTACAAAGTTTTAAGTCTTAAAATAAAATTCCTTTATTAGGTCATTGAATCAAAACAATATTTAAATAATTGATAATTCACTTTATTTCAAATCTATCTATATATATATATATATATAATTACTTCATAAACACTTTAAAACCATAAACTATTTGTAAACTTAAAAATCTTAGTTAAATTTATTTTAAAACAAAGCTTTGCTTTTCATAATTGATAACTTACTTTATTTTGAAAATCTATTTAAATATATATACATACAAATAAGATAAAATTTTCCAAAGGCTTTCAAACTCTTTCTAAAATCATTCAAACAGCTTTTATAGCTAAAATTATTTGAGATTGAATTTATTACTTTCATAACCACTTTTCTAAAATAATACCATATCTTATCTTTTGCCTTTAAAGCATTTCCAAAATTATATACTGATAAATAATAATTTTAAAAAGATTTTGTAAATAAATATTACTTATCTATAAAAGTTTTAATTGGAAATTTTGTGATAAGCAATAAGTTAAGAAGACCAGATAATTTAACTATATATTTTATAAACTAATTGCCAATAAGAATCAAAATGGATAAAATCTCATTTTTGAAATTTATTTAAAAACATTTAAATAATTTAAACAATAAATTTAACGAAAATTCAACATCTAGAGCCAACATCATTTTATAAAATATAATTCCAAATATGGAATTATTAGCTATTCGAGTTGTTTTCCGACAACTTCGATCACACAAACAACGTAAATATTTTTATATAAGTTAATAAAATGAAATTTGCAATCGAAAAGAATTTCGTTCGCAAATTGACTTCTTTTAATCCGCATAACAATCCATATATTACTAACAATAAATTTTCCATATCCTGAACAAACAATTCATTCAAACAGTTCAATCAATAACCTCAATCAGTTTAATCAACCAATGCAATCAACTATCGAGATAATTATATATATATATAGCAAAAAATGGAATAGATATAGATGTGTGAGTTAAATTGATTAACTCACCTCATATAATTGTTTGTCGAGCTCCTGCAAAAGTTCAGCTCACTCCAAAACCCTAGAATGCACGCATTGTTTGCCTCAATTAACTCATGTTCCCTAAACTGAACTCGAGCATCGTCCCTCCTCCAAATTGCTTCAAGTAGTGCCTACACCCATCATCAGGCGCTGCTGCAAGCTCACCTTTCTTTCTTCGATCGTCGGGTCGCATATCCCCTCGCTGACAACGACCACATGTCGCCTCCCCCTGGATACACAATGCTCCACGTGTAACGACTCGGAATTTGACCATTTTAAAATATACTATTTAAAGTGATTTTAAATATAAATTAGGTAAGGTTATATGATTCAAACAATATTAGATAGGATTTGAAAAGATAAGTATATACAAAAATAGTAACATTGCCTATATCGACAAAAGTGATAAAATGCTGATTTCAGAAAAGTTTCAATGGTTAAATAAATTATTTTAATTTATTTATGAGTGTTTATAATATTAAATAGGAATATAAAAATTTATTTTTAAATTTGGTTTACATAAGTAAATAGTTTAACTAAAACGTCAAAATGTGACCAAAAAACATTTTATCGAAAATCAACATTTTGTCAATTAAAAATTGTCGCAACGTTGTCGCACCTTTATTTTCTTATATAGAAACATATATTCAAATAGATAGGTATTAATTAATTCACTAATCAAGTTTACTTTTACTAAACATACTTAGAAAATTCTAAAATTTCATTAAGAAAAAGTAAGCACAAAAAGTACAAAAGTCAAAAAGTAAACATCAAATCAAACAAAAATAATTATTATATTCCTTAGTTACCTCTTAAGTGAAAATGACATAACGTAATGATTTAAAATATGATGTAAGTGTTGAAAAAATAAGGTTGCTTAAAAAGTAAGTAAAGCGTATTTTGTTCATTTTACATAATAGTATTTTATTCCAAACTTTTTCCTATAAATAGCCATGCATATCTCTATCATTCTCACACTTTCCATTCTTCTTCTTCTTCCTCCTTTTCTAAGCTCTCTTCTTCTTCTTCCTTAGAGCTTTAATGGCCTTTTCTCTTCCATTTTCTTACTAACTTTTTCAAAACCATATCAAACAAAGTCAAAACTCCACCAAACTTTGCCAAAGACCTTAGAATATCATCAAAACATGGCTTAGCATCTAAGAGATGAAGAAATGATAGAGGAAGGGGAGGATCAAGGGGAGGCCGAGCCCTATTGGTGTTGTTGGAAGGTTTGGCCGAGAGCAAAGAAGAGGGAAAGACTTGTAGTCGAGAGCAAGTGGAAGTGAAGTTATGGCCGAGCGCTAGAAAGTGAGGTGAAGTTGTTTAGGTGATGGTTTGGTGAAGTTAAGATGATTTAGTGAAGTGTTGTTTAAAAAAGAATGTTGGTAGGAAGTTAATCTTTTGGTAAAAGGTGAGTACTCGTATTTACTAATTAATCCATAAATTATTTCAAGTATAATGATTTAAAAGTTTAAATATGTTGGATGAATAAATGTTCGATAACTTGGATGCAAAATTGGTTGATTATATGATTGTTTATGTGGTTGATAACTTGGTATGATAAATGATAAGAGAAATGGTTAGTAAGTATAGTTAATTCAATGGAAATTAAATCCATATAAATATGTGTACGAAAATTATTTAGCCTCTTAATGATTTCAAAATATCTAAAATGATTGAAAATAATATTATAATAATATAATATTATAGTATGAAATGAAATGAAAATGAGTTTCTAATGATGAAAATATTATTTTAAATGAGTTAAATATGGTTTAAAACAAATTTGAAGTGTTTCGGACAAGTTCCGAAGAAATTCACAAAATTGGTCAAAATAAAGCTCGTCGCATAGCGGCGGTTCGTAAATTTCGACCTGTAACTTCAAATTAACGTAGAGAATGATTTATAAGTCGGATTTCTTCGAAATAAAAATTCTTTGGTCCATAATGATAATAGTTTTCCAACGAAAAAAGAAAATCAAGATTTCATTAAGTAGATTTTGAAATATGTCCAAAACAATTTTTTAAAAACATCACGGTTTTACAGTTCGGAATCCAAAAAGGGATTTCTTTAAAATTGATATTTTAAATGTTTTAAAAATATGAAATAAATTCTAAAAATCTTTTCAAATGTTTTAAAAGAGATTTAAGTTGAAAAGATGGATTTTTAAATGATATAAAAGTCATTTTGAAGAATATAGCTTTTAAAACACTATTTGCAACATTTTTCACAACGCGTTTCGCAGCATTTTTATATAACTTTTGGAATGTAATTTTAAACTTAACGATTCTTTCCTAAATCTTTTGTGAATGATTTTAAAAGAATAATTAAGTAATTTAAAAATGATTTGGAGGTTTTAATAAGAGTTTGAATAAATGGTTAAGAGGAATTGTTTATATCACTTAAACAAAAGGTGAAAAATATTGAATGTAATAACAAACTGAGTATGCGGAAACGACTATTACATTTGTCTCGCCTGTGAGAGCTAAACGGTAAAACAATGTGTTTAACTAAGATTAGGGATGGAGCAACCAGTGCTCTGAACTTACCTGGCCTTCGCTTTATCTTTTAGACGAGGGGTGGAACAAATCGAAAGGAAAGCCCGGATGCTCTAAAAGATCATATTTAAGTTTTTCCAAGATAAAAGAAAAGAAACAAATTCTTTGAATATTAATTAACCACTTAACACATTTTATTCGATGATTGGTACAAAGGAACCAGGATCGGATTTGGGTGATTCATATCCGAAGAACCAGGATCGGATTTGGGTGATTCCTATCCGAAAACCCCTTCAAATTAATTTTCAAAATAAAACATATTGAAGACAAAGATCATTGAAGACAAAGATCTTCATAATGTAGGATTACTTGCCACTAGTGCTCTGTTATGAAAATCTTCGATTTGCAAGAATACAATTCGAAATTAAGAAGGAAATCTTTGATTAAGATTTAATAAATGATTTGGGAATATTTTCCCTAAGTTAAAAGTTATAGCTTGAATATAAGAAAACTTTGATTAAGATTTAATGAATGATTTGGAAAAGCTTTCCTAAGTAAAAGAGAAAATAATTTGGAATTAATCCAAGATTTTAAGAAAGGTTTAAATAAACCAAATGATTTGATAAACGAGGCTTAATGATTTCATATACTCTTGAAAAGAAAATTGAATAAATTGAAAAGAATACATCTAAGAAAGATATTTGATTTAAATAAAAGATGAAGTAATTGATTGATGATTGATATCCACATATGAACTTAACATCTTTTAAAGCGATGCTTGCCTTCGAAGGAACCAAGGTCGGATTTGGGTGATCCCTATTCGAAAACCACTTCGAACCAATGTATACGCTCGAAAGTGAAGACATGTTGAAGATGATGATTATTGAAGACCGAGGATCTTCATAACGTGAGGACTGCTTGTTGACATGCTCTGGGTTAGCTTGAGAAAAGCAGAGAACTACCGGTTATCAGTGGTAGTATAGCAAGTACAGTTCCAAGTGACTAGCTTGAGAAAAGCGATTAAGGCACCGCTGGAACTATGTTTGTTATGTGTGGATCGGAGAAAAGACCACTAGTTCCCTATCATGTTGGAAAATCCAACTCCAATACGAGCTTTACGGTTTTGATTGTAGTCTCAAAATAGCTGTAACGCTTTGCAAACATTTCGGCTACCCATTTTCGTATCATATATTCCGTCCGATATATTCTGTTGACTTAGTCCGGATATATTACCTTAGACTTAGTCCGGGTATTGATACCTTATTTGAATAAGTTTATTTGAAAAGTGTTTTCAAAGGAATGTCATTAAAAATAATATCAAGTGTATTTTGGTATAAAAGTGTTTTGGTTATCATAAGGTAAAAGCCCGTCTGTGTTTATGTATGGACGTGGTCTTATGACATACCATTCTTTTCAAAGATTTTGATAACATAGTCATTTTAAATTTCAAATATCTCACGCTGATTTATCAAGCCTGATCCGGGTATTTTTAAGACTTGGGTCAGATCCGAGTAGTTTCAAGTTTAATTGAAGACTGTTGGAGTTTCCAGAGGAGAACTCGAGATCTTCATCATCGTATGGACGAATTCTATTATCTGCCATATCTATTGCATTTGTTTTGTTGTTTTCGGCATTTGTAAGGACATGGGTTTATAATTGTCCAGGCTGAATCTAGGTTAGACTCTGATATTGTATTTTAAAATTTTCCGCTGTAAAGATTATTATTGAAATAATATATATTATTACATTCGTGTGAGATTCTGTTTTGTCTTCATTTTCTTTCTACCCTTAATGATCCGCTTATTCGTGCAATTTGAGTTGGACATGTGTGGTTTATTGTCGATCCAAAGGGTACTGAAAACGGGCCGTTACACCACGCAGCGCCACCTAGACCCGACCTCCCTTTAGTCGTTGCGCGGTCCTTGCCGAGGCCCTAGTCTCGACTCAATCTAGTCGCACGTGTGTGTGTATTCTTTCTTTCGATTTTCTGGTTTGGGTTTTTTTTTCTTTTTTTTCCTTGGGTAGCAACGAAAGGCCAAAAGGAAGAAATAGGAATGGGAAATATGAGCTGGTTAAACAAAATAAAGGAAGGAAGAAATGAGAATGGGCTTTGGGCCTTAAATGTTTAAGTAATGTGTTTTCTTTTCTTTTTCAAAATACTCTTTTCATTTGTTTGTTAATATATTTCAATTTAATTTAAACTGATTTACACATCATTTTACGAAATATAAACTTCGACAACTATACAGCTTCGTTCAATCCAATATTGTTCAATTATATGTAATTATTCACTGTATTGATATAAACAGAATTATTCATATTCGCCGACTATTGATTTAAATAAATATCAATTTAAAACTTCTTTTCATCTATTTCAATTATATATATAATTAGTATTTGCAGTTAAAAATATGTTATATTTATTAACACCTTTTATTTGAATTAAAATATATTATCCAAAATGAAATTTATTAACTAATTCAATTTTTCTATAACAAAATCCTTTATTAAATAGATTTTATTTAATAATAATTTGATTTCAAAAATAAAAATTATCAAATTTGAATTCAAACACTTCTATTCCAATTCAATTCATATGATATTACGAGTTCGAAAACAGGATTGTTACCGTGTGTGTGCCCTTTTTTTTTAAATTGGCGGATCATGGAGTAAGAGAATAACTGTCATAAAGGGGAAGATGAAGTAAAACTACCAGACATTCAAGAAGAAACAACGACCAAGACATGCAGTGGCCTTGCAGACTGATTCACATAACCAAAAGGAGAAACTGCATTATGTACGACAACCAGATGAATATGTATTTATTCCACAAACCACTTTCAACAAATCAATGGATGCATAGAAAAACACCCAGTTGACGTTAGAATTCCATATGCAAAACTAAAAGATTACATACAGAACGTTTGGAATCCAAACGCTAACTACCTTGTATATAATGTCCCAAATTATCTGTATGCAATTCAATTTGATGATTGTGAGGATTATACACGAATTCTGGCCAGGAAGGCCTATTCGTACTTCGGCAAGTTATTGCTAGTAGATCCATGGCATCCTGGTTATGATTTCAAAAAACAAGAATTGAAAGAAATTGAAATATGGGTACGTTTACATAACTTGGATATGGAAATATGGACAATTGATGCTTTATCTCTAATAGGCAGTTATATTGGTAAACCTATTTAACACGACGATTTCACTTCACAGAAGAAATATACAAAATATGTAAGAATATAGGTCTAGATTAATTTACAGTCCAAGTTGGTTACATCAATTCCTATTCTATTAAACACTGGAACAAAAAAACTCTATGTGTCGAATACGAATACGTCCCTCCCAAATGTGAACAATGTAACATCTTCGATCATAATGCTACAGTACACACTATAACAGCGCAACCTCAGTGGATTACGAAGACATCCAAAGAAACTGGAGAGCGCTACGGGAAGAATGACATAAATTAAAGTGAGTTATCAAAAGATAAACAACGAAAGCAGCAAAACCAGAAAATAGAAGAATTCTTTGATGTAACCGAAAATGTTTTAACCGACAATGAAATGGCTGAAACATCTCACACTCATGAAGATGGTACAGAACCACATGACCAACTGAACTTCCTTGACAAGGAACTGCCCCATTCTCTAGTAGAAGACCCCCAACAAAATGTAGTGGATACTATTGCAGAGTGAGAGTAACAGTGAGGATGATCAAGTAAATGTCTCAGGTAATATTACAACAAATTCTGAATACTTGGCTCGGTACAAAGGCAAGGAAAAAGTCTAATTGAATGCTTCTTCTAAAAGAAATTTAAGGAGCAAATCGAAATTAAATGACTCTTATTACCTAGAACGTTAGGGGTATGAACACAACACAGAATAAATAAAGTGTTCAAACTCCTAAACAATTTTAAGCCAACTATTGTTGGCTTGGTTGAAAATAAATTAAATGAGGCTGATTTGGCTTTGCTACGATGTAAAATCCTAAGAAATTGGGACATTGTTACTAATAACGCATTTCAGGTTAAGGGGAGAATACTTATAATCTGGAATACTATTATTTAGAGGTTATCTATAAATTCATCATCTTCCCAGCGTATTACACTAAATTCACTTAACTTGGGTGGCTTCAAAATGGTATTTACCACTGTTTATCGTAGCAATATCTTTTCAGAAAGACAAGAATTATTGCAAAATATTATACAAGAAGCTTCCGCAATTTCAGATCCATGGGTATTAATGGGCGACTTCAATAATGCATTATCTACTTTAAAAAACATGGAGGACTACCTATACAATTCCAACAGTTAAGAGCTTTCAAAATTGCTTAATGCAAGCGAGTTTAACCAAAATTAAAGCAATGGAATATAACTTCACTTGACACGAAAGGGAGTGGCGAAGAATATTGATAAGATACTAGTCAATACTATTTGCCTATAGAAATTTTCTTACATGAAAGCACTTATACTATCACTACTATCAAGTGACCATAATCCTTTAATTTTGCATTTGGTAGGTATCACAACGAATGGCTCTTAAAAGAGGGGTATGCAGACTGTATTGTAAGGGCACTCAGTAGCAATACATGGGGATTTCCTTGTTACAAATTTCAGCAAAAACTACAGGCATGCAAACAGCAACTTAAAGCATGGAATAAGACTAGAACAAAAGATAACACTAATCTTGAAGAGGCAGAAAAAACTTATGAAGCTCTAACCCTTGAGGTTGACACTAACCCAACAGACTTGCAAATATATAAAGAAATGTAACAAGCTAGACGTAGACTACATGTTCAACAACAAATAGAATTTTGGAGTTTCAGGGAAAAATCAAAGGTCCAATGGTTGTAGCAAAGTGATACAAACTCTAAAAAAAATTCTCCAAAATGTCTTTTAAAAGACAGAGTAACAACATACAAGCTCTAACTAATGCTAATAGAAATTTAATATGCAAGGCTAAGGAGTTGGAGCAAGCAGCAATTACATAATACAGTGATTGTTTAATGGTCCTTCAGATTGTACTTTTCTAGAATTTCACAGCAGTTAATTTATTAATGAAGCAGGACAAAAAAATTAAATTCAGAAATCACTATGGAAGAAATTAAAAAGGTAGTTCTCTTGGTTCATGACGGCAAAATCCCGGGACCAGATGGAATGAATGCAAAGTTCATGAAACTGCATTAGAAAGATGTTAAAGAGGACTTGTTACATGCTATACAAGACGTATTTAGATCGAGTAAACTTCCGAAGGAAATTAACCATACTTTTATATCCCTAATTCCAAAAGTGGATAGACCTAGTCACATAACATAACACACTATTGTCCAATCTCTTGCTATAAGATGTATAACAAAATTTTAAGCAAAGTGTTATGCAATAGATTAAAGCACTTTCTACCTTACTTAATTTTTGAAAATCAAAGAGCTTTTGTTTATGGACGGTATATTGGTGATAATATTCTTTTGGCCCATGAGCTGCTTCGGGACTTCAATAAAAGGGGTGTAGACAAGTTTTCTATTAAAGTTGATCTTGAGAAAGCTTATGACAAAATAAATAGAAGATTTATTTGCTACATAATGGGGGAAATGGTGTTCCCTACACACTTTGTAAATGTGATATTTGGATGCATAAATACCCCTACCTTCTCAATTTTGATGTAAGGAGTTTTGAAAGGTTTTATTGAGAGTAATAGAGGTCTACGACAAGGAGATCCGCTATCTCCATATTTGTTTGCTATTGCTATGGAGTACTTATCTTATGAACAAAGCTACAATTCTTAATCTTTTCAAACCAGTATGCGGTTTAAAACCAGAAATTACACATATGTTGTATGTGAGTAAACTAATGATGTTTGGGAAAATTCTACGAGGGTTACAGATATTATAAGGACAATATTTGAAAAAATGGCTACTAATTCAGGGTTCAATGTGAATACCCTGAAAACTAAACTTTATTTTAGCTCAGTAGCAACAAGGAAAGTAGAACTAAAAGAGATTTTGCAGTTCGAAGAAGGAAATTTACCTGTCACCTACCTTAGTGCTCCACTCACTTCTACCTACATGCAACACTCTCAATGCCAACACCTGCTATAGAAAATTCAAAGCAAGTTACATGGCTGGAACTTGCAAGTATTAAGTTTTGCAGGAAAGGCGAAATTGATCAACTTTGTTATAACTCCTACTGTATTATACTGGATATTTATATATCAATTACTAGAACAAACATTGGAGAAAACTAATGCTTTATGTTCAGATTTTTTTTTCTAGGCTGGTAGGAGACATAAAGTTGCATGGATTACCTTATGTAAGCCTAAAATTGAAGGTGGTATTGGACTTAAACTCTCTTAAGATCTAAAGAGAGTAGCATGCCTAAAATTGATGTGGAAATTCTTATCAAAAAACACTCTTTGGAGTAACTGGATGAAGGCAAAATACTGTAGAGGTAAATGATTCTGGTTTATGAATATTGATAACAATGCCTCATGCACATGAAAACATATATTGAGATTGAGAACTAGTGGAAAATAATTTTTTAACAAGGTGATAACTAATGGAACAACTACATCGTTGTGGCACGAAACCTAGATATACTGTAAATGCTTGGTGGATCTACTTGGTTATGACAGATTTTATTTAATTGGTTCGCCTAATCTTACAGTTGCAAGTATTATGGAAAATGGTATGCTCAACCCTTGTTTGAACATAGCCATTAGAGAAATAGGAAGACAGGTCAAACACATTCATGCAAATATAAACCAAACTACTGATTTCTATGAATGGTGTGATGGTAAAGAATTTACTTTACACAAAGCATAGGAAAAGATAAGGCAATGGGAAGAAAGATAGAACTTATCTAAACAAGTCTAGCATAACAAAAATTGTAAGAAAATGGCGTTATGCATCAATCTAGCCATGATTAACTGACTGTCTACTAAAGACAGGCTGAGGCACTTTTAGGAGAACATCGATGAAGTATGTGCTCTATGTGATAATGAACTCGAAAACAGACAACGTATATTTTTCGAATGCACCTACAGCAAGTACATTTGGAGTCTACTTAAAACTAAGTTAAATCTGATACCTGATGTTTCCACATTAGAAGCCGAAGTAGATCTTCTGATCTCCACCTTCAATAATAAAGATTAACTCAGGGATCTGGCATTTGCACTGCTACTGTTTATCACCTCTGGAAAGAATAGAACGAACGCATCTTCAGCAACAGGAAAATCCATAAGTTTCAGAAAAGCAAGCAAATTCAGAAGGAAATTACTTATGTGGTAAGGAACAATGGAAGCATGACAGAAAAAACCCTAGGAATTTCGAACTGCTGCGGCTGTGGGAATAACTTGAACGATAGTGGATGAAGAGACGGCGTTCTGAGAAGGGTTATGCGACTTCGCTAATAAAAGAAGGAAAAGAGGATTTACGTGAAAGCGATGTGGGCCTTCTAATGGGCTAGACTTCTTTAATGTTTGAATGGCCTAATGTTGTATATATTAAATATTATTTTATTTTTCAGCCTGTAAGTTAATATATTAAAATTATATGTACTCTTTTTTCTTACAAGATATCCACTTAGATTAAATGAGTTGTAAGGTTTTGACAAGACATATAATGAAAGTATATAATTGGTTTTAGTAATGTATGTATGTATGTATGATGTATGTACTATGCATGTATGTATGTATGTATGTAATAATTTAAAATAATTAAAATAAATTTCAAATTCATCTCTTTGCTTAGTAAACATCAAAATATCTTAATTTGAAAGGTTAACTTGGCCAAATATTTAAATCAAATAACATCTTATTATGTCAAATTGTATAAAGATATTTTAAGAATTCAAATTGAATAATTTATTGTTAATTGTACTGATTGTTTTAAATTTATAAAATTATTATATCAAATTCATTTCAGCCTAAATTAATTTAGTAAACAAGCATGTACGTGGTAATCTAGTTTTACATTATGAAGAAATGCATATAAATAATTTTGGATATATAAAATTGCAAAGATTAAATCATAGTCGAACTAAACAAATAATTATTATTTTTATATACATGCATAATTTGATATTAAATAAAACTTAATTTTTATAGCTTTATCAACATCGTTAACATAGATTAACATAAATGTATAAACCAAATTCTATTACGTACATATATGTTTCACCTTGAATTTTATTTATAAAACAATCGTTATAACTACTTTAAATCATGTCAAATTCAAAGGAAATTAAAATACATCACATACATCAACATGAATCACAGGTGAGCATGCATGAATTTGTAATATAAAATAACGACTGTATCTAATTAGATCTAGCCTTTCATGACATGTCGAGTTTAGAAAAGACTCCTAGATTCCTCGAATCACTACTCGATGCTACAACGATCGAATGAATCACTTTTGTTTTGATTTTTATTTATTGCTATTTATGTATGTTGAGTTCGACCATGGAGAAGAGACAAAGGAGAGGCTGGACATCAAAATAAAGAAGGAAGGAGCGAATTCATTAACACTTGATGAAAGCTAAATGTTAGAACTCTGTTTGTATGATTATTTTAATAATGACAACGGTAACGACTCGAAATTTTACTGCTTTGATTTGCGAATATTTAGTTAATTTTAAATATTCATATAAGAGGCTGTATATTAGAATAAAACTCTTATAAATAATAAATAATGATGGTGAAATAGTTTTTCAAATTTGTTTAAAAAAATATTTAGTTCGAACAAAAATCGAAAATATGACCGAAATTCGTTTTTCGAATTTTTGACATTTCATCGGCTAAAGGTTATCGAAAGTGTTGTAAACTATTTTGTATGAATATATGTGATGCCACACCTCTATGCTCACAATAACAAAGGTTATTATAAGGTAATAACGTCTGCTATTGCGAAGAATAAGGCTTGTTAGAAGCGACCATCCGTAAGTTATGCCTTAGACGAGTATTGATTACATCGATAGGAGTTGTGTAATTACTCCCAGCGATATACATTCAATCCAAATCTAAAACGAAACCACGGTGGCTTATGAAAAATTCAGAACAACTCATAATAACAACACATATACGTATAATCACATCAGAACAGAAATATCATACATAGTGGAAGGTAAGTCTGGATACATGCTACAACACTCGATGGTTCTCATGAACCAAATGTACATATACATAACCATCATAACATACATGAGATGAGAGTCAATATACCAAAAGTAACACCTCGAAGCCTAAACAAAAGATGAGGTGAAATCCCAAAAGCTGAAGCAGTAATTGAATCAGAGATAGCGATTATCCTGAAATAACTCGGTCGGATCCGAGTATTATTTAAAAGAAAATAATAAACGGATCAGTCTAATTTAAACTTAGAAATGAATGCATGATAAATAACACCAAAGCAAGTTAATCATAATCTCGAATGAGACTATTCAACATAAATAATCAACATAGTTAAATGAAGAAATCTCATTAAACTCCACCAAAATCAACTTTCAAATTCAAAATTGAATTTGAAACAGCAATTCACAAAAATCTAGAAATCAAAATAAGATAACTAGACAAATCAGCATACACAAAATCTAGAAATCAAAATAAGATAACTAGAAAAATTAGCATAAAAGTGGATCGATCCCAGCATATGGCGGGTCTAAGCTACGCCGCACGTGCATCTCATATGGCCGAAGCCTACCAAGTACTATCATCATAATATTTGGCGCCCAACGAATGACCCGAAGGCCTAGTACTGGTAATTGACCCGAAGGTCCGGCATAGTGGCTCGAAAGCCCAACTAAATCATTAAAATTTTCAAACAGCAATTCCACGACAAATATTTCAATTAACGAGTCTGGAATTAACCGAATTAGTAAAACTGTGGTTCCATATTCTTCACTTTTGCTAAATCGTTTAAATCTCTTCATCATTTCCTTGAAAGTGCAAAACTGTGTATTTTATATAATTAAAATTTACGTTCTCAAATGGACAAGTCCGAAATTAATCGGATCAGTAAAAGTAAGGGTTCATAGTCCTTAATTTTGCTGAAGCATTTAAATCGATTCCTCATTCTTTTGAAAGCGTAAACTGTAAAAATTTTAGAAACAATTTTATTTTAAAACGATTTAAAAACACGTGATTAAAACAGCAACTTCTATAGCAATTTCAGCAAGAAAATTGCACTTCACAAAACACCGTAAAAACGGATATAAAATCAGCGTTGCGGGTTTTCTCGATTGCAAGATAGCCGCTCGAAAATTCACTTTAAATTGACGGTTACTGAAGTCAAAACAACAGTAATTTTTATTCGTCAAAAATCTCATCTAACAACATGTTTCAAACATAAACACCGGGGAAAAATCCGTTATAAAAATAACGGCAACAAAATACGTTTCAAAATGAAACACCGGTTCAAAGTAAATTTTACATTTGACTGCACTTATGCAACATAACGTGCGTATTTTTTTTTTTTCGTGTTACACATATTTGCAACCAGGAAATATAAAAATTGAGGTGGCAGTGCAATGCAATTTGCACATATGTAACAAACAACATGCACTCACCCTACAATATGCAGACACGTCCTAATTGCAAAAAGAATAAAAAGGAAGAAGGTCTGGACACAATTTTGCACACACGAATTTTTGCACAACATTTTTACACGCACGCGCACTATTGCACACATTTTTACACGCACGCGCACTACACTCTACATGCACGCTACAAAATGCATAAAAATATAACCTGGCAATATACTAACGTGCAAACTGCTTCTTGCAATATGAAATGAAGATGACCAGGGCAAGCTACAATTATCTGCATGCAGTAATGCCTTAGAACAAAATCAAAATGACATGGCCACATTTCCTTACTACCCATATTCACGTGTAAGCAATGAGGTGGGCTATGCAGACATGTCAAATGCAAAAGAATAAAATGAAGAAGGTCTGGACACACTTTTTGCACATACCAATTTTTGCACACACTTATGCACGCAAGTATAAAATGACCTGGCTTGTTACGTGCATTGCATATACTTGCCTGGACTTCATTTGTGTGCAACAGTGTTTTGTGCAAACCAAAATAAACGACAGAAAAGCATCAAATAAAAATAGGCAGCATAGTTTCTAAATTAGAAATGTGAGTTTAGCACTCACCTTTAATTCGTTTCAAAATCAACTAGCAACAAAGATCCAAGTGGAGAAAGAATTTGAAAACGCCATTAATATTTCTACCGAGCAACTGGAAAAATTGATGGAACAAAGAATGATGCAGTGCTATTTCTCTTTTCAAATATTGTGTATAAGTCAAATAAAAATGAAGTGCTGGCAAGAGTTTTGTACAAATGCATTTAAGGCATAACGTGCACAATTGTAAGAAAGGACATGCTTGCATTAAAGAATGATGATGGCAGCACAAAATGTTCAAATATTTGCTTTTTGCAAAATTTGTGTTTACAGCAAAGTGTTCCCATATGTTTTAACTTGACCTATTCTTTTACACGTACGTGAAGGCAAAAGAAAATTACAATACAACTTAGTTATTACCAACCGGCTTTGCAATAAATTTGCAAATTCTCTTTTTTTTCTTTCTAAATTTAAAATTTTTATTTCGACGGTAATCAAAAATCACGGTTGTTACAAACCCCCCTATAAAAATTGCGTCCCCGCAATTTTCATACTAGAAGTTGTTTATAACACAAATTATTCATCACAACAAAGATTAAAATTGAAAAGTTGAATTAAGAATGCTCACCCCCACCCGAAGAGGAGAGAAAACCGGGATAAGAACGCTCGATAAATTCTTTGGTTTCCCAGGTGCAATCTTTGGGGTTTGCAGACCATTGAATTTTCACAAGCGGGACTTCTTTATTCCGAAGGCGTTTAACCTCCGAAGCTAGCACACGAATAGGATTTTGCACCATAGACAAGTCGGGTGAGATCTCAAGATCTTGCAATACATGAGGATCAATGATAGAATTCGAATCTCGAAGGCATCGACGAAGCTGAGATACATGAAATACGTCATGAATTCCTGAAAACTGAATAGGTAGCGATACACGATAAGCAGTCGGGCCAATGCGTTCCGTAATAGGAAATGGTCCAACATATCGAGGAGCTAATTTCTCGGAGCTACTAAAACGCACCACACCCTTCATCGGAGAAACACGAATGAACACGCGATCACCTACAGAAAATTCCAAAGGCTTCCTACGATGACCGGCATAAGATTTCTGCCTATTCTGAGCCTCTTTCATTCTCTATCTAACATTATCAATCTTCTCAGAAGATTTACGAATATAGTCAGGGCTGAGAACTAACTTTTCCCCGGATTCCAACCAATAAGATGGTGATCGACACGGCCTTCCGTAAAGGGCTTCGAAAGGAGCCATACCGATATTGGATTGGAAACTGTTGTTATAAGAAAATTCAACAAGAGATAAGTGGTCTTCCCAACTACCCCCAAAATCAAGAATACAAGCACGAAGGAGATCTTCTAAGACTTGATTCACCCTTTCAGTCTGACCATTAGACTGTGGATGATAAGCTGTACTGAGATTGAGCTTAGTACCCAAAGCTTTCTGAAGGCTTTGCCAGAAACCACTAGTGAAAAGCGGATCTCTGTCACTAACAATGGAACTAGTGACTCCATGAAGTCGAACGACTTCTTTAATAAAAAGCTTAGCCAACAAAGGAGCAGTCCGATTGGACTTGATAGGAATAAAATGGGCTGATTTGGTCAATCGGTCAACAATCACCCAAACACTAGTATGGCCCAACCTTGAACGAGGTAGACCGTCAATGAAGTCCATGGAAATCTGATCCCATTTCCATAATGGAATCTCAATAGGCTGCAAAAGACCACTAGGACGTTGGTGTTCCACTTTAATAAGTTGACAAGTCATGCAACGACTCACATAACTTGCAACATCACGCTTCATACCCTCCCAAAAGTATAAGCGCTTTATGTCAGCATACATCTTACTACTGCCAGGATGAATAGTATACTTAGAACGATGACACTCCTCAAAAATGTCATTTCTAATATTAGGAACATTAGGCACGATCAACCTTCCCTTCTTCCGAATACAACCATGAATATCGATATCGAAATCCTTTAGATTATCACTTCGGGATTCCGGTTTACAATTTTGAATAAGAAAAGCGAGATCTGGATCTTGCTTATGGGCATCGGCAATACGATCCAACAAACTAGGACGAGCTTCCATGCTAAATAAAAGCACGGGAGAATCAGAAACTGAAGGACGGTCTCTAATATCACAATGAGATAAAGCTTCCAATATATTCCACTCTGCTAGCATCATGGAAACAACAACTTGCTGTTTGCGACTAAGCGCATCAGCAACTCGATTACCCTTACCAGGGGTATACTGAATATCGAAATCATATGAAGCAAGAAATTCGAGCAAACGTTGTTGCCTCATATTTAGTTCCTTCTGAGTGAAGAGATATTTCAGAGATTTGTGGTTAGTGAAGAGAACAAAACGCTCGCCTAATAAATAATGTCGCCAAATCTTTAGAGCAAAGACTATAGTGGCTAACTCCAAATCATGGGTAGCATAACGAATCTCGTTAGGCTTTAGTTGTCTAGAAGCATAGGCAACTACTCTATCCTTTTGCATGAGAACAACACCGAGTCCAAAACCACTGGCATCGGTATAAACAACAAGATCACGATTCCCTTCGGGAACCACTAAGATGGGAGCATGAGTAAGGAGATCTTTTAACTTCATGAAAGAAAACTCACACTTATCAGACCAAATAAAAGGAACAGCTTTTCTCGTGAGAGTGGTAAGCAGTAAAGCAATACGAGAAAAGTCCTTAATGAACCAGTGATAATAACCCGCCAATCCAAGGAAACTACAGATCTCAGTAACGGTCTCGGGCCTCTTCCAATTCTGAATAGATTCGATCTTGGAAGGATCGACAGAGATACCATCGGAAGAAATAATATGACCGAGAAACTTCACCTTATTCTCCCAGAAGTGACACTTGGAGAATTTGGCATAAAGCTGATGCTGACGAAGAGTGCTCAAAACAATCTCCAAATGCTGAATATGATCGGCTTCAGATTTGGAATATATAAGAATATCATCTATGAAAACCAAGACGAACTTATCGAGATATTCTCGGAATATCCGATTCATAAGATCAACAAAATAAGCTGGGGCGTTCGTCAAACCGAACGGCATAACAAGCCATTCGTAAGAACCATAACGAGTATGGAATGCGGTAAGAGGGATGCTATCTTCTGCAACTCGTAACTGATGAAAACTGGTAGCAAGATCGAGTTGGGAGAAAAGCTTAGCACCACTTAATTGATCGAACATGTCGTCGATCCTAGGTAATGGATACCTATTTTTGATAGTGAGCTCGTTAAGCTTGCGATAATCAATGCAAAGCCTAAGAGTACCATCTGGCTTCTTAACAAAGACAACGGCGGCGCCCCAAGGAGATGAGCTAGAATGAATAAAATGCTTGGCTTCCAATTCAGATAATTGTTCCTTGAGTTCCTCATTTTCCTTAGCAGACATCCTCGTGGGAGGACAGCTTATAGGATGAGCACCAGAGATAAGATCAATACGGAACTCAATTGCCCTCTTCGGTGGCAAACTCGAAATAGGCTCGAAGATATCAGAAAAATCACAAACATCCGGAATATTAGCTATGACATCCTCCGATTTGAAGGAAGAAATGAGAGCATTCGAATAATGGTCCATGCTTCGAAACGTAATAGATAACTGCTCGATAGCATCGGGATGCTTGAGATATAAAGTTCTTTCGGGACATAGGATTTGACCTTCATAACGAACGAGCAAATCCATCCCCAAAATCAAATCGAAACCAAGATGATCCATAACATGCAGATTCGCATGAAAGGAAAAACCACATAGAATAATCTCAACATCAACACATAACAAACCAAGAGTAGCGGATCCACCAATAGGATTCACAATCCTCAAAGGGTCGCAAAGACTAACAACATCCAAAGGAATAACATCAACAAGCTCCTTTGATACGAATGAATGTGATGCACCCGTATCGAAAAGAACTCTAATAGAACGACCATGAAATAAAATAAAACCTTCCAAAACAGAAGGAGGAATACCTTTGGGCTGAGAAGAATCACCAGAAGCTTTAGCAACATTAAGCTTCCCATATTTGAAACCCTTAGGAGCAGTAGGACAATCAGAAACCCAATGACCTTCTTTCTTGCAATAGCGGCAAATGCGAGGCTTAGGACAACTACGGAGAAGATGATCCAGAGAACCACAATTATAGCACGCCCTTTGATTAGAAGGTGCACTACTAGGTTGAGAACTAGAGGTAGCTTGCTTCTTCTTCTTCTTGGAAGAAGGATTAGGCTTATGAAATGGAAACCTCTTCTGGTTGGGGTTCTTAGAAACCTCAACCTCATCACTACTATCACGTTCCTTTTCGACAGCTTCAAGGAAAAGTGCCGAATCAACAAGTTCCTCAAAAGGAAGCTTAAGTTGAAGCAAAAGAACTTTCTTCAAATACTTCTTCAAACCTTCTACAAATCTAAGATTCTTCTTACGCGGAGTGTTAATTAACTCAACTCCGTATTTGGATAAGGCCTCGAAAGATGCAACATAATCAGAAACAGAGGACTTTTCTTGTTTTAACTCAAGGAAACTACGAGCAAGATTGGCCTTTTCTGATTCAGGAATGAACTTAAGTTCGAATCGTTACTTCTTGCAACATACTAGATGCCACGAGAACGCGATGATGATCTGAAAGATCCATCCGAGAAAATATGCGCTCACTAGTGCACAACCAAGTCTGAACCTCCAATACACTTTCTGATCCCTTGAAAGGTTTGCCTCCAAGGTGGGAATAGTCACTACACATGCGGGCGAAGGCGGACTTGTGATTGGAAGCTGCGGGAGTTGCAACAGAAGGCTAAGTACCCCGGAATAGCTCCATGAACTGATCAGCTGACATATAGACTCCGTCCAGATGAGAACCACTAGACGGACCTGTAGAAGAACGCTTCCCTCTACCTCTTCCAGCCATATGCTGAGAGAACAAGAGAAGATAAGGATTAGTTAACACAACACAAGATTGATAAGGAATTTAACAAATGGAATACTACGGAAATATGAGATTTATTCCTAGACATATTCCAACATGTTAAAGACGATAAAAGTTTAAGAACAACGAAGGAATAGATTAGAAAGGCACGAATAAAACCCTCGAATAGTTGTAACACAAGTTCCATTCTACTTCTGTTCAGTGTTTATTATAATTTGTTCTGAATTTTAGCTCTGATACCAACTGTGACGCCCCACCTCTATGCTCACAATAACAAAGGTTATTATAAGGTAATAACGTCTGCTATTGCGAAGAATAAGGCTTGTTAGAAGCGACCATCCGTAAGTTATGCCTTAGATGAGTATTGATTACATCGATAGGAGTTGTGTAATTACTCCCAGCGATATACATTCAATCCAAATCTAAAACGAAACCACGGTGGCTTATGAAAAATTCAGAACAACTCATAATAACAACAACACAGATACGCATAATCACATCAGAACAGAAATATCATACATAGCGGAAGGTAAGTCCGGATACATGCTACAACACTTGATGGTTCTCATGAACCAAATGTACATATACATAACCATCATAACATACATGAGATGAGAGTCAATATACCAAAAGTAACACCTCGAAGCCTAAACAAAAGATGAGGTGAAATCCCAAAAGCTGAAGCAGCAACTGAATCAGAGATAGCGATTATCCTGAAATAACTCGGTCTGACCCGAGTATTTTTAAATGAAAATAATAAACGGACCAGTCTAATTTAAACTTAGAAATGAATGCATGATAAATAACACCAAAGCAAGTTAATCATAATCTCGAATGAGACTATTCAACATAAATAATCAACATAGTTTAAATGAAGAAATCTCATTAAACTCCACCAAAATCAACTTCCAAATTCAAAATTGAATTTGAAACAGCAATTCACAAAAATCTAGAAACCAAAATAAGATAACTAGACAAATCAGCATACACAAAATCTAGAAATCAAAATAAGATAACTAGAAAAATCAGCATAAAAGTGGATCGATCCCAGCATATGGCGAGTCTAAGCTACGCCGCACGTGCATCTCATATGGCCGAAGCCTACCAAGTACTATCATCATAATATTTGGCGCCCAACGAATGACCCGAAGGTCCAACATATGACCCAAAGGCCTAGTACTGGTAATTGACCCGAAGGTCCAGCATAGTGGCTCGAAAGCCCAACTAAATCATCAAAATTTTCAAACAGCAATTCCACGACAAATATTTCAATTAACGAGTTCGAAATTAACCGAATTAGTAAAAGCGTGGTTCCATATTCCGCACTTTTGCTAAATCGTTTAAATCTCTTCGTTGTTTCCTTGAAAGTGCAAAATTGTGTATTATATATATTTAAAATTTACGTTCTCAAATGGACAAGTCTGGAATTAATCGGATCAGTAAAAGTAGGGGTTCATAGTCTTTAATTTTGCTGAAGCGTTTAAATCGATTCCTCATTCTTTTGAAAGCGTAAACTGTAAAATTTTTGGAAACAATTTTATTTTAAAACGATTTAAAAACACGTGATTAAAACAGCAACTTCTATAGCAATTTCAACAAGGAAATCGCGCTTCACAAAACACCGTAAAAACAGATATAAAATCAGCGTTGCGGGTTTTCTCGATTGCAAGATAGCCGCTCGAAAATTCACTTTAAATTGATGATTACTGAAGTCAAAACAACAGTAATTTTTATTCGTCAAAAATCTCATCTAACAACATGTTTCAAATATAAACACCGGGGGAAAATCCTTTATAAAAATAACGGCAACAAAATACGTTTCAAAACGAAACACCGGTTCAAAGTAAAATTTACATTGGACTGCACTTATGCAACATAACGTGCATATATCTTTTTTTTTCTTTCGTGTTACACATATTTGCAACCAGGAAATATAAAATTGAGGTGGCCAGTGCAATGCAATTTGCACATATGTAACAAACAACATGCACTCACCCTGCAATATGCAGACACGTCCTAATTGCAAAAAGAATAAAAAGGAAGAAGGTCTGGACACATTTTTGCACACATGAATTTTTGCACAACATTTTTACATGCACGCGCACCATTATACAAAATTTTTACACGCACGTGCACTACACTCTACACGCACGCTACAAAATGCATAAAAATATAACCTGGCAATATACTAACGTGCAAACTGCTTCTTGCAATATGAAATAAAGATGACCAGGGCAAGCTACAATTATCTACATGTAGTAATGCCTTAGAACAAAATCAAAATGACATGGCCACATTTCCTTACTACCCATATTCACGTGTAAGCAATGAGGTGGGCTATGCAGACATGTCAAATGCAAAAGAATAAAATGAAGAAGGTCTGGAACCACTTTTTGCACATACCAATTTTTGCACACACTTATGCACGCAAGTATAAAATGACCTGGCTTGTTACGTGCATTGCATATACTTGCGTGGACTTCATTTGTGTGCAACAGTGTATTGTGCAAACCAAAATAAACAACAGAAAAGCATCAAATAAAAATAGGCAGCATAGTTTCTAAATTAGAAATGTGAGTTTAGCACTCACCTTTAATTCGTTTCAAAATCAACTAACAACAAAGATCCAATTGGAGCAAGAATTTGAAAACGCCGTTAATATTTCTACCGAGCAACTAGAAAAATTGATGGAACAAAGAATGATGCAGTGCTACTTCTCTTTTTAAATATTGTGTATAAGTCAAATAAAAATGAAGTGCTGGCAAGAGTTTTGTACAAATGCATTTAAGGCATAACGTGCACAATTGTAAGAAAGGACATGCTTGCATTAAAGAATGATGATGGCAGCACAAAATGTTCAAATATTTGCTTTTTGCAAAATTTGTGTTTACAACAAAGTGTTCCCATATGTTTTAACTTGATCTATTCTTTTACACGTACGTGAAGGCAAAAGAAAATTACAATACAACTTAGTTATTACCAAGTTATTACCAACCGACTTTGCAATAAATTTGCAAATTCTCTTTTTTTTTCTTTCTAAATTTAAAATTTCTATTTTTAATTTTTATTTCGACGGTAATCAAAAATCACGGTTGTTACAATATACATACACATTTATACATAAAGATTAGGATTCACTACTAGAAACACAATAAATTGCGATGCCATTTTCCGACAGCCGGCGACAGGTCGTCGATTTTTTGCGACGGCTGTCGACGGCAAACAATCGTCGTGGCATAAATGAAAATAAAATAAATAGCCGTCGGCAGCCATTGGAAGCCGTCGCAAATGAAGCCGTTGGCGGTCGTCGGACGCCGTCGAAAAGTCGCGAATATCTGAACCTCAGGCCGACGGTTTCGTTCATTTTCCTTTCCTCCCCAAATCAGAAATCTGCTCCTCCAAGCCCTCCTCCAACCTCTCCTCCACGCCGTTAACAAGCTTCTACGCCGTAGTAGGTCTCCATCTTCGATTTTCAACTCTCTCCATTAGCTATTTCTCGATAAGAAGGTTTAATTTATAAACCCTAATTAATTTTAATTTGTTAAATTAGGGTTAATTTGTTGTTATAGTTGTATAATACCACATTGATTGTTTGTATACCCTATCGAATGCTAATTAGGTTGTTATTATAATTGTTTCTCATTGAAATGTTGAAGAAAAAAATTTATTTAGTGTATATGTGCGTTAATTGGTGTATATGCGTTGATTAATTAGTGCATATGGCCATTATGGCTACTTTGGATTAATTAGACTCGATGTTCAGAATTTGGTGTATGCGTTTTCAAAATAACGAAAACGACGATTTAGTGTATGCATTTTTAGAATGTAAATAAATTATTGAAAAAATTGTTGTATAATACACTTTACTTTTTGTAAATCCCTTAGACGGTTTTTGGTCCCGATTGACAAATATTGTATATGATCGTTGTATGGATATTCGTTTTTATCACAGAACGGACATTTATATTCATCTGATACAATATTTATTGGATTTGTCCTTGTATTGGATAGGTTACAAATACAGTAGTAATTATATTTTGCAAATCATTTTATTTTAAACGGCTCACAAAATTTCGACAACACTTTGTTTTTGTTCCATGTGTACACACATATGTGTACGATACAGGGAACAAAGGGGAAGTGCTACCGAAATTTTGTTGAATCGTTTAAAATAAAATGATCTGTAAAATATAATTACTACATTGTTTGTAATGGGAAGTAGGATGACCAACCATCAAAGTGTAAAACAATAACAAAAAAATTATATATTATATTCATATAATAATTTGTGTAAATCCGTTTGAAAATAAAATTAAATAGAATAATATTATATATTTGCGAAAATTTAAATGTATGATTTATTTGAAAAATAAAATGTCAAGACATAAATAATTAATGCGTTTTTATGTTTTAAAGTAGGAAAAATGGTCAATTATTTTATCGATCGGAGCTGGATGTACCAACAAAGAAGAGAAATTGGAGGCTCAATAAGTGAACATTTTCAAAATGGTGTACACATCTTTATTGAATTCGCTTTATGTAATAATGGAAATGACGAAAAAATTCATTGTCCATGTAGTAGGTGCAAACTATTGAAGCATTTGATACCGGATATGGTAATAGTTCATTTGCACCAATATGGTTTCGGGCCGAATTATTTGGCGTGGGATCGTCATGGAGAACTTATAGCACCTAATATCGTAGATTCGGAGGAGGAGGTGGATAATGAACTTGTTCCGATGAATCTCATAGAAGATATGATTGAAGATGCATCACGTTCAATGTTCCCTACTGTTGAAGTTGATGGTAACGATATCAATGTCGAAGAAGAACCAAGTATTGGAGCAAAAAAATATTATGATTTATTGGAGGCTGGTAAGAAACCCCTTTGGGATAGTTGTACAAGCGGTACTCAACTATCAGTAACTGCAGAATACATTGATATGAAATCAAAATACAACTTCACAGAAGTCATGTTTACAGCTATAGTACGAGCTGCAAAACGGCATATGTCACCCGATAATTTAATGTGCGAAAATTATTATAAAGTGAAAAAACTTATGTCTACTTTTGGTTTGCCGTATCAAAAAATAGATACACGTTTAAATGGTTGCATGTTGTTTTGGAAAGAAGACATTAGTCTTAGGAATTGTAAAATATGTAATCAGGAAAGATACAAACAAAGAAAAAAGAAGGGAAAAGAAGTTCCATACAAGCGTATGCATTACTTACCCATCAATCCTAGGCTTCAAAGGTTATATGCATCTTCTGTAACCGCAAATCATATGAGATGGCACTGTGTGAGAACACAGGAAGAAAGTACGTTAACACATCCAGCTGATGGAGAAGCATGAAAGCATTTGGATAAGACATACCTCGTTTTCGCAGCGGAGAGCCGTAATGTTAGACTTGGTTTATGTACGGATGGATTTTTACCGTTCTCTCAATTTGGTTCAAAGTATTCATCTTGGACTATAATCGTTACACCTTACAATTTACCTCCGTGGTTGTGTATGAAAACTCTGTATATGTTTCTCACTATTGTCATCCTTGGCCCTGATGATCCGACATAAGGAATCGACGTATATTTACAACCGTTGATTAAAGAGTTGAAAACACTATAGTATGAAGGTGTTGAAACATACGATATTTCAAAAAAAAATCATATGTTCGCTTCTCTACTGTGGATTATAAGCGATTTTCCTACGTATGCAATGCTATCGAGTTGGAGTACGGCTGGTCGTCTAGCTTGCCCTTATTGCATGGAAGAAACACGAGCATTTTCTTTACTGCATGGGAAGAAAATTTCGTTGTTTGACTATCATCGGTGTTTTCTCCATATTAATCATCCTTTTAGAAAAGATTAAAAAACTTTATAAGTAATAGAGTTAAGACCTTGCAACCACCAACGATTTGGTCAAGGCAAAGATATTTATGATCTTGTAAAGGATTATCCAAAGATACATGAAACCGGCGAACAAATTGAAATTCAAGGTAAATCGATGATTCATAATTGGTGCAAACAAAGTATATTTTGGAAGTTGCCTTATTGGAAAAATCTCCTAATTCGTTATAATATCAACGTGATGCACAACGAGAAAAACATATTCGATAATACAGTTCTGAATGTTAAAAGAAAGACTAAAGATTATTTGAAATCAAGACGTGATATAGAAGCAATATGCAATCAACCTGAACTTCATATGAAGCCAAATGATACAAAAAAAACCTAAAGCATGCTACGAGCTAGACAGTAACCAAGTTAAAGTACTATTAAAGTGGGTGGAAGGATTAAGATTTCTTGATGGGATTTCCTCTAATCTTCATAGGTGTGTCGACTATAAGAACGGTATACTGAGTGGGATGAAAAGCCATGATTGTCATGTAATGATGGAACATTTGTTACCCGTTGCTTTCAAAGAACTGTTGCCCATGAAAGTTTGGACGATTGTAATAGAACTTAGTTTGTTTTATAAGGAGCTTTGTTCAACTTACCTTAAAAGTTGATCGTCTACGTAAACTTGAGAAAGAAATTCCTATACTGCTATGCAACTGTACATCTTCCGTTTGAAGCACGTCTTCGAGGTCCTATGCAATATGGATGAATGTATTCGTTTGAAAGGTATTAATATTAAGTTGTTAAATTTTAGTTTAATTATATGTAATAAAATTTAATTATAATTATTCTTAACAGGTACTTAAATCGTCTAAAGAAAAAAGTGAGACAAAAAGCATGAGTTGAAGGTTCGATATGCAAATCATATATCGAAGATGAAGCTTCGTTCTTTTTCTCTCATTATTTCAGTGACCATGTGAACTTATCTTTTGAAAGTGATACATGAAATGATGAGGGCATTGAACAAGATTCTTCTGAATCAATGCTATCTAGTTTTAGACAGCAGGGACGCCCTGTTGGAAAATGCGTTGAAATATGGTTAGATGGTAGAGATTACCATGTACCTCACACATATGTTCTTCTTAACTGTGCAGAAGTCACGCCATTTGTTAGGTACTAATGAATAACACATCTAAAATTATTTATTTGAATAATACATGTGTGTATTATTATAATGCAATATATTATCTGTATATGCAGTATTTATGAATCACAACATCCAAGCGGGGAATCAGCAAAAAAATTGCTACTTGGTTTTCGAACTGCGTATATGATTTGGTAAATTGTGTGGTCGACGAAGGGTTGAAATACCTTACGATGGGACCAAAAAGAAAAGTCAAGACATATCCAATATTCTGTCAATGGATACAAATTCAACACTAAAGAATACAGGGCTAAAAAATTAACTAACAATACTGGTGTATATGTTAAAGGTAGTGATGATCCAAATGATCACATAAATGATTTTAACGGCATGTTAACTCAGGTTTTGCAATTAACATATTTCACCAGACATACGAACAAAGTTTATTTGTTTAGATGCAACTGATTCAGAAATGTTCCAGGTTCTGGAATTAATGTGCACCAAAAATATAAAACTATTGAAATAAAGCATACAACATGTTATCATGAGTACAATCCGTTTATACTAGAAAAATAGGCCCTACAAGTTTATTATGCTCCTTATCCATCTCTAAAAGGAGATAAAGCATATTGATCGACGGTTTTTAAAACGAAGGCAAGATGTACGTTTGATGGAAAGAATATTCCGAATGAACTAGCGTACCAAGCAGATATCGAGGAAAATGGCGAATTTGCAATAACAGATGATCAAACCGATTTAGGACCTTTAAATTATGAATCAAATTTATTAGTAGAAGCATTTGAGACCACGGAGGAAAACAATATAGAGTACGAGACAAAGTCTGAATCAGAAAATGACGAGGACTAATTTAATAGTATACATGTTGAAAAAAGGTAATTTATGGGAGTATTGATGTTACATTTTTTTGTATGTTACATGCGATTATTGATGTTAAATCTTAATATGTTTACTCATAATTGAATGATATATTCTACCATAATAAAATAATATGTATGTGACAGGTATTACAGATGTCCTTCTTTAGGCGGTGGAGTTCTTCACAGTCTTATTCCTCCTCTGGGTCTCAGAAAGGGACAGGTTGTAGCGGTGGTGATGGCAGCGGCCCTTCGTAGGAGGCGCCGCGTAAGGTAGTTAGATTGCTACCGAAAGCTGATGGCTCGTAAGTATTAAATTTACTTCAACATTGTAAATATTTTGTATGATATACAAGTCATGATTTGTTTGTATCAAATATAATGCAGGGGTTTTGAGCTTGAGCCTTCTAACATTGTGCTCAGCATATCGAAGCATGCATACATGAGCTGTATGACTGCATGCTGGACGAAGTGGAGTAGGATCCCAGACCATGTACGGGAGAGCATATAGCAGGACTCCTGGTAAGTGTAAAATTACATACCATTATATATAATCTCTTTACAATTTACTAACTAAGTATAAATGTGTAACGACCGGAAATTTTCAACCATTCGCATCCATACATGTCAGATTTGAATTGCTCAAAATATCAGATTGTTAATTTAAATTTGGAAAAACTCAGCATATACAGTAAATAAATAATCACAGAATCACAGACACAGAGTAATATAACAAAAATGCAGCGGAAACAAAAGAATAGTAGTTCATGAAGCTACCATATATATATATAACAGAGTTAAAAAAGATACAACAGAAGTCACGAGTACATAGATGTCTCAATACAATAGTCAAATACAAGATCTGAATACATCACTGGAATCAACTGAATAACTGAAAGCTGGATAGATAGCTGGATCTCCAAACGAAGCTCCAACTCCAAAGGTGAGTCTCAAATGCTGTATCACTCAGTCTGACCCGAGCGTAAAGAAAAATACAAAACACTCGAGTCAGGATTAACATTCTTATATCAATAAATCCAACTCAAGTGAAATAACAACTGAAATACGAGTAACTCAAAGGATGTTTGGGAAAACTATCTTCTAAGGATCCGTTAAACTATCTACTATGTAGTAATATTTCGCTATTATAATAATGTCTAATAGTAAAATAAACATACTTAAAAATAGCGTTAAGGCTTTACATTTTCCACCTTAACACGTAATAGTCCCAATAGTCCATCCAGTATCAGCATACCTCCAGATCGGAAGGCTACCCTAAATACTCCATGGGCTACGGGAGAAAACCAAACTCGTAGTAAAGCTCGCTATGGTAGGTGACACGGCACACAAGGCAATGCCAGGGTAGATATACCAATTATGCACACGGGCTGGTGGAAACGCGTAGCAGCCACTACCGCCCATCTTGGAACACACTCCCAAATCAAAATCGAAGGGTGGCCACCAAAACAATCACAAAGTAATAGAATAGTATCGAAGAAATGTGTCCGATCAGAGGTGCTACCTCATTGGCCCGAGATCGCTCCTCTTTTAGCCACCTTATGCCAACTCACGGGAGTCGGGTCCACGTATATACCTCATATAGGATCGTCGCCACCATCCTACTTCATTCTAGAATCTCCACCGCGTACACGGTTGTTAAAGTGGTTTTCGATATCGACAGAGAGTATGCCCATATCCGATCCCGGTCTCTTTAACAACCAAACATTATTATAACACCGTGGTCATTTAAAAATAATTTATACTTCAAAACCAGAATATAATATCCATTTCAAAACCCATATCAATATGATATCATTTCCATTTCAGAACCAAATCAACATGATATCATTTCCATTTCAAAAACCAGATCAATATATTCACTTCTAAAATCATAGCACTTTCAAAGTTATAACACTTTCGAACCCAAAACATTTGAAATCATAACACTTTCGAAACCAAAACACTTTCCTTTAAACAGTTTAGATATTAATAATAGTAAATATATAAAGTAGTTTATAAAATAAAATAGTTTATATAAATAGTTATAAGTTAATTAATTTATATAATTAAATAAGTTGAATATTAAAATAGTTTATATTAAAATAATTTATAAAGTAAAATATATAATAGTTAAAATAATTTAAAACACTTTATATAATAAAATAGCTTCCTCAAATTTCACAAACCGATTCAAATCGACTCCAATTCCAAAATCCAAATTTAATCAATCTCAAATCATCAATATCAATTCAATTCAGTTCCCAATAAACTATTTAATTGATATCGATTTCAAATACAGATTTGAACCACAAATAAACTATTTAAATTTCAATATATTCAAAGCTTTAAATATTCCACATTTTCAAAACTAAACTTGATAAGTTCATATCTTAATTTAACTTCGTTATCATTTAGTTTTGAAACCTTTACTTAATAAATCCAATATCATTTAAATAAAACCCCAATTTCAAACACTAAATATTTCCTTCAATCTATTTAACTTGAAATATTCATTTAAATCACTTTAAACCAAAATCAAGTTATAAAATCATGTCCTTTAAAATACCAAATTCAATCAGGTTCAAATCGATTTAATTTAATAAATTTTTAAATTAAATACCATTCCAAATCAAATTTCAAATCTATCTTCCCAACCTTAATTTATTAAATCATTATAAACACTATATTAAAATATAATTTAAATAAATATTTAGGCATATTATATTTTAATAAAATCAAACTTTATTATTAAACTTGTTTTATATTAAAACAAATTTATACATAGCTTAAAATCAAGAATTTAACTATATATATAAATAACATTTATATAATATCCAAAATCAATATTTCATAAATCCATATATTTCTTTCCAAAAACCATAGAAATCATTTTTCAAAATATTTATATATAGACCAACGGTGTCTGTATATAATTTTCTATCCTATGGTCAAGTGATACAGATATTTATCATTTCAATCCGCAATTTAATATATATACGGGTATATATCATTTCAACCCGCAATCCCAAATTCAATTCAAATGAAAATCGCTTGGGGTTATCATTTCAACCCATAACGATTTTCTCCTATTCTATAGATCGTTCGGGTATGTATCATTTCAACCCATAGTGATTCTATACTAACAGGGAACTTGCAGAGTGATAACAGATATGATAATAATATAACAACGGTAATAGGCATATATCATAAGTATAAATAACAGATAATGATGTCAGATGTCATAGGTGAACAGATACAGATAATGACATATATATAGCGACGTGAATAACTAACAGCAGCATATTTCAATTGTCGTTTCAATTGAAATCAAATTTAATAAATATAAGAACATTAATCGTGAGTGATTGCTCACCTTTCGAGGCTAGAGGAATTTGATACACAACAAGCTACGAATTGGATCACGATCTAGACAATCGACCAATCCAAACAACAATCTCAAAGCGAAGTAAGCTGAAAGCGGATTTGACGAGTAAAGCTGAAAATGGGAATTGATGAAACGAATTAAATCAGCTTGACAACAAAAGGAAATGACTATTATATCGTTATATTTTCTCAAAAATCAATATTGAATTTAAAACATCTATAAAGTAACCTCTATAAATATATGAAACTAGACTCAAGTATATATACACTTTCATACCTACTATATTCAAAATCAATACTTATTATACAAATCAATATAAACTTAGTTTATAAAAATGTATAAACAGATCTCAAAGTTTATATACCTCATATAAAACAAATAGAACCCATACATTATTAATCAACATATCAACTATATAGGATAATATATACAAACTCTGTTGACTCATATAAATAAAGACTGTAACTTATATAGTAAACTTACATAATAAAATATACTTTATATATATCAAATCAAATATACAACTTCCATCATAACATCGTCTATAGACTAATATATTATATAACCAATGTAAACCTATATATATAAAACTATCATATCATATACAGTTAACAAAACTTACATTATTATAATTTATATACTATACAACATATCAAATACAAGTTTATATAATAACATATATATAACACTAACATATTATATACAACAAAACACAAACCTTTATACTGTAAATAAATAATAATATATACGGTAGATATATATTAACTTGTTTAGCACAATAAATATATGTTAACTTGGACATGTGTTTATGGTTTTCTTTGTCAACTACCCTTAAGTAACCTCAAATTGAATATAAACCCCAACGACACTTGTTTAGCACAATAAACCATCATTCTACTAATTAAGTTATATTTGACATCTGTTAGCATAACCAACACCATTTTATGGGTTAGTTTATGGTTAAATTTTAGGGATGAAATTCTTTTAAGGAGAGGAGAGTGTAACGACCTGGAATTTCAGCACTTTGATTTGCAAATATTTAATTAATTTTAAATATTCAAATAATAGATTTTATAATTTAAATAAGACTCTTTTGAACAATAAATATTGATGGTGAACTAGTTTTCAATTTTTTTTTACGTAAATATTTAGTTCGAAGAAATATTGAAAATGTTACTGGAATTCGTTTTTCGCATTTTCGTCGTCTAAAAGTTGTCAGAAATATTTTGAACACATTAGAAAAACATACGCATTCATTTATAAGTAAAGTTAGGATATGGTCTAGTCTGTGTGTGTGTGTATACGTACATACATACATAGATGTGCATACTTAGGAATAATATACTGTAATTAAAAATGTTTAAATGGAAGATTCCTTAAGAAAAATGTTTAAACATAATGTACAAATGCATTTATGGCATGTTGGCTCTAGTTTTCATGAAAGGGATAATGAATTTTCAAAATTTATGGTGGGGAGATAAGGGTGAAATGGCATGGTGAGGTGGCGCAATGTTGTGGAGGGTAAAGTACAAGGGTGTTATGGTAATTTAGTAAATACAATTCATATAAAATCAAATTCTCCTTTGCATTTTCATTTTTGGTTTTCATTTTTCCATTTCAACTTTGTTCCTCCATCTTCTTCAAAGCCATTTTCATGGCTTCCATATAGGTTTTCTAAATAAAATTCCTCATTTTTCTACTTTAAAGCACCTTGGAACTTTTTAAAATGCTACTCCATCCTTTTAAACCACCTCCTTCTCAAAAAGAAAACCCAAGCTAACTCCTCAAGCCATGGCCGAACCCCTCCCTTCCCCCCCCCCCCACAGTGTTACTAAGCCAAAAATACTTTGGCCTTTAGGGTCATAAAACCTTCACTTTTCAAGTCAAAAGCAAGGTCTAAGGTCGTGCTAAAAATTAGTGAAGGTTCGAGTTAAAAGCGGAAAACTTTAGGTGAGAAAAATATCTCTTTACCTTAAGTTTAAACTATAAAATTGATAAAAACTTATTTCTCATAATTGGTTGGAAAGCATGTTGTTGTTTGGGTAATTTGATGTTGATGTGTGTGTATTTTTATATGCTTGAATGTGATGTAATATTAACTTGAAATCGTAAGTTAAATGTTAGTTAGGTTTGTAGTTAGAATTTCTTGACTTGTTTTAAGTGGTGGCGATATGTTCATATGTTGTGTTCATAGATCTAGCTTTGTAATTTTGCTTAGGAAAGCTAAGAAAGTTAGTGTTAAAGTGGTTTGTCGCGACTTCGAAAACCTTTTGGAATCTTACTTTTAGAAATGTTTCATAAGTTTTATAAGTTTAAAAATCTAACTTTTGTTTTTTTAAAATCTTATATTAAGTTATAATAGTAAGTTTAAAATAAAATGGTAGAGTTTTGAAAACTATTTAGAGTATAAAATAATTTTGAAAATTACGAGTCTTATAGCCATAGTCGCTATAAATGCGGTTCGTGAAAACCAACTCTTTTTGAATTTGAAATTGTTTTACTTAAGAATCCTTCTGAAAAATGCTTTTAAATCTTATATTAAGTATTTAATAATAATTATTATTATCTATTTATTTATTTACTTATTATTTTATTAATTAATTAAGTAAGGTGATCAATACTTAATCATTAGTTAATAAAGGAAATTTGTACGTAATTATATATTAAGTAAGTTAATTATAGTTAGTTAAGTAATTAAAGATTAGTTATTAATAATTTATTTTAGGGTTATTTACTTATTCATTTAAGATTAATTATTAATTAATCATTTATTTTGACAATGTTTAATTATTAGTTAATTACTAATCAAGTTAAATTTAAGTTGAGATTTAATTAAAATTTAATTATGATTTAATTATTTTAAGTATAGGTTTAATTTATTATTTAAGTTTTAATTTATGATTATTTAATTAATTGATTGATATTAAATAATATTTAATTATTATTTAAAAGTTTAAATTATTATTTAATAATTAATTATGGTTTAATTATATATTTAAAGGTTAACTATTATTAACTTATTTATTTAGGGATAACTGTTATTTAATTATTTATTTAATAGTTAATTATTGTTTAATTATTAATTATTATTTATTTTTTAATTAAAGGTTTAATTATGATTTAATAAAGGGTTTGAATATTATTTAATTATTAAATAAATTTTTTGAAGTTTAAACCACTTTATTTACAAAGATCCATATTGTTAAAAGTAGTTTTCTTTTGCAAAAGCATTTCAAACCAAGGGATTTCTTTATCGATTACCCTTAAGTAACACCAATTGAATATGAAACCCAATGACATATATTTAGCAAGATAAAACACAGTCCTGCTAATTTAATTTATAATTAATATCTATTAGCAGAATAAATCACTGTTCTGCAATAATTCACCAAGTAGATTATGATTAACATCTATTTAGCAGAACAAATCCCAGTTCTGGCATTTTGGTAACTTGAACAATTACCTACATGTGATTGATTGTTATTGGTTGATTCTCTTTACATATCTGCTTGATATGTAAATACCCATGTTATAACTTCGATAAGTTAAACTCAATTTAAACGAACCATTTGGTTACTATGCCTCTGTTTGATTTTGTAAAGTCAAATATTTCATTTTATCTTTTTGAAAAGGGTTTAAAGTTTATTATCATGTTATGATATTTAAATGATAATTAAGGAATTAATTTATTAAAGGTGTTTTTGAAGTTAATTGAATACTTTTTAAATCATAGTTTTGTTAATATGGTTTAAAGATAATTAAATGGTGGATATTTTTAAATGATAACTTGTATCAAAGGAACTTTATTAAATGAGAATTATTAAAGAAGTTTTATTTTAAATAAGGAATATTTATAAGAAAGTTTTATAAACAATTTTGGATATTTATAAAAGAAGTTCTATAAATAATTTTGGAGATTTATAAAGAGTTGTATAAATGGTTTGGATATCTATAAAAAGTTTTGTAAATTAACTTGGAGTTTTATAAAAAGTTTTATAAATGGGTTTGGAATTTAAGTGAAGGAGATTTCATAAATGAAAGAGATTTATTAAAAGGATTTATAGAAGTAAATTATAGAAGAATTTGAGATTCGGATTTCCTTTAAACGACCTTCTTAATTCTGGTGGTGTGGACATTCGTTCCACACTTAACACCGAAGGAATAGTGTTTGAGGTTGTGTTTATCTTCAATTTAAATAACATTTGTTGATCCTTTTAGTATGATTTTGAAAATAAGAAATGTTTCACAATTTTTTGTGAATATACTTATGTCAGTGAGATAAATATATGAATATTTTAATAAATATCTTGAAATAGATTTACTGAATGAAAGATTTATTTAAATGAGACTTAATGGTTGCTATGGGTAGTTAAATCATTGAATTGTTGTTGTCTGGTTATTTGATAGTTAAATAACCGACTACCAAATCTCGACCTATTTTGACTCAGGAAGTATGATTGTATTTTCAAGTTCCCCGTCGAGGACTCGAATACCTGTTGCATACTTCCAAAGAAATGGAATTAAGTTAGCCAGAAATTATCACTTAGTTTGGAGACATCGATTTTAGGATTTATCCGAACCACTCCAAATTAATAACGTTCGTGATGAAGTATGCTATGGAGCTATACTATTCTTCCTGATGGTGATTCCAAAATGGAAAATAGTAAATATTAAATGTTTGTTCGATCTCGAAACAACTTGTATGAATGAATGCTGGCATTGCATCTCTATTTGAAGGGCAGTGTTAACATTCCAAGATGGTCTGCTTTTCGAAAGGTAAATCGTTACCTCAAGCCTCACAACCCAAGAATTAGCTAAAATCGGGCATGTAGTGGAGCTATGTGATTAGCTACCATTAGGAGCATCATTCCTTTTATCTAGATTGTTCCCTGAGAGTTGTTTCACACGTAGGCACCGAAGGTACGTCGTCTCGCTGTCAAGGTATGATGTAATCCAGCCTATAATGTTAAAGAGGCGGGTCGGCTTTATGTTGGCAGGGGTATAAGATGTTCTTATCAGATCCCGGATTTATTTTTCTAGAGGTGTACCTTCAAATGGTAGTCCATTACCTAGCCATTGTTGGAATCCATTCTCCAATACATGCCTTACAGACTTAGTTGTACCAACTATATTGAAATGTGATATGCAAGCATTTCAACTATTTTGTCTATTTATTTTAAACCCCTAGACATTATTATAACATCGCTGAATTTCATAAGAAATTGTTTTGGTTATCGTAAGGTAAAAACCCGTCCATGTTTATGTACGACATGGTCTTATGAGATACCTTTGATTTTTAAGGAGTTTTAATAGTATTAATTCAGTTGTTTGAGTTTTCTCACACTAGACCAATGTTTGACCCGGAGTTTTATTTTCTTTTCCCAAAACTCTTGGGTCCTCTAATTTGTATGAGCAGCCAAGTAGTTCAAGTTCCCATGGATGCATTTTGGAGGAGCTTGGAGCAGGTGGCTTCATCGATGTTAGTTATTTATCTTGCTCCATTGTGTCTTATGTATTTTGTATCAGTTAAGTTAGGAAAGGCAGTTATAACTATCACAGGGTAGAATTTGTACTATTATGACTTTGATGTATCATTTTGGAAATGAATATTTAAATTTTTAGGTTAATTAATATATATTGTTCCGTTGCGTTGTGAGATTCTATGTTGTTTAGTTTCTTCTTGTCTTCTTTCTTCTTTTCTTACCCGAATGTTCTGTCTTTCTGGCACTTGGTTGTTTGGCACATAAACACCGCGGATGTATTAGTGTCGACTTCTAAGGATTGAAAAGGCAGATTGTTACATTTAATATCAGAGCGTAAGGTTAAGCGATAACCTTGGCCCTGGTGGGGTATACTCATTAAGAGATAATGTATTGGAATGCTTTATTATGAGTTTGAGTATTATATATGAGAGCGCGCACTTGTTAGTGATGTAAAAATGTTTTATTTGTGTTTTTTTATCTGTTGAGTGGCTTAAGAATTCTAATCGATGCATTTAACCAACGTTATTGATAGGGATTTCCTAAACACTTGAACAAGTCCTATCGACGCAATATTATTTTAAAGTTGGTAAATGAAATAGTTTTACCTAGGACTATATTTATTGTACAGAAAGGAACGTTTTCAAAAATAAAATATAGTTACCTGTGATTTGGTTGTTGTTAGGAGTTGATAATATGTAATTATTATCATATAGGATTTGATTAGTCATGCTCGTCCAGTTTTGTGCATTGACCATTGTCTAATCTATTAGTTTTTTTTCCTTTTAAGTATAGGTTGGGTAGATAAAATTTGGGGGAAACATTGAATCGAACACCTTGTGAATTAATTTCACAATTTGATTATAAGGCGTTCGATGATATATTAGGTTAAATTTGGATTTTAAATTGAGGTATTTATTAAAAAGAAATATTTTAGATGATTTTATAAAAAGTTGATTTTATAAATTTGGGTTTTAAAGATGTGATTTAAAATGAAAAAGATTTTTAAGAATTTAAAATCCTGGTGTTTTTGAAAAGGATTTCAAATGGTCTTTGAAGAAGTAGTAATAATTTTACTAGAAAAAGCTTTAAAGTATAAATACTTTGGGAATGAGTCTAGATCTGTTTTGTGATAATCCTAACAATCTTCTAAGTGACAATCAGATGTTTGCTTAGGCAGATGTGATAGTGCACTTAGTAAATTATTCTCTTTATCATTGTACGATCGAAAAGAGTTCGAATCTGAATGAATCCAAAGCAAGTGGATGATAAATATTTTTTTTCAAAAATAACTGTTTAGTTGGAAATATATATACACGGTATTGTTTCTAAATGGGGATTTGAAAATAAGAAGTATTTTTATATCTAACTAGTTTGAGTGATTCAAAAGTGACTAAAAATGGACAGGAGATGTGTTCGGATGGTAAACACTTCTCTTGAGTGTTGCCCTTCTTTATAAAGGGATATATGATACTATTTGGTAGTACCCAGTTCCTTGATATCATTTTAGAGTTACTCAAGTTATATGTATGTTTTTTATGGGTTAAATATATAATATCATTTCAAAAGGATTTTTGAAATAAAACCCGGGTATTTGGTTCTTAAGTTTTTAAATATGAAAGTATCTTGATTTAAAATGGGTTAATTAATGAAGTTAAAATTAAATTAATTTATTAAGATGGTTTAATAAACTCTATTTTATTAAGCTGTGTCTTTGATTTTACCATCTAGGAAGTGAATTTATTTGATGTTATTGGACCGGCTAATAAACGTCTTTACCTTAGAGGTGTCTATGAAAAAGTAGACTTTAGGACGGAGTTTGAATAGCAGCATCCTACTCTTCTTAGCTACTTACCAGACCAATGGGGTAAAGAAGTTGAATTGGTCAACTCAGTTTTAAGACCCAAATTATTTTGGCCTACACTTGAATAAGTTAAAAGTAAATAGAATTAAAAATCAGATGTTTTGTATACACTCTTAGGATGTAAGAGAGTATTGTACAAGTTAATAAATTAAAATGATTTTATGAAAGGGTTACATAAATAAAGTTGTATCATTTAAAATGTTTGAACTTAAGATGAAATTTTGTGAAATGATTTCATAAATATTTGTGGAATGGTAAAAAGTAACTGGGTAGTAAGAACCTTTAGATGAGTACGTAGGCTGTACATAGATCCTTTTCTCTTCTCCCCTAGTTCTCGATCTAAGATTTGAGTACATGACTTGAGGTGTTTTACACCATTCCAGGTAAGGATTTATCACTCGATTTTTGATGGCGAACACTTGATAAAAGTTATTAATGTAGAACCAAAGTTTTCTATCATAGTATATGGCTATGAAAGGAGAACAAAGGTTTCTAAGGATCGAAAAGGCTGGTTGTTACAGTACTAATCTCATACAACATAGGAGACGAATTCTCTATTGAATATTGCTTCACTTCCAATGCTCCAATTCAGACCTAACTATAGTTTCTTGATGTATCTTCATTTCATGATTTAATTATGATCAAAGTAGAGTATCCATATTGAAGTTCCACAATATTCTTGTATGGAAGGAACTGTGTAATATCATTACACCGAGATTTCTTATACGATCTAGTTGTTATCAACCAACAGAAAACTCTCAGACGAGTTATTCCATAGTTATCCAATAACTACGAGTATATTACCCCTTGGTGCCCCACCAGTCATGATACACAGTCTAACATTTGGAAAGCGTTACGTACTTTGGTCTTAACAGATGTATCTATATCTTTACTTGGAACATCTTGACTAGGAATATTTAAAACAAAATGTTATTTTATTTTGTGATTAATTACTCTCGATTGCAACTATTTGCAACTAGAACCGCATAACATTTTATTTAAGGATTTTCTTATAAGTATACTTTAAGTTAGTTACTTAATTAATTATATCATAATATAACAAAGTATATAACAGAAATCAAACGCCTTTATTACAGACAAGATTAACTATATGGTTAAATATGTGTAACAAATTATATTATTGCACCTTAGGACATACCACTAACTCTTTCACCTCTGACCAGATTTATCGAGGAAAACTGTAACATTATCAAAATGCGCACCCAAATATTGTATTAAAAATCAGAATACACCAAAGCCACCACCTTTTGAAATTAATCATAAATTGATACTTCAGCACAGGAATCCTCTTCCCTAGATCCCAACATGCATAACCTTTTATGGTTAAATCATGGTCACATCTCCATATCTAAACATAGGACGACCATAGCCAATCCAAATCAACATCAAATCACATGAAAATCATCTCAATTAATCAACCACTTAAATCCAAAAAACTACATCATCAAATCCAAAAATTATATATACCCACACTCGCTCACATATACATATATGTGTGCACGCATGCGCATGCATGTTTGTATATATTGTATCTATGTGTGTCTATATATGCGGAAGTATGGTGAAACATTATATCTCAACCATTATATCTCCAGATGATTTCATTCCCTCATGTAAACACAATGAGATTTAACTGTTAAAACACATTGTTTTAGGTTTTGTGCGTCTTTTTGTATCTCAATAGTCTCTACGCATACAAAAACACATACCCACACATATAAACACACACACACATAGAGTGTGTGTGTTACATGTACACATACCTTAATCACATAAGTGGATTTTGAGTGAAGGACAATTAAAATTAAAATAAAATCTCCTTAATATATATACTTCTAGAATAACACCATTTTACAACGATAACTTTCAACTGTTCTATAAAATGCTTTAACAACTTATGTTAAAGAAAACATCGTAAAAAGTTTTTCACGACAACGTTTTTTGAAAAAGTCTTATAAAAATAATAATTTCTACAACATCCGTTCTAATAGTTGTTTATTGTATACAACTACTTCTTTTTGACGTTGTAAATTTATTGTATTCAACAAAATATATTAACTGTTAAAATTCTTGATTCGATGATAAAATTTTAACATTGTAAAATATGTTTTTAAAAAATCCCAACTGTTATATAATGTTTTAGCAACTTAGAACTAGGACAACGTTCTTTTAATATATATATATATATATATATATATATATATATATATATAGTTTTATGTTTAAAAAAAAAGTTTATGTATACAATATTTGCATATAGTTGTGGGTATTAGATTATAAATTTATATAGATAAATATATTATTCTTAAATAAATATATTATTGTTAAAGATAATGTTTGTGAAATGTAATATAAAATGTGTGTACTACTTTTATGGATTACTTTTATGCAATGTTGTAAATATTATTTTTCAAAATAATTAGAAAATGTTGTTAATAGTATGTTTACAACGGTTGTTAAATATGATTGAAATGACTCACACAACATTCAGAAAATGTTATATTAAGATTCTCAAGAATGTTTTAGAAATGTTGTATGAAAGTCAAACATAAATTGTCTTGTATATGCTACTTTTTACAATATTTGAGCACTGTTTTAGAATTATATTTTACAAGCAAAAGTGTTGCAACATATTATTTACAACAGCCTATACAAGATTAAATAAATATTGAAAAAATGAATATTTTATGCAACTGTGGACATCGCAAAGATATGAAAAATGTTGTTAACAACACTTTTTCACCATGGTAAAAGATCGTTTTTTGTTGTACTGATAGCACAAAACTAAGATCAGCAAATCATGAAGGTGTCACTGATCAACCTACCAGCCACTCTATGGAGCTCCAATTGCAAAAAACCGGTGCAAGGAGAAAATACGATTTAATGGATAAACGATTAATTTTTCTTTTTAATATTTATTTGAATAACTCTGGGAAATGGTTTACTACAGAATAAGTCAACTCCCCTCTATTGCTTATCTGTTAAGATTCCATGCAGTTAATCTTGACCATTTTGCAAATAAATTAACAATTTATTTAGATTTTACCTATAATGTACGCAACATCACAACCTGGGACTTTGTCTCTTCCTTGAAAACTTTTGATCCAAGTACGATACATTTCTGAATTATGCTCGATTTACGAGTTGTACTTGATAAACACTTGCAGGACAAAGTCCGCATGACTGGACTCTTTCTCTTTAGTCGGGACGAGTTTACCAAATATATATATATATATATATTCCGATAAAAGTATAATGTATGGTGGTTGGGACATATTTCCGTGGCAATAATCAAAGATAAGCAACCATAGGTCCATAACACACGCACTAATTCAAAATTTTGAATATAGAATTCAGGAAGACTTTTGAAGTCTTCCTTGATATAACTTGTGCTAACCAACCTCTATGGAAACTTCATCAGAATATTCATTTGAAGTCAATATATATCTGCATCAAAAGCACTATTGCAATCAAACCAGAAATTAATCATACCAGGAGAAATAAACATGTATGTAACAAGACCTCTTTCGCTATACTACAACTCTCCTAACGCCATAACCGAGATGCCACCTGAAGGACCGAACTCTGGTATTTTAGCGATTGAAGACCCAGAAGCAGAAGAAAAGAAAACATGTTTCTTTGGTTTGTTTAACACTACAAGGTTGTCCGATACCCCTTTTCCTCAGAATAAGATGATTAAAGTACGCTACTCTACTGGTGCTGGTGAAAATCGAAGGACATACTATGATGATGCTTATTTCATTCCAGCTCTCGGAAAGCCCTTGTCCTCAAATCATTATTATGTTGTCAGAGCTCATGGAAAAGACAAAGGGTAAGAGCTATACATAAGCTAATTTAACCTCCCTTTTTTTATTTATTCATTATACATGTCCCCTAATATGTGGTAATTTACAGAAAAACATGCACATGTTCAAAGGAGGAAGATATGAGCACATTTTGCCTCTGCACTTTCATAGACGACGTTAAACCATCTCCATTTGATCATAGAAACATCTACCAACAAGTCGAAATCATACCTCAAAACAACAGATTTCGTGCAGTGTCCGTAGTGTCCGATGGAATTCCACAAAGGTTCTTGAGAAGAAAAGGTTGGAGGGCATACACTTCAAGGCCATCACACTACTCCCTGAAAGAGGTTAACGGCATGAACACGAGCCTTAGAATGCAAATGCCTAGTCCTGATTTTGTTATAAAAACCAAGTTCTCTCCATCTTTGGTAGTAGGGAAATGGTATTGTCCTTATATATTTGTGAAGGAAGGTGAAAGGTTAAAGGACCAAATGAAAATGTCCATGTTTTATGAGATGACCCTTGAGCAATATTGGGAAGAGATCTTCACGGATGAAAATTTGTATGATGATGGAAAGGTTGTGAATGTGGATGTTATGGTAAGGAAGGAAGTGGCCATGTTGGATGGAAATGAGGATGTGAAGGAAAATTTTGATATTGTCGAAGGGGTTATTTGGTTTATGCCTACAAATTCTTTGGTGAAAGGAATTGGGTTAAGTTTACCAATATGGGAGAGGATTAGATGGGAAGAAGGAAGAGGAGGATATGTTGGTGATGAGAAGAAGGAAAGAGTGAAGAGGATTGAACTTTATGAAGGAAAAGATAGATGGAGGAATTTCGGGTGCTATGTACTGGTAGAGAGGTTCGTGCTTAGAAGAATGGATGGAAGTTTGGCTTTGACTTATGAGTTTAAGCATACTGATAAGATCACAATCAAATGGGAATGATCACTGTTACAATTGTTTAATTTTACTATATATTAGTGTGGTTTGTAATGTATACTTCTATTTTTGATGATCTTTATTTGTGCATGAAACAATGGAGCGATGGTGTATATAAAGATCTATTTATTTCAGTAGGGAATTAATATTTGGTGGATAACCTAGTTTTTTAATAAAAATTAATTGTTCTTGTGGTAAAATCTTAAGTGTCTCAGAAATTTTGTACTCTTAAGATTAAAACAAACGCTTAAATGACTCTCCTTTCTAAGTCGAGTTTTTCTTCCCTAACCCTTCCTATTGATCTACTTTTGCTTGGCAACCTCCCTATAGCATCTCCACCTCCTCTTCTCCTTTCTGCGCTCCTTCCTCTCCATAACTGCTACAGCAAAAATTTAAACCAATATAAATATATAGCACAGGCATATTATATAAAATTCATTTAGCTACAGTTGGTGGTTATCATAAATAATATTTGCAAAAACTAAAGATCCAATTAGCATTTGTTGATAACATATGTTAAAATAATTGCTAGTCGAATATACCTCGATCCATAGTATTTGGCAAGATAAAACAGAGCATTTTACATATCCTCTACAGTCCATTAACTATTCTCATCTACTAAAATAATTGAATCCTCCAACATCTACGTTGTTATAACTGACAGTTGCAGTACCCTGTATATTCCAGAGTGACAAGTATTCAAACTTCTATTTACAGTTTAGCATATTAAATTTTGCATTTAATTAAACCAAAAAACTGAAGTACATGCATGTTTTAATATTAAATGTCAGTATAAAACAATGATATCTTTAAAGCGTTCTTTGACGTCCTCCTATCGGCCATTTCTTCAACGGTTGTTTTCTTCCCTTAGGCCAACCCTATTGTTTTGTATATTCTCCTCTTTTTGTCGGAGTGGTCAGCTTCTTCCATCCTCATGATGTCATTCACCCTTTGGAGGAAGACTATCAAGGATAATGCGGGTTGTTTTTGCAGTTCTTTCACGTCCTAGATTGGTACCTCACCCTAGAACTTAGGGTCATAACTAGGTTGTTTTTGTCTGTTGCTCATGTGCATGTTGACTCTTTGTTGAAGCGGTTCACATATGAGCGGAAGGATTCATCGAATTATGACTAATGTGTCCTATCTTGCTTGACATCATGACCCTAGTTTTCAATGCAAAGAAGCGAGTTTTGAAGTTGGCACATGCCTTGAGTGTATAACATTGACCTAGAGGTAAAGGAACCACGGGAGGCCGATCCAATTAGGGTGGAAGGAAACAACACTTGGCGTTACTGGAAAGCTAGCCAGCGCGAGCTACTGAGTTAAAAGTTGTAATATGATCGGATGGGTTCATGCTTCTATCGTACTTCTTGATGGGGGCAAGGCATACCTTCGGTGGTATAGTAATCATAATTTCTTTAGAGAAGGGCTTCCCATTTTTGTCGTCTGACAAACCCTTACCGTTCGTGTTACGAGCTTAGACCCTGTGCATTTTTTGGCATAATGCTACCATTTCTCCTTGGAGACCAGCCTCTACGTGTCGTGGGTGGAATTGGCCCCTAGTTGGGGATGGAGTCCCCCTAGTGAGTAGTTATCGTGTTTCTCTTCTAATGCTTCAACCCAGATGCAACTACAGTCATTCGACGGATGTCATGTTATGATATAACTATAATCAAAGGGAGCGTCCACATTGAAGTTCCACGGTATTCTCAAGTTGAGCGAAGTATATAACATCGTCACATCGAGATTCTCTGTTTGATCTTAGTTATATTTGTTAAATTTTGTGACACTATATGATGGAGAATTGAAGGGGATGGATGTAGCTTGGTGTCGGAGAAGACGGTTCGCAAATCGGAGTCCGGAGGAAGAAGATAGGAGGGATGAAGCTGGTGTTCTGTTGTAGGTCAGACGTCTGGTTGAGAGGGCCAGACGTCTGACGAGGTTCAGGCTGTTGCCAGAAACATCTCGCAGACGTCTGGTCCCTCTGGCCAGACGTCTGGTTCTGCCTATGCCAAACAGAACCTGGCCTCAGACGTCTGAGGTCTGAGGCCAGACGTCTGGTTCTGCCTGTGTTTGCCAACCAGAACCTGACCTCAGACGTCTGAGGTCTGAAACCAGACGTATGAAGCGACGTTTATCTGTTTTTCTGGGCCGAGTCTTTGAGCTGTTTTGTGATTTGTTGAAGGGCAAAGTGGACTTTCGCCAGGGTTTTCTCCTTTAGTATATATACTCTATTCAGGTTTAGAAGAGTGAAGGGGATCATCTCTATTCAAGGGTTTAGTCCTCCATTAATTAGGGTTTTAGGCAAAACTCTATTTCTTCAATTCTAATCTCCTCAAATAGATATTCTTATTGAAATAGATCATTGTAATCAATCTCTTGTACTCTTCTCATTTGGTGATAATAAAAGATCTCTCTCAAAGTGGATGTACACTAACGCGACGTTAGTGGAACCACTATAAATCGGTGTGTGATTTATTGCTTTCGTTATTGCTTGTTATCATATATTGCTTGTGGTGTTATTGTGATCGTGTTTGGATTTGGTTTTATTGAATTCTTCAAGTGTTTGGTTGTTTTGCACTATCTATCACAATCTAGCTTTTCCGCGTGCGTTTGGGGATTTGAGTTTGAGTGGTCTCGATCGAAATCCACCATAACAATATTAACCAATAGAAAACTCTTGAGTGAATCATTCCATGATCATCCAATAACGAACAGTACGTAACACTTGGTGCTTCCAACAGCCATATGTAATACACTGTCTAACATTTAGAGTGTGTTACATACTGTAGTCTCAATAGATGTATCAATATCCTATCTCAAAACATCCTAACTAGGAATATTGAAAATAATATATTGTTGTTAATTTGATAAATTTCTCATAATTACAAAAAATTGTAATTACTGTAATATAACATATATTTAAGGATTTTCAATTTAATATACTTAAAATTAGTTACATGATTACTAATATCATAATATAACAAGTATATAATAGAAAAAATAACTTTTATTATAAGCACATTTGGTTATCGAGTTAGATATACGTAATAAATACATAATTATCCTCTGCGCGTACCCCTCACTCTATCACCCAATTGGTATTTGCATATTTGGAACAATTTTAGATATGTATTAACATCACGCATGTTAATACATGTATATATAACGCGTATATGAACACCTAAAATACTAAAGGCATCCAGAAAATTATCAAGAGCTACCATAATTACTAATGGCACTCCAACTACTGAAAGCACTCATGATTAATATATCTTATATATTAATCAATTAAACTAATTTACAACACACTATAAACTAATAAAATCAGAAGATATTTGGAGACTGCACAGATTTGGTTGTGCGACTCATAAGTGTGAATTTAGTCAGTGATCAATGCTGAACAATTCAAATATTAACGTTCACACGTCACCTTAGCTAATAGTGTGAAAGATTAGCCATATTCATTGTTTACATATATTTTTTGGGTATGATTTTAGATCAATTTAAGAAACATCCTTGAACAACACTATATTATATGCATGTTCTCTTTATCAAATTATATCACTTCCGATATTTATAGTTTGGTCATGTTCAATACTCCAATAATATTGGTATACAACTATTTATTCAACCTCATAAGTCCTTAGTTTAATAATAACATTTATCATTACAATATGCCCATGCTGGAGACTTTTGACTTTGAGCTACCATAGTTGATTGTGATACAAACCTCATACAACAAAGGAGATAGCTTCTCCAAATAGTGTTTCATTTCCTATGCTTCAGCTCTGACCCAACTATTGTCATTCGATGGTCGTCATGTCATGTTTTAACTATAATTACAGTGGAGTATTCACTCAAAGTTCCACGGTATTCTTAAGTCGAAAACTGCATAGCATCGTCATATTGAGATTTCCTATTTGACCTTGGTTACCAATAGGAAACTCTCGATTGAACCATTTTATAGTCAACCAATAACTACAAGTATGTAACCCCTAATTGCCTTCAATAGTCATGAGTACTGCAATATATAACATTTGAGGATGGTCACACACTCTAGCTTCAACGGATATATTGATATCCTTTTCTTAAAGCATCTTGACCGTGAGTATTTAAAACAAAGTATTTTTTGACTTATGATTCGGCATTCATGGTTACAACATTTGTAACTACAACAATATAATGCTTTATTTAAGAATTTTCTATTTTGTATATATTAAATGATTATTTAACCATTTGTTTGTATTACAATATAACATTATCTATAATAGAAAACAAACACAAAAAACATACTCTACTTCGAATGGGATTGGTTTTAAAGTTAGGATGGATAACAAATTGCATAATGGTGTTCCCTTTTCACTTTGTTGTTTTAGTGCATATGCATTATAACGGCAAAATGATTGCCGTTTTAATGAGTTTTTCGTTAAAATGAAAATTTCTTTGTCGCTTTAATAACGGGTCCTTCGAACTAGTTCACTAGTCACGAAGATTAGTTGTGGCTTAAAGTGAACAAGCCACACTTAACTATTCTATGGCTTGTTCAGTTGCTTTTTTGTGTATGCAAGATATTCAAATACAATGGCTAGATTTCAAGTAAACATGCCTAATTTGCATGCAAACTGCCGCCCGCCGTTCCTCACTTCAACTTCATTCTTATGCACCTATGTGCATGTTGTGCACATGCACAACCATACACACATTCACATCAGAATTTATCACTTCCCACTGCAATTCTCAGAACTATCATTCACCGAACTCTGGCCTCCTTCAGCCTTCCCCATGACCGAATTCTGACTGAATTCTGACAAACTCTGGCTCGTTCCATTCGTAGAGTAGAATTATGGGTTTTTGGTGTAGAATGTGAAATGGAGCTGTTACAGGTAACTTTTTATGTTCAATTATATTCTACATTCCCACAAGAAAAAAACGGTTAACTTTACTATATCACACATTAAATTTTGCTCTTGTTATATGGAATTGGATTAGTATTGGAATTTTCAAATTTTTAAAACAATAATTCAGTTAGTTAGAATCCAAGAATAGTGTTGAGCTTGAGCCATGTGTTTGGAAGACTTTATTGGTGTAAATAAGCCAAAAGTTAATCATAATGCTCCTGTGATTATAGAATAAAATAACAGACAAAATGTTTGTATAAGTTACTGTATATGACTCATGAAGTTCTGCTACATGGCTCGCAAGATTTACATTTTAACTGGACAGAGAGTTCAGAGAATGAATGAAAGAACCGTACTGCACGAGTGAGGAATATTTGGTTATAATTCATTTATCATTCATTTATATCATAATGCGAAAAAAAATTAAAATGTTTCATGTTATTTCTTAATTTAAGATGTGAGCAAATTAGCCTTCAATTCCTTATAATTTATACGTCTAAGGTTTGTTGGAGAATGGTAAGCCCATGCCTATTCTTGTTCACAGATAACTGTTTTTTCTTTATATGTACCCAGGCATCGTTGATGATGATGATGATGTTAGGCCTGTCAATGGATATCCGAAAAGTCCGAAATCCGTCCGGATCCGTATCCAAAAAACGGATATTATCCGATATCCGAAAAACGGATGCGGATATCCGATATCCGAAAAGAAAATCAGATGCGGATGCGGATATGGGCATATCCATATCCGAAAAACATCCGTCCGATCCGAAATTTTATGTGTGTTGTCATTTTGTCATTATGTATGTTGCTATTTTATCATTTGAATTGATGTAATATCGTGTAAACTTGTTTGATATTATGTGTGTTGTCATTTTGTCATTTGAAAAACTGATTAGTATTGTAGTGTGTGTATTGTCATTTGAGAAAGTGATTGTTTTAGTTCAAAAACATTAGTATAATAAAAATCTTATTCAATTTCGGACGCGGATATTTATGATATTTTCGAATATCCGGAAATATCCGCTTTTTATTTTCGAATGCGGATATTTTCATATATTCAAAAATTATCCGCGGATGCGAATGCGGATACGGATGTTAATTCTCAGATATCCACGGATATCGAATGTGAATTTAAATTTTCGGATGCGGATGCGGATACAGCCATATCCGCATCCGTTTGCATCCATTGACAATCCTAGATGATGTACTTGGGAATTGACATCTAACCTATTTTGCAACTACTTTGAATAAAAAGACTAAAAGAGTACTATCATTTGCTCTTTAACAATTCCTAGTTATCATATCGATTCTATATGCGGTCATGTATTCTAAAACTATTTTATTAACACAATAGTTGACAAGCAAACCATGATTTTCTAGGAACCTCAGATTTAACCAAACTAATAATATCTGAGAAGAAGAATCTTTTTATAGAAGTCAAGAAGACTTTTCTTGGTTGACATCACTTGTTTCCAATATACTTCTGAAAAGGAATTTTCATGATAACATATGAATTTACTAAAAATACAAGTTCAAATTCTATATATCTCTGCACCAAAAAGATTGTTGGAAAGAAAGCTCAAAAGACAAAATATGTATGTAACAAGACCTCTATCACTTTACTATAACTCTCCAACTGCCATGACAGAGATGCCACTCGAAGGACCTCACTCTGGCATCTTAGCAATCGAAGACCCAGAAGCAGAAGAGAAGAAAACTTGTTTCTTTAGTTTATTTTCAACAAAAATAGAGATGATCAAAGTACGCTACATCATTGGAGATGGAGAAAATTAGATTAAATTCTATGATGATGTTTATTTTCTTCCAGTTCTTGGAAAGCCCTTGTCTTCAAATCACTATTACGTTGTTAGAGCATATGGAAGATATAAAGGGTAAAACTGTCTAGAAACTAATTAATTTAATCATTATTTTGTTCTGCATATCCTATATATTTAGCTAATTTACAGGAAAACATGCACAATCTCAAAAAAGGAAGACATGAACACGTGTTGCCTCTGCAGTTTCATAAACAATATTGAACCGCTTCTATCTGATCATACGAACATCTACCAATAAGTCGAAGTTGTACCCTTTGATAACAAATTTCAAGCAGTGTCTGTAGCATCTGATGGCATAGCATAGAGGTTCCCGCGAAGAAAAGGTTGGAGAGTCTACACTTCAAGGCCTTCTCACCAATATTCATTAAAAAAGGCTAATGGCATGAACATGGATATTAGAATGCAAATGTCTAGCCTTAATTTTCCAATAAATATATAGCAAGTGTTCTCCTTTGGTGATTGGGAAATGGTACTGTCCTTATATATTCATGAAAGAAGGCAGTAGATTGAAAGATCAGCTGAAAACATCGATGTTTTATGAGATGACGCTTGAGCAATATTGGGAAGAGATCTTTGTGCATGAAAATATGCATGACGACGACGACGATGATGATGGAAAGGTTGTGAATGTGGATGTTGTGGTAAGAGCATCTCCAACAGTTTGAAATGCGAAAATTCGATTTTCCGCACTCCAAAATGTTGGAGCTCTCATTTCTACAACAGAAATGAGGGCAGACGTCTATTGAACAGGCGCCTGTTTCAACAGGGCGCCTGTTGAACAAGCGCCTGAAGATGAGGCGCCTGTTCAACAGGCGCTTGGTCTACAGGCGCCTGTTAAACAGGCGCCTCACTCTATCCTAATTTCTCAGCCCGAAGGCCCTACTTTCTGCACTATTGCAAATTCTTGCACTCTGTTGGGGTTGATTTCGGGTGCGGATTCGAAAATTTGCAACCTGTTGGAGATGCTCTAAGGAAGGAAATGGTTATGTTGTGTGGAAATGAAAATGTCAAGGAAAATATTGATATCCTTGAAGGGGTTATCTGGTTCATGCCTATAAGTTCTTCGGTGAAAGGAGTTGGGTTAAGTTTACCGACATGGGAGAAGATGAGAGAGGAGGATACGTGAGTGATGAGAAGAAGGAAAGAGTGAGGATGATTGAACTTTACGAAGGAGAAGATAGATGGAAAAATTTTGGTTGCTATGTTTTGGTAGAGAAGTTCATGCTTAAAAGAGCGGATGAAAGTTTGGCATTGAGCTATGAGTTTAAAAATACAAACAAGATACGATCAAGTGGGAATGATCATTGTTTCAAGTGTCGGGTTTTACTAGCGTGGTTTATTCCGTAAATATATATGTGTATATCTAGATCTTTAAGTGTTATTAGAATTTGTATCAAAGTATGAAATAGAAATCTTTTATTATCTTGATTATGATTGTACAGAGAGAGTTTTTGTAAATGAAGATAATGAGATAAAAAATAACAGTTACAATAGTGGTTACGTTATATAACAATACTGTTGGGCTTTGGGCTGCAGTACAAGCCGACAACTCTTTTGTAGAGCAGATGCAATCTGAGCCTTAGATCACAGAACCAAAGGCAGCTGCTCTTCCATATGAATTGATACGATATCTCTAAACCATATTCTCTTATGCCCCCTCAAACCCTACGGCGACTAGGGTTTGCGGCGATTCTTGTCTGAGAATTCTTAAGCCAAAAAATCGAGAGGAAAATGAGTTAGATCTGGGATTGAGTTGAAGTACTGGTCAATTGTCATCTGAAGATGGCAATTGATTAGGGATTCAACAGCGATTTAACTTGAGTTCGAAAATTATAGCTTTCGAAGAATAAAAGTTGACGACTTTGAGATTCTTCTGCTCTCTGGAGAAGTGAAGAGTTAATAGCTGTGATTGTATTGCTGCCTCAGTGTTGAGTCGAAGCTTGCTTGTAAAATTCGACATGGCGGTTCATATGCTTCTGGTGTGTGAATCGTCATCAGTGTTGTTAACCTTCAGTCTTTCTCTGAATCGATTGAAGTTGTTCTTTGAGAGGGGCTTTGTCAAAATGTCAACTGTTTGGTAAGTGGAAGGTATGTGATTTACATGTAGTTTTCCTCTTGCAACTTGTTCACGAACAAAGTAGATGTCCAGTTCTACATGTTTTGTTCTTGAGTGTAGTACTGGATGCATGGCACTCTGATTATCACACCAAATCGTTGTCTTGTTTTCAGTTTTGACTTGTAACTCCCCAAGTAGTGATTCAATCCACATGACCTCTGCTGTAGCGTTTGCTACACTTCTAAATTCCGCTTCAGTACTTGATCTTGATACAGTAGATTGTTTTTTAGAGCACCATGATACAGGATTATTACCCAAGTATATGCAGTAGCCAGTTGTAGATTTTCTGTCATCTGGATCATTAGCCCAGTCAGAGTCTGCATATCCATTGATGCTAATTGACTTGCTTGCCTCTAGTATTAACCCATAGTTAAGTGTTCCTTTGAGGTATCATAGTATCCTCTTAACTGCTTTCCAGTGAATGTCTGTTGGGTTTTGCATGAACTGACTTGCTTTATTCACACTATATGCAATGTCTGGCCTCGTAATAGTTGCGTATTGAAGTGCTCCAACAATACTTCTATATTGCATGTCATTAAGTAATGCTTCTCCTTTGTATTTAGACAGATGCAAGTTGCTGACCATGGGTGTTGAAATGGGGTTGGCTTCGTGCATTTTTGCTTTGTGTAGAATCTCTATTATGTATTTCTTTTGACTTAGATGGATTTTTGCATTTGTAGATCTCCTGACTTCTATCCCCAGGAAGTAAGTTAAATTGCCAAGATCCTTGATGCTAAATTTCTGATTGAGATGTTTAATTAAATTGTTGATTTCCTGCTCATTGTTACCTGTAATAATAAAGTCATCAACGTATATTAGTACAAATATTGTTATGTCTTTGCTAATTTTTGTAAATAGTGAGCTGTGAGACTTGGTTAAATGATAACCAAGTCTGATCATTGTTTCCTTTAGTTTTTCAAACCACACTCTTGGTGCTTGCTTCAAACCATAAATTGCTTTGTGTAGTTTGCACACATGATTTTCCTTTCCACTCTGTTTGAAGCCTTGGGGTTGTTCCATGTACACCTGTTCCTGCAAAATACCATTTAAAAAAGCATTATTTGCATCAAGTTGTCTAATGGTCCAATTTCTATGTAAGGCTATAGCAATAACAATTCTTATAGTAGTTGGCTTCACTACAGGTGAGAATGTTTATGTGAAATCGAAACCCCTCTGTTGTGAGTAGCCCTGAATGTATTCTCCATATGGTTTCTTGAATGTATTCTTGAATGTATTCTTTAAGACCATATCCATGAAGAGCTGTTTCAACCTGTAGTCTCCACAGAAGATAATTATCCTCACTGAGACGAACTGTTACGAGTTGACTTTGAGGACTGACTATGGTTTTGACCAGTTTCTCAACATTTGAAGCAGTGTGTTGCAAATCACTGCCATTGGTGGGTGCTGAAGAGTTTGATTCATCCCTCATGATGATCCTTGAGTTTTTTTTCAGAACAAGTATAGATCAACAAGAAACAAGAAACAGTGAATCCTTAAAAGAAGAATGCAGAATCAAGATTCTGACCAAAGTTTCTCTCAAGTAAGATGCAACCAGAAAGAGAAATTCAAGTGATGATGATTAATCCGATGATCTCTCTTTTCTCAGGATGGCACTTTCCTTGATTCCAATTGCTTGATGATTTGACTTCTTGATTCTGTTTTTTTTTCTTCTGAATTTTGATTTCTGTTTCTTTGACTCAATGATAACTCCTTGTGCAGCCAGAACTTGTAAAAGACTGGCAAGGCAGATGTGATTATCTTGAGTCTCCCTCTCAAATGATGATTTTTAATCTGATGAGAGGAGAATATGAATCTTTCCTCTGCTATTGGATCTTTCAGTGTTGTTAGGCACTTTGCTCCGATACCATATTAGAATTTGTATCAAAGTATGAAATAGAAATCTTTTAATATCTTGATTATGATTGTATAGAGAGAGTTTTTGTAAATGAAGATAATGAGATAAAAAATAACAGTTACAATAGTGGTTACATTATATAACAATACTATTGGGCTTTGTTCTGCAGTACAAGCCCACAACTCTTTTGTAGAGCAGATGCAATCTGAGCCTTAGATCATAGAACCAAATGTAGCTGCTCTTCCATATGAATTGATACGATATCTCTAAACCATATTCTCTTAAGTGTGCATGAAACAAAGGTGCAAATGTTTACATAGTGTTTGGTTTACCGTTTTTAGTTTTGGGTTTTCATCCATACAAAAATGCATACGACGTATGTATATTGTGGAAAACAACCAATTTAGAAAACAAAGTTAACATACAAAATAGAAAATAACTTTTTTTTATTTTTCATGTTTTAAGAAATAAGAGAAGCACGAGAAACAATCCATGATTCCACCATTGTTTCATCCCCTCTATGGTCCCCTTCATCTTCCTTCTATCATATTTTTCGTCCTTCCGCATCTTTCATATTTTATAATTAATGTTGAAAATCCAAAACACAAAACTCATTTTAAACCAAACGCTATATTATATTTTTGTGGTTCAGCAAGAAGATGTGCACGGCCTTTTGGGTCTAGAAACAGACTTAAATGTTTTAAATCATTGAATATCTAGTGGTTCCATTGAACTTTTAATTTGTTGCACATCTAATGGTTTGAAGTGTTCAAGTGTCCTAAAATTTGAGTTCAAAGATCCACTCCAATTATGTATGTGCATGGGGATTACTCTATTTGTACAAATGATTGTTTTTATAGCAAAAGGCAAATCGTCTATTGTTCTTTTAATTTTTAAGTTTGATCAATGCTTTTGTGTGTGATAGTTTTGTGAAAAATTCTAAGTGCTCAATAAACCATGCAAATCCACCACCCTTCCAAAAAAGCATCCCAATTTTCAACAACTTTTTTTTTTTATTTTTTTTTATTCTCGTTTTGGATCTGTACCTAATGTTACAAAATCCGAGCAATTTCGAATTTTTTAAGTATTTTGAATCACAAGTATCTACCGTTAAAACTACAAAAATTTGTAATTTAAACTACAAATAGTGCCGCTACAAACTTAATTTTTTTTCTTAGAACGGCAAAAAATAGCGCAAATCATAACTCTACTAAAAACCGAAAAGATATTTTGTCAAACGTCCAATTTTTTTTTTCAAAATCCACTTTCGCTTCTTCTCAAAACATAGTTTCACGAAACACCCATGTTAACTTTTACAGTGAAAATATATAGTTTAAACTGCATATATATGCAGCTAAAACTGCATACATTTGCAGTTAGAACTGCAAATGTTTGTTTTGCAAAAATGTGCTGCTATAACCGCATATATTTGCAGTACTAACTGCATATATTTGTAGTTTAAACCGCATATTATTGGTTGAAAATTTGACAAAGGTGTTTTATGAAACTTGTTATTGATGAGAGTTTTTCAGGAATTAAGTTTGAAAATAAGGACGATGCTAATTTAATCCGAACATTAAGGAGGGGTGTTTGGTGAAACTAGGTTTTGAAGAGAGGGCGTCCTCTAACAAGTTTGAAAAGAACAGTGTGTACTTAATATCGATATATTAAAACTAAGACAATATAAATCAGTCAAGTTATTTGATGATTTTTTTCTTATACGAGATTTCTGGACCGTGATGACCTTCTTTGTAATTAAGAAGTGTCATGTCTTTGGGTTGTTTTCAAGGACATCCCGCGTTTGAAGGTGATCAAAGAATGTTCGAAATGATAGTTTCTCGATCCACTTGATTCATTTGTTCAAATCTACTTATAAATTTATTATCAGATCAACAATGAAGATTTTGATCATAAATATTTGGTTTAGATCTCGAGGCTTCGCCTTGAGGACGTAAATAATTACTAACTTATCTATCGCTTGCTCCTTTGACATCTTCACCAATGATTGAAACTTCTTAAGGTGAAACCCTTTGCATGTATGTGTTTAAAGGAAGGTATACCTCATACAATGATCTAAATATGCACTAGTTTGGGCTGGTCACCGATATCGAATCTCAAAAATAGTAAATTTGCTAGTTGAAGATCAAATTTAATTCAAACACATGCAAATATCTTAGAACTATCTTATAAACGTCCATTTGTGTTCAAGAGTTTATCATCTATATAAGGTATTTGAATATGTACCGGTAAAAGATCCTAAGTCCTAACTCCAATTTTATAACTTCTCCTTGATTTTATTCTGTAAACAATGATTGAATAATAGTAAGACCTTTGAAGTGGATATAGATCAAAGAACTATAAAAGCTTATGTGTTCCTTTATTTGATTCCACTTTGATTTACGTTGCTTCTCGTTTTATGATATAAAATTTGACTTTACTATTTATTACGTAAAAATATCCGCGATCATTGCAAAGTGTTCACAAGTCATTAACTACACTCAATTTATTAAGATAGTATTTAACTAATTTTATTGGTAAAACATTGCATAACATTATAGTGCTTTGACTGAGAAATTGGAAAGCCAAAAGTTCACAATGGCTAAGGGAAAGCAAGATTGAGGAAGTAACACTAGAAGTTCAGGGGAACCGAACCGAAAATGTTCTATATCGATCAAAGAATTCTTATGCCAGTTATAATATGATAGTTCTTGCTATATAATTGTTCCTCTTATATTACGCCTAGGTAGGACATGTGGCTACTTAAAAATTCCTTGGTCGATGTACATCAATGACTGGAACATATGAGAGAACATCGACTAAGAAACCTTTATCGAGTATGATTTAATAGAGCTAAGAGTGTGTCATCGGGGAAATTATGTTATTTGACTTCATAACTTAACCATTACAGCGAATCCTGTTCGAAATAAAGTAAACTTTTGGTTTTATTTTTAATTTTATACATTGTTATATTAAGATATAAACAATGTTATAAATACATTAATTATATACAAGTATAAAATCCTTAAAAAAAGTATTAATCAATTGCAATTACAAATATGTTCTTAACCATGAGTATTGAATCAGTAAAATAAATATTTATCCTTAAATGTTCATAGCAAGATGTATTAAATACGCGATATTGATATATCTGTTAGGACTGGTGTACGTTATTGGAATTGGACCAAACCGCAGTAGAAATAATGAGTGAATTTCAATTTTTTTACCATTTTGGATCATTATTGGACCTAAGTCTAATTTATCTAGAACTTTTCTAAATTTCTTTTAAATAAAAATGTTATTTTATTTAATTTTATAAATAAAGTTCTACTTTATATATTGTTGTGTACTATGTTTGAATATGAGTATCATATACACATATGTGTGCACATGCAACATAATAAAGTATGTTTTGTTAGATATGTCTATGTATAAGTGTTGCAATTTACACTGCAACGGACATGTTATCCCCTCTAGTATTCTATGCATTGTCTAAATGAATACACACACACATATATCCATCAAATGTTATATATATATATATATTAATATAAGATTTTACATTTATAAAATACAATCATATAATTATATATAAATATATGGAAATAATAATTGTAATAATTTATATAAAATATTTAAGATGTATTTATACAGATGTTCACTATATTAAATAATAAAATCATTATAAAATTAATATAAAATAATTTTTAAATTGTTGTTCCAAACTCGAGAACAAAATTAATTTTTTATTTTAATTAATAAATAATTATAAATATATAACCACATGTGCATATATACATACATACATACATATATATATATATGTATGTATGTATGTATGTATGTATGTATGTACGTATTATAAATTAGCACTAGCTGATTTTGAGCTCATGACACAAAATTAATAATTTATTTGAATTTATAAAATAATTTTTAAATAAACAATTATAACATGATTTAAAAATCGATCGAAATTAATTACTATAATTATCAAAAAATTATTTTCTAAATATAATAATTATGTAATGTTGTTAGATAAATTTATAATTAATTTAAATTATATTATTATATATATATAATCAATTTCTAGTTAAATAAATAGTTATATTAGTATTTAAATATATAATAAGTATAAATATATATTAAAATAAAGTAATTTCTACCAAATTATTGTTGTGCAAAACCAAAATTTTAGAGATTTTAAAATAACTATTATACGATTTTAATCTTTAGAGTATAACTTATTAATTGATAAAACCATATATAATATTTAATTAAATAAAATGGTTTTTTAGGCCGCGGTTTTAATGCCACCAAACATACAAAATATTTTTTTTTATTTTTTATTTTTAATATATAGAAGCACCAATATATTCAACCATCCAATATGTAACAGAAGATCGTTACATGAGATTCGTAATATAATCTAATAACCTATAATATATTACAATAATAGATAGTAGTATTAAATAATTAATAAACACGTTGAGTACCTTTCACCAAGGCCTAGAGATCTCACTTTGAAATGATGAAATGGCTCCTTGAAATTCCAAGCTTTAGAGTTGCTGGCTCATGGACTACTTTACCATCGACGATCGAATTGAAGAATTTTGATGTGATTTGAGCTTGGATTTCTTTTGGGTTTAAATAGGGTTCGCTGATCGAAATACGAATGATGAAGGAGAACAAAAAATCTCAAAATAAATGGTGTAGAGAGCGTCATATAAATAGAAAGTCAAATAGAGAGAAAAGTAGATCACATTCTTATCTCTCTTATACCAATTCCACTCTTTTAAACCATTCAAAAGCCTCCATCTTTTGGCAAAATTTGACTGGTCTATCCAAGCTATTTTGGCCGAAATTTGCATACCCTATATGGGCTTCAAAGCCAGTTCCACCCCAAACAATATCCATTGCATTTAAAATTAAATTTAAACACGTACCGATATCGTATATCGATTAATATATTTATAACTATTATAGATGCATTGTTTAACACTGTTCAACACATCAAATACAAAATTTTATAATTAATATTTCATAAATATTAATTTAATTAATTAATTTATAACAATTACAAATTAATTAAATTAGGTGATAAAAGGAGTATTCATAGTTTCGAATATGTGACTCTTAGGTGTAAATTTGATCAGCGATTAATACCGAACAATTCGAATATTAACGCTCACATGTCACTTAGTAGGTGATATGATATTATGACCAAATTTATCGTTTATTTAGTTTCGATAAAATCCAATTTTACTTTGTTAAGCGTTACCCGATTGTGACAATTATTTACATCAATTCTCTTCGTTAAAACTATATCACTTTGGACTTATGTAATTTGGTAATGGTCAAAATTTCAATATCATCTATAGTCAATTCTATAGTCCAAGTACAAAGTCCTTAGTTCAATAATAGTAATTATTATTAATTGAACTGCTCTGGCCAGAGACTTTGACTTTGAGTTGATTTCAGTTGACCGTGATACTAACCTCATATAAATGAGGAGACTAATCCTCTTTTGAGTAGTGTTTCACTTCCAATGCTTCCACTTTGTCCAATTATAGTCGTTCGATGGAAGTCGTGCTCAATTTAACTATAATCAAAGCAAAGCTTCCACATTGAAGACCGACAATATTCTAAGTCAAGAGAACTGTGTAATTTTATCACATCGATATTTTCTGTTTGACTTTAGTTATATTAACCAACAAAAAACTATTGAGTGATTCATTCTATAGTTATCCAATAACTATCAGTACATAACCCCTTAGTGCTCTCTGTAGTCATGAGTAATATATTGCCCAACATTTAAAGAGCGTTACACACTCTAGTCTTAATGGATGCATTGATATGCAATCTTGATACATCCTGACTACGAATATTTATAACGATATGTTTAATTTCATTGTGATAAATTACTCATGGCTACAACACTTTGTAACTACTATCACAAAATATACTATTTATGGATTTTCTATTAGATATACTTTTAATTAAATTAATTGAATAATATAACATATTATATCAAGTATGTGATAGAATGAAAACATCTTTTATTTCGAACAAGATTAGTTATTGAGTTAGATATATGTAACAAATTACATAATTACCTCTATGGAATACCTCTAACTTTGTCATATGTAACACTGTCCATATGATGGATGGTAAATTACTCATGATCGTTGGGGGCGTCAAGAAGTTACGTACGTGTGGTTGTTTGGAAGAATTATATAACCACTCACCGAGAGTCTTTTATAGGGTAAAAGACAATAGAAGATCTCACGTGAAAACGTGCAGTGGTCCTTTGACCTAGGAATACTATGAATTTTAAGCGTCTAAACTATACTTTGATTATGGTCAATCACACATGAGAAAACATGTTAAGGCCATAGTTCGGTATAAGTCAAACCACTTGAAATAAAGCACTATTCAAGAGAGCATTCGTCTTCTTCAAATAGAAGGTTAGTATCACGTAATTGACAGTCAATGTAAAAACAACGAATCAATTAATCGGTAACTGTTAGTTGACTGAACCATGGACTTTAATGTTGGAATTCACAGTTAAATATGGATATTATTAGAGTTTTGACCATTGACCAATTTTGATATCTAAGTGATAGTAACGATAAAGAGAAAACATGCACAATATATCGTTGCTTAAGAGTGTTGTTATAAATGATAAGAAATTGAATTTCACCTAGATAATCTAGAAGCAACTGAATTTGTATCCGCTAATGTGCATCAACAAAGTCCATACATGGTTCAATATTATTGTTTGAATATTACTGAAGGTTGAGTTCAAAGAAGTAAGGAACTATCGAGATTCTACTTTTTGGAAGTTTTTGGGTCATCTTCTACGTTCAGTACTATAGGAATATTTTTAAGAAGCTTATCATTGTTTCCAGTACCAGAATGCTATTACAACAGATGATATAAAATCTGGTCCCAAATTTATTGCTTCCCTTATTCTTGAGTTATTCTTAATGTTTGTTCTTATACAACCTTTTTATACTAGCAAGAGAAGGTGTAGAAATACCAAAGGTGTTTGCGTAGTATTTGGGCTTTGTAACTGGGTTATGTAATAATTACGAATGATATCCTTTTAGGTTGTTTGATTCGGTTGGTGTAATCTAAATGTATCGAATAAGCTATGTTTATGTAATTTTATTTTACGGTCTTATCAAAGTAATATTTATTAACAATCTAACTTTATTTTTATTTAATTATGTATGAGAATAAAGAGGTCATAGACGGGATGGTTTGAATATAATCGATGAATCTTAACCTACATGTAAATTAGTCATTTCTCCAAGTTTATTTGTTAAGCACGACATAATAACTTATTGAAAATCGTCACCTGATGTCCGAGGAGTAAATTTTGTACAAGCGTTTTGCATCCTTTTGTTTACTTTTATTTTTATATCAAATAACACCCATCTATGTTCAGATTTTTACAAGTGTAATATGACTATTTTTTTTCATTCTTCCTGCATTATACGGTTTACCAACTTAAATGTTGTTCCATCCATTCTGTTCCAATTTCTCGTTGAACTGAATTCCAAAACATATGCATTGGTGGGATTCGGCCGATCTACACCCTATCCACATGGTTGATAATATTCAACCTTGAACACCTTTTCAGCTATTTTGCCAAAATCTAACGGTAAATGTTGACAAATTTCAGCTGCCCATTTCGAACGGCATCGCAAGTCGCAAGCGCTCCTGGTTGTCACTATCCATATATGTGAGTAGTTCGAGTAGGTGAATCATTGGGTCCCGCAAATTCTTCTGCTGCATGATTTTCTTTACACCTTCTCCCTTCACTTTTTTTTCCTTTTAGTTTTGCTATGCTCTCTCTTTTCTAAACAAACTTAGTAAAGTCGGGAGCCGCTAGGGTTTCAGCTACGAGTTCGAAGACCGCAGGTTGGTTTCAGATCTACTAAATCTTGTACAATTTTACAATGCTACAATTTTCATATAATGCATTTAGCTTTTGTCGGCTGTGAGCATTTTAAACCTGTTTGAGACTTTAGTATGTAAAATGCGAATTATTTCGATTTTTCGTTATAGCTTCTGTTTAGATCTTTGATTTTCTACTGTGATTTAGTACAAGCGTTTTGCTTGGAGATGTTATTTCTAGTTTTAGCACTGATTTATGATCTGATTGCTACTGTGTTTGGTATTTGTTATACCTTTGAAATGTTTTACATTTACAGAACATTTTAAGTGTTGGAAACAAAATGGGAAAATCGCCTGGGAAATGGATTAAAACGTTGCTTTTTGGGAAGAAAGCAAGCAGATCTAGTAGCACCAAAATAAATATCGTGTCGGTGAGTGATTAATTTCAAACTTTTTAACGAAGTTTTGAAATCATAACATTCCACTAATAATTGCATAGTATCATGATCTTAAGTTACGGCTCGTCTTTCAATCATACGCTTATTAATATGTTTGCAATTTATTGATATTAAAGAAAGCTGGGAATGATAAAGAATATTCAGTAGCAAGAGCACCTCTTACTTCTGCTGAGAATTCACCAGTGATTTCTGATCCTGTGCTGGTTAGTGCTCAAAATGGATTTAAACCAGAACCAGACGTAGAAAATTCTTCAGTTTTAAGCATTGATGCACATGTTACAAAGGATAAAGAGATTACGGAAGCCCATACATTGAATGAACAAGAAATTATCACAGAAATCCAGGCTGCAACTAAAGCACAGGCTGCCTTTAGGGGATTTCTGGTAATTTAGTTTTGATTTCATGGTTCTTACCATTGTTCCATTGTGCTGCTTTCTTCCAACTGTGATATATCCTGCTGCATGTCAATGTTATGTAAACCAACATAAGAAAACGACTTGAATATTTTATAATCTATTTGTTTTAGGCGCGGAGAGCATTTCGTGCATTAAAGGGAATCATTAGGCTCCAGGCCCTAGTCCGTGGGCATTTGGTGAGGAGACAAGCAATTGTGACCATGCATTCAGCATTGGGAATAGTGAAGCTACAAGCGCTTGCTCGTGGTAAAAAAGTTAGATCTTCAGGTCTTGGTCAGGAAATCTATACAAAGTTTCAAGTGAAAAATGTGGTAAATACTTTACTGGTTTAGAAGTAGATAGCTTGTGGTCGTTAACAGAATGCGAATCATGCGAAGTTAGATAGCTTGTGTTTATTAACAATTGTATTTAACAATAAAAAGTCTGCATCTTCATAACTTAGGTAGCTTGTGGTTGTTAACAATTGTATTTATTAACAATAAAAGTCTACACATTCATAATTTAGGTAGCTTGTGTTTGTTATCATTATACCATCATAGAGTGCATTATGTCGTTGACAATATGTAAATCAAGCTTAATTACCTTGCATTCCATTTTAAATATTCTGCTTAACAGTGATGTACAATAAAGTTTCGTACAAAGTTTCTGGCATCTCAAATTAAGTACAAGAGGTAGAGAATATTGTTGACTATTTATCGGACCTCGTACAATATGAAAAATGATTGGATTCTACTAATCCAACAGTTTTGATGTATCCAGCCAAGATAATGTAGATCTGGCCACACGTAATATGACCTGGGTTTGGGAATAAGGATGCGTATATTTTTATTGTATTTTGTAGATAATTTATTGTACACTTTTTTATATTGCTTTTCATTCAGCATTAAATTTATAATTAGTCCTTTCAAGAAAGAAAGAAGTTAATTATGCAAATGATGAAGAGTTATAACACTTAATATACTTAGAGTACGTCTGGGATTATCTGGAATTGCAGTGAATTTGAATGCCATATTGTTTCTGATCGGGTCCGGAATGGTTAACCATAATTTCTTGATACAGGTTCCTATGTATACAGCCTCCAACAAGGGCAAACTCTATTCAAATGCATTTGTTTGCAAGGTATTACCAAGTTAATTTGTTTAGAATTCAAACTTTTCTTCATGTATACTGTACATCGTTTAGTTTGCCATCTCTGTACTGCTGTATAAACTATTAAGGAATCTAAACACCTGAATATGGTCGCATGTGGCCTCTGCTATTAAAACATTTCTCTTCTGACTGAGCACAATTTAATCTGTACAAAAAGAAGGAAAAAAAATTGTAACATGTCCTTGTATTGCAATCCTTTTATTTATTTATATACTATTACTAGTCCTTTGACAATTGTTCTTTATTGGCAATTTTATTCATAGCTTCTTTCTTGCCCACTCGTTGTCATGCCACTTCAAATACAATATGATCAAACTGAGCTGAATTCAGTATTCAGTTGGATGGAACGCTGGACCAATTCTCGATTTTGGAAATCTTCAGTTCAACCGAAGAAGCAAGATGAGTCAAAATCACAGACAGGAAAATCAAATTTGACTTGCACTTCAAATAGCGAATCAAGCAAATCAAAGCACAACGTTAAGAAAAATTCACCTGCTGACAATGTGGACTCTGCGGGGCTTGCAAAAGTCAAACGAAATGTGAGAAAAATTGCCGCTTCTTCTTCTGATTCAGTGCAAGAACAGCCACAGTCTGAGCTTGAAAAGGTTAAACGTAGTTTAAGGAAAGTGACTAGTTCATACTTAGAAACTTCGAAAAAATCTGAACCTAAAACTGAAGCACAATCAGACAATGTTAGCAAGGGTTCTGATTCAAAGGGCGATGAAGCTTCTTCAGAAATTTCAAAGAAAGACATTGCATTGAATCCCGAGTCCAAGGCTGATGTAGAAATCACTTCAAGTTCTTCAGTAGTTGTAGAATCTGTTCCTATAGTTTCTTTAGTTGAAAACCAAGCCGTAATCGAATCAGTTCCTTCAACTGTAAATGAAGATAACCACCACAAGGAAATAAGTGAAACTAACTGTGCACTGAAAGACGAGTTGAGTGTAATGGAAAAAGAAAATTGCAACGGAAGTCAAAAAACCAGTAAAAGGAGATCTTCCTTTTCATCAAAGTCGGAATATGAAGAAAACGGTGTGCATAATAGTCCTACGTTACCAAGCTATATGCAAGCAACTGCGTCTGCAAAAGCAAAGTTAAGAGCACAAGCTTCTTCTGGAGTTGGATCTGATTTGAATGAAAAGAATGGAATAACAAGACGATTTTCTTTGCCTTCAGCTTCCACCAGTGGAAAAATTACTTCTCATTCGCCAAGAACACAGAGAATTTTGCAAGCAGGGGTTAAAGGAGGAATTAAAAGCGATCGATCATTCTTGTCTTCTCGAGATGACAATGGTATGAATTCAAGTTGTCCTGTAAATTTTAACTCTATTTATCATGTACATGATAACTAGTTCCCTTTTTACATTTCCGATGATCCACTCAAAACACACAAGTAAACACAACACATACACATATTTACATACAACATTTATGCGTGTGTGAGGAAGGTTCCTTGTTACCCCTCTTTTAGAGCACACGCCTATAATATTTTGAGCTACATTATTTCAAACGCTACAAAAGTTGTAACTGTTTAATCTACATTATGAATATCATCTCCACAACCATCTAAAAAATTAGTCTTTTCTAAATGACAAATCAATATCCACTGTTGAAACATTGTGGTTTTAACCATTAATTTTAAACATCATTTTTTTAAGTTACATGTTTCAATGAGCTCAATTCTTGTGGAGATGTTCCTGAGTAAGATATGGACAAATGTAACAGATATCTGTAGCTTTTAAAGTAGTGTTGCTCAAAATACAATAAGGTTGCCGATGTGGTGCTCCAAATAAGGAGGGTTATTGAACCTTCCTAATATAGTTGGAGACAGAGGATTGCTCGTTTAAATTGTAAAAAGGCTCACAACATATCTATCTTTACAAATCTCCCTCTCACCCCCTCTCCGTTTGCTTTTTTGAAAAAAAAAAATTTCTAGTTAAAGTGAAAATAAGTAGATTTATGTCAGCGAGATCTTCTATATGAAAAGTTGAATTATTTTGAAAATTTCAGCCCATTCAAATTACATTTCAATTCAACGGTCATATAAACATTTTCGATGGCTCATAGACTTGCAATTTCAAAAGAGTTAAAAGTTTCGAAACGATTCAATTTCTTTTTATGTTGATGATCTTGCTAACAAATAAAATATATTTACAAAATATCACTATGGTCCGAAACATTATTGCACAAAAAACACAAAAGGGAAGGGAGGTGGATTTACAAGGAGGATTCTCTCTCTATAGGTGCGCGTGCGCGCGCACACACATATATATAACTTTTTTTTTGAAAATGATATATATATATATGATCAACAACCCTATTTATTTAGCACCATTTTGTAGCCTTCGGATATATCAGCCACAAGTTTCTATTTAAATATTTGTTTTTTCTTTCTCCTGTCATATGAACCAAATATTTAAATATAAACTTGTGACTGATATCCGGGGCTACAAATGATGCTAAATAAAGAGGTTATTGATCCTAACTCATGTGTGTGTGCACGTGCGCGCGTGCATTCGCTACATTCTATTCTACTCCTATAAGGTTTTTACTGCTACATTATTGGAAACCTAGAGGCGGAGCCCTGTCGCAACGGTTAGGTCACCCGCACGGTGATCTGGGCGTCCAGGTTCGAGTCCGGAAACAGCCTCTTCATACTGCGAGCGAAAGGCTGCGTACATTATCGACCACCTCAGAGTCCGCTATCGTGCGGGAGCCTCGTGTACTGGGTTCCACCTTTTATTATTATTATTGGAAATCTAATTGGAGATGTTCAATCTACACTTTATACATCTTACCTGTAAAAAATGGGAAGATCATTACGAAACTTCTAATATGTTCAAATATGAAGTCAATATCGACCTTTGGAGCATTTATTTTAATTGTTACTTTAAAATATTATTTTGAATATTTTAGGATTATTCAAATTATCAAAAAAATTGTATAGATGATCTCTTGAGTCATGTAAGTCCTCTATAAGCCTATCAACGGCAACATTCACTGCCAACAGATTGAGGCTGAATTCAAACAGTTACACCATCTAGCAGTTAAACATATTAGAGTTACTTAATAAGCATAAGCGTTTATTTATTTATTTCCTTACTGTTCTCATTTTTGCGCATTGCAGACAGATCTATCCAAGTAGAATGGAGGAGATGATTTCCCAGTGCAAATTAATGTGCTTTCATATGTAAGTGTTGTGTGTAAATTGTATAGTATATCTATCTGAGTGCCAGTTATGAGGTGGTTCTCTTTTTTTCTTTTTTTTCTGCAAACTTAATTGTTTATTTGTGAACTTGTGTTTGTAACCGGATTGCCAATCACGTCTTAATTCCAGTTAAGCACGTATATTTATTAATTAAAATGAACTAATTGTTTCATTCTTTCTTCATGTAGTTTAATACTCTCTATTCCAATTGTTTATGTTTGTAAAAGAAATGTTATATGCTTAATTAGAGTTGTCTTCTTATAATTCGTTATTTGCGATTTAAAAGCCTTTAGATTCCCCATATTTAAATCGTCCTTCCTGCTCAAATATGTGCCTCTTTTATGTTTTAAAGTGTGAAATCGGTAATTTATGTCTCTTCTAGTGTTTCCTAAGACGATGTGGAAAAATTGCATTCTGAATCTTGATTGTGAAGAATTTCAAATGATTCCAGAAAATAGCTTTTCATCATTGTCACATCTCTTTGCGAATCAATTGTCACAGTATCTCACGTTAATCGGATTCTTCTACAAGAAACTTTTAACACTATTGGTTTAAAAAAAAGTTTTGAGTTTTTAATAATTATATCAAATGACATGCAAAAGAAGCTTTTCAAAAATTTTAACCATTCCAACAAAAGGAAAGCCATTTTTGATATTTTCATAAATGCGGAAAACAAGAAATACCATATTTGGCTTAAATTTCGAGTTTTTCGTTTTAAATTGTACTTCAAAAAGCAAAGGTGGGAGAAGAAGGCGCAAACATTCTAGTTGCCACAACAAAGTGGAGAAGTAGAAGATTAGAGATAATTTGCCATGTTTTTTTTTATATTTCTCAAAAAGCGGAAACGAGGAAAAATAATTGTTTTCAGTTTTATATGTCAAAATCATTTCAAATCGACTGTTTTCTATAAATATTCAAAATTGCTCGGTCGATTATTACAAAAACTCAAAATTGATAATTGTAAACCAAAGGTCTTCATTTTTAATTTTATATTTTAAAACAATTTACAAATAGATCGGTATTCAACACCGTTTCTTTTTCCGTACATTTTGAAATATGTTTAAAACACAAAATATAAAACTCATTTTCAAACCAAACGGTGGTTTCTTAGTTCTATACTCATTCTTAAAACATAGATGCATTAAGAATAAATGAAGTTGAAGCGAACCGTGTAAAGGAAAACAATTAGGAAAAAGGGGAAAATAGTTTTCTTCGTCTCCTCTTTTTTTTTTTTTTTTGGCTACACAGAGAAACAAGTAATTTATTTTTCTCTCCTAATAAACACAGAACAAAATTGCTAATTCAACCTTATATAATTATCTTTTTTTTCTTGTCTTGCATGTATCTATTCATTCTATCAAAAACCATCATCATGTATGTTCAACAACAAACCATTAATTTCTAGTTATATTTTCTCTTTGTAATTAAGAATTTTTTTGATAAAAGTTAAACATGATGGAGGCGAACGCATCCCGCTTTTCTTCTCAATCTCCATCATTTTATTCTTAACATATTTCACAAGGATATAGAATTATATTATGTTCAATTTGTAAGAGAGAATAGACTCTTAGGAAATAAAAATATAGTTTGAAAGAGGAGTAAGCAAGCTGGTTCAATAGAAAAATGATGGAGAATAGGCGACACTGGTTAGACGACAGCATATTTGGGGGAATATTGTTTAGATTTGATTTTGAACGAAGAGATGGAAATCCGAATTAAGGTGAAAATACATGAAATTAGAATAAGGAACTGGGTTATTTTGAGAAACAAGAGAAGCTTATGTAAATTAGAAATCTACGTTGGACTATTGTTATTTATACATTTTATCACTCTTTTCAGTTTGTCTCATATCCATCGACCCCCTTATCCAAAATACTCATTCATTTGACATGGATACATTTGTTTCGATCTTCTTATCGACTCTCCCTATGTGGCTGGATGGCTCCAAGGTCGATTCCAGCTTAAAGTTGTTCAGAATCTTGCTCAAATCACTCAAGAGATTAGCCTTATGTTTTGTATCATCTAGGACACTCCCATTCCGTCCAAAGTTTCCATTCTCATGTGAAAACTTCTACATAATGGGCGGCCTCTTGACCTTAATCTCACCAAGATCAACATCACAATCGTCTCAAAATATAGATGCCGCTCCAACAGCTTCATTTTTTTGATATAAAGGATGTATGATCCAAGGATCATACAACCGTACTATATATATAAAGGTACAGAAGTATAAGGCAGGGAGCCCACACCCAATAAATACTGCCAACATGCCTGGCCAGATAGCAAAATCAACAAAAAAAACACAATAAACAGACTAGGCCTCATAACAACAAAATAGAATGGCAAATACCAACAATAGCATATCAAAACTACAGACAGAATACACAGGAGACAACACAACTAAATTCATGCACATCGGCGGAACCAGCCGATGAGCTCTGGGCAATAATCAGGAGAGCCCGGCGAGAAGATATATTTCCGATCCCAGTCCGGAGCAGCCAGAATCTCTTCGTTGTTGACATCGAATTCACCATCATTGTAAAGGACAAGCTCGTCATCCATCGACCTATAGTAGAGTTCCGCTCATCCTTCTTGAATGAAAGTACAATCTGATATCCATGTGGGACCAAGTCCCAACCTTATTGTTCCATATCAGATGCATACCTTCAGCCAGCTCCAAAGCAACGTCTTCCGCAGTAGGAGGATTATAGATTATGGCATTGACAAATTTCTTCTTGAGAGTAGTGATAGGAAAATCGCATGAAGGAAGATCAAGGCTGGCGAGGGGGGGGGGGTAAACATGAGGATTTAGCGGAGGAGAAGTAGAGCGGTCGGGGGGCAACTGGAGGGAGAGATCGGCATGCCGGTCGAAGGAGGCAAAATTAGGAGGAAGGTGGACAACTAGGGGACAAAGGGAGGGGCGGGCGAAGAGGGATGAGACTGAGCAGCAGGATCAGAGCCGGGGATGACAAGAGCCTTGATCTGTCAAAGCCTAGAAGGAGCCTTCGGGAGGGGAATCTTAAAGGAGAGCTCATCAGGAACAGCACTGGCTAGAGGGCAAAAAACATTAATATGGCCAAAAGAATGACAATGATCACAAATAGACGGGCACTATTGGTACGATATGTCTATAAAGGCAACCCTATCCGGATAGGGAAACTGGAGTGCGCGAAGGTAACTGTTATTTTATAAAAATTTCAAAATGGAAACTCTTTGTTAAAAATATTTATTGAACCTGGTAATTATTTGAAAAATACAGATTTAAAAACGCATATTTTGATAAATATATACATTGAACCTCCCCAATCACCATTTTGATTCCTCGGTGGTACTCATTAAGTCTTTAGTCACCAGAATTCTCTAATTACTATTCTCATGTTCAAGGAACATCTTCAAATCTCTTATTTATTTCGAATACCTAGTCTTCCTCGGCTTAGGAAACTATGTTATCCACTGTGACTAAGCTAAATATGTCCCTTATCAATCCTCTAATTTCTCCAGTGTATGTACCACAAAAAGTGACCATTGGATACTGCCTCATCCTACATTTATCATATATAGTAATCAAACAAACAAGCAAGCAAACAAGCAATAAGCAACCAAGTAAACAAACAAGTCAATAAACAATAATTAAACCAATAACAGCAAATCAGGCAATCAACACAGTACAAACAAGAGGAAACAACTAAAACAAGCATGAAATAAATTAATTAAATGACACTCAAACAGTAAAATATAAAGAAATTAGACGTAACCTAACAAAAAATAAATTAGCGCGTACAATTCAACCAAAATAGATAAATACAAGAGAAAGGCCATATCTCAAACATCTAATTGGCTTGTCCCTATACCATATCCCAACTTCCTCTAAAGAAGGGAATAACTAGACATTCCCACAACACCTAAGGGAAAGTCACATAACAGTCACAAGCTAACATCATCATAACGGATGTTAGGTAGACTCAAAACTCATCCTACCTCTTCATCTTGCACCTCATGTTACAAAGTGTAGCTTTACAGTCCTCAAAATTTCCAAATAGGACATCTTTTTAATAAAATGTGTTTTATCAAACTCCTTAAAATTTTATTATTCAATCAAATATTTTACATTTTTAACCATTTACTTCCCACTCAAATCGCCCTCAGCTTAATTAAATATTTTATTTAAAGTGTTGTAAAACTAGATGCTTTATATATATATATATATATCTTTTCTCCATAATATTCCAAACATAATCTTAATAAAACAATCTTCAAATCATGCCTTTTTAACCAAAACTCTTTACTCAAAAGTACTTTTCTTTTCAAAACACCATTTATTAAAGACTACCCTTTAAGTGAAAATCCTTACAACTAAAATCGATTTCCAAACAAAAAAAAATCTAAAATAAATTATACCCCTTTGATAAAAAAATTCTCTCAAATAAATATTTTATTGTATCCTTTACTTAAAAAGATACTTCTCAAGTAAAAATACTTCAATCAAACTTTTTTAAAATATTTACACCAACAACAAAATTTCTCGAAATAAAAATATTTCCACTATATTATTTTCATATTCCTCTTTTGAGAAAATAATTCCTTCAAAATAAAATATCATTTGTGGAAATGACCTTCCTGTAATAAACCTTCTCCAAATCATATGATGCTTATTGTAAAGAATGTTTCAACAAATATTTTTTTTTAAACAAGGGTTCTCACTATACATTCTCCAACAAGGTACTTTTGACAAAAACATTTTAAATTCTATACTATTATTACAATATTTTTCTTTTCCTCAAAACCTCTTATTAAATAAATACTCCTCAAAGCTTATAATATATACTTTAAAATATCCTTTAATAAAAATATTTCTGTGTAAAATATCCTCAACAAAATATTTTTGCAAAGCATTCTAAGTCACGATGAGGTTACAAATTACCTTCTTCGATGGATGTTCCAAAATTAAAGATATTTCAACTAAAATGTTCTCATTAAAATATTCCTGCCAAAATAAATATTTTAAACCGTACATCCTTCTATAATAACATTTTCAAATAAAATATTTATCAACAAAATTTCTCTTTTCATAGATAAATATGTTCCATTTCTAATAATGCATTTCTAAATCATATAACCATCACAGAAACACATTCCAAACTATGTTTAAAAAATAATTAAAGTTTCTCACATAAAAATGTCTCTTCAATAAATCACTTTTATACTAAAAATAACTATTTTTCCTTTTTAATAAAATCTCTTCAAAATCAAAGAAGTACATTTTGTAAAATTTACAAACAAATATTATTCACTTTAAAAATTAAAAGCGATTTCATTTTATTAAGCTCAAGTATCAATTATAATATAACATTAGGTGTGTGTGTCACTCAAGTTGTAACCAACACTCAACCAATCTTAAAAGTGTTCATCCTACCCCACTCCTACTTTATTTACCTTCTATAAAAAGGTCATCGTAAATAAACATCATTTTAGGGTGAGATAACGAGGGTTAAAAGAATAACTCATACACATAAAGTGCACAATTGTCAATCAAAATGCTCTTTCATTCATATTTTGACCGAACCCAAGGTGTAAAAATAACCTAAATGGTCAAACCTACCCAAGGCTCAGGGAATCTCTAAACCTAAGCTCAAATACCGATTGTGACAACCCATTATTTTTGACATCTAAAAATAATTATAAACGCTAACAAAATACACTTACAACTAATTTCAATGTTAAAGATAGAGGACCGATCTATCATATGGATATGAATCCTTCTATATTCTTTGCTTCCTTCTTTGCTTTTGCATGCAAAATTACAAATACACATATACGTTGAATAAAAGGGAAACGGTGTCAGCTATTTTTGGGGCTACACCAATTTCTATAAACCTCGACCTCAAGGGAACCGGTGGCTATTGTATACGAAACACTGCCTACGTACCCTTTTTGTGGGATAAAGCCTATATAGTTTTATTCCTACTCTTCCCCTACATCTAAATACTTGTTTGTACAGAATAACCATAGCATCCATGCAACCATTACAACCATCACAACCAATGCAACCAAAGCAACAAACGCAACCAACGCAAATAGTAGAAGCAAAAAACAGTGTTCCTACTCACCCATCACAAAAATCATCATAAGGGCAATAGCAAAAATAGTACACTTGTTAAATCCTGACTTTTTGAGTTTCGATGAGACAACTATATATTTTTATAAAAATGTGCAAGTTAACTCTTTCAATTAAATTCAGTTATGAAGACTAAAACAAACGATTATAGTTGACAAGCTCGATCAATAAAGAACAAATCTTAGAAGAGTCATCGTGTATTGTAAGTCTCGAAAATACTTGTATAATATTTATTGATGACATACACATAAAAGTTTTAAATTAATTTCAAATAAATTCTAGCCTAGAAAAATTCTTAAAAGACTGAATTTTAAAATTATCAGGAGTCAGACGTCTGACTCTAATTATCAAACGTCTGACTATAGTTGATTTTCAACCATAAAGTTTTTGGATACAACACTGTAAGAAGTCAGATGTTTGGCTTTTATATCCAGACGTCTGATGGCTAAATTTTTTATTTTCTTTCACCAATTCAGACATCTGATTGGTTTGATCAGTCATGTAACTAGGACATCGGACGCCTAATCAAGGTTTTGAACCAGACCTTTGAGATACTTTTAACTTGTTTTTCAAATGAGACCAGACGTTTGTGGTTTTGAACCAGATGTCTGAATCAGGGTTAAAATGAACGTATTCTTGTCTATAACATGGTCAGACGTCTAAGGTCATTAAGAGACGTCTAAGGTATTTTTAACTTGTGTTTTAACAAAAAAGACAAGAAGTTTGAGATTCCTTGTCAGATGTATGAAAATGAATTGATGGCTATTTTTTTAAACGAATAGATTAGTATTAAAAAATTATCTTCATTCATAACCAAGAGATGCAAGCTTTTCTGATGGTTGTTACTCTTCATAAAATACCTTATCTAACGTTATAAACAAAGATCGGTCTTAGACTTTTGATTTCAACTTTGTTCTATACTTTCTACACTCTATATTCTTTGAGAAGTCAAAAGCTTTCAAAATAGGCTCTTACTTCTTGAAATCTGCATGTTCATTTAACTATCATCAAAGGATATTATAGGAAGAGTATACTGACTTGACAAGACCAATGTATTAAAGACACGAAGATTGTCGAAGCATCTGTATCTTTTACTAAAGAGTAAAAGTCCAGTTTCAAGAAGAATCAGGCATCAATGTAAACCTATTACTCCATGTTCAGAGATGGTTATTGGTTAGAAGAATACTAATGGGGAGCTTTGAGACTAGACATAGGATGTAAGGTCCGAACTAGTATAAAAACTTTGGTGTGATTGTTATTTATCTTAATTTACTTTATTTTGCTTACCTTTGCTGATATATTAGCATATACAGATAGATTTATAGCGTTAACTAAAAATATCTTATATGAAATCCTTTGTGGCAGAAAAGAAAAGGTTTCTTACTTTAAAGTCTTTGGCTCAAATTGTTTTATCTCAAACAATAAAGACCCCCTAGGAAAATTTGATCCGAAAGCCAATGAAGGAATCCTCATTGGATATTTGGAACAAAGTAAAGCATATAAATTTTTTAATAAAAGAAATAATATAACAAAAGAGATTCTACATGTATCTTTGATGAAAACTTTAATAATAAAAATGATGATGATGAGAAATTGAGATAATTAAACCCTTGACTCATCGAATGAAAAACCAACTGTAAACATTGAAACAAATAATGAATTAAAATCACCTTCTAGAATTTTAAAAGTTCACCTAAGAGATAATGTGATTAGGTAAATAAACACTGAATTAGCTACAAGAAGACAATTAAATCAAATAGGACACGTAGCTTTTATATCAAATATTAAACCAAAAATTTACTAGAAGCAACTAAGGATGATTATTGGATTTTAGCTATGCAAGAAGAATTTAACCAATCTTAAAGAAATAATGTTTAGAAACTTTTACCAAGACAAGAAAATCTATCTGTTATTTGCACAAGATAGGTTTACAAAAATAAGGTTGATGAGAATGGTGATATCATACACAACAAAGCTAGACTTGTGGCTTAAGGGTACAATCAGAAGGAAGAAATTGACTATAAGGAAACCTTCACTCCTGTAGCATGTCCTAAAGCCATAAGAATACATTTAGCATTTGCATGTCACTATAATCTAACTTTATATCAAATGGATGTCAAAGGTGCTTTTGTAATACACTATTAAATTTATAGAAAATTAATTAAGAAATATCTTTCAATTAATAATGATGCTAAAAATGGAAATTTAGAAAACTTCGAAATTTAGCCATGAGACTTGCCCATGGTGTTCGTGGCGATCTTCTGAGCAACTTTCATATAGAAAGCTTCGCGACCGATGTTCAAACGAATAAGTTATTGATGTTTGGAAATTTTGGATTGTAAATAATTCAAAACAAATTAAGGTAATAAATATTAATAAATTTAACGTTAAATATTAATTTCTTAATGTTTAAGAAAACATTACTAATAATGTTTATAAACGATTAGACTACAACCTGTCCACCGCCTATTTAGGCCGATGGACCATCACAAGCAGTTGATCGTCTATAAGCAAGCGGTCGATCGATCGTCCTCTGATGGTTAGGGTTTTGAACGGCCTAAACTGCCCTGATTTAAAATTATTAAAAGATTCTCCATCCGATGGTACTGGCGCATCCAAGCAACTATACATAAGAGGCTAGCCTCCTCATTCTTTTCATACAAATCTAAAATCGGGAAGGACACTCAACCAGTTCTCTTCCATGAAAATCTCTTTAACTCAAAATCAAAATAAATACATATCTTCAAGGATTAGAAGAAGATTTGAAAGAAGCATGTTAAAGATAAAGGTAATAAATTATATATATATATATATATATATATATAAAATCTGCCCTAATCCATAAATTTTGAATCTACTATGTATAAATAAATCGATTAATGTTATACAGTAAATTGCGGATAAATTGAAGGAAGAGATAAGGCCATCGCACGAAGTAATTTCAAGAAGATTCATTTGGAATTTCTACTAGTGGAAATCTCAATTTTTCATTAATAGTATCTTACGTAGCTTGTTTTTGGATTTGTACTATGCCTTGGGAAACCTTGACTATGAAAATTTATCAATTCAAAACCCCAAAATTTTCACATAAAATGTATGTTGTGAAGTTTGTTGGAATCCTAATTGTTTTATTTTTATATAGTGGAATTCGAGTTATTATTAATACAATATGAATATTTTAGATTCCATTTAATTTTACTTACCAAACTTTGATTGTAATGACAAAGAATTCTATGTGGAAAATAGAAATGGGTGTGCAATGTAGGAAAAAAGGGATTTTTCCTCTCATTCTTAGATTACACTACCTATTTCAACAGTTAAAATAAATATGCTTTCTTTGTCATTTCAGTGATATACGTTTAAAAAGTTGAATGGAATATAAAAGATTGGAATTGTAAGTTTTGCTTCCTTAAAAAAGGAGGATGGGTTCCACTATATTAACATAAAGTGAAATTGCATGTTTCAGATTCCAATTCGATACATACAAGCCTATTTTGTGTAGCTAATTTGTTGATAATGTTAGCTATTATGTAATTTGCCGTGTTGGATCGGGACTTTTATATAAATTGTAGAAGTTAATATATTAAAATAACATGTCACTCAGAATAAGAAACGGAAAAATTAGATGAATAAATGTAGAAACAAATTTGCCATAATTTTGTGCTAGACGTACATGTAATAATAACGTATTCTTTTAAAATTTGCAACATATATAATAAATAAGCATTTAATGAAGATAACGAGTGTGAGTTGCTTGGATTTGTAGGAAATAGTTTTAATCAAAATATATAGATTTTGGTTGGGAGTATTTGAAAATATTTAATGATAGCACGTGAGAATATGAATATAGAAGTTAGAGAATAGTAAAGCAAGTTAAATTAAAATCTCAATCAATTGAAGTATTTAAAGAATCAAATATTTGTTTTTGCAACTTCTTGAAAGATTACTCTTTGATGAATGATTGCAACTGTTGAAGTAGGAGCATGTTTGTTCAAAGCAGAAAGAAATGTCTTTCAAAAATGACAGTTGTAGTTTTTTATATACAGCCCGAAACATACGTTAAACATCTGTCATTATATGTCAGACGTCTGTGGTATTTAGTAAATTAAAAACTGAACCAAGTGACATACATCCATGGCATATTGATAGATGTATGCCGTTGTTGAATTTGCAAATCTTAGACAATTTGTTATAGAAATGAAATCATGTGTGATGATCACTTAAGGAGATTGTACAACATTTATCTATGACTATAATATAATAATATGACCTTACCTTTATATAGTAGGATCCTTCTTTCTTCAATTGTCTTTGAGCCAATATCTTGTTGTGCACCATGATCTTCGTCTAATACACACACACACACTTGCAATATGATATATATCCTATATATGTGATTGTATAGTTGTTGTTATTGAAATCTCATAATAGAGGTTCTAACATTATCTTCTTTTTTGATGATGACAACTATACAATGGTTAGTAATAAGTAATGAAATGATAACTCCCCCTGGATGTTATCTCCTCCTATATATATGCATATTTATCTCTCCCTTTGGCATTATCAAAAATAAGAATTGCATAAATGAACTAAACACAAGGTCATAAACATCATGCACAATAAAAATGGAAAATTGTTCAAAGAAATAACAACATCAGTTCTAGTACAAATGAACAATAATGAAAATAGAAGATAAATAATCCTAAAATTGCAAGGAATAGCTATTAATAGTCACGATAACTGAAATTAAAGAAATCAACATAATTATCAAAATAATCATGGTAGGTGGATGAAGTAGAGCGACAGTTTTCTTTCCATTGCGTATATTCTTCATTTTCTTGAATAGACAATCCTTGAAATGTGGAGACATTCATTTGTGGTGGTGCTGAAGGATCAGGCCAAGACATATCATCGCTATCTTCTTGTTCATCCTCTGGTTGTTCCTGCATTATAGTCTTTCCTCGATCTTATTGAGAACTACCTTCATAAGGCGACAATCTATGAGGATGATAGACTGCAATTTGTGCTAAAGGAGGTGGTGTTGGAGAAGGAGAAGAGGATGATCAAGAAGATGGCCTACCACATACTTTTCTCATTACTTTGCCTAAAGTGGACACGGCCTTTTCAAAAGTTTTCTCCATTTTAGTCATTCTTGTAGAATAAGATCGTTCCAAACCGGCCATTTTAGTATGCAAAGCTCTCTGATTGGCCGTGATTAATTTTTGATTTCGAAGCGTTAAATCACAGATAGATTCATTTTGAGTTGGTACAGTGCGAGCTTCGTGAATCTCCAAATCCGAATATTATTCGGTAGTATGATGAGAGAAACCAGTTTGTTGTGGAGGACAAGGTGAATGAGTTTGTTGTGGAAGAGGAGTTTGAGCCTGTTGAGCAAGAACTGTATGCATTTGTTGCTGCTGCTGCGTAGTCCATTAAGCCAGGGACATAATTGGAGGTGGTCTGTCGGGAAGATGCATTATGGATAAAACCTTATACCACTTTCTTTGACAGGAATTTATTCGAAATGAGAAATATAAGAAGGTACCCCAAGACCTTGTAGGAGACCATAATGTATGGAGCATATATAATTATGCGTCAGTGGTGAGACCAAAAGCTTTTAATTTCGTCATGAATAAATTTAGCCCAATTTACTTGAATTCCACCAAATATAGCATAGACGGCTTTGTGCTCATTTTCATATATTTGTTCATGAGTTTATAAACAGGGAATTATTGTATTAATTATCATACGATTTATTAGCCTAGCTTTTGGTTGCAAATAAACTGATTTCCGTTGCGGCATTCTATCTTCCCAAATTTGATGTGTCACTTCGTCACGTGGCAGATTTCTTTGGTCGGGAATTTCCTCAAAATTAAGTCCAGTAACAGAACAATCTAGTAAACGACCAATTGTGTTTATGCTAATTTTCAATACGCGATCATAAACACTTGTCCATAAACAACCATCTTCATTTTTAGGTGTTCAGATATCATTACTACATAAGTTTGCATAAAAAAGACAGATGGCCAATTGATCAATTTGTACCTCATTTTTGTTAAAATTAATTAATTCTCGACAACCGAAGGTGATAATGAGTTCTAGAATACTATATTCTCCAAATTTGCATAATCGGTAGAACAGACCGGAATGAAGTCTCTTTTGCTTCAATTCTTCAAATCTTTTGTTTGCAATTGGGCTATTTCGAAGCCATTCTTGAATATGGGCATCAGTGACAAGATGGGCTTGTGAAGAAGAAGATTGACCTCTCTTTAATATTTTGTTAACAGGATTTTTTTGCTTTGGGAGCCATTTTTTTAATGAATTAGGGTTTTGGGATGCTAGAAATTTAGAGTTGTAGTTTTAGATTTGAGTTTAGGTTGGTGAATAGTTGAAGGGTTGAATAAAAGAAATATATATGAAGTGCCATTTGGTAGCAGCCGAAACTTGTCTCAGACGTGTGAGGAAGAGTGACAAACATCTGAGATCACTCGGTATTGTTTTCCCGAGCAATCATGATAGACATCTCTCTCTTTTTCACATACGTCTGTGGGAGGCAGAAATGAATATTTAAGTTTGCTGTTTGAATTTTTATTTTAACGGAATATTTTCATAGATTCATCATAATAAACGATTATTATAACCAATAAACATACCAAAATTATATATTACATGGTTTACATATTTATTTATGTATATAAGTATATACCTATATAAGTACATAGAATTAATTATCTTCGGAAGAATTTTTGATTTTAGATTGATCCCAAGAGTTTGTACTATTTTGCTTATCTTGAGGCTTAAGTGGTGACCAACTTGGGCGAGCTGAAGTATTCTAGTCTTGGTTTGATGGTCCCACCTTGCATAAATTTCTTGGAGTTATGTTACAAGTTTTTACACGAGTTTCTATTAAACGAGGAGATTTTTGATGAATGTAATTTTTTGTTGATGAATGACTATAAATTGCTAGAATACATTTTTCGAGAAAGTTAAGATGAGATCCTTGACGTTGTTGTCTGTAATATATTTCTCATTGAACTCCCATCATTTCTTGTTGATAGTGGTATATTGCATCAACTTTGGTGTTGAGAGATGTTGATTCTAGATAAATCACTCATTTAGCTTTCTTTTCCTTAGGAGTGAAATCGGTGTGATATGTAGGTGATGCCATAATGTTAGCGAGGCCGATCGAATTGATGGAGGTGTGGTTTTAGTTGGTGATACGTAGGTGCTATTTGATAAAGGTGAGCTAAAGTCGATAGTTGAATAAGTGGAGTCGTGATCAGAAGACATTTTTAGTTTTTGTAAATTTATACATAATATTTATGTTTTTATTTTTCTTCAATCATGTATAAATAGATTGTATAGTCTATTTATAGTTAGAACTTTGTACGGATAGAGTTGTTTTAACCATTAATTTGTTAACCGTTTTGTTTTTATGGTTGTCAAAAGATTGACTGAATTAAATTTAAGTTAAAATTTAATAAAGAAAAATAATGTTTTTAATGATAAATAAATATGGCATATAATTAATTCATTCATCAATTGAACATATACCAAGTTCTCATCGTAGCTTTATAAAATTTGATTCACATAATGGTTTGGGAAAATATCAGCAATTTGATTTTCGGTGTTAACAAATTCAAGAGAGATAATTCCTTTTTCTACATTATCTCTTAAAAAATGGTGACTAATGTTGATATGCTTTGTACAAGAATGGTTAATTGGATTTTTCGATAAATTTATAGCACTAGTATTATCACTACTAGTATAAAACGCACGCATGTGCATTTAATAACTAAAAATATTTACTTTTTATTTAATGAAAAAAATGAGTGGATGTGTGTGTAATAAGTGCAGAAGTTTTGGTAGTCACAACATTTTTATTGTAAGTTGTTTTGTTGGTGATGTCGATGGCAAATTAGTTGTAAAATTCCGTTGATGGATAATTGGGAAGGAGATGGTGGGGAAGGTGGCAAAACGGTGGTGAGATTCCACTGATGGATGGGGTATTTTTGGAATTTCAAAAAGACACCGTGGAAATCTTATTCATTGAACTCTTTTATTAGTAGTAGATATATATATATATATAATAGTTGGTTATAATTTTACCAAAATCTTAAAGAGTTTGTTGCGGATAAATTACTTGTGCACATGCTAAGGCTGCTAATATATACTCGGCTTCACATATTGAGAGACAGACACATTTTTTCTTTTTACTGAACCACGAAACCAGATATTGACCAATGAAATGATATTGCCACTCGTACTTTTTCTATCTACCTTGCAACCAGCAAAAGCTGCATCGCTATATGTATGAGTTTAAAAGAGCCGCCTTTAGGATAGAAAAATTCATAATCTTTAGTATGGGTTAAGTACTATAGAATTTTTTTAACCACTCGATGATGTGATTCCTTAGGTTATGATTGAAATCTTGCACATAGACACATGCTCATCATAATATCCGGTCAACTAGCTGTTAAGTATAACATAGATCCTATCATATTTCGGTATAATTTTTGATCAAAATCTTTCCCATTTTCACCTTTATCTAAATGTAAACTTGTGCTCATTGGAGCTGGTTTACTTTATGTACTCTCCATTCCAAATCTTTTTAGTAATTCTTTATAATATTTTTCTTGATTTATAAAAATTCCATTTTCTAGTTGTTTTATTTGCAAACCTAAAAAGAAATTTAATTCTCCTATATGCGACATTTCAAATTCATTTTTCATTATATTAGAGAAATCGTTACATAGTTTTTCGTCAGTTGATCCAAATATAATGTCATCAATATATATTTGTACAACTAGTATATTACTGTTTTCTCTTTTTATAAATAATGTAGAATCAATTTTCCTAATTTGAAAAACGAAATTCAGTAAATGTGTTTTTAGTCTCTCATACCAAGCACGTGGTGCTTGTTTTAAGCCGTACAATGCCTTTTAACGTTTGAAACATGGTCTGGATATTTCTCATGAACAAATAAGGGTGGTTGTTCAACATAAACCTTTTCTTTTATGAAACTTCTTAAAAATGTACTCTTAACTTCCATTTGAAATAATTTAAAATTATGATGACATGAAAAAGCAAGTTATGTTTGTATAGCTTCAAGACGTGCTATAGGAGCGAATGTTCCTTCATAGTCAATTCCTACTTCTTGGCTATATCCTTGAGCGACTAATTTTGCTTTATTACGAACAATGGTTCCATTTTCATCTGCTTTATTTTTAAAAACCCATTTTGTTTCTATTACGGATTAATCATTTCGTCTTGGTACCCATACATCATTTCTTTCAAATTGATCAAGTTCTTCTTACATTGCGATAAACCAAAAATCATCTTTTGATGTTTCTTTATAATTTTTAGGTTCAAAATTAGATATAAATGCAACATGACTTATTTGATTTATTTGATTTCTTGTTGAAACTCTTGTGTTTAAATCACCAATTATATTTTTAATTGGATGTTTTTTTAAGATTCGAGGTAGTGATCTTAAAAGATTATCATTATTATTTATGGTATTGCTATTTTCAGTTACAGAAGTATTATTAATACTATTGTTGATATAGACTTCGTCGTCGTCGTCATTTTTGGTATTATGAAAATTTTCGTCAAAAGAAACATGAAGACTTTCTTCAATAATGTTAGTTCGTTTATTAAAGATTCTATACGCTTTGCTACGGTCCGAATATCCAAAAAATTCCTTCATCAGCTTTTGGATCAAATTTTCCAAGATTATATTTAGTATTCAAAATAAAGCATTTAGAACCAAAAATACGAAAGTATGATACTTTAGGTTTCTTTCCGAAAAACATTTCGTAACATGGATTCTTAGTCATAGGTCGAACCATTAGACAATTTAATACATAGCATGCGGTAGCAACAACTTCGGCCCATAATTTTTTTGGTAAACCACTACTTCTAAGTAGTGTTCATGCATATTCTTATGGTGTTCGATTTTTCCTTTCTATTATGCCTTGTTGTGGTGTTCGGGGAAACGAAAAATTATGACCAACTCCCTTTTTATTGCAAAAATTTTCAAAGATATCGTTTCCAAATCCACCACCATGATCGCTTCTTATACCTTTAATTTTTAAGTTCATTAAATTTTTAATTCTCTTAGCGAAAATTTTAAATATTTCAAACGTATCACTTTTATGTTTTAAAAATAGTGTCCAAGTGTATCGTAAAAAATCAACGACGGTAAAAAATGCATATTTGTTATGTTTTATTGATCTTACTTGAGTCGGACATAATAAATCTAGATGAAGTAATTCAAGCGGTTGTTTGGTAGTAATTTCTTTCTTAGATTTAAAAGAGCTTTTCTTTGATTTTCCAACTTGACAAGCATCACATAGATTTTTAACTTTATAATTTATTTTGGTAATCCTCTTACTAAATCAATCTTTGCCAATTTATTTATATATTTAAAATTTACATGACAAAAGCATTTGTGCCATAGCCATGGATCGTTATGATTGGCGGTCAGGCATAAATCACTGTTATTTTTAATATTCATATTTAAAACATAAATATTTCACTTTCTTAATCCTTCAAAAATTAAAATTTTATTTTGATCAAATATACTGCATTTTTATTTTTTGAAATCAATTTTAAATCCTTTATCACATAATTGACTTATACTTAGTAAGTTATGTTTTAGATTTTCTACTAACAAAACATTAGTAATAAGAGGAGAAGTGGATATACCGACATTGATAACATCTCTTGTTAACCGGGTTTTTAACCCAGCAGAATTCAGAAGGAGTTAGAACATTCAAACTGAACCAGAATGACTCAAAACTTAAACAGAAGACCTAAAAGTACATGACAAAGAAACCCCGGGAGTTTGAACCAAAAAATACGCTAAGTATTTGGATCAACACCGATCTGATCCAATTGGATCGACACCGATCCAAAATATTGACTTGTGGATTCTCCATTCCATATGCATTATGTTCCTACATCTCTCCTAAACTCATCTACCAAGTTTGATAACATTCCGAGCATCCAAGTTGAAGAAGTCAAGACTTATCTGTTTCAGATTATAGTTCAATCTAATTTACAGGTGAACCATTATCAAAACAAGTAAACAAGCTATGAAATCACATGGGGAACCTCGCTTGCAAGAAAGGAAGCCAAAGAAGTAAGAGTTGTGCAAAAATTGCAAAACATTTTGGATTAGTACCGATCCGATCAATTGGATCGGTACTGATTCAAAAAGTTAGTTCAAAATTACCCCAAATTTTACGTGCCTCCTCCTATGGACTACTACAGGCTTCAGGTACTCAGGTTCCGATCCAAGTGCTATCTAAATCCTATAAATATCATCCTATCTTCAACAGAAAGGGGGCAGGCTGCTCTGATCTTCGGGGAAACTTTGCAACTAAGATTCTTCAACCTTCCTCCTCCTCATAATGGCTGCCATGGGAAAATTGAGATCCTTCCTTTTGTCTCCATCAATGGTGGTTTAATCTTTCTTCGTTCAATTATTAGAATTTTAAGCAACTTGTACTTATGATCAACAGTCAATCCATTAATAAAATCTATAAAGTGGACATAGGCTTCATTAACAGCCGAACCACTATAAAAATCTTGTGTTTATCTACCTTATTCTATCTTTTTTGCAATTTGGAGAGTGTTTTGCTCTACTTTATTTGTCCTGATAAACAGGGCTGGTGCTTTCACAATCATATTAGGGCGTTGATTCATTTTTTGGGTAAACATTTTTGTGCTTTCATTGAGTGCTGAACTCAAGGCTTAGATCTAGCTATCTACTTTGGATCATATAGGTTCCGAAGTTAGATCCTCAATCTCTACTCAGAAGATCTGCTGCCGAGAATCAATGGCACCAGGAAGAAGGAGAACTGCTTCTGGAAGGTCCATAGGAGCTGTAATTGCTGGAGAAATGATCAATCCTCAACAAATTGAAGTCAATTGTACCAACATAGGAGATATGGTGCCGGGATCCTCTATTCAGCATGAAGTTGTCACTAGAGATGAATTAAATAAAATGGTTGATGAAATTAATCAGAAGATGGAAAAAAGACAAAGAGCTCTTATGGATAAATTGAATGCCCTATTGTCCTTACAGTCACATGCTGCTCCAAGAACCATGACAGAGCCTGCGGCTGCCATGGAATAAGAAAATTCTCCCATCTCTGGCCTAAAAAAAGAAACGGAAAGCAGCATCAGAAAGGAGTGATATGTGGAACCGTAGGAATTAATATGGAAGGAAACGCAAGCACTCCACCAATTGCAAGGCAACCACCTACAAACTTGAATCTATGAGCGAAAACCCAATGGGAAAATATAGAAATGGATCTCTTCGACTCAGAAGATGGTGAGTGACTTGACGATGACAAGTTGGAAGGAAATACCAATGCATTCAATAATGCCATGGAGATCCAAACTGCCTCTACCTGACCAATCGGAAGCCAACGGAACTCTAAGGGAGTAGCTCTCCCAAAGACAGGAGAGCGTAGACTTCAGTCCACTTACCAAGATTGTTTGCAAAATCAAACACTTGGTGTAGCTACTGACAGGCAACCCGCAGATTACCGACATCAAGGGCATATATCGCGGACATGGTCAATTGACTAATGGATGAAAGTAAGGATAGAAGGGATGATGAATGGGGATTCGCTCCAAGTCAGACTCCCTTCAGTGATGACATTCTGAATGAGCGACCCTGAAAAGTTCACTATGTCAACTATTCCATCTTACGATGGAATGAGAGACTCGAAACCCCACTTGTCTAAGTACGCTTGGTAACTGGACAGAGCATTCGAATGGCGTTCGATGTAGATGTTTTCCGATTTTTTTTGGAGGGAATTGCTTCCATATGGTTCACCAGGCTTCCACCAAGATCCATCTCCACCTTCAATCAACTAGCAACAAGATTCCTTGATAGATTTAGGCTTCACACGACATAACCAAAAGATGTGATGTCTTTATCCAGCCTATTCCAAGGACGGAATGAATCTCTGAAGTCCTTCATGAATTGGTTCAACACTGTGGTGACTGAAGTAAGTAATCCAAACGAGGATATGGTTTCCATGGCCTTGGTCCTTGCTATCCACCCCAAAACTGAATTCAAAAAATGGACCAAAATGAAACAACCTACCACAAGGAAGGACTTCAACCGAAAGGCGAGCCAATATTTGAGATTGAAAGAGGCATTGGAATTAGAAAGGAAATCTGCTAACTTACAACCAACCAACATTGGGCAGAGTGGTATGGTGACAAACCAAGACATAAATACCTCTAGGACCCCTAAAGGAAACGCAGGGAAAGATGGAAATCGGAAAATGAAGAACCAAAATTCCAACAAGCGGAACAGAAGTAACAAACGACTTAAAGGTTTGAGACCTGAAGAATACACCCTCTCAACGATACTCCAGAAATCATCTCTCTCACGACACAAGGGACAGAAGAGTACAAGAAGCGCCTAAAAAGGAAGCAACTTGAATGTGTGTTGTCACCTGAAGAACTTGATTGCGGAGCCGATTTGGGAAAACAAGTTTCAGCTGTATGTGAGGAAATGATAGAATCCTGACCAACCCGCAGCACCCTAAGCTCCTAGTGATCTGGAGAATCAAGCTAAAACCAACGAAGAGGGACCCAGATGGATTGACCAGAGACTCATCATTAGAACAATATCTAGAGGACCCCATCCCATGCAGAAGAGTTGGGGAGAAATGGAGCAGTATGCAAGCTCATTAAAGCACGCTCCGAAAGATTTATGCTTTGCGATCGAAGTTGGAACCCCTGCTAAGTAGTAGAGAACCCTGAACGATGACATAATATTTCAAAATCAAGACACTAAAGGGATAGAAGCTCCAACTCTCGACCCCATGGTCGTGACAGTAGGAAACATACATGCCATGGTCCAATGAGTATTGGTAGACAGTGGCAGTTCTGTGAATATTCTTTTCAAATGCACCGTTGATCAGATTAAGATCAGTATGAAATATATATCCACTTACCGAACAAAGATCCAGGGATTTACCAGTGAATACAAACAACCTGTCGGAACAACTGATTTACCCGTAGAACTCGAGGAAGGCGACTGAAGAGTCACCCTCATCTAAACCTTTGTGATCGTAGATGAAATGTCTGCCTACAATGCTTTCTTAGGTCGGCCCGCTTTGGTAGATTTCAGGATTGCTTTAGCTTAGTGGTGTTTAACCATGAAATTTCCGACAGAGAATGGAGTCGGGTGATCAAAGGAGACTAAAGTGCCGCTAGAGAATGCTATATCGTGGAACTACGCGAGTCTAAAGAAGGGAAAAAGGGGAAGAATATGGGGGAGAACTCTCCATATTCATGAGCCTACCGAATAGCAACTACAGAGCCCCCGACTTGGGAACCATAGCTAATTCGATGAGGCTTTGGACCCTAGAAAGAAGAGTTCAGGGAAGGATCAGGCAGCACCGGCAGAATTGATGGTGTCTGTCCCTGTTGATATGAATGACCCAACACGGGTCTTGAAAATTGGATCACATCTTGGAAACATGATGCGATTGGAACTCATCAAATTTCTTCGTGTCAAGCTGGACGTATTCGCTTGGACACATTCAGATATGTGTGGGGTGTCGTTGGATATTGCATGCCACACACTTAATATCGATCCCAAGTATATACTAATAAAGCAGAAGAGGCACAGCCTAGGACCCGAATGGTCCAAAGCACTAAGAGAAGAAGTAGACAAGCTGATGGCAAATGGTTTTATCCGCGATGCAACCTACCCCGAATGGGTATCTAACCCGGTCTTGGTTAAGAAGTCCAATGGGAAATGGCGAGCCTGTATCGACTACTCAGAACTAAACAAAGCTTGCCCAAAAGACAGTTTCCTCTGCCCGGAATCAATCAGCTTGTGGATGGGACGGCTGGACACGAATTTCTATCATTTATGGATGCATACGCGGTATACAACCAGATAATGATGCACGAACCTGATCAGGAAAACACTAGTTTCATTACCGGTCTAGGGTTATACTGTTATAAAGTGATGCCATTTGGCTTAAAGAATGCTGGGGCAACCTACCAACGCCTAGCGAACGCCATGTTCAAGCATTAGATCGAGAAAAATATGGAAGTCTATGTGGATGACATGTCGGTTAAATCGCGTATAGCTGCAAATCACTTGGATAATCTCGCCGAAATGTTTGAAATACTCCACAAATATGGAATGAAACTCAATCCACTTAAATGTCACTTCGGAGTAGCCTCTGGAAAGTTCTTGGGATCCATCAAAAGCACCAGAGGCATTGAGGCAAATCCAGAATAAATTAATGCTCTATGGGAAGTCGAGGCCCCAAAGAACCAGAAGGATTTACAAAGCTTGAACGCAAAAGTTGCAGCACTGAACCGGTTCTTCTCAAAAGCAACCGACAAATGTATACCATTCTTTGAAGCACTAAAGGAGGAAAAAAGAACTTCGAATGGAATCAAGCTTGTCAAACTATGTTCGAAGAGTTACTGCGACATATGGAAACCTTGCCCATCCTATCCAACCTGGTGGACGAAGAGGACTTGTTCATCTGCTTAGCAGTCCCACCTCACGCATTGAGTGCCATGCTTGTACGTGAAGAAGCTAGGTTCCAACGACCCATATACTACATTGGTAAACGGTTCACTGGAGCCGAGAAGAACTATCTGAAATTGGAAAAGCTAGCATATTGCCTCTTGATCGCATCCAGAAAGTTACGACCATACTTTCAGGCGCACCCGATTAAAGTACTAACAGATCAACCCTTGAAGTAAGTACAGTACCGCCCCGAGACCTCCAACGGCTTATCAAATGGAACATCAAATTGAGTCAATATGAAATCACTTACCATCCTCGAAGGGCAATCAATAGGTAGGCATTGGCAGATTTCATTGCCAAATTTACTATGCGGGATAACAAAGAAGAAATTACTCCGGATGTGGAAACACGCTGGAAGCTATTCGTCGATGGTGTATTTAACAACTTCTGCTCGGGAGTCGGGGTAGTGCTTGAGACACCCGAAGGATGATCCATTTTCCATGTCTTGCGTTTGGAATTCCCTTCAACAAATAACGAAGTAGAATACGAAGCATTGATAGCTGGGATAAAGATTGTGAAGAAATTTGAGATAAAATCCATACACATCTATAGCGACTCTCAGCTAGTTTCTGTCAGGTGAAGGACAAATACCAGGCTCGCGGGGAGAACCTTGCCTTGTACCTATCTAAAGTGTAGGAACTGCTAAACGACATCGAACATTACACCATAACTCATATCCCGAGGGAACAGTACATGAAGGCGGATTATCTAGCCAAACTGGCCAGTTTCGGAGAAGCTCGATCATTGGGGCTAGCCCCGGTTGAAACCTTGACCACTCCAAACATACGCGAAATAGATATCGACTGGATTTTTGAGACAACCAAAGAACCAGAAACATGGATGACGCCAATCAAGGACTACCTACTCATAGGAACTCTCCCCGCAAACAGGAATAACCGGAAAAAGCTTCTTCGAAAGGCACCACGTTTCGCAAAACAGGATGGGATATTCTACTGAAGGGGATTCTCTACCCCCTTGCTCAGATGTGTAACCAACGACGAAGCTCGAAGGATCCTAACAGAAGTTCATGAGGGCGACGACGATGATCATATCGAGGGGTAAACCCTTGCAAAGAAAGTTCTCCGGTATGGGTATTTTTGGCCAATAGTAAATCGCGATGCAGCAGATTATGCCAGATGGTGCGACCAATGCCAAAGATTCAAAAAAATCAATAGAACTCTTTCGATGGAGCTAACACAGATGGTCAGCCCATGGCCATTCGTAATTTGGGGAATTGATCTGATTAGTGTATTACCAATGGCTAAAGGAGGAACCAATATGCTAACGTTGCTGTTAACTATTTTACCAAATGGGCTGAAGCGGAACTGCTGGCCACTATTACCATAAAGAAAGTTATTAATTTTGTTACTAAAACATTATTTGCAGGCTTTGTGTGCCACATAAAATCATCACGGATAATGGTACTCAATTCAAAAGCGCTGAGTTCAAATACTTTTGCAAACACTTCCGAATTGAGAAAAGATTTTCTGCCGTCGCACATCTGCAAGCAAACAGGCAAGTGGAAGCTGTAAACAAGATCATCAAGTTCACCATCAAAAAGCGGCTAACTAAAGCAAAAGGAAATTGGTTCGATGAACTTTCACTCGCACCATGGGCTTACAGGACAATGCACAAATCTGCAATTGGGCATTCTCCGTTCGCCCTGGCATATGGTTCAGAATCAATGATCCTAGTTGAGCTAGAAGTCCCTTCTCATTGAAGGCAAAACTTCGATCAAAGGCAGAACAAGCAGCTCCTACTCGAGTCACTTGATATGGGCGATGAGAAGTGGGAAGAAGCGAATTAAGGACTGCCGCTCACCAAAAAAGGGTTGCACGGTACTTCAGCTCCAAAGTTCATAACTGCACGTTTAAAGTGGGAGAGCTTGTGCTCATGAGGGTCTATCCTGTACCAGGAGCATTCAGACCAAACTGGAAAGGACCCTATGTAATCGGTCAGAAGCTAAGGGATGGCACATTCAAGCTTACAACCGTTGATGGAGTCCATATTCCCCACCATGGAATAGTGAATCGTTGCGTCGTTACTTTATCTAAGACTATCTTATGTATTTCCTATTTCTTGCAAATAAGCCATCCTGGAGTACCGGGGGCATTGTAAATAGGCAGAACTTGCCCAATTTTTAAATTACTATGCTTTCTGAACCAATAAAAACATATTCGTAAAAGTAACCTGCTGAGTCGACGGGGTCATATCGAATCAAAACCATCCAATCATTGCTTGACATAGTGGAATCATGCTCAAGTACGCCCTACCTACCTGCCGAGTAGATGGAAGCAAATTGACTTAAACTGTTGGATCGAGGGAACCTGATCCGTTCCTTTTAAGAATCGGTGTTGCTACGACGACACCGGGAAGGCCCAAAACAAAGCCGTGCATTTTTTAAGCTATGCATCGCTTCTTGGATTATGAAATTACATCCAAGCAAGCACAACTACCTAAGCCGCACATCTCGTAAGTCGCGCATCGCTTCGTGGTTCGCAAAACTGCAACCATGCAAGCCCCGATCTCACTGTGCGCACTTCGTAAGCCACGCACTATTACTTGGAGTAGCAAAATTGCATCCAAAGACAAGGAACTCATACATTGCAAAAATCGCATGTCGCCCCAGGAGCTAAGAAAATAGCGCTCCAAGTAGTGATATGCGTGCGCGATAGCCTGAATTTCAGCATCGCAACAAAGTAGCTTAAATAAATAATTAAGAACCCGGTGTCGCCCCGGTGTTGCCGATCGCTTAAGTACACAGATCACTAGAGTGTGTAGAATGCTCGCCGTGAGGCCGCTAAAAGAGCTTCATGAATATCTCAAACCAGAAATCCCCAAAGATAGAAGTTGTCATACAAATCTGACTAGGGGCATCAGAAGCCCATGGAAAGCATACAGTCTTATGTCAAAAGTTTGAAGTAAACAGCCCCGTGAACTGGGGGCAGACACTCACCAATACTCAACCAAAAAATAAAATGCTTCACAATTCTGTTACTCCAAACAAATAATTTTGGCAGTGATTACAGGACTAAATAAAATAATGATAAATAAAATTGACATAAGTGCATGAAACATAGATAAGTAGACAAATAAAGTTAAAATCAAAATGTCAACATTGTATTACTTATAACGTTTTTAGTGTACAACAACAAACGGCGGGTGTTGTGCCCGCATAATATTGGCCAAAAAATAGAAAAATACAAAATACCACTGTGACAACGACAAGAAAAATGCTAAGTGTAGACTCTGCACTTGTACAAAAGGCGATCAAATAACAATAAAAGAAGGAAAAGACAAATCAAGACGTCTTCTCACTACTTCCCCGGTTGCCTTTCTAGCCTCTAATTTTCAATTTCTCGGGCTTATCCTTTCCCGGGGCAATCTCACTCTCCGAAGCATGGCCGCTGGCGGAACCTCCTTTCCCTTTATGCTTGTGGGATCGGTGAGAGCTCTTCGATGACCTCTTCTATGCTTCAACCTTCTCTTTTTTCACCATGATCATCTATTGCTTGGTCTTCGGCTGCTCGGCCTCTACTTCATCTGGTTGGCTGCCTTAGTCTGCTTGCTCCCATGTATCACCTGCTGCCAAGCTCTCCTCTTATGAAACAGAGGGGGTCCTCCAAACCATGCAGTGCTGCAATTTGCTCAGAATGTGAACCGGGCTGTGAGCCAGAAGCGAAGACGACGGTTGATGCAGTTAAAATAGCAGCGGACCCGACATCGTAATGAGTAGGCAATTCAGAGGGAAGATAAGGTTAATCTACAATATCAGAATAAAGGGTGGTTTTCTCGGCAATCTCATCAGGCGTGAATTGGAAATCTTCAAGCATGGGAGGGATAAGAAAGTTACCTGCTGTTGGGGTTTGTTCATGTGCAACGACTTCGAAGCCTTCGCCATTGCCTTCCTTCGACGGCTGCACAACTACAGGAGAACCGGCAACGATCCCCTCGCCGGTATGAAGGTGCAAAGACGGTTCGCCCGGGCCCGAAGGAAAATGTTTAATAGGAGCCTCGGTGGTGGCCGTGACATAAATGGTTTCACGCTTCCTCTCCAGCTTTAAGATTTTCTAGCCTTCCACTAGAGCTAGGCTGGATTCTTCGTTCAAGTAGGCCTGAACCAACTCCTCTTCAGTGTAACCACCGCCCATGTCTTGAAATCGAGACAGAACTTCTCCCAAACTATAGCGAGCGTGCGAGGGAACAATAGACCCAAGTAACTGAGGCTACCCTGATGAAGCATGGAATTAACATAGAAGCCTAAAATGGTAGCATCCAAGCCTTCCATTTTCTTTGCGAAAGTATCTTGGAGCTTTAAAAAGTTGGCCTCCGTGCTAGCCTTCTCTACTGCCAATTGATTTTACTTAGCATCCAAAGTCAAAATTTATGCACGTAGAGAGGCAATTTCTTGGGATTGTTCGACGACAACTTACTTCTCCGCCTCGACCATCGTCTCGCTTGCCTTCAGTTTTTCTTTCAAAGTCGCCTCATCGGTGTGGCACTTCTTTATTTCGTCTCTGAATATGAGTGTGGTTCAGTCGGCGGACTTCTTCAGCTCCTTGAATAAAGAAGCACTCTTACTTTCTCTCTTTAGGGCATCATCCCTCTCCTTCTTCAATCTCTTAATCTTCGAGTCACGATCCGCAAGCTGCTTCTCGTATTCATCTTTTTTAGACTCGAATGAGAGAATCTCCTGTTAATTATTTCGACTAACGGTAGAAAGCTACATGCATAATTTCTTCCACCCCTCGGCTTACTCCAAGCCGCTCTGAATTGCATGGAGATAGGGTGAATAAGATTCTACGCAAACCGACTTCAAGTTTTGTTTATCAAAAACAACCCCCCTTAAGAACAAATTAGAAAATGCAGCCTGCAGAAGCAGCGGATGAGCATTGAGAATCTAAGGGGCTTGCCTTGAAATTAGGAGAGAAACGGCCAAAACAGCGTGAGTGGAGGAGGTCACGACTCCGAAAGCGAGAACGGCGATCCCAGTAGAAGTAGGAAGCTATACGGTGGGTCTATGTTCCTGATCATTCTTCGGCTTCTTTGATGGGTCTTCCCATTCAATTGGGCTTTCCGTTTTCTCGTGGCCGCTTCCTTTGCCACAGTCTTGATCCATCTCAGGTCGGCAGAGCTCTTTTGCCTCCCTATATTTTCTTCTCCTCTCTTCGTCAGTTTCATGGGAGGTGTAGTATCTGGATGAATGCCTTTGCAAACGCTGAGACTCAAGTACTCGGTTAAGATCGCTGTAGAAGCCACTAGACATGATCCCTCTAGCAAATAAAAAAACGACTTCAGAAAAAAGGCATTTGATGGATTAAAATATCCAAAGAGAATAACAGTGAAATGAATGATTCTAGTGAAGTGTGTGCTACAGTTTAATGAACCCAGCAGAATACACAAACTAGATCGATCGCTAACTAATGTCAGGACATTCATTTTTGTAGGAATGTTTCAGGTAGGCTGGGAAGGCAACCCTTTCGAAGTGAAGTCACCCATCAGGTCATCCATATCTAAAAAAATGTTGCTCGCATCTCCCAAGTCAAAATCGGTGCCCTCAGACAAAGGGCTGGGAAGGGGTTCATTCTTGGGAGGAGCTTCTTTAAAATATTCTTTTGAAGGAGGTGATGGAGTATGTTCAGGACTTAACATCGGGGTCCTGTCACTTAAACCAACATCGCCTTTGTCGGCATCTATATCCCAATTTATTTCTTCTTCGATTAAAGGAAGCCCCTCACCAATCTCTATTTCTCCTTTCCCTCAATTAGTGGAGCTTTGCCCATCCGATGAACAAACTCTTCTTCTTTCTCCTTCGGGATTGAAGGCATCTTGGGTGGACTGTCACCCCAACTTGAACATAGGCCTCTTCAGAAGTTTTCTCTAACCCGCCAGACGAGTCACTTTCTTCATCCTCATCATTATCGTCGTCACCTTCATCAGAATCATGGAAAGAGGAAACAGAGCGAGTCCGAGATTTGGAGCGAGAAGGGGCACCAACGAATCCAACAGACCTCTAGGGATTTAAGAGCCCACACTGGTGAAGATTTTCGTCTGTAAGCATAAACCTGATTGTGCGCTCTCGTGCATCGACCACTTTCAGGGCACTGAGAACTGGGCCGAGCGACGGATCTTTGTTAATCTTTCGGAGAACTGCAAAAGGATATATGATCGCTCAGAAGACTTTTTAAGCAGCTAAAGGAAATTCCATGCGTGGTGAAAGAAGCTTACCCTCGTGGTCCACAGACGGGTGAATCTCTCTAGACACTTGGCGAAAAAGAACTGATTTTTGAATGAGGGAATCTTGCTAGGGAGATCAAGTGTAAGCTTCGGTTGTGTTGCGCCTTAATATAAACGAGTGACGTTTTAGCCTCCCTCTTTTTAAATAACAGGAGATACTGCAGCTCGACAAAGCTCGGGGTGCAGTTAAGTGTTCACATGAATAGAATATACAAGCAAGTTGGCATAGAGTGACCATTCAGTAGGATTTGGAATGGAGCCAACCCCATGTTTTGAAGAGTCGCCATAAGAAAGTGATTAAATGGAGGCACCGCACCATACATACATGATGTGCACGTAAAAGTGTATATTTTTACTCCCATATTTAATCTTCTTTTATTAAAAAAAATGAGCATATTAAGGTATTTTACATGTTTAAACAAAAATCTATATTGTTTTCAAATCATCATTCATTCATCTTCATTCGGGGGCAAAATGGTAATTTTGTGTACGAATTAATTTTGAGAAAATTTATTTGCACATTTTTATTTCTATTCGTAGGAAATTGAGTGCAAATTGGATGGAACTTCATGGATAAATGCATGCACAAATGTTCAAGGCTAAAAGAATCTAGAAAAGAAAAGAAATAATGCAACATGGAGGAGCCCACATGCCCACTAACCAATGAACCATACTTAAAAGCACATGCACCTGTTAATGGAGATTTAAAGGCATGTTAGTGGGGATTAATTAATTTTCTAATGATTACTTGGAGGCTACACAATCTCAAGGCTTTTTGGTAGTCCCCTAAAATGGAATTAGGGTTTTAAGCATGTATATATACCCCTTATGTTTCATTTAATTACTTCTTCTCTTTTATGCATATTGTAGACACAAAATCAATGATAAATAAAATGTCTTTTTAATAGCTTCTTAGCCTTCTTCTTATTTGCTTTTATTTGTATGCTCTTTTCTCTTATGTATTTTATTTCATGCTCTTTTATGTTAGTTTATGTCTCTTTTATTTCATGTTAACAATAAAAATTTAATTCATGCAATTAGTTTAGATTTATTTTATGCAAGTAGTTAGTTCTCTTTTCTTTTAATTAGCTCGCATTTTCCTTACTTTTTATGCTTACATCATTTTGTGTTGACATGAATTCAAATATGAGAAGCTAAACTCCTTCAATTTAGGGGTAATGAAGCTCTCATGAATCAATAAATCAACATAACATGGTTGCATTTATGATCTCTCTTTTTTGCTTAATGGAAATTATGAATGATGATAGTTTATGTTTCTTTTTTAGTGAGTTTGATAGTCTATGTTGACATCTCAAATAGGCTATGCTTAATCCAATATAAACATAAACTATTTGATCATTTCCCTAAGTGATTTTGATGATGAAAGTCAAACTAGAATCAAAATTTGATGATCTATGTTACTAGTTCATAGTAAAGAGTTCATGCTTAAAATAGATTTTATTTTTAATTTCATGTCATTTTCATGAGAATTGACAGGTGGGTTTGAATGGTGTGTTAGAGTTTGATGGTTTAAGTTGTGCTAAGTAATATCACAAATAAACCATATTTATAATAAACACATCAACCATTTCTACTTATAATTTAAACGAGAGATTATAGATGAATTTTATGTTGATTTATATGAATGATTGGAAGTGGATTTGCCTCTAAATTACTCCTTAATCTCATAGTTTTATTCACTTTTGCTCTAGTTTGTTTTCTACAATTTTCTTAGTTTAAAACAATTTTAAAACCTTGGGTTAATTTGATTGAGTAATATTAGAATTTAATTCTTTCCCTGTGGATCAATCCGTACTCGCATACGTACTATGATTGTACGTCATGCACTTGCGATTTTATAATGAATATTTTCGATGGTTTTCTAATCAATAGAAACTCACATGTAGCGATGGCAAGCCACGTATTCGAAAGGTGGCCTATAAGCGAATTCGCTTCTTGACGGTAGAAGCACATTGTCCTTCGAGATGCCGTATTACGAGCAAATGCTTTGCAACACCCTGTGTAAGGATTGAGGAGACTTTCTCTAGAGGATCAAGCAAAAACCTAAAGTTGGGGGGAGTGTGGTCGACGACGCGGCCAACTGGGATCGGACGGCCATATTGCCCCGAAGCTATGGAAGTAGCAAGCCTAGCCGTGATCGATGAAGTCTTCGCTTCAGAAATAGGTGAACTTCCTTCAACTGACTTACGCTGGGAGGATTTGCACGTCGCTCCATATAAGAAAGCTTGTGTTTAAAACGGTCAGGTGCGCTAAATTCTTAAACTATAAACACCCAACATGGCTGACACTTGGAATTAGGAAGGTAATTGACGTGTACCAATCACTGATCGAATTCCAAATATTAATCGTGATTGTGTGTGATGTGTAATCTATGTGAGAACGGGCTCGGCATCCTGAACGCTGTGAACAGACCATTCCATGTAGATGGCTCACTCACATCGGAGAAAGCGATCCATATTAGCTGTTAATGTCTTTTCTTCTACACTTATCCATTATCGATCAACGATCGATAACAGATCCATTGTCCGAAATTGTCCGAATCGACATGGAAAGCTCTTCCTATTCTAGGTACACCGACTGTGCAATGATAAGACCAAACCAATAAGAGCAACTATAGACTGATGGTCCGAATCGGGAAGAAAATTATCAGCATAAGTTGATTTTGGTTTCTTAGAAAGTGATAACAAACCAAGCTGCATGTAAGACGCTATCCTAAGTTATTATCATCTCCCAGAAAAACCAGAATCAATCCGCAATCCCCAGATGTCATATCGGAATCGACTGTGAAATTTGATATAAGTTAATTCTGATTTTGTGGATGAAGATAGCAAAACAAGTCGAATGCCGGGGCAAAACCCTGGCTTCATTCCGTGAAGAACTTTGGACTCGATTTACTATTTCTTCCATAAAATCACAATCAGCTCGAATCTTCCACTACATCCATCATCAACATAACCTCACCATCGATCGATGATGTAATATCACGTCAAAATCCACTTCACCGACCTTCGAAATTAAAAAAAGCGACGAGATCTTCAATTCAAGATGGCTTGAACTAGGTCCCTTTGGATCAGCAGTACCTCAAGGCAAGCAAAATCATGGCAGCAGGTGGCATTAGAAGTGAGGATCAATTGCGGCGGCACTCCGGTGATGGCAGAATGTGGATCAGCGAAGGTTTGGTTTGGTTTCCTTTTTTACGGCTCGGCTCGAAAATGTAAAATGAGAGAATGCAGATCCGATCCCACTTATAAAAAAACAAAAAACAATAAGAGAAAGGCAGAAAATTTTCGTAAGTACTTGGATCAGTGACGATCCGATCCAATTTTATCGGTGCGATCCAATTTATTTCCCCCAAATGACCTCAAACCTCCCTTGTTTGCTCAACTCGATGTTCATATTCATTCTGAAAGTTATCAAGTCAAGATCACTCCGTAATTACGACTAATGAAGATTTCCATTAAGGACTGGATAGTTAGCTGGAACATCATAGACAGCTAATCAAGGAAGCTAGATATGACCAATAAAGCTCCATGAAACAAAAATCGAAAGATAAATAATTCCAGAGCACGCCTTGTTTCCAACGAAAGCATGCTCTGGGGGCAAATTTTAACTGGGTTTTTAACCTAGCAAAGTTCAGAAGGAGTTAGAACATTCAAACTGAACCAGAATGGCTCGAAACTTGAACGGAAGACCTAAAAGTACATAACAAAGAAACCCCGGGAGTTTGAACCAAAAATACGCAAAATATTTTGATCGACAGTAATCCGATCCAATTAGATCGATACCGATCCAAAATATTTACTTGTGGATTCTCCAATCCATATGCATTATGTTCCAACATCTCTCCTAAACTCATCTAAACAAGTTTGATAACATTCTGAGCACCCGAGATGAAGAAGTCAAGACTTATCCGATTCGGATTATAGTTCAATCTAATTTACAGGCGAACCATTGCCAAAACAATTCAAGAAGCTATGAAATCACATGGGAACCTTGCATGCAAGAAAGGAAGCCAATAAAGTAGGAGTTGTGCAAAAATTGCACAACATTTTGGATTGGTACTGGTCCGATCCAATTGGATCGGTACCGATCCCAAAAGTTAGTTCAAAATTACCCCAAATTTTACATGCCTCCTCCTATAGATAACTACATGCTTCTGGTACTTTGGTTCTGATCCAAGTGTTATCTAAATCCTATAAATACCATCCTATCTTCAACAAAAAAGAGGTGGGCTAATCTGATCATCAAGGAAACTCTGCTACTAAGATTCTTCAACCTTCTTCCTCCTCACAATGGCTGCCATGGGACGATTGGGATCCTTCCTTTTGTCTCCATCAATGGTGGTCTAATCTTTCTTCGTTAATTATTAGAATTGTATACAACTTATACTTGTGATCAACAGTCAATCCATTAATAAAATCTATAAAGTGGACGTAGGCTTCGTTAACAGCCGAGCCACTATAAAAATCTTGTGTTTCTCTACTATATTATATCTTTTTTGCAATTTGGAGAGTGTTTTGTTCTACTTTATTTATCTTGATAAACATGGCAGTGCTTTCACAATCATATCAGAGTGTTGATCCATTTTTTGGGTTAACATCTCCAATGTCGATGACAAATCCTTTTGAGTTATCTCCAAATGTCACGGTGCCACCATCGATATACGTTATATTTGATAACATGTATGCATTTCCTGTCATATGCTTGGATTATCCACTATCGAGTATCCAATTCTTTTTACTTTTAATTTTACTTTTGAGTACCTGCAAAATAGTAAAGATTTAATTGGTACCCACTTCCTCTTGTTAGGGTCCTATGTGTTAGTGGGTGAAGGTAGCTATACCCAAGTAGGTTTGGGACCTTCAAAAATGTATATTTTATTACAAACAATATTATTCAAGTATTCATCTATATGTTTTTGCCTAATAAATTTGTTATTTGATTTAGAATCTATATTTTGACAGTACTTTTTTTAGGAGTATTAATCTTAATTTTTGAAATAGGGTTCTCGAACTTGGTATATAGTGTACTATAGTTTCTGTTTGCACCAAAAATGGTCACAAACCCCAAGTGTAATGAAAGCACCAGCGTATGAATACGAATCAACAATATTCACACACAAATCACGGATCTTAGATAAGTAGCAAGCAACAATCAAGAAATAATGAACAGTGACACACAATTTATAGTGGTTCGGCTATCTCCGGCCTACGTCCACTTCAAGGTTTTTATGATTTTATTGCTCGATGCTTGAAGATTACAATTTCGTATGTTGTATTACAACTGATTTGCTGAACTAAGTCTGAATCTAAGGCCGCAATGGTGATCTGGAGCGAATCTGGCAGAATCTGGGCGCTCTTTAGCTCTAAGAATTGTCCGACCTCTTTTCTGAGTGACCAGGGGCTCTATTTATAGGTGTAGAAGGCTGATATTTCGCCTAAAATGAGGGAAGACCAGTTCTGGCACGTGAGAAGGCCCACATGGCCGAAGTCTGGAGTCCCGGGCCCACTTTGGGATCGATTCGACCCTAGGTTCGAATCGATCAAGAAATTATCCAATCAAGCTGAAATTTGGTGTGGACATTCTTCATCATGTGTTGAAGCTTCTGTGAAAATTTCATAGCATTTGGATGTGTAGATCTCAAGTTATGATCGATTCAAGGTTGCATTTCTGGTTGCAGTGTTTGGTTCGAATCGATCACGTTCGAATCGATTGCCTCGAATCGATCATGGCATGCGCGCTCGTGGTGATGTGGCGCGCAACCTTCGAGTCGATCCTCTTTTTTCTCCGAGTTGACCGGGTTGAATCCTTGGTTTTTGCCGTGCTGACCTGGTGGACTCGAGGCGTTGGATTCGAAGTTTGCTTCCTTCGAATCGATCGAATGAATGTTCCCTTCGAATCGATCACGGTAGGTTACAGTTGATCGATTCGAAAGTTTCTTGGCTGAATCGATTCGAAGGTAGTCGTGGGATGGAGTCGAAGCTCTTTCACCTTCATGGACCTGAAGTGGAGAATGATCTGGTCGATTCGAACCATGTTTTGCCTAATGGATTCGAAGTAGGGCTTATGCTTCGTGGATTCGAAGCACTTTCCCTCCATCGATTCGAAGGTCTTCTACTCCGTATGATTTGAAGTGAAGGCATGTTCGATGGAGTCGACCTTGATGGATACGAACCATGTAAAACTTGATGGATACGAAGATGATGGAGTCGACCTTGATGGATTCGACGCAATGATCTTCTGATCGATTCGAATCAACCTTTCCTCATGGATTCGGGCCTAGCCTATTTCACCCATTTCCTTTTGGCGATATCTTGAGCATACGAACTCGGATTGACTCGAAACTTGGAACGTTGCTTCATCTGACCTTGCTTGACATGTCTTACCAATTCCAGCCCGATCCGGACTCGGACAAAATTCATCGATATCCATGGTGAACCTACGATGCACAATCGATGTTCAGGACTAATAATCGTTTATTTTCAATTAATCTTTGGGTATCTCGACTTTGCCAAAAGTTGGGATAACAGTTTCTATGTTTTTGCTTAGCTTTAAATCCTAATCCATTTCGATTTCCTGATGGTCTTGATATTTTGATCAAATTTTATAAGTTTTGTTTTCCTTTATTAAATTTTGATACATTATTAGTTATTTTATCTAATTTGTTCTTAAGATGACAAATTTTAATATAGTTAGAATCTACACTTGCCTTAAGTTATAGTTTTTCTTTTTCAAGTTTGGTGTTTTCAAATCTACCATTTTCTAAATCATGTAATAGAGTAGCATTTTGAGAAGATAACCTTTTGAATTATTTTTGAGCTATTTCTAATTCTTCTTCTAAAATTATTTTTTCATCTTTTAAAAAACCAATTTCTATCTCTGCTCTGTTTATCTTTCCTATATATTCTTTATTAAGTTTCTTAGATTCTCTATATTTATCATCTAATTCTATGCTAATTTCCAAAGTTTCATCATATGTTAATTTAGGGCGTGCCTCATTGGTATTGGCCATAAAACATACACTAGCTTGTTCTGAGTCACTTTCACTATCACTGTCAGAGGAAGAAGAACCAGAGTCATTCCGAGTTACTTGAAAAGCTCTTTGCTTCCTTTTGAATTTCTCAAATTTGCTTTTCATTTTTTCATTATTGAGTTATGGATAATGTTTCTTCATATGGCCGAACTTGTCACATCCATAACATTCGATTGATGTTTGATTTGATGCGTTTAAATTGCCACCATTTTGAAATTTTGTCATCCTTTTGAATTTCTTGAATTTGTTGTAGTTCTTAGTAATGAATACAATTTCTTCTTCACCCAAGTCGGAACTACCATTATTTGCTTGGAAAGTAATATTCTTCTTTTCTAGATTTTGCTCCTTTCTTACCTACAAATTAGTTTCATATGACATCGGATTTCCTATCAGTTCTTCGACTTTGAGTTGAGAGAGATCGTTAGCTTCTTCTATGTCTAAAACCTTTCTTTCCCATTTGATAGTTAAAGAATTTAAGATTCGTGTAACTAAATCAAAATCAGTGAATTTGACCTCTAGTACCATGAGATCGTGTTGTATAATTTGAAATCTAGAATACATGTCACTAATAAATTCATTTGTTTTCATTTTAAACGATGAAAATTGATTTTGTAAAATAGAAATTTTTGTTTGCTTGACTTTTGTCGTGCCTTCATGAGTAACATGCAAAGTGCGTCATATATCATATGCAGTAGCGCAAAGCATAACTCGTGAAAATTCATTTTTATCAAGTGAACAAAATAAAACATTCATGGCTTTGGCATTATTAGTTGCTGTGCTTTTTTGTGCATTGGTCCAAGTGCTTATGTCAGTGGTAGGTTCTTCATATCTAGTTTGAGTAGTTTGCCTAATTTCTAAACCATTGGCTTCTATAAAAATTCGCATACATGTTGACCCACAAGCATAATTTGAACCAGTAAATAGTGAGGGATGAGCAGTTGATTGACCTTCTTGAAATGTACTTTCCATATTAAAAAGTTTCCAATCATGTGTTACTGTAAATTGAAATAACGTTGCTCTGATACCAAATGAAAGTCTAGTGGATCTTATCTAATATGACCAATGATTAGAATGTGAGTGTATAATAATATATGAGCAAATGTAGCAATATAACAAAATAAAAAGTAAAGTATAAAAACGAGCACACCAGAGTTTTTATACTGGTTTGGACCTTTTGTCTTACATCCACTCCTGAAGCTCCCCTTCGGTATTTCACTAAACAATAACCGTCGCTTCGCTCGGAGGAATAGGCTGATACAAATAGTTTTTCTTAACAATCTTGTGTTCGGTATAACATAGATATTGATCGCTAGTACAATTTTTCCTATAACCTCCTTTGAATGATAATGAGTATGAGTTGCTTGGATTTGTAGGAAATAGTTTTAACCAAAATATATAGATTTTGGTTGGGAGTGATTGAGAATATTTAATGATAGCACAGGAGAATCTGAATATAGAAGTAAGAAAATAGTAAAACAAGTTAAATAAAAATCTCAATCAATTTAAGTATTTATAGAATCAAAGAGTTGTTTTTGAAAAGTTATAACTTCTTGAAAGATTACCCTTTGATGAATGATTGCACCTGTTGAAGTAGGAGCATGTTTGTTCAAAGCAGAAAGAAGTGTCTGTTCGAAAATGATAGTTGCAGTTTTTATATACAAGCTGAAACATACGTTAGACGTCTCTCATTATATGTCAAACATCTGTCATATTCAGTAAATTAAAAAACGAACCAAGTGACAGATGTCTGTGGCATATTGATAGACGTATGTCGCTATTGAATTTGCAAACCTTGGGCAGTTTGTTATAGAAATGAAATCATGTGTTATGATCACTCAAGGAGATTGTACAACATTTATCTATGACTATATTATAATAATATAACCTTACTTTTAAATAGTAGGATCCTTCTTTCTCCAATTGTCTTTGAGCCATAATCTTGTTGTGCACCATGATCTTCGTCTAATACACTCACACACACATACCTGTAATATGATATATATCCTACATATGTGATTGTATAGTTGTTGTCATTGAAATCTCACAATAGAGGTTCTAAAAAAATTCTCGAATGTAAACTAGTTACAACAGATGAAACAAATATCTCACTATAAGTTGTTGATGGAGCTTTGTACTTCATTCATTGTTATAATGGCGGAAATAGTGGGAGCTCACCATACAACAATTATTAGTGGTTGCATCTAAATACAAAAGAGTGTTCTCGTATATATATATACATGCTAAATATTATTTATGATAATAACTGATTCTTCAGTATTGACTAAAAGTAAATACAGTTTTTTTTGAATATTCTGAATATTCATTATGAAATAAATCTATAATGGTACTTGTTTTCATAACATTAGTGATGCATCAACGATAGAAAGTACAAAAGATTCTAAAATATTAGCAATTATGTTGGTTAGGCCATATCTTTGAGAAATAAATCTTTGATCTTATGATTATGAGTCAAATGACATTGGCGAATTTTATCTCAAATGATTAAGGGTAAAGCACCATTCAGTTGAAGCGATGAAAAAGTTGATGAAATCTTCAGATTGACACATATAAATGTATTCAATCTGAGGTCTATTGATACAAAAACAGATCCATTACTTCGATTAATTCACCAATGAACTGTTACAAATATGAACATATTTATTTGATACACAAGTAGTATGTCTTTGATAAGTTCATAGAATTTAAAACAGGAAAAGAAAACATAATATTCAAAGGAAATAAAGCAATTTGATTTGATCAAATATGCAACTATATTAGAAAGAGTTCCAAAAGTACCTAAAATTGAATAAAATTCAATCCCAAAGTACTCCTCCCTATGATACATAATGATGTATTGATAAGGATTAATCTTTCTTTGCTAGATAAAGTATAATTAATTACGAGTAAAGTTGAGTTAACTTCCTTCTATAAGGATGTGTACTTAAAAATAAGTATATATGTTAAATTTAATTTCATCTAAAGCATAATTTACGAGATCATTATCACGTAAGATATGAATTAATAATAAAACCCAATCATAAATAGTTTTAGATATGCGGTTGTTTAACTTATGTTATTAACATAAGTTTCGTAAAATCAAAATTGAATCAGTTTTATGTAAGTATTAATATGATACAAACCCTCTAACATGGAAACTGATTATATAATATGAAAAGAAATTAACCTAACCTAAAATGGACACAACCTATTATCTAGTACGAGTTCTCACACACTAAAGGGAAACTATGAGTTTCATACCAATATTGAGAAAAGGAATTGTTAGTAGTGACAATTTACTCGATTATCAACAGCCTTAAAGAGTATAAACTCTGACATATAGCATGATGCTTCAATCTGGAATAGATTCCAAGCACGTTATCAAAATATGATTTTGATAGTTATACTCAAAGGGATTTGATCCATCTGCCATAGGTGTGTCTTCAAAAGAAAGACCGGTGCAATTGGATAGTAAGAAACACTGATGAGAATATCGTTGCGCATTTCGAATTTTGAAATTAGCATAACAGATTCTTCAATCAACGTACTTAAGGTAATTCAGATTTTACTCAAAAAATTATCTTCCAATATGACTTTGAATTTTGGTACATCTATTTTAAAACAGACATTATGAATGATGATTTAGAATAGACTATTTGCTCATGATAACCAGAATGTCGCGACGTGAGTTGAAGGGATGATTGAGTTTGTAAGTACCGGATAAGATCAAAGAATTGATACAATAGTATCGTTTGACAAGCATCAGAGTTGAGCAAATATTTTGGATAAAGAAATCAAATAGTTTGATTTTCTATCAAAATCCAGAGGAAGCCTTTGTTTATAAATAAGAACATTAAGGGTACTAAGATATTTCTAAACTACAAGTAAGACAACTACTGATTATTAATGATGTACTCATATTAAAATATGTTTCAGTTTGGATGTCGAAGTAGGATTTGAAAATGACAACTTTTATGACTAGTATAAAAGGATGTTCGGGTTGTTTCAAATGATATACGTAGACACCATATTAATTTGTTTAATATAAAGCATATGAGATTGATTCCTTATGCACTAGCGATAGGAATTATCAAATATGCGATAATCCTACTATATAGTATATATTTTCCTTATGTATTTCATGCATTAATCGAATATCAAATCTAATTTAATATCATTAAATTATAGTTAAGAATATTCTCAAGTGTTTATGAAATACCATGGAATTTTTTATAGAAACAATGAACTCTCTATGAATGAGAGTTTAGATCCGAACTTCATAAGCGATGTCGAATATAGTAGTCAATCCTAAATATGTGTTCAACCTTAGTTAAGGAGCATTAAGTTGGAAATATTCCAAATTATAGGTGGTTGCCACTTCAACCAAAAGGCTAAATACATTGCCTTGAATGGCATCATACTAATTGCAGTATAGATATAAATGCATAAATTTATAACTGTGCCAGGGGTGATTCCAACCGTTGAGAATCCCATGACATTTTTTAGTGAAAGCAATGTTGTGATACAGGTTATAAAATAAACTAGGTCTCACAAGATGTTTAGATACATACTCTGAAAATTCCACATGATAAAGGTAGATTATCAATGATGGAGAAATGCTGGCTGATAGAGCAGATAAAAACACAATATAGCATATTTAGTCACTAAGGTAATGACTCGATCAGTTTTGAACTGATAGAGAAATGAGATTAACATTCCACAATTGACCCTAAGTCCAAGTGGGAGACTAAAAGAATTAGGGTTATACCCTATGGGCAATTATGTGACTTGATACACATATATAACTCTGTAGTCATTCTTGTTTGAAATAACTGATGTTCGTTTTCTTTTATATATTTTGTTATTTTGTGATATAATTAATTAAGTAACTAATTTAAAGTGTATTAATAAGAAAATCCTTAAGTACAATGATATGTGATTGTAGCTATAAATAGTTGCAATCATAAGTAATTAATCACAAAATAAAATGACATTTTATTTTAAATATTCATAGCCAAGATGTTCCAAGAAAGTATATTGATACATCCATTAAGACCAGAGTGCATAACGCTCTCCAAACGTTGGGAAGTATATTACTTATGGCTGATGTGGAGGCCAAAGGGTTATGTACACGTATTTTATTAGATAACTATGGAATGCCTGAATTGAGTGATATCGACTTGTGGGATAATATATTTGAAAATTCAAATAGCGAATGCAAATAACGAATTGATTTTGATTTTTGCTTCTCCGGATCTAGCTTTCACTTCAATTTTTGAATTTATCTTGCTTATCAGATCTCGCATTCGAACTTTCACCTAATTTTGCATTTATACATTTCCTGGCTCTACAATTCTTCTTTTTCACTTAAACAGGTCTAGCCGCCAACTCGTGTTTCCATGGATGTCGATATTGAGGGCCTATCGCTTCTGGATTGTTCTATGTTCCCACCGCTTCTTGCAAGTGTAGTTCAGCAAGTTGCTCTGGATTTGGGGCCTTATGTTGGGTCTAATGGATCTAGTGTTGGGGATGTAGTGGCATTCAATTCTGCTATGGATGCCTCATCTACCTCGTTACTTTCTAAGGTACCTTCTTCTACCGATTCTATGAATATTCCAATTAGCTCGAACTTTATTGGAAATAACCCTTGCCCACAATCTGTTGTTGGTAATTCCTATTCTATTGATTTTTGGTCATCTCTATGTAAGAAGAGGCCTAGGAATGCAGGCTCTTTTTCGTCTAAGGGATACATTATTAATTTTGTCGATAAACATGTCCCACCTCTTAAGGAAATTATGGAAACGGGTATAACTTTTGGAAAGATTATCTAGTTGGTTTCTTCTTGGACGAGGCTCCTCACTCCTCCATAGTTAAGAAGCATTTACTTGGGGTGTGGTGGTTGAGAGGTTCGATTGACGTCGGATATGAAAACTCGATGTACTTTTTTAGATTCTCATGCTCGTAGGAGAGATCATGTATTTTGGAATCTGGTTCGACTATCATTGATGAGAGAGTTTTTATCATTACTCATTGGGGCCCTTCTATGGATCGTGCATATGAGCAAGTCCTTTCCATCCCCATCTGGGCTCATATCTCGAATATCCTTCAATTTACCAATCACTTGAGGGGGTTAATTGGATTGCTAATCACATATCTCAGCTAATTTGCTTTATTATTTCCATTAAACATAAGCAACTTCTTCGTTATGCCAAACCCTTGATTGAAATCACCCAATCTAGGTATTAGCTTCTCGCATTCATGTTTCGGATAAGATTGTCTTCATTTACGTCTCTTTTAAGTGGAAGCCGATTATTTGTGATCTTTGCCACTCCTTTGGACAGCAACTCCAAACTGCCAACATTCCACATCCGGTTATGCTTTTGTTAACATTCCCACAAAGAGTCCCCTCCTAAGGCCTCCACTTGGGCATTGGGAGATCAAAGTTCCCCATGTCCCCCACCCCTCATCCTCCGACCCTTCTCCACCGCATATACCACCACTTATCGCTTCTATACATCCCGACACTTCTACTGTTGAAGCCCCACCTTCCTCGGCCCATGGCTCATCTTCCTCAAATTTGGCACATTCGATTCCAGAATCTGTTCGACTTTTTGACATTATTTCCCCAATTACTTCGCTTAAGAAGAAATTTGTCCATGCTCTGATTGTTGATCCACATAGTGCGGAGCACATTGCTCAAGAGCCAGCTGATAAGCTTTCAGAAAATATCCTGCTTTATTGGTCTAAAAAGGCTGGAACATGGACACACTATGATAGTGGACTTTGCTACCACTCCAAATGGAAGTTTTTCTCTATGTGAATCCCGAAAGACGAGAAGGATGAGGCAGAAATTTTCTACAAGCTCTTAGATGATGAATTGGTCCTCTACAATAATGGTGAGTTTATTCCCTAGGCCCTTGCACCTTCCAAAGGATTCTCAGTCGCCTCCTGTTATCAATACCTAATCCACCCCGGTCGCCTTTTCTCCTTCCCCAGGGTTTGGCATTGCAACTTTCCACCTCGTATAGCCTTTTTCCAATGGTGCTTAATTTCTGGCAGAATCAATACCAAAGACAGACTCAACAGACTCAACATCCCCATTGATCCACGCTGCGTCTTTTGTTCAACTCAGAACGAATCAGTAACTCACCTTTTCTTCGAATGTGATTTCTCCTACTCAATTTGGGCAGCAACTAGTGCATATCTTCTGGGGTTTATTCCCAGCGTGACCTCTCACTTCGAATATTGGCAGTTTAATCAGCAGAGTCTGCTGATGGACACCTTCATATCAACCTTTAGCTGGTGCATTTGGAAAGAGAGGAATGCCCTTGTATTTGGGAAACCAACACGACATTTCGAGGGAACCTGTAGAATTATCACTCACATTTTCTCCTCTATAACAGGTCAATGTCACTCTGCGCCTTTCCGCCTGAGTCTCCCACAGTGCAGCGTCCAGCCAGTAGAATCCCAGGGAAGCACCACTGCATCTCCGGAGAAATAGTCTTAGTCTACAGGGGGAGATCACGTACTACAGTTAATATGTAATAGTCTATGATACTCTAGTATTTCTATTACAGTTTGTTGCTTCACACCTATTTTTTGGCCATCGATCAGGCTTGTCGATCGACCTCTTCAGTACTATATAATATAACTATTTAACCGGCTGTGTAGTTTCACGCTACACACCCGTCACTCTCAAAAATAATGGTGAGTTTGGTGCTAACAATTAGGAGATTTTTGTTGCCAAAGACTCGGACCGCAAGTTTATTTTCTCACCTCGCTCACCAAGCTTTTGCCATGACCTTTTAGGGTAATTCTGTAAAAGTATTGGAATTTAATTTATATTGACTTTTTTAGAGCTATCATATGATGTTATGTTTGTCGATTTGTTAGTAGGATATTGCTTCACTCTATTGCTATTTTTCTAGGCATGATGGCTTTGCTTGTCTTAGTTTTTGTGCTCTTTTGCCAAGAATGTTGGCGTTGTGTTGGTTGTGTGAACCATGGGTCCCTTGACTTTTGTATCTTTTATTATTATATAGTATGGTTGTATGATCCTCGGATCATACATCGTTAATATAAAACAACTATGGAATGACTCATCCGAGAGTTTCTAATTGGTTGCTAACAACTGGTCAAATAGGAAATATTATTGTGATGATGTTACATAGTTCCTTCGACTTGAGAAATTTTGGAATTCAATATGAATACTCCGCTTCGATTATCGGTAATCATGGCATGGCGATCCATCGAACGACTATAGTTGGGTTTGAATTGAAGCATTGTAAGTGAAACACCATTCAATAGAGAATTTTCCTCCTTGGTTGTATGAGATTAGTATCACAGTCAACTAATGTCAACTCACAGTCAAAATCTTTGTCTAGAGTAGGAAAATTAATAATAAATTTTATTACCGGACCAAGGATTTTTTTTATGGAACATTCAAGTTAAATGTGGATAATATTGGAGTTTTGACCAACACCAAATTCCATACATCCTAATGTAATGTAGTGTTGGCAAAGAGAACTTGGGTAAATCCTCATCACTATTGGTTTCGCTTAAGAAAATGTGAAATTGGATTTTACTAAAAGACCTTTAAATAACGAATTCAGCCAAACTATCACATCACTAGCTAAGGTAACATATGAACATTAATATTTGGATATTTCTATATTAATCGCTGACTGAATTTACACCTCTGATCTCACTACTGTGTCCGTGAATTCTCTAAAAAACTACACGATTTAATTAGTTTATAAAATGTTAAAAGTAATTAAATTAATTAATCTTTATGAAATATTAATTATTAATTTATTTGTTGTTTTGGGTATTGTTGGTAATTATTTGGATGTGTATATAAAAGTTATAAATGCATGTCAATATACGATATCGGTATGCATTTAAATAGGCTTTAAATACAATTAATTACTAAATGGGCTTTTTGGAAAATTAGTCCGTATTAGGGGACATAATTGGCCAACCATGCAAAAGAAGGGTGAAGGATTGATTGATTGAAAATTAATTATGAATTAAAAGAGGAAGTTTTTAAAGAAAGAATGGGAAATGTTTCTATTCTTTCCTTAAACAAGTTCCTCTCATTCATTTCCTCCTCCTCCCTTCATCCATGGCTACCTCCTCCATATCCTTTATGGTCGAATTTTCTTTTTTCATTTACCTAAAATTATACCAAATAAAATCTAATAAACATCTCTTTCAATGATTGGGTGTTGATTCAAGAACATAAGGAGAGACTTTCAAATCAAGGTGCCCCTTTGTGGCTAGATCTGTGAGGTATGACCTAAATCATATTTATTTTCTTAGATGTAATATACTTATCACAATTTTATATAATTATATTGCCTCAACTTGATTTAGAATTAGTAATATAATAAATAAAAAATTTAAATGATATGATCCATTTTAGCTTGACTAATTGCAGCAAAATTTGTATATGCAATAAAATTATGTTTTAGGTTATGTATTATTTTAATATATTCTAAACATATTCTGCTTAATTTTTAATCAAATTTAAAATATAAAGTTATTTGATATCTTATTCAACTTGATGCATACAGTTTTGGTTTTATAATGTTTTTGATTGTTTAAAAAAATTGTTATTATTTAGTATGAAATAATATATATATATATATATATTTGCCTCTACATTAGAAAATTTTAATGTAATATGGATGTATGTTTAAATCAATTAGAACCATTTTGCTTAATCATTATGTTTGCGTGTGTTTTCATTTATATTTTATATTGTTGAGGTTTGTAATTTAGACAAAACTTATCTATAAGTTTATTTTACGTTGAACAATTTAAAATTGAGGCGATAACACACATACACACACACATATGCACGATAGATGTAAATCCCAATATCTACACATGTATACATTAATCACATTATAGTTTGTTGATTTGTCATATAAACATATTGTTATCACATAACATTTTGTATGAAAGTTAAATGTATATCACTTGTATGTTTGCAAAAGAGAAAGGTAGAATTAATTAATGATGCCGCCTTTATCTCTTTCCTTTTAGATCTTGATGTGGTTATATCAGTATTAAATTTTATGTTTGTTCCCATCTTTATACATCAAGCAATTATATTAACCACATGTTTCACATGTATGTCACAACACTTAGAAATATGAATATGTTTGATATATTCATACTTATTCAAATACCATACCTAATTAACATAATTAATTATTAATAAGAAAATCTTTATAAAATATAATTTTATTAAAAACAACTAGATTGGACCTGGTATTAAAATTACATTTCATAGGCCTATTAAGATCCAACTAGGGATATTGATTGAAATATGCCTATTTCACCCACTACAAAACAGACCAGGTTTCTTTAGTTGGAGCGTGAGCACTCCTTTTTTGGCTTATTATAAAGAGAGCAGTAATAGTCTCCCCTGACTTGTTTATTGCTATGGACGCAGCCGACTCACCCTTAATGGGGAACTTTGTTATGAGTCATTGGTATGTAACAACTGTGTTCAAATTGGCTAAAGTTGGTATAACTATAATAATATTGTTGGCGAATGGGAAGTCGATGCCTCTTTAGTGTTGGTGATGCTGATGGAGATAACTATGAGATCATGGTGAGGGTTGTCGATGCCTCTTTTATCTCTAGCGGTAAAGGTGATGTTGGCTTCACCTTCCTTTACTCTTAATGATTTTGAGTCCTAAAGCTCCATCGAGTATACTTGATTGGTGGGAGTGAGCTCACTTTTGTATCGAGCTTGGCCCCTCTGCCGCATATTGATAAGATTTTTGTATTCATAAAGACAACATTATTTCCATCATCCCGCCGAGGTTGGGTGGGAAGATTTTGTTGCTTGGCTCTTTAGTAACATATTGCCTGACGTATTGCATAAGTGTATCTTCACGGATCAACCACTCTATCTGATATTTTAGATGATGATGCTGATTAGTAGAGTGACTATTAAGTTGGTGGAATTCATAGTATTTTCTATTACTTTAGGGCATCTCCTTTTTCTCAAAGCATACAGAAGGAGGCCTTGGTATGGAATGCAATTCATAGTGTCAAAATAGACAGTTTTTATATCATGATTTAATGAGGCATAATTTGCATATGTGAGTTTGATCCGAGGGTCCTGTCTGGAGCCTTTCTTGTTGTGCTCATCACGACCATTTCTACTATGGCTACCCTTGCTATACGAGTTGTCTTTCTCCTGACCTATCCTCCTTAGAACTATTATACAAGTCTTCTTCCTCCACTCTCACAATGTTGTTAGCCCTTTAAAAGAAATCTGTTTGAGACGAGATGGGTTTTCTATATCTCCTTCCACATTTTGGAATGCTATCTCACCTCGAAACATAGGGAAACTACGATGTTGTTCTTATCTGCTTCCGGGCACAAGTTAACTTCTTGCTGAAGTGGTTGACATATCAATGGAGTAACTCAATCAGTCCTTGTTGTATGTTGCAAAGCTCACTAGCCAAATAGTTTGTGTTTAAGTGGAAAATAAGCAAGTTTTAAAGTAAGTGCACAGCTAAGCCCAGGAGTGGATGTGCCTATTTGTAAATGTAAGAATTAGTAGGAGGTTGATTAGACAGGAATATGAGGCATTTGGCATTGTTAGAGAGTTTAACGGCTCGAGTGGTAGAGTTGAAAGTTGTAACATGATTGGATGGGTCAGTGCTCCTATCATACTTATTAATGGCACATAGCATACCTCCGATGAATATAAATTCTTAATATCTCTTCTAAGAATGGCTTCACATTCTTGTCATCGGAGAATCCCTTGCCTCCTTAGTTTGTGGTTTGAATTCTAAGCACCTACCACCTGACCAACATGATTTCTTCCCTAATACCTGCATCCTCCCATTATGGACGATGCGAGGCCCTTGTCAGAGAAGGGATCCTTCTATGCCTTACAAGGGAAGGAGATCTTTCCATCGATAAGGAGATGGTGAGTATCAACGGTGAGTATGTATTGGAAACCATATGTTTCTGTTCATAGAAGGAAACCTCGAGTAATGGTCTCTATTATCACGAGAGCGAGGTCTCAAAACTTCTTGTTGACACTAGGAGTGGAAAGAGAATTCCCTGGGAAGTCAGTCATTGCTTGCCCTTCACTCCTTATGGGGTCAAAACACAAATCATGCCCCTGATTGTTTGTTTCCCTAAGTCGTTCAAAGGAAGAAAGTCTTTTAGGGGAAGGGGAGTGACGAGCTGTAGGAGCCTTATGTGGTGGAATTGGATGGGCAGGTGATGTGCACGTGAAAGTGCATGTTTTTACTTCCATATTTAATCTACTTTTATTTAAATAAATGAGCATATTAGGGTATTTTACATGTTTAAACCAAAAATTTAAAGTGTTTTCAAATTGGCATTCATTCACCTTCATATGAGGGCAAAATGGTCATTTTTATGTGTTAATTTTTGATAAAATTTACTTGCACATTTTAATGTTGTTTTGTAGGAATTTGAGTGATTATTGAAAGTGGTTTCATGTATGTATGCATGCACAAGTGAAGGAAGACAAAGGAAAAAAGAAATAAAAGGATTCATGCAACATAGAGGAGCCCACCTTCCCACTAACCCATGGACCACAATTAAAAGCTAATGGAGATTAAAATGCACATGCAAATATTAATGGGGGATTAATTAATTCTCTAATGATTACTTAGAGGTTATATTTCCTAAAGGGCATTTTAAATAGTCCCCTAAAATATGAATTAGGGTTTTAAGCATGTATAAATACCTCTTATGTCTCATGTAATTATCTTCTTACCTTTCGTGCTAATTGTAGCACAAATCAATGAGAAATAAAATGGATTCTTAAGTCTCTTCTTCTTTTTCTACATATATTTCCATTTCATGCTTACTTTTATTTACATGTTTTCTTCTATTTCATGTTAGTAGATTAGCTTTCTTTTCATTGCTATTAGTTTAGATTTAATTTATGCAAGTGGTTTGATTCTCTTTTCTTTTAAGTAGTTCTTACTTTCCTTGCTTTTTAATGTTGCAATCTACATGTGTTGAAATGATAACAAAAATGAGAAGCTAAAACCCTTCAATTTAGGGGTAATGAAGCTCTCTTAAATCATGTAGGTTCAACATATTTGCTAATTTATGATCTCTTTTTATGCTTCATGGATAGTAAGATGTTGATGTAAGTTTATTAGTGAATTTGATAGCCTATGTTGTTTATCACAAATAAGCTATTCTTACTCAAATATAAACACAATTTACATTAACATCTAACTATGTGATTTTGATCATGGAATTAAAATAGAATCAAAATTGATGATCTATGTTACTAATCAAAAATAGTAAATAGATCATGCTTAAAATTGATTTTGTGTGATGACCCGCAAATCTGTACCCCTTTGAGCCGACAATATTCCACATCAATTCAACTCAAAGTGGACGGAAATACGGATCATTAGGGTTAAGAGAAGAAGGAGGTAGAAGAAGAAGAAGGAAATATCAACATCAGAGTCTCACAATCGCAGCGGAACAAAATATAATATATAATAACGGCTTTTAAATACAAAGAAATATGTACTGTTATATATACATACCATTATGAGAGTACAACAATCATCCATCACTTTAGACAGCTTATTATCTGTCCTTACACAGCGGAACTAATAATTCAAGTACGGAGATATGTCTCTGACATCCAATTCGTCACTTGAGCTCCATAGCTTATTAACCTGGATCTGTTCAACTCGGTTTGACCCGAGCATCATAATAAAACAACACCTGAGTCAGTCTGGAAAAGCAGCGTGAGAAAATCACACTCAACTGGATTATTACATTTTTGAAAATCCTTTGAAAACAAAGGTATCTCGTAAGACCACGCCACAAATAAACATGTCGGGTTTTACCTTACGATAAACAAAACAATTTTTATCAATCCTCTGATATTATAATAGTGTCTATAGAAAGTAAGTACAATATAGCTGAAATGCTTGCATCTCACGTTCCATCATAGTTGGGCACAATCAAAACCGTACGGGCGCTTATTGGAGATTGGATTCCATACAATGGCAGGGCTACTGGGGTACCGCCCATCACAGTACCTGGTCTAGATCACCGTACCGAGGACCACTACCGATCCCCTGCAACACAAGACCGGACTACCCCTTACAGGATAGCCCGAATAAGATCACCCCGCGGTTGGAGCTAACAACCGCCACACAGCTGAAATAAAGGGACTCTACACAGGGAAAATCTTACCCTAATTGGGTGCTACCCACTTAGCCTTGCTGCACCTCCCCTGCTTTAGCCATTCCTGGTTGATGAGGCTTGAGGCTACGATTACCTTTTTGGCACACATCCACTTAGAATGCTCACCGTCCTCCAATGACGATAGTCTGATAGCATTCGTCCATACAAGTTGCCCTGGGTCTGGACAAACCGAATCACCGTCTTCATCATCTTCACGGTATTCCTTCGTAACATTCAAATTGGATCGAAGTGGTTTTTGGATAATTAAATCTGATCCCGGTCTCTTCGAAACGATCATCGCATTGGCCAATATTGATAGTCGGTTATTTAAATATCATATAACATCCACAAGCAACCATCAGGCCTTAAATAATTTTCCAAATTATTTATTTCAAAATATCTACTCAAGATATTATTTCCATACTTCAACACTTTGAAAATAGTTTTCAAATCCCTTTTTATTTTCATGGAACAAAATCCAACCCTTGCCAAATACTTAGCATATTTTCCCACTCCATTTGATATTCAATACTTGGAAAATATTTATTTATTTCCTATTTCTTTCAAAAATCATTTATAACTTTATTTGTAAATTCCCAACTCGTTGCGCACAAAAATCTATTTTTAAGAAAATCCAATATTCACCAATTAAATTCATAAATTCCTCTTGATTCGTATCACATTGACTGTATCCAAATTTATCACCATTTCTCATATTTGAAATATATTCCACTATTTCTTTTTCAAAACAATTCTCATAACTCGATATAAGTCCACACCATTAACTTATATTTTCCATATATCCACTGATATCATTTTATCTTATTTATAATCCCCGTTTATAAATTTATAAACCCCTTTGAATTTTTCATCTATTTTTTTTAAAAACAAATTCTTTTTATTATTCCATTTTTATAATTTTATTCCTTCATAAAATTCCATTTTTTCTCAAATCTATTTATCGATTCCAATATCTATTCAAGTCCTTAATGTATACTTTAATTTCAAATCTCTACTTAAACCAATTTATAAGTAATACCCAATTTAATTTATATATTTTATTCCCCTTAGCTTCCTTTGGAATAAATCCAATTTTCAATTTAATATTTTCTATTCCATAATTTTCCTTTAAATTTCTTCAAATTAATTATTTATGGTATTTAAAATACCAATTCTAATTCCCATGCTATTTAACATTTAATAATTCAATTCACACACCGTCCATATCAATTATATCATATATCAATATATATATATATATATATATATATGAAAACATTAAATATTTTTGAGGAATCCAGTTGGATCCCTCCAACCTGTTTTTCTCTGCATCCATAGATGTTAGTCAACAAACAAAATACCAATCCCACTTCGAGGGGGATATCGTGGTATATAGGGTCATCCGCTATTATGCGGGGCGCATAGGGTCTCATCCGCTATATAATGCGGGAATATCAATCACTCCAATACTAATATATGTACTACTATGTATATATAACATCCAGTAGATAAATTATAAATTTATCAATCAAGTCAGGCATCCAATAATTTAAATTTAACATTTAAATTTAAATAGGGTAACCCAAATGAGTGAGAAAATCTCACCTTTGTTTTTGTTTTGCAATCCACTTCAATCTTGACTTGGTTTCACGATGACTTTAGACCTTGTATAAACATTATATGGTTTATTAACATTTTAAATAATCGGACAATTAATTACCATTTGATAATTTATTTTACTAATAATTTAATATAAACTAATTTTCTTTTAATAAAATATTTTTAGTGACGAAAATAATTAAATAAGCTAATTAAACAAATTAATCTCCATTATTTTAAAATTAAACTAGTAAGTGAAAATATGTATATATGTATATTTGTTTTATTTTTTTCTTTGAATCTACATATACTAAAAGAAAAATCTATATAGATTTAAAAATCAAATTTTATATAAACTTTCAAACATTTTAAAACTTCTATTTTTTTTCCAAAACCTTATATATATATATTTCTCTATTTATTTATATATATTTAAATTAAGATATGTATGTGTATTTATATATATTTATATTTATACTATTATTTCTGTATATACACATATGTATATATTATTAAATTCAAATTTGAAAAATAAAAAAAAGAATCGTATACCTCACTGCTCCTAGTCCAATGCGCGCACAAATCGAGGCCATCGTGACTTCGATCCCTACGTCTCAGTCTCGACTCCGACCACAAGCGTAGGCTACCATCGCAAGCTCGAAAACACCCTCAGCTCGATTCCCTTATTGTCGTATGAACTGTCGCGGCCACAAATCGAAGTTGCCTCCCTCTGCTACTGCTTCGCGCACGAGCTCTGCCTCTACCAGTCGCAGCTCGTCCAGCTCCTCTAAAATCGAAATCGATCGCCTCCCTCTCTTTATATACAATCGAACAAAATACGATTTATCTCTGCTCGAGTTCAATCTCAGGAATGAATACTGGAGGGGAATATCCCGTTCGATCCTTTCTTCCCTTTTTTTTGAAGACCGATTTCGAATTGAGGACAGGCGGAAACAAAATAGAAGCTCGCGATTTCGATCAGTTTTGAAATGAAGAAGAGGATAGGAGAGAAAAGGGTAACTCAAGATTTATAATAAGGGGATCGAATTTTTGATTTGCACTGATGGGAGGGAAAAAACAACGTGACTTAAAATGAAGGTGACATGATCTTTGCGTGTGGTTGAAAAAGGCTACAGTGTTGTGATGGAAAGGAAAAGCAACTGATGGGAAAAGTTGACGTAAAGGGATTTTGACTGGTCAAACTATATATATATATATATTATTTAAATTTTAAATTTAAATCGTCTTGAATTCGTAGCTTAAAAACCTGACATTCTATCGAGGCATGCCGCTAGGCATTTATAATGTTATACCATTATTCCGAACGAAATGGAAAAGGTTTCGAGTCCTAATTCGATCATATGGAGAAGATAGCTTTTCGGACCCTGTTATTATATTAAATTTTCGATATAAATTTCAGCGCGTTTGCATGTCGTACGATCACGCGACAACTCCAAACACTACGAAATTTGAAATCCGATAAAAATACACTATTACGGATCTAATGGAGTTGGTTTTGTCGAATTCCGAGACTGTGCCTCGGATGGCTATTTTTAAATGTCGATTTAAATGATATATTTTTAAAACTGAACAAATCACTTCCGAATTCAATTTTAAAAGTTGCATTGTCTTCGGTATTATTAATATAAATTTTATAAGCCTTTAAATTATTTTTATCAATCTTAAAACTCCAGATTCACTATTTTAACCAATATTCAATTATAAAATTTCAATAATTAAATTATCCAATAAACGGCTATATTTGAATTCTGAATCTATTTTATAAATAAACTCAAATTTTCCATATTCAAAAATCAATTTAAAATCCAAATCCAATATTTAAAACCATTTAAATATTCTAAATTCAACGTCGAAAAATTCGGGTCGTTACATTTTGTTTTTGTTTCATATTCATTTTCACGACATTTAACAAAGTGGTTTTAGTGTTGTATTAAAGTTTGATGGTTTAAGTTGTGTTAATTAATAACACAAATAGATCACACTTATGATAAATACATCACCAATACTACTAGATTAAAATGAGAGATCATAGATTAAATTTTGTGTTGATTTTTGTGAGAGTGGATTTGCCTCTAAATTGTCTCTTAATCTCATATTTTTATTAACTTTTGTTTTAGTTAGTTTTTACATTTTTTAGCTTAAAACAATTACAAACACTTTGGGTTAATTTGATTTAGTAGAATTTAAAATTAATTCATTTCCCTATGGATCGACCCGTGCTTGCATACGTACTATAATTGTATGTCGCGCGCTTGCGGTTTTTAACGATAATATTTTTAACAGCGATTTTCTAACCGATAGAAAATCCATCATTATCAACAAGTTTTTGGCGCCATTGGTGAGGAATTGCAATTTGATTTTAATTTTACTCTTTGAATTATTTTTGTTGTTTATATTCGTTTTGTGTTTTGTTTTTCTTAAAAAAAGAGAGAAAAACTATTATTAAGCATTTGTTTTGTCCAATTTGTTTTGCTTTGTTTTCATTTATTTTGACTTAGTAGTGTTTGTTTTTGTTTTGTTTTATTTTTATTGCATTTTAAAAAACAAAAACAAACAACATACACAATTACATTTCAAAACAAATATTGTTCACTTCAATTGTATTTACATTTTCAAAACAACATACACAATTACATTTTTATTTACATTTGTATTTCCTGACAACTTCTCTGTGCATTTCTTATTTTCTATTTTGTGCACTTCTCTATACATTGCTCCTTTACTACCAAATTCTTAGAAACAACCCTGTACACAGTACAATTCAACCGGTCATCCACTTCCACCAAAACCTGCATACTAGTCATCCTCTCTGCCAAAACCTATCCTCTGCCATCACCCATCAAAACGCAGCAACACCATACAAACTGAACCACACCCATCAAGCACTTCACCATCATCAACAGTCTTCTGCCTTCTGCCTAAAAATAGTGCATTTTTGTTGCACTTCACTGTGCATTTCTGTGCACATCCTCCTCTGCCTATTACTCTTCCATCAAGCTTCAACCCTTACCTCCTCTTCCCATCGATATTCAATTTGCCACAACTCCATCAACAACCATTCACAGCATACAAGCTCCTCATACAAACAAGCATCAACATCCATCTCATTGTTGCATTTATCCAACCAATTGTTGCCTTCATCCACAATACTGCCACCACCTCAACATCCTCATCCAAATACCCTTGCACAAATACTTCATCACCAAATCATCTCACCTCTGTCCCACACTTCAACTTCAACAGCCATTGCCTTCACCTTCACCTCAAACCTGCCAGCAACAGTTCTACCTTGCCACTATCCACGACTGCCTTCCCATAACCATAACATCACCATCTCCTTACAACTTCCACTATCAGCAAGCAACCCACCCAACCACCTTGTCACACAACATCAAACCTCTGGCATTCACTGCAACCTGCACCATACCGGAACTCCTCCTTCCTACCCAAACTTCAACCATACAAACTATCACACAACCTCCACCGTAGACCAATCCACTTCCAAGCTTCTGCCGTGACAGTCCAACCAGAAACCTTCTTCGAACAACCTCCTCTCCTATTCATTCCCAACTTGCAAAATCAACCTTGTGCCAATTCGCAATCGACAAGAACATCCACGACCTCAGTCAAACCCACGACCTTCAAATTTAGCAAACCGCGAACTCGAACAAGAATTGGGACGAGTTAAGAATTTTTTTTGAATTGGAAAACTGCCATCGAATGAATTTTGATTTAGAAATATGCTTTGATTATTGTGTTCGAGAATTTAGGGATTTTTAATTTTGTTTGACTGTGCATCTTTGAATAATACTTTTTTTTTCTTCTGGTTTGGGCCTATGTGGGTGTGGGCTTACTCTTTTGTGGGTTTAGTTTAATTGTTTTATTTACTTAATTAAGTTTTGTTTTAAACAAGTTCTTACTTTCTATTTTTATTTTTCTTTAAAAAAAAGAAAAAAAAAGAGAATTTGTTTTCATTTTCATTTGGTATTAGTCATATAAAAAGATTAAAATAAATATCTTGTTCAACTCTTTTTCAGGTTGCAAAAGCAGAAAAGGAGAAGAGCTGCTTGCTAAATTTTTTTTCCTACTTTTAAAATAAAATTGCTAATAATTCTACATGCTCTGGCATCTTGCTCTTATCTATTGTTTTTATTTTCTGTGCATTGTTGGTTGCTTGCATTTTAAAAAAAATTCAAAAACAAAAAATCATTCGTAGTTGCATCATTAATTCACGTTTAGTTTCTATTTCGCATTCATATCATCTTATTTTTCTTTTCTAAGGGCAACACCCAAATCCACATAAGGTGGGGGATTTCATCACCCCTTCCTTGGCCCACAAATTGCATTTCATCTTAGAATTTGACTAATAACAACAGTTAGACATCAGACTTATGGATGTCATGAGCTCACCTAGGGCTTAATCGAATCTTGACAAGTTGTCTTCTTTCAACAATTTAATTTCTTGGTGTCTAGGCCATGGTAAAGCAATAATCATATATAAATCTTACGGTGATTCATAAATATTATAGTGATTGTTTCTCTGAAGGTACTTAAACCTTGGGCTGCATTGCTACGGTGATTCGTGGTGCATCGATAACTCCTATCAGTTACCTAACTAAGAACTATTTTGTGAATTAAGACAATGTATGATTATACAATTTTAGGTTAGGAGCTACTAAGGACAGAAAATTTGTAATTAAGTCCTTGCATCCATTTAGTTGCATTAGTTCATGCATATATAAAAAAACAACAAATTACAAACTAAAAAAATTGTACATTTTACTTAACTTAGTTTTTTAAATCCAAAAGAAAAAATCTTTTTAAAAACTTTTCCTAAAAATGAAAAAAGAAAAAAAAATAAAAAAAAATCAAAAATCCAAAAACAAGCACTTTTACTTAAGTTGTTTTTTTTAGAAAAACAAAAATCCAAAAAACAATCTTTTCAAAAACAAAAACAAAAACATATAAAAAAATAAAATAAAAATCAATCTTCCTTTTGAAAAACAAATTCTTTTTGGTAAATATTTTGCCTTTCAAAAAAAAATATTAAAAAAAACAATTTTTCACTTTATTTTTCAAACCTTGTTTCATTCTCTTTAACTCGATTCTCACTTATTTCTCTTCTCGACTTTTTCTTGTGCTTGAGTACTTGGACTCGTGACACAACAACAAATTGTTTAATCGCACAAACAACCCTCCAATAGTGGCAAACGAAAATGCCCCGCGAACTTTCATGGATAGAATCTTTCTCGATAGAGTTTTTATTCCTTCTTGCATCACCTTACTCGCCCCAACGGGTAACCATTTCGAAATTCATTCCAATCATATTGCCACGCTCCCAAAATTTGGCAATTTTGGACTTGATGACCCTCACATTTTCTTAACAAAATTCGAAAAAGTTTGCGCAACCATTAAACTTCAACAACTATGTGATGACGGAATCAAACTTCGGTTAATTCCTTTTGCGCTTACCGATTACGCTGAAAAATGGTTGTATAGCTTACCATCTAACTCAATCAAAACTTGGGAATAATTCGTTAAAGTTTTCTTAAAAAAGTTCTACCTCTTGGAAAAAACAACTAAAATCCAAAATGAAATTGTGAATTTTCATCAATTCACGGGTGAACCTTTTGAAAAATATTTTGAAAGATTTAAAGAGCCGTTGATAAAATGTCCACACCATAATTTCGAAAAATGGAATCTTTGCCAAATCTTGTACAACGGACTTGAAAACAGCTCATAAACCGTGCTTGAATCGATGTGCCTAGGGAAATTTTTTGCTCAACATCACGACGGTGCTTGGCAATTCCTTGAAAACTTGGACGAAAAATCGTTTCAATGGGTACGTTTTAACGAAAAATCAATTTACTCACGATCGAGCGCACACTCGATAGGATCATCTTTGGCTTTGGAAGCTAAGATCATTGCAATGATTAATAAATTCAACAATGTTTTCTCATCCAACCAAATGAACCAAGCTTCCCAACCCATGTGTTATAAATGTAACGATCTGAATCACATAGCCGATCAGTGCCCAATTTGATAGAGCAACTCGATCTCCAATAAGGTTAAGAATGACCCATTTTCTCCAACGTACAATCCTGGTTGGAGGAATCATCCGAACTTTTCATGGAAACAAAATAATCCGAACATGAATTTGGTTCGTCCCAATTTTTAAGCATTTTCGAACAACGCTTTGAATCCTCCCTTTCAACCCAATCATTTTCAACAAAATTTTACGGGTCCGTCTCAAAATCAACCACAACAATCTTTTGCTCCCGGAGACGATAAACGATTGACTTCTCTTGAAAAAAGTCTTGAAACTTTAAAGCAACCACTCAAAGCCTCCAATCGAACAGCAATTTGCAAAATTTGTTAACCTCGTACATGCAGAATACGAGTCAATCTATTACTAAACTTGAAATGCAAATGAGTCAATTATCTACGTCTGTAAGTGAACTTTGAACGAGGCACATTCCCAAATCATCCAGTTTCGAATCCTAGAAATCAAAACATGAATTCGAATCAAGCTCATGTTGTTCAAGATAGCAACGTAACCCAAATGAATGCTATCACGACATTGTGTTCCAGTAAACAAATCGATAATCAAGTTGTTAATCTAAACGATTTACCAAAAACCCCTCTCGACGCTTCTAAAACAACAAACGAATTTGAACAAAACGTTGATCCAAACATCGAATCAAACTCCAATCCAAATTCTTCTTCTACTCCAGTAGACTCACCTACTGAGTATCGTGTTCCATTTCCACATCGTATTCGACCCAAGAAGCACTCTGACCAAATGGAAAAGATGTTGGAAATTTTTAAACAAGTCAAAGTTAACATCCCGCCTTTTGATATTGTTCAACAAGTCCCAACTTACGCTAAGTTTCTCAAGGACTTGTGTACCCAAAAACGGCACACTCGTGTACCTATGAAAGTTTTCTTAGCTGCTGGACTTAGCGATGTTTTGTCCCAATCAATTCCTATTAAATACAAAGATCCTAGATGTCGGACGATCTTGTGCACGATAGGAGACAAAACGATTAACAAATGCTTACTCGAGCGAGTGTTAATTTGATTCCTTATTCGGTTTACCAGCAACTTGGCTTGAGTGAACTAAAACCGACAAAAGTAACTCTTCAATTTGCTGATTGTTCGATAAAGAAACTCGTGGGAGAAATTGAAGACGTACTCATAAAAAATCAATCAATTCATATTCTCCGTAGATTTCATCGTTTTGGAGACTCAACCCGTGAATAATCCAATGAGTCAAGTTCCATTGATTTTAGGCTGATCCTTCTTGGCTACTTCAAATGCTTTAATCAATTATCGAAACGGTTCGATGAAAATTTCTTTTGGAAACAAGACTTTGGATCTTAACATCTTCAATCTTCAAAATCAAACAAATGAACCGCATGACTGAATGTTGGAAGTTAGCTTCATTCTTGAAAATTTTGATAACGAAACAGTTGACTTAAACCACAAACGTGAGACTGAATACGAACAACTATTTCAATACGAGCCTAACGAAATTGAAAATGTGCTTCCGCTGGAACCCCTTACCGTTGAATCAGAACTACCACCTAATTCTTTGATTGAGCAACCCCCTAGGTTGGAACTTAAACCCTTTCCCGATCAACTTAAGTACGCATACTTTGGTGACAATGAAATGTTTCTCATCATAATCTCTTCAAAACTCTCACTCTCTCTCTTGATCAAGAAGTTTCCCTTCTTTCAATTTTGTCGAAAAAAAGAAGCAATTGGATGGTCGATCACCGATATAAAGGGAATTAGTCCCGCTCTTGTTCAACATTGTATCCATTTATTTGACGGTGCCAAGCTTGTTCGTGACGCGCAACGAAGGCTTAACTCAAAAATGAAGGATGCAATTCGAGACGAAATTCTTAAGCTCCTCGATAACGGAATCATGTAACCCCTTTCTAATAGTTCATGGGTTAGCCCAATTCATGTCATGCCTAAAAAGTCTGGACTTACTGTTATCAAGAACGATTCTAACGAACTCATTCCAACTCGTACTCAAACGGGTTAGCATGTTTTCATTGATTATCAAAAATTAAATGCTGCAACACATAAAGATCACTTCCCTCTTCCTTTCATCGACCAAATGCTTAAACGTTTAACCGGCCACAAATTCTATTGCTTTCTTGATGGTTATTCCGGCTACAACTAAATTCCAATCGCTCCCCAAGATTAAGAAAAAACAACTTTCATGTATCCCTTTGGCACTTTTACGTATCGACATATGCCTTTTGGCCTTTACAACGCTCCTTCTACGTTTAAAAGATGCATGGTCAGCATCTTTTCCGATATGATCGAACGTTTTCTTGAAGTGTTTATGGATGATTTTTCCATCTTTGGAAACTCTTTTTCCGACTGCTTACACCATCTTGAGTTGGTTTTTAAACGATGCAAGGACAAACACTTAACGTTAAATTAGGAAAAATGCCATTTTATGGTCAAACACGGCATTGTTCTTGGGCATGTCATTTCAAACAAAGGCATTGAGGTAGATAAAGCAAAATTTGACGTAATTGCAGATCTACCTATCCCCAAATCAGTCAAGGACATTCGTTTATTTCTTGGACACGCTGGCTTTTGTCGATGCTTTGTGAAAGACTTCAGTAAAATTGCTCGACCTCTGACGACTCTTCTTGGAAAAGCCGTTCCACTCAACTTTAATTCTGACCATGTTTTTGCTTTCGAACATCTCAAAAACAAACTCATTTCCGCTCCCATCATTTACTCACCCAATTGGGATCTTCCTTTCGAAATAATGTGTGACGCTTCTAACTTTGCAGTTGGTGTTGTCTTAAGACAACACATCAACAAAATCCTTCATGTCATCTACTACGCTAGTATGACTCTCAACGATGCTCAACTCAATTACACGACCATTGAAAAAGAGCTTCTAGCTTTAGCCTTTGCGCTCGAAAAATTCTGACCTCATTTGATTGGCTCACACATTACGGTTTACACTGACCACTCCGCTCTAAAGTACCTTTTCGCTGAAAAGGATGCTAAGTCTCATTTGATCCGTTGGATCCTTCTACTCCAAGAATTTGACCTTACGATCAAAGACAAAAAAGGATCTGACTATGTCATCGCCGATCATTTATCGCGTCTTCCAAATGCACCATCTTCTTTACCGATCAACGAGAACTTTCCTGATGAACAACTCCTTTCTATTTCTGTCGATCCATGGTATGTTGACATAGTGAACTATTTAGACAGTAAGGAAATTCCTTCATTTTGGTCGAAACAAGATAAATATAAATTTCTTTCCCAAGTCAAGTACTTCTATTGGGATGATCCATACTTGTTTTTGTACCGTTCCGACCGAATCATTCGACGTTGCATCCCAGATTGTGGAATCAAGAGTGTTCTTTTGTTTTGTCATGACCAAGCTTGTGGTGGTCACTTCGGTCTTAAGAAAACTGCGGAAAAGGTGTTTTAATGTGGTTTTTACTGGCCTACGCTTTTTAAAGATACATTCGAGTTTTTTAAAACTTGCGATCACTACCAAATGTTAGGAAGAATATCTCTACGAAACATGATGCCTTTGAACCCCATTCTTACGATTGAAATCTTTGATGTTTGGGATATTAATTTTATGGGACCATTTTCCAATTCTTTCAGAAATTTGTACATTCTTCTTATTGTTTACTACGTCTCAAAATGGGTTGAGGCCATTCCTTGTAAAACATGACCATAAAGTTGTTATGGAAATTCATAAAAGAAAACATCTTTCGAGGTTTGGAACACATCACACAATAATAAGCGATAATGGAACCCATTTCTATAATCGTTCATTTGAAACTCTAATGAAGAAATACTCGATAACCTAAAAGTTATCCACTCCTTGTCATTCTCAAACTTGTGGCCAAGTTGAGGTTTCAAATCATCAAATTAAACAAATTTTGGAGAAAACCGTGAATAAAAATTGAAAAGATTGGTCACAAAAATTGACAGATGCGCTTTGGGCTTACAGAACTGCATATAAAACCAATCTTGGGATGTCTCCTTTTAGGCTTGTATATGGTAAGGCATGCCGTATGCCCATTGAACTTGAAAATAAAGCGTTGTAGGAAATTAAGAACATAAACTTTGATCTTGAGAAAGCTGGCGAAATCAGATTATTGCAACTCAACGAGTTAGAGGAGATCAGGAAAGACGCGCACGAAAACGAGAAGATTTACAAAGAAAGAACAAAAGTTTTTCATGACAAGTCTATCCTAAGTAAAACATTTTTGCCAAACCAAAAAGTTCTTTTGTATGACTCTAGACTTCACTTATTCCCTGGAAAATTAAAATCAAGATGGACCGGACCATTTGTGGTACGAACTGTTTTTCCATACGGTGCCATAGAAATACAATTCCCCAAGGATGGAACAATTTTCAAAGTCAATGGTCATCGTTTAAAACCTTACTTTGAGTTGCCGAGTGATCGAGACGAGGAGCTCATGACTCTTCATGAGCCATACTACGTCTAGTAAGAAATGTTAACCCTCTCTTGTAAATATGTACATATTTTTCCCCGTTACACTCATTATATCATGCATTGACTGTGGAAACACAATCAAAATTAAGTGTGGGGGGAGTTTCATGTTCATTTTTGATTTTTCAAGGTTTATTTTTTGCATTTTCTTTCCAAAACTCTTCATTAAAAAAAAATTAAATAAATTTTCTTTTTAGCATATTGAGTTACTTTTGAAGAAACACAATGGGATAGGTATATGTTTTTGGTTGTTGAATTGAATTTTTGAAAATTTATTTGTCTCAACAATAATAAAAATAAAGTTTGATTACAAGTAACTATGGTTTAACTAGTATGTAGGAAGGTTCATAGGTGATAATTATGAAGTATATCCTAAATGAAATCTTTATTTAAAAGAGTGGTTGATTTAAAATAAAGACGATAACATTTTTTATCTTCTAAGTTAAGTGGTGCTAAGATGATTTTGCAAAACTCTCTCTCCATAAAAAAACAAAAAAAAGAAAAGAAAGCTTTTATAAAAATAAAAACACCTAGAGTCAGGTGTTCACACGCAAGTGTGTACACTCGCCATGTTCTCTACCCTTCTCACGTAAGCCCGAAAGGCAGTACATGATCGGTATATCTGGCCTCAGTTTATCTGAGTTAGGTGTATGTAAATAGCTTTAATAAAAATAACCACCTAGAGTCATGTGTTCATGTGCAAGTGTGTACACTTGCCACGCTCTGTACCCTTCTCACGTAAGTCCGAAAGGCAGTGCAAGATCATTATATCCGGGCTCAGTTTATCTGAGTTAGGTGTGTAAATAATAATAATGTTAATACTTTTCAAAAATAGAGAGACCAAGCAATTGAAATCCAAGCACTATTTTCACTTATTTGATTCGACTTGTTATTCAAAAGAAATAAAAATGCCACTTTGAAAAACTTTGATAATCAACTAAGGATCTATTTCATAGTTGCACTATGTTATCAACCGAAACAACTAGCCAAACTAGAGTCTAACTATGATGATAACTTAATTTTTTTGTTGGAAGTTTTGATGAGTAAAAGGACTAAAATTTATTGATAATGACCAAAACTTATATTTAACTTACTCATGTCAATTTAAAAGTAAATTCCTTATTTTTAAATATTTTTGAAAACTTGCATCATGTAGTTGCATTAGAATCTACATATCGCATTTGGATTTTATAGGTAGTATTCGTTGAAAACCCTCACGAGACAACACTTGTCCTACTAGGGACACTTAGAGGTTTAATGGCTTGTTGCATACGCTCAATGCAATCGTGTTCCCTACGAAAACAGATTTATCTTAGTTTTAGTTTATTCGATGATGAATAATAAGATAAGTGCGGGGGTATTTGATGTGCACATAAAAATGCATATTTTTACTTCCATATTTAATCTATTTTTATTTAAATAAATGAGCATATTAGGGTATTTTACATGTTTGAACCAAAATTTAAAGTGTTTTCAAATCATCATTCATTCATCTTCATGTGGAATTTGAGTGATTATTGGAAGTGGTTTCATGTATATATGCATACACAAGTGAAGAAAGACAAAGGAATGAAGAAATAAAAGAATTCATGCAACATGGAGGAGCCCACCTTCCCACTAACCCATGGACCACAATTAAAAGCTAATGGAGATTAAAATGCACATGCAAATATTAATGGGGTATTAATTAATTCTCTAATAATTACTTGGAGGTTACACTTCCTAAAAGGAATTTTAGGTAGTCCCCTAAAATATGATTTGGGGTTTTAAGCATGTATAAATACCCCTTATGTCTCATGTAATTATCTTCTTACCTTTCATGCAAATTGTAGCACAAATCAATGAGAAATAAAATGGCTTTTAAGCCTCTTCTTCTTTTTCTACATGCTTTTCCATTGCATGCTTACTTTTATTTACATGTTTTCTTCTATTTCATGTTAGTAGATTAGCTTTCTTTTCGTTGCAATTAGTTTAGATTTAATTTATGCAAGTAGTTTGATTCTCTTTTCTTTTAAGTAGCTCTTACTTTCCTTGCTTTTTAATGTTGCAATCTACATGTGTTGAAATGATAACAAAAATGAGAAGCTAAACCCCTTCAATTTAGGGGTAATGGAGCTCTCTTAAATAATGTAGGTTCAATATATTTGCTAATTTATGATCTCTTTTTATGCTTCATGGATAGTTAGATGTTGATGTAAGTTTATTAGTGAATTTGATAGCCTATGGTGTTTATCACAAATAGGCTATTCTTACTCAAATATAAACACAATTTACATTAACATCTAACTAAGTGATTTTGATCATGGAATTAAAATAGAATCAAAATTTGATGATCTATGTTACGAATCAAAAATAGTAAATAGATCATGCTTAAAATAGATTTTGTTTTAGTTTCATATTCATTTTCACGACATTTAACAAAGTGGTTTTAGTGTTGTATTAAATTTTGATGGTTTAAGTTGTGTTAATTAATAACACAAATAGATCATACTTATGATAAATACATCACTAATACTACTAGATTAAAATGAGAGATCATAAATTAATTTTTTTATTGATTTTTGTGAGAGTCTGGGAGTGGATTTGCCTCTAAATTGTCTCTTAATCTCATATTTTTACTCACTTTTGTTTTATTAAGTTTTTACATTTTTTAGCTTAAAACAATTTCAAACTCTTTGGGTTAATTTGATTGAGTAGAATTTAAAATTAATTTATTTCCCTACGGATCGACCCGTACTCGCATACGTACTACAATTGTACACCGTGTGCTTGGAGTTTTTAATGGTAATATTTTTAACGGCGATTTTCTAACAGGTAGAAAATCTGTCTTTATCAACAGCACATGAACATTGTGGGAAAAGTCATGAGCAGGCATTACATGTGCATTTCTATCCCAGATAAAAGCAACCCCCATTGGGGTTCCAAGCACGACCCTCACCTTAGCGTTGTGCATGATGTTAGAGGTGCTGGGAACAATAAGAGGAATAGGGTCCTATTCATTGCAACTGGGACTTTCTAATAGTTACACATCATTTTGGCACGAAAGCTAGATTTCCACAATTCCCCTAAAAGTTGAATACAAAGAGCTTTTTAATATTTTTAATTTCAAAAATGCCTTAATTTCAAAGGTCTTCAATTCTATTTGAGAATTTTCATCGAAATTTACCTTTAACCATGCTGTTGAAGGCGTTACCTTAACCCAATTTGTTTTACATTGTTACAAATTAGAATATTACAACTTAAATAATGAGAGTGATACCAAAATTTGGCATTAGGGAAAAGGCAAAAGTTAGTCCTCAAACTAAATTTACAAATTTCTAAATTTCATAAATGACTAAACCAAACACTTTCAAATTCATTTGGAAATTCAACGCTCCATCCAAAAAAAAAACTACACATATGGCTAATTCTTTATAAGAAACTCGAATATAATCGGATTCCTATAGAAAAAAAAAATTAAAGATAAAAAAAAATTGCAACCTAAATCTAGAAACTGTAATACATTTATATTATTACCGACCCTTAACTTATTTTATTCTTGCATATACTTTTAACATTTTTAACTTTACCTTAACTAATGCCGAGTTTAATTACAACTTTTACTGGAACATCCTTAGATCCAATTGGGCTAAAGATTATATAATTTTGATCGATACCATCTTCCATATCACATATTCGTATAAATGATTTGAAAGAAACCAATGAATGTTTAATTATGTTATCACTCCGTGCGACAAACTAATTTATGCTATTACACGGTTCATCTACAACTGCTTAGCTAGCCTTAGTTATGAACTGGCCAAATATGTTACTTTCGTAACCTTCATTAAAAAGTTAAAAATCTGCATTGATACCTTGAGGGGCAAAATTGTTTACCATAATGGGAGACACAACACTGCACTGACCAATGATCTAGTTGATACATTCAATGAAGATTTCATTTCAAATAACATAGTCTTGTTAAACAACTACTCCGGCTTTACCTTGTGTTCTCATTTTGTTTTATCATGTATATATGTATATAACCTTCAGATTATATACATACATACATATACACATACATATATATATATATATATATATATGTGTGTGTGTGTGTGTGTTGGACTCATGTTATGTTTTATGTTTTTTAGTTTTAGAAGTTTTTGGAGACCATTCTGTTACGCTTTGGAACATGGATGCTGGATTGCTAGGAACTACTACCCCTGCTATCCCAACATGGCCCTTTATAGAGGCTAGATTGTTTTGCTCCTTTCATTTTGCTACTTTTGATCATTTTTTATTTTCCTGGGCTATGCTTATGGATCTTTAATCACACGTTCTGACTTTCGCTGATTGATTTTCTCTAGTTGTTGCTCTTAGGATCTTTAGTCACACTATCTGATCTCATTTGGTTGATTTACTATTTGCTTGAAACTCCTAGAGACTCTTTAGGTTCAATAATCAGTCGATTTTTTTCACTTACTCTACACATATGTATATTTTAGGGTACAAGTACTAGGCCTTAGGTTTTGGAGAGGTTTTTTTTCTTTTTTTAACTATAGGGCGGTTATGGCTATCAATTAGCTTGTTGGCAGCTCCTTTTTGAGTACAGAATAAAAATACAAGAGGGCTCTCCTCCTTCGGAGGATCACTCATTTTCCTCAAAAATAATTGATGGTTACTTGGGCTTTTACCCGAGCATGGAGATCATTCATATCATAGCCATTTGCCTTTTTTTTCCTATTTTCCAGGCCAAGCCACATGTCATTGTTGCTAAAAATAGGGATAATGGAACCATTGTTTAAAATCTCATTTATCTCACTTGAGATCTCGCTCGAGATCTCATTTTCGAACTTGAGCGAGACAAGATTTAGCAAAATGAGACATAATTTTTTTTATCTATTATGTGGCACTCACTCATCCAAGATATTAAGATTTCAACCAGAATTTCATATAATCTCAATAGAAGATCTCATATAAAGATGTTTTTTCATTTACATATTTCTTTAACTTTTTATGTTGGTCCAAAAAAACTTGCACTCCAATGATTTTTTACTAGCCCTCTAACTCTATCTTTTATTTTTTAACGAGTGAGAAAAATAAATGACTTTTTGTTTATTTTTTATTTTTAATATTGGGTAGAATCCATTTAATTAAATACCAAATCGATCATGTAACCATTATCTTCTAAAAAGAAAAATTAATATTAATGATTTTTTTTAAATTATGTATGTTGATAAGTTTATATTTAGATAACAATTATTGTAAAAATCTTTAAAATGTCAATTTTTGGTGGTTAAGTTACTCTGAGATTGTCTCGAGTTGGACTTTAAAATCTAAGATTTATACTCCAAATACACTCATATTACCCGAGATCTCGTCCGATACGAGATATTGTGTATAGAATTCTCGAGATGAAATGCAATCGAAATATGAGCTTTAAAACCTTGGATGGAACTGGCCCTAATGCAACTATTGGTGTTATGATCATTAGAATTGTTAGCCTCGGCTTCACCATTGTTGGGTTGGATGGTGAATTCTTTTTTGGAAGAGAAAAGATGTTTTGAAGAGAACAAAGTGATTAAAATTGAGCTCTTTTTAGGGAGGTCCTCCTTCTAGAGCCAAATGTTAACCATATTTTTACCCAACCTAGGAATTACAATCAAAGATGGGTTTTAGAAAAGGTTGATAGAGTTAGGAGTTCCCTAAGGGAAATTCTATAATTTTGTTATATAAACATAACTCTACAAACAATATTGTTCGTAATATAGTATGCTTTAGTTTTATTTTCTATTATATGTGTTGTTATATTGTGATATAAATAATTAATTAATTACATTAAACATATATAAGTAGAAAATCCTTAGGATTGGTGTTTAATCGGTTGTAACTACAAATGTGTTCGTAACCATGAGTATTGAATTGATATAAACAAAACAATAACTCCTTATGTTCACTGTTGAGATGTATAGAGAAAAGGATTTTGATACGTCTGTTGAGACTAGTGTACATAATGCTCTCCATATGATGGGCGATGATTTACTCATGATCGTTGGAGGCACCAAGTGGTATGTACTTGTAGTAGTTTGGAATGATCACAAACGACTCAATGAGAGTCTTTTATATGTCAATACAACTAAGAAAAAATAGAAGATCTCATAGTAATGAGGTACAAGTAGTCTTCTGACGTGAGGGTACTGTCGATCTTAAGTAGCTAGGCTTACTTTGATTATTCTTATGTGTATGGTATGACGACCTTGTTATGACGACCTTGTTATGACTATATTTGGATATATGTTGAACTACTTGATGTGAGACACTACCCAATAGAGGATTCATCTCTTATATTATTGAAGGTTAGTATCACCATAGTTGGTATACGACTTGACTTTTAAAATCTCCGGCTAGAGTAAATTGGTTAATCGAATTTTTATCGGATTGAACCAAGGACTTTAAAAGTTGTTTAAACAATTAATATGGATACTAAAAGAGTTTTTGACCTTATACCAAATTCTAGATATCTAAGTGATACAGTGATGACAAAAAGAATACGTGTACAAAATGTCATTATTACGTGAGCTTATTTTAGATTAGAAGTACGATTTCGCCTAAATGGTATGAAAGTGGTTAACTTGGCCCTATAATGTGCTTCAAAAAATTCCATTATACTTCAGTATTTAAATTGTTTATATTGACTGTAGACCGAGTTCACACTAGAAAGTCAACACAACAGCGTTGTTAATTATCTCTAAGTTCGACCAATAGTAGATTTAATTTGTACATTTTATAAATTAATAATAAATTAATACAAATGTTTTATTAATATTTGTGGTTAATTTCCAATATTTATTCAAAGCTTAAAATTGGATAGAATGATGTGTAAAATTTGTACGATGGTTTGGTCGGTTTAGAAGCTTTAAATTAATTAGTTAAATGGTAATTCAAATAGGAGTCAAAAGGATGTTTGACCTAACTTGGACAACATCAAGGTCGGCCACATTAGGGGAAAATGTAGGCTTTACCAAGTCTTCAAGGGCTAGAGAAAATTATGGAGAAAAGGGAGCAAACCCTAGGCTATAAATAGGATATTCTCCCCTTTATTTCTGTACACATGTTTTCAGTGCTCTCTTTGCCCGAGCCGCCTATACCCATTTCCATCGGTGAAACCATCATTTTAGCCTTGCAAATTTAAGAGGAGGAGGAGACCACAAAGCTCTAAGAGGAAGTAATCAGCAAACAACATGCCAGACTCTTGAGGGGACTGCTTCGGCGAAAGGTATACATTTTTGTATTATTGTTTCATATTAACACATGTATATCTATGCTTGATCACTTGCCCCCTCTTATTATATGTTCGGACACATATTAATAAAAATATTTTTTAGTTTATATATATATATATATATTTGTCTTGAAAAAAAATTTATATCCAAATTTATTTGAATATATATTTTATGCTATTTATATATAAACATTTTAAGCAAAATCATTTTAAATATATTTTGGATTAGTAGATAAATGAAAAATAATAATAATAATTTTTCTTGAAGGTCTTTACCATATCGAATTAAATTTCTTAATATATATATATATATATATGTATGTATGTATGCATACATACATACACACACACGTATACGCACATATCATACATATACATACATACATACATACATACATATATATATATATATATGTCTGTGTGTGTGTTACTATCCATACAAATATTAATTAAAAAATTATTATTATTTTCTTTTGGAGATATTAAAAAGATATTTTTTAATATTTTTTGATAACAAGTCAAATTAATTCAAAATTCAAATATTTAAACTTTTTTCAAATTATTTTTAATTCAGTCGATTTTAAAAAATTATCCTTGCTAGCGTCTGTAGTATTATTTTTCAACACACATGCACATACACACACACACACACAATGAATAAGTCAAAACTTTGAATTTAAAATCATTATTTTAAAACCGAAAATAATATGATATATATATATATATGTATATGTATGTATGTACATATATTATTAAGTATGAACATTTACAACAGATAAAATTATAACTTACAATGATTTATATATATATCTTTTAAATTGTAAATACTTTATATATATATATATTAATATAAATATTTATATAAAACTTTTCATAGCCCAAGAAAAGAATTTTTTTATTTATGTTCACTAATATATATATATATATATATGTATGTATATAATTTAATATGATATTTTTATGACATTAAATTTACATCATTCATCACATATTGGCATCTTACCGACCATAGGACAAAACGATCAATTTTCCCATGTACCTCTTCTAGGATGGTTTTCTATATTTATATTATTGTGATGCACATATCATGAATATAAATGTCATAAAATTTTAAAATATAAAAGAAAAATAAATTAACAAATTAATTTTAAGTTAAATTATTAATAAATATTATTTTAAACATTAACAATAAATAAATATTTTAATTAAATGAAACAAATTAAAACATTATAAAAACTCTTTTATTAACTAAATACTAAATTTGATTTTGTTTAAATAAAATATTATTTATACAAACACAAAATAAGCTTTTGTGCAGCTTAAAAAAATGTAAAAAACTTTAGTTAACCCTTTTTACCATGCTGCCAATGCCCCTGATCCAACAATATTATCAGATTTTATGAATAATTAACTAACATGTAGGGCACTACTTTTAGAAAAATCAAAGTGGATGAGTGTCTATGGAAAAGGTGCTTAGGATAAGGAGAAGATTACTCTAATTAAGGACTATTCTTAAGTGGAAAATCTCCCAATCTTCTAGCATTTACCTAGCTCGTCGAAGTAATCTGTTTTTACGGTATGCCCTTGCGGAAGACTCAAAAGCATTGTTGAGTTTTAGGTTAATTCAAATAGCATATTTGAATATCATAAAATAACTTAAAAAAATTAAATTAAATAATTACATAATGCAATTTTAAAATTGTTTTAAATTTAAATATATATATATATATGTGTGTGTGTGTTATATTTGTGGATTGATCAAATTATCAATTAATAAAAGAATACATATGAATATAAAAGTGTGCATACATATACGTAACTTAGTGAATTATAAATATTATAATAACTAAATATATATATATATATATTATATGTATAAAGAAAAATGGGAGGTTAAAAACAAATAAAATCAATGAGACCTAATGGAGTATACATTGGATATGTGTAAAAGATATATGATATCGTGAGTTATAATCATTATACTTATCTCCTTTAATAGTCAATAATACTCTACAAAATTAATCTTAAAGTATGGATTTAAATTAATAATGCTCTCCGTCATTTATAATATAAATAGATTACCTTACATATCTATGGTTGTTGAGTAACCTTAAGCCATATAATACCTAAGGTCGGGTTTATATATTTCTAGATAAGTAAGAATGTTTATGCAACTTTGTTGAGCAACCTCAAGGGTTACACAACTCTCCTAAGGATTTCGCGAAATGATGAGTTTAGGGTATCAAATCTACTTCATGATTTGTTGAGCAACCTCAATGCCATAAAGATGATTAGAAGCATAGTTAAAAGCAAGCAAGGAGTTACACAACATATATTTAGTAAAGTGTTACTTGCTGTTTACGATGACCATAATTTGTTGAGTAACCTCAATGTTGTAATAATATATGATAAGTGGATCCTAACACCCACTAAAAACCTTCATGAAATTCCTATATCTCTTTTAGGGTTTCTGAGAGATGTAAAATTTTGGAGCTTTGTTAGACAAATACAGAAAACTACTCTAATAAGTATATGAACATATGTAATGATAAATAATTTAATATAATGAATTTGCATTGATCAAATGGAAACCATGAAGCTATTTTTCAAAATGAACACATTAACTAGCGCAAACTTTAAAGACTAACCAAGGAATGTTAAAATAGCACTCACATACAAAATGCTTTGGTACATTGTCACTGGTGACCCTTTAACTAAATCGGATAAAGATGTTGCGCCCAAACAAGCTAAGGTCTACAAGGATTAGTCAATGGATTGTGAACGTTCTCGTAGTTAAGTGTTGTCCACTATGAGCGTCGAGCTCCAAAAACAGTACAAAAATACAAATATTCATGAAATATTCAAATACCTACAAAAGTTGAACGTTGAACAACCTTGTAATGTGAGATATGAGGTATTGTGGAAACTATTCCATACAAAAATAAGTAAGGAATCATCAGTCTAACATCGTATGCTTAATATGATTGGGTACATTGAACGATTGGATGAGCTTGATACTACACATGGTACCAAGCTTTAGACCACTTGATTCTTAGGTCGTTAAGTCCACAGTTCGATCCATTTATATCGAATTTTAATACGAACCCATTGAAGTGTACTATCATGACCTCCTTGATATGTTAAGGACAACCAAGAGTATGTTCATGAATGAACCAAGTGCGGTGCTCTCTATCAATGGTAGCTCTTCATCAAATAGTTTGAAGAAGAGAAAGCCTAAGTAAAAGGGTGGAAAAGGGAAGATAAAGGCTAAAAATAAAGGCGATTGTTCCTTTTGCTCAAAGAAGGGACATCGAAAGAGGAAGCGTCCATAGTACTTAGAGACCCTAAATGGGAAGGAATCAGATTCCACTCCCAAAGGTATTTTCCATATAGAAAATTATTATTCTATATGTGCTTCTAGTTGGGTTTTATATATTGTATCTAAAACTCATATCTGTAAATTATTAGAGGGACTTAGGAACAAGAGTCTCGTCATTGGAAGGAGCATGAAATGTCATGCTGCACATGGAGCTAGTGAAGTTGCGGTTGCAATGGGAGAATATCATGTAAAACTAGTGGGTGGATTTGATCTAGTTTTGAACAATTATTATTATGTACCAAATTTTATTAGTGGAATAATATCTATCTCTTTTTTGATAGTAAACAGATGTAGTTGTATTTGTAAAGACAATATTATCAATATTTGCTATGGAAATAAAACAATTGGTTTGATTCTTTAAATAATGGTATTTATTTTTCAAATTTAAATCGTGTATTTGTAGTTGCAAATAATAATGTATCTAAAGTAAACGATAGTTACCATCAGAATTGTATACTAGGCCATCTTAGTAAGAAATGACTTAACAAGCTAAGAAACCAAGGGTTTCTACCATCATTTGATTTTAAATCATTCGATATTTGTGGGTCATGTCTTAGAAGTAAAATGGCCAAGCATCCATTCAGTGGGAACAATGAAAGTGCTATTGAAATCATTTGATGATTACATACTGATGTATACGGTCCGATGTCTATAACTACCATTAGTGAAATCTTGTACCATGTTAAATTCCCTGATGATTTTTCTAGATTTGGATATGTGTATCTTGTGAAACACAAATCAAAGGTCAATGAAAAATTTGTTGAATACAAGAACAAAGTAGAAAAACCAAAGTAATTAGAAAATAAAAATATTCGATCTAATTGAGGAGGTAAGTGCATCGGATATGAACTCCAAGGTTACCTAAAAGAGAATTGAATTCTCTGTCAAGTCACTCCTCCATACAATTAGCATGAAAATAGTGTTTCAGAGAAGAAAATCGAACCTTGTGAGATGCTGTTCAATCGGTGATAAGCGACGTTAATTTACCTTTTTGTTTTGGGGATATGTGCTTAAAACAATGACATTTGAATAGAGTACCTTCTAAATCTATGCCTAAAACACCATATGAGTTATGACCTAGGAAGGAACCCCGCCTTAATTATATTAAGATTTGAGGCTGTCTGGCTTACATTAAGAATGTAACCCCAGTAAGGTATAGGCAAAATCAACCTTAGGTAAGTTTATAGGGTATCCTAGAAAATCTCACGGACACGTTCTCTATCAAATAGAGTAAAAAAATTAATTCTAGACAAGCCACTGTTTTGGAAAAGGAATTTTTCTCACGAGAAGTTAGTGGTAGTGAGATAGAATTGGATGGGATCCAAGAATCTTCGATGGAGATCGAATATATAGAAGTAATTCAAAACCTACCCAACCTATTAGAAGGTCTAATAGGGAATCACATTTTCCAGGGAGACACTATGGATTTCTCATTGTTGACGAGAGCATGAATTGTTTCATTCATGACGACGACCTCCTCATGTACCAATAAGCCTTGGAGAGTAAAGACTCTACCTTGCGGCTTGCTGCAATGAATCCGAGATGGATTCCATGTAAAAAACAAAGTATGGACTTTGTAAAATGTATCCAACAGAGTGAAACCCATCGACAGAAAGTGGATCTTTAAGAAAAAGATCGATGATAGATGGAAAGGATAAAACCACTAAAGTGAGGTTGGTCGTGAAAGGGTTAATGCAACAACCCATACCTCAATGGGCCTAAATTTCAAAAAAAATCGAAACCCAAGTCCATCAAAGCACAAATCGTCAGATTTGATACCTGCAAATAAGCATGAGTATTAGAGATTGATAGAAATTTAAACTCACAGCGGAAACAATAATAGGATAAGAATACTGATTATGACTACTACCTTGGAATAAATGGTATTTCTTTGATAATAGGTTGTCACATCAGCATCAAGCATGAGAGAAAAGAAAACTTCTCTAAAAACGAAACACATCCAGCTCTAGTGACTTGTTCCTCTAAAATCTATCCTACGGGCTGTAATGAGGAGAGGGTCAGAACAACGTTTTGGTGACTGGAAAATTTATAAACTGTCCATTACATAAAATTATACCAATTGGTTTCCATTTGATTGTTATGTACATTAAGGTTAGCAATTCTAATTTTACCTTGCATTGCATATGTGATTACTTACTTACCCCTTCCTAAGGTACAAAATACTGGTGAAGTCTTATCAACCATCCAATACTTCCAAACCCACTTTCCACTTAATACTTCTAAATATGAAGCGGGCTTCTATAATCATCAGAAAAATACTTTTAAAAGAGAAATAGGCAAGTTTTGCCATTTAAGACCTCAATTGAGGTAGACCCCGTCATTTAAGACCTATTCCCAAAGTGGTTTTCAAACAGTGTTGTCAATGGTCGGTGGGTCTTACCTACAAAGACGTCTAACCACTATTTAAGGCTTTCGACATTTAATGTCCAACTATTACCGCGTCTATTGCTAATAAATTTGTAGCCATGTAAGAGACAGTACCCAAACCATGTAATACCTTAAAAAGGACTAGGCGGACTTCTAACCATTTAATACCTATATTCTAGGCAGGTCCTACATCACTTGATACCTATCCTTAGGCGGACTCCTCACTAATACTATCATTATTACGGCCTTAGCAATGTGAGAGACCGTACCCAAGCCACTTAATACCCCATTAGTAAGGACTAGGCAGACCCCTAACCATTTAACACTCATTTATAGGTAGCCTTTGTCATTTAATACCTAACACTAAGACAGACTCCTCACATGTACTATCTAGCTAATATCGCTTGGAATCTCACTAGGTTACTTAATACTTCTTTTTAGGAGAGAGTCTAACCCTTAGATCAGTCACTTGATACCTCAAACCTGAAGCGAACCCTTCCTGAGATATCCACTATCACTCTTAATTATAAATATGGAATCTCATTAGGTTACTTCTTTAGCTAGGGAGGTGGCCCCTAAAATTGCCAGTTAATATCTTACTAAAGTAAACCCTTTTAGAGACATCCTTATTTATTTGGAATCTCTAAGTTACTTATACTTCTTTTTAGAAGAGAGGCGGACCCTACAACCACATAATACCTCAAACCAGAAGCGAACCCCTAAGAAGATATTCCTCACCGCTCCTAATTCCAAATTTGGACTATTTAATACTTTTCAATTAAGAAAGCAGGCCCAATCTCTCTCATCATCATGGGTCCTAGGATTAGTGATATCTCACATCAGTAATAAGTGCACCCGACTGCTGGTAGCCTCAAAATGAAGGGCAGTCTTCCATCGAGTGATTGTACTGACCTTACATCACTAACCTACTAAGTCCAATTAACCAGCCTAAGTCTTTACTTATTTTATCTTAGGAAGACATTGGACTTAGCTTACTAATTCCCTTTTTATTTAAGGCAAAAAGATTTACCTTAAATACTTATCTACCCATAAATCCTCTTTTTATGCTCATAAATGCCAATTTGTCCATAAAATCATAACGAATATTTTCGAAGACATTTATGTTTGATAACTAATTTCAAGTTAGTAACCTTTTATATCTATTCCATTTTTATCAGTCCCTTTTTATCTATTTGTCCTTATTAATTGTAATTCCCAAATTCATTTCCATTAATTTGTCATTTACTGGAGTTACAGTCTTTAATTAACCAATTGTAACCCCTAATCTAATCCTATCCATTATTTCCATTAATTGCCCATTAATTAGGGTTACAATCCTTTATTTCCTATTAATTATTGGCAATTCCTGATTTATTGTCCATTAATAGGAATTACTACATTTCCAAATTCTACCTATTTGCTTTCCTAAATATAATAATAACTAACTAACGTTACACATAAATAACACACGAACAAAATCTGTTCTCCTTACGCAATAAATACGTATAAACTACTTATTCTTATCCAAATATATTCTAGTCATAAATATGTCAATAGAATATGTGTTCCATATCTAATTTGCTAGAATTAAATTCTTTAGGAAGATTTTCCGCTATGGTTTTCATAAATTGGTTTTAACACAAAAGGAAGGATTTACTATGTTTGAAATTACAAGGAATAAATAATTTCTTTTTATTTGGAATAAACAATGTAAACTAGGATAATAAATATGTACTTTGCACATCTCTTCCCTTTTTGTTTTATTCCTTGTTAAATCAAGCATCGCCTTTTTGAATCAAAAGTGGAAAAAGTAATCAAATTTATAAAATCAAACATATGTTCTTCCTACAAATTAAACTATGGAAAATATAAAACCTAACACAAATTTGGGCAATAGTCCAAAATTCTTATTTTACACCCAAGTACAGATCTGGAATAAAAATATACAACATTCAAATTTTAAAATCTTTGGGACTGATTTCCAGATCTAGATGTAAACATATTTCAAATTAATTATAAAATAAGAATATGTAGGCAATAGTTTTCTATACTAATTTAAGCCTACAATTCACAAAATAAAATTGATTTAGGCATAAAAATCAAGCATATGCCAATGGAATAGATTTAAAATCATAAACATATATAAAATTTTCCACTCACCTTTTAAAAGCGATCCAAATTTCCAAATCTGAAGTAGAACCTTAAATTCATCTCCAAGTCCTTTTTAATCCAAAAAATATGTATAAAAGGGTATATACATGCATTAGAATTACAGATCTAAGAAGAGATTTGGGATTGGGAGAGAAAATAGATATAAATATACAAATATATATAAATTACCTCAAATACGCGTATAGTTGATTCTCTTCTCTTCTTCTTTTTTTATTAGATTTCTATTCTCCTTCAATTTTTACGAATATAAATACAAATATCTTATTTTTATAATTTAGAAAGAAAGTGGGGAATAAAAAATGGTAGAACTTCACTACTGCCTCCAAAAAATATGAGAAGAGAAAGAAGGGCTAGGCCTGAATTTATAGGCGTAGGAATCAACCTCAACCGTTAGATCGAAATATATTAAATTCGGACTGTTGGGCCTAGGCAAACCTAGGCCATACAGGGAACGGTCGACCGACCCCTACTTAGGGGTCGATCGCCCATGATGGTGGGTCGACTAATAGGTCCGGGTTAATTTAGTTAATTTTTCTTATTTATTTATTTTTGTTCCGAATTCGTTTTTCATCCGTGACTTCTTAGTTTGGACTCCGATCGCAAACTCCAAATACGAAAGTTGCTTATAATTTCGCCACAAACGCAATGGTGCAAGTTTCATGGTCAAATTCCATTGTTTGCACAAATTCCTTTTTGGAGCCTAATTAATTAAATAACTAACGCCAAATTATGGGGTGTTTCATTCTTCCTCTCTTAAAAAGAGTTTCGTCCCCAAAATTTTACCAATAACTAAGTCATGGTTTTGGCTTCTAGTTATCCTAAACAACCAATGAGTGTACAACCAATTTTGCAACCAAAGTGCACAAGTGTATAGTGTATTACTGTATAACCACATAGAAAACATGTATGCAAAATGGTTCTGAATCGAATCCTCCTATAAGAATGCATTTCTTTTGAAAATATTTTTGTAAACATGATGAAAGCATACTATGTGTATACTGGTAGTTCTATATGTATGTAGCTTTTTGAAAAATATTTTCAACCAAAAACCCCATATTCCTACGAATAGAAGTATGATGCATCCAATTTTGCATCCACTTCCTACCATCCAATAATCTAACGCATCGAAAAATCGCTTCCTAAACTTTACTCCTATGTTGGAAAAGGAATGTAGGCAGAGAATTTAATATTCTTACTACTCTATAATTTTCCTATTCCCATACTATAGTGGAAATTTTCCCCGTTGCCAAGAATTTACTCCAAATTTTCCATGCACAAAACGCATACGGAGGCTTATTTCAAGCTCTAAAATGGAATTAAGTTTAAAAAAATAGACTCGTACGCGTCGACGAACAGGTATGGAAATAGAAATTTCAAGGCTAAAACAGCTTTTCCCATGTGATCATTTGCATTTTTCGCATCGTCGATCCTAATGCACCGCTAAATTCGCAAATTCTAACTCTATTTGTCTTCCCTACGTCTAACTTGTGGCCTTCAAAATCAAAGATTCACAAAAATCTTTCTCACTTTTCAAATTCTTGCGTCAAAATAAGTTTAGACGCACATCTTCCCTTGAAATAAATTTTTTTGACAAAAAACCTAAAAATACTTTAAGAGTCAAAAATAACTAAAACACAAAACTACTTTTTTTTCAAAAGAGAACTTTTCAAATCAATGTGAAACTTTATAAAATATTTTCATTCTCAAAATTTTTGATAAATCAAGCCACAATTTCAGCATAGTCGGAAGTCGGTTATGCAATAAACGCATAAACCAAATTCTAAAACTCTATAACAAACCTTTACCCATAATAATTGACATTTTATATAAAGAAAAATGTCAACACATCTATTATTCAAAAAAATTAGCTTTTAAGGAACATGAACAATGACCCATGATACCAAAACAACCTTATTATGTCCTTCGCTAAAAAATTTCAACTATTCTAAACTTCCAGTCTTATATTGCATTTACTGTCAGTTAAGTGTCTTTAAGAGATTCTCATATGTATACTGCTACTTTACTATGCATATATAGAAGCGGTTTACATAAGTAGAGACAATACGGTTTCTAGTTATAGAAACAATAACATAGTGGATAAATATGAACTCATAATACCGTGCATGCCTTTACCGAGAGAAAGCTAATAGTTTTACAACCCAAACAAACCTATAGAAAAAGGACAAACGCTGGAAATAAAAAGATACAACAATCCTACATAAAACACCGCATATGAACTATGAGAAGATCTTGCTCCATGGCTGGAGCTCGAGCCATTGCCACGACCATGGAATGGTCGTAGCATGATGGTTATGCACCCATTCTCACGCCCCTAGTGCTGTTGCTCCACCCTAACCTCTCGGAACTATGCTTGAACCTGACGGATAACAACAAGCTCGGGAATCAAGTATCCCTCGGCGCCCTACGCTATCCCATGCAGCTGGTCCTGCTGCTTTGGTGCTGGTACAGGTGGTGCAGCTGCCGGTAAAGGAATATTCATTCTCTTAATAGTGGTTTGGTTGATGGCGGAAGGGAACTTCCTCACCGCTGGCTCTCCGCTTAAATTTATCTCATAATGCCTAAACACTCGAGTGAGTAAGCGACAATATGGAAGCTGAGTCCTTGGAATACCAACTCCCTGATAAACCATTTGAAGCATCAAAACATGAGCCCAATTGATGGCTATGCCGCCAATTATAGCATGGGCGGATCTCCACACTATGTCATATATCTGGTCGAGGCTTCCCATTTTCAGAATGATGTTATGTTGAATGATGCGCACGACGAGATGGGGAACCGGCCATAAATTATTGGTCCTCCAATCACCGACATTTCTAAAAAAGATCCACTGTAGAATCTTAGGATCAGTCATTTCTATGTCATCCAAATCTGCGCCTGCTGTAGATATCTTTAAAATTCCAGCGAGATCATCATCTGTCATCTCGATCCAAGCACCCTTCACCTTGGACTTAATATAACTATTGCCATTATCAAAATCCTATGCCATCTGTACATCGAAAAGATGGATGTAGTGTGGGTAATGTTCCCTCACATAAGTTTTGAAGCAGAGGATCGGTGCAAGTTTGGTCGCGACGAAAAGCTCTTCAAGCCCAAGAGTGGAGAAATCTCTGAATTTCACTGGTCGTCCATGGAAAAAATCAAAGTCTGCCATTCTAAGATAAGTGGCGATCTTCTGCTCACTCTGGTCAAGCCAAGCGGCTTCTTGTGGAGTAAGGTGGGGGTAACGAGAGGAAGAGCCGCCGATGTGGAGTGGTGTCATGGGCTGAGAGGGGTTGGAAAAGAGAGAAAAGGGTTTAGATATAGAGTGGTGGTGGGGCGAGATTTGACACACAAGAATTTTGGCGTCTCTTGGTGGAGGAATGGAGGAGAGAGGCTTTGATTAGGTGGAGGAAGAGGAAGGTGGAAATGGGGTTCGACTGAAAATGGAGAGGAGGAAGAAAATGAGGGGGAGTGCGGCGGATGATGTTTTGGTCATATTACAGGTTTAGGCTTAGCCCGAATCCTCCTAGCGATTGACCTTTATTAGGTTAACTGGTCGACCGCTATGGTCGATCCCCGCTCGCGGTCAACTGCTAGCCAGATTTAGGCATGGCCTGAACCTGGACCTAAAAGGGCCTGGTTAGATTAATTAATATTCTAATAACCGTTCCGCACACCATCTTTAGCTTATTTCAACCAAAAAACTCCTACCTTCCATATGATGGTATCCACCTTGCCCTGGAGACCCCTCCTCGGCAAGATTGCAACAGTCTCAACAAAACTGTTGCGATCAACAAACTTCCAAAAACCCGAAAAATACTCCAACTAATATAACCTGTCTACTTCGCACAGAAATATTTCTTCAAATAGCTGGTGGGTACAACAACACTTCAAACTACATACCCCAATAAAATTGTATGCCATTTCTATTTTGTCTGTAACTTAAAGAGAGAAAATATAAAAACCTCGATTTTATAAACCAAAAAATCACTGAGCTAAATATATGCTCCTCTATACATGTTTCTAAATAATAGAAGCTATTTCATCCCAAAACTTCCCTTAAAAATCAAACGTAAATTTGCCAAAAATCAAAATCCAGCCTTTACTGATATTAATATTTAAGGATTTCTCCAAAATCTAAGGCATTTCCAAAATATACTTTATAAAAATTCTCTCATAGGTTTTAGACCAAGGGATTGGTATTAATTATCCAAATAAAAATCCGTTTTGCCATCAATGAGGTGACCAATGAATGTACCATAGTAAAAACTTACCTTTGGACAATTGTGTCATACAGATGTTAATAGAGTTTTTAACATTAGACCAAACTCTAGATACCTAAGTGATACAAAGATGATGAGAATACTTATACAAACTATCATTACTAGGTGAGCTTATTTTAGACCAGAAATATGATTTCACCTAAACGTTCTATAAGCACTAAACTTAGCCATATAATGTGCTTTACCAACGTTCGTACATGCTTCAGTTCTTTAAATATTGATTATGGACCGAATTCATGCCAAAGAGTTAGTACAACCGCTTTGTTAATTATTTATGAGTTCGACCAATGGTAAAATTAATTTTTATATATTATAAATAAATAGTAAATTAATAAAAATGTTGTATTGATATTTTTATCTAATTTTAGTTATTTATTTAGAGCTTAAAATCGTACATAACGATGTGTAAGTGTTATATGGCAGTTCACTCGGTTTAGAAGCTATTAATTAATTAATTAATTAAATGGTAATTAAAATAAGAGTCAAAGGGGTGTTTGACCTTGCTTGGTCAATATCAAGGCCAGCCACATTAGGTGAAAATGAAGGTTTTACCAAATCTTCAAGGTTTAGAGCAAATAATGGAGAAAAGAGTGCAAACCATAAGCTATAGATAGGATAGCCTCCGCTCTAATTCTTCACATATTTTTTGAGTGCTCTCTCTTTCCAAGCCGTGTATACCCCTAGCCATTGGTGAAGCCATATTTTCAACCTTTCAAACTGAAGAAGAGGAGGAGACCGAAGCTCAAAGATAAAGTAAGCAACAAACAATATGCTAGACTCTGATGGGACTACTTCGGGGAAGGTATACCTTTCGTATTATTATTTCATATTAACATATATAAATCTACACTTGATCACTTATCCCATCTTAATATTTGTTCCGCCATATATTAAAAAGACATGTTATATATATAACCAATTGAATTTAATAATTAATTTTATACAAGTATATGTATATTATATATATACAGTAAACAACTCACAAATCTAGCTTAAAACGGGTTGAAATGCTGAAAACTGCTAAATGTTTGCTTACTGTAAACAAAAGTTTCTTGCTTGAGTAGTTATAGTAAAATACATGTTATAGTCCTTCTTCTTATGCTTATATCTATCTATTCTTGTCATGAATCCATGCCGGAAATTTTCTGGATTGTTGTCCATGTGTAGTAGATTGTACATGTAAAATTTCATGTTCTAATTCATCCTCTAAGTTCTGGAAACATTTGCTTAAAATTGAATCGAAGCAAGCAGAAAACTGCCTGTAGAAGTCCTGACCTGAAGGTCGACCAGGCATCCGTAGGGGTCGACCTTAGGGTCGACCTATGCAACATGAAGGTCGACCTATAGGTCAACCTATATGTCGACCTGGGCATGTGCAATTGTCTAGTTCGATTTATTTTCTCTCCTGTGCATTGCTTTGTTTAATTTACTTGTTCCAATGACTTTTGCAATCTGTTTTTGTGATATTTTGAAATGTTCTGAAGGGCATAAAACCTATCAATAGGTAAGACAACGGTTTAGTTGATTCGAACATCGGATTGACAAGTTTTTGAGATGATTTCTTATGCCGATTTTATGGCATTTTCGATGATTTCTGTTGTTTTCGAGCACGGGTTTTTCTAAACGATTTTGAAATGATTTTGATGATAAAATAGCTTTCGAAATAAACATTTTAGAATATTTGTAATTATTATTTTTAAAGTTATTAAAATTATATATTCTCTATAATAAAGAGAATTTCAAAAGTTTGTTTTCCAAACGATTTCGAAAATTATTTTTAAAACTAGTTTTCTCGAACAAAGTATTTTCTATATGAAATTACATGTTTTTGCACTCTTCAAGCGAATGAGGAAGCGATTTAAACGATTTAGTAAACACATGTGTCCCATACCACATGAGTATCCGAATTTATATTCATACATTTTATTTTATTTATATACAATTTTTTAAGCAAAATCATTTTAAATATATTTTTGGTTATTTAATAAATTCTTTTATAGTCTTTACTATTTTTGACTCAAAAATTTATATATGTGTGTGTGTTAAGATCCATACAGATATTAAATTTAAAGAATTATTTTTTCTTTCGAATATCATACATTAATAAAGAAATTTTAATATATTGTAATACAAGTCAAATTAATTCAAAATTTAAATATTTGGATTTGAAAACTATTTTTAGTTCGATCGAATTAAAATAAATTATTCATTATTGCTAGCGGTTATAGTATAATTTTTTAATATATACATATACATATACATACATACAAACATATATATATATATATATTATTTTGAATAAGCCAAAGTTTTAAATTTAAATTTTAAAATCATTTATTTAAAACTAAAACTAAAATAATACACATATACACTATATGTACATATATTATTAAATAGAAATATTTTGGCAAATAAAAAATTATAATTTATAATAATTTTTATATATAGACAAATTTTAAATTATAAATATATTATTAACACATATATTATTAACACACATATATATACGAAACTTTTCATGGTTAAAAAGGGAGAATAAAGTATTTATGTTCATTAATATGCGTGTATATATATACGTACATACATATATATAATTCGATATGATATTTCTATGACAATAAGTTGATATCATTCATCACTCATTGACATCTTATTGATCATAAGAGACATGGTCAATTTTCCTATGAATCTTTATGATACTTTATATATAAATTTATATTACTATGAGGCTCATATTATGAATATGAATATCATAAAATATTAAAATATAAAATCGAAGTAAATTAATAAATAAAATTTAAATGAAATTTTAAATAAATATTATATTAAACATAACATTAATCAAATATTTTAATTAAATTAAACGAGTATGGTGGCACGTCCGTTGGACGTGTGAAAAGAAGGAAGTGAGAAAATTTTCTCTTTGCTGCAATTATGGTATTGTGAGAGATTACTGTAAAGTTTTCGCTAATTGTGGAAAAAAAGAGGGAAACGATATGGCAACCGAACAAAAATAAGGCGGTGTAAGAAAGACAATGGGTAAAATGATGATGATGATAAACCTGATTAAGTTACATCAAACTTTGAATTATCTATGATATTTCTGGTTTAGTTAATAGGAAATTGATCAAGACATATTGGTTTTAACATAAAGAATTGCTAAAATTGTTCTTCGGATAAAGAAAACACATGCTTAAGCAATTTATTACTTAAATTTTATATTTAGAAGATGGATGTCAAAACCTAAGTACAGTAAATAGGAAAACAAAAAGTATATAAAACCCGGTCTACTTGCCACATGTCCATAAAGAATTGTGCACGGTTTAGTTATAGTACATTCACATGGATGACAACGATACTAAATCACCGGATAAATTAGCTTTTTATTCAGACTATAACTCTTGAAATGCAATTGATATACAAAATTTCATCTCCTTTCAAATTCAAAAGCCATCGCAGTTTCTATTTATCTTTATCATTTGTGAATATCCTAAAGCATCATTAGTGTGATGGCACGCGGTCCGCGCGTAGTGATGGACGTGCAAGTTAGATTTCCCTTTTAAATTTAATCATCTAATTCGCATATTATAAGGAGCGAGCGGTGCTCATTTGCTGAAATTACTAACAATTTTGATGTCACATCCATCTCAGACGCCCCTTGGGTGTATACTTGAACACTTGCCTCTTGGGTTGCCGGTGTTCTCAATGTCCCTCATCGACCCACTTGGGATTGGATGTTGTCCAGGTTTGTTGTAAATTGAGTCTAGCTTGGAAGTTGGAGAATATTTTGTATAACAGGATCGTTAATCAAAGTATTAGTCATTTTTCACACTATTAATATTTAAGCAAACACTAATAACAATTAGTTTCTAATAAAACAGTTTGACTACATTTGGTTTGCCATTTTATGTTTTCATCCAACCAAAAATATACATTACACATGTATTTTTGGAAGACAACCAATTTGGAAAATGAAGTTAACAACAAAATAGAAAACAAAATTATTTTATTTTTTATATTTTGGAAAATAATGAAAGCATGAAAAATATTTCATCCCCTCCACAATCCCTCCAACATTCTTCCATCGTCATAATGATTTAGAATTTCAAATCTTCTTCTCCGCTCTTCTCATATATCAGAAACGCAAAATACAAAAATCAGAATGAAAATAAACGAATATTTATCATTTTAATTCTATTTTTAAAACTCAAAAACAATCTACTTTCATTTTCTTTCTCCTTTTCCATCTCCTTTAAAATTATTTTGTTGACACACTTTTTCACTTGATCACAAAGGAACCATCTATGATCAGTTTATAAACTTTTAATTAAAAGTCCAGGAAATATGTGTAATTTACCCGTTGTGTTAGAGAAAAAATTGATTGTGAAGAATTGTGCTTCTATATTTTGATTTATACACAACACATAGGCACGTCCAAGCATATGCTAACAAAAATAGATGCAAATTCATTGTACTAAATGTGAATTAATGGGCGTATGTATTAGGATATTCATGGTATAGAATAATAGTCTTTCTGATCTTGTTTGACCTCTGACACTACTGAACCTGGTCCAAATTTTATAAGATAAGAAAAGGCTTTTTTATTACTGTTCAGTCAATAATAGTATATTGTATGGATGCATGTCCACTTATGGATAAAGATACATCATCTTCCAAAGCATAATTGACAATCTGACAGTCATGGTTACCGAAACACTGTAATTTTTTTCTATAATAGTTGAATGCTCGTTATTTACTTACTTTTAAAAGTTGATTTATATACACCACACCATTGGTTAGTGTTAATGCGTACTCAGAAATAAAAGTATGATTTTCACATCGTTGTACAAAGAAGAAATGAAAAAGAATGACCATGAATATAATTGCAGTTGCATTCTATTTTTTTTACAGTACAAAAGCAATGTTTCCAACTTGTATCAAACAGTGCAAAAGGGTAACGAATTCACAATTGGAGAAGGATAAGAATATTGGGAAGGTAATCAAATTCACCGAAAGAAATCAATGTGGTCAAGTGAAACATGCAATAAAAGGTTGATTCATTTTTGGACCGTACATCATGTCATAAATTTTAGTTCTGTCGATTATACATATATTATTGATAATAATTATTTTAGATAAATTATTCATTAAATTTATTACTATAAAAAAACCAAGCATATGTAAGGAAAACAATAAGTATAATACAGTGAGTCTCACTTTATTCATTAATTTCATAAATATTAAACTTAAAAACCCTCAATAATTTCATCAATACTAAATCTTACAGTTTGTAGCAAATTCAAACAAACATTGTGATAACATAAAATAGACAAAGGATGCAACTGTCCTTTATGTTTAGTCTTACAACTTTATCAGTCAATATTGCCACTCAATCTATTAATTAATACATTAACATGATAATGGAAGAATAAGAATATAAAGTTCTCCTAAAAGAACGCACTCACAGTGATACTTTACATGAGCATATGGAGCATATCATGAGAGAAGCACACTTTCGTTAATCATTGCAATGATCCAGCAACCACCTACAGTCTAATCTCTCCAGTGGCAACTTGAAAACCGATAACATAGTGGAACAACGAATAACTTGTTAATGATCAAATGTTTCATCAAATAAGAACATGAAACATGATGTTAAGGCCACTAATTTCTACCTATGCCATAACAATTTAATGCAATTTCAAGTAGTAACTTGAAAGAAAAGGCCTATAAGTATTTGAACATTTTATATGATCAATACCAAATTATAGAAATAAAATCTCTTTAACTCCTATTTAAACGATCAAATTGCAAAAACAATCCTTGTTCAACAATAACCAAATTAGTCAAAACACCAACACTGCATGTATCAAGCAATCATACTGAAGAAAAAAAAAAGAATATTGTTTCGTACTCTTCTATGTGTGTGCCAGAGCCGCAAAGAAAATATAGTTCTGTTTAGTAATAGTACCATTTAGAGCTTACTTTGGAACTCACATTTTAACAACTCTCATGTTATACATGTAAGAATCAGTAGCTAGATTAAAAAAAAGAAATAAAAGCTATTTCCTCGAAAGCTGTGGTAGAACAGGGATTTAGGTTTTATTATTGTAGTTAACAGCACCTAAAAACTCAGTCTTACCATTAATGCATCTAAAATTCATTGGAAATTTGAGAGTGAAGATTCTACAAATGTCATATGGGGTTTGAGAACACTTTATACACAAAAAATGATTTAAGGGTCTGTTATAATTAAAAGATAGCAATATTAAGATATTTTTCATATTTTAGTATCATGTACGTTTAAGTACAAACCAAGATCTGAAACTGCAAAAAATAACATGTTGCATATCTCATAAAGTTGGAAGTCAACATTTATATATTCCTCAAATTAACTAAGCTTTAGAATGAGAAGTCGGGTTTAAAGAGCTTTGACTTATATGTATCCACATTTTGTGTAGACAGAAGAATTAACGGAAGGCAGCTATGGCCTTAACCACTTTTTTGGTAAATGTTTGACCAACTCCATCTGCATTTAATTAGAAGAAGTAAAAGCCAACTCCAGCTAAGCTATTTTCTTCACGAAAACAGCAAAATTTAACAAATCCTAAAGACAACTATACGATGTTTTAGAGTTTAGAAGCTCAGAATGAAAAAATTATGATATGCTTGTTTGCTTTGCACTCATAAATCAGCTAGTCAAGATAACTTTGATAAACAGATGAAGAAGAAGTTGGAAATTTCAGTGGACACTTGATCTCTCTTTCAATTACACGCATACATACATTTATATATGTGTGTGGACGAACATACACACCATACATATATAGTAACCGTTTGGATCTCATTGTGTTTACAACAGAGGTTGAGTCATGGGAAGATTTGATGTGCCATAAATTGAATCCACAATTTGTGTTCCAATAAAATTTCATGTGTGTATGTGTTATAATAGTTAAACATCAATATGAAGCTTTTGAAATTACTAAATCGGCTACACATTTATTATCTAACAATCTAACAATAAAGGGAATTCATGAGCATTTTAGTCATTCATTTTGACCACGTTCTGATCATGCATGTCCATTCTAGCTTCCCTGTCTAAAACAATGAAAAGTAGACTGCAAGAGAAGCTGACAGTAAAGTACATGACTTTAAGCTGTATATTACAACATCAACTTTTATGCTTAACAAAACATCGGGTTAGAAAATTTTAGTTACCTGTTAGAAAGAACTGGACCGGATTTCATGCATCTGATGTAAGTTCTTGGCTTCGTCCTATGGCGAGCAAAAGCCATAGCCAGTGTACCTGCATCACTATCAAAATCATATAAATAGTGTGCTTATTTACTTTTTGATATTATGTGTATATATTCAGCGATGTCTGAATATAAAAAACAAACCATAAATTTCTGCAAACGCAATTTAGAAATTCATATTGGAAATCGAATTATGTTACCTTGAATGATTGCTAAGCCGCCCATACTCTGATAATTTCTCCAACCAATTTATCAGTACCAACTCAAACCACAAAGTAGTTCCGTCCATTCCTTTTGCTATGACAATTGGATCTAATATCTAAAAAATCAAATAAAATTCAAAGTGTCACTCAAAACTGTATACTATAATTGAATTGAACCATTTCTGATTAGCTACGTACCTTCTAGTGATGCTTTGTTTCTCAAAGTTTTTAAACGTTTTGAATGTCAGCACCACTGAATGATATGGGAAACTTAAGGTTGATGCAAAACTTTGTACTACTGTAGAGGATTGATACCTTTTGATCATCGGCGTTTAAGCAGAGGGCAGTGGAACTGAAATCGTGGGAAGAGCCTCTGGTGCAGTGAATCAATCGCGGTGTACATCATTATCGAATCGTTAAGATTATCATGCCTACCCAAAAAATGAATCGCGACATCAGTAATTGGAATTGTAATATGATGACGGTAATAATATGATGAAGGTAACATTTTACCTAACTTAGAATTCGTTTACTGACCTTGTTCTCAGATCCGAGTTTACTTTGGGAGGAGTGGACGTGGTTACATCAAATCAACACTGGCGCACCGCCATTGTTTTCGCTGTTTCCTTATCGTTGTTCATACTGCAGTTACCATTTAGAAGAAGAAAGCGTAAATTAAAATCGATTAGAAGGATGAGTTTATCATCGATGTTGTATGAGAACAGCGCACAAAGTCGACTGTCTTACCGAATCGAAAACGGAGATAAAGAGGTAGAGAAATGGTGTTCTCCCATGAATCAATCAAACTGCTCCACTCTACCAATATCAAAATCGCTTTTGAAGGCGGCTACATGGGAGGAAATTGTTTGATTTGTCAGTGTGCGAAAATTGTAAGTTTCAGTTAATGAACATTTTTTTGTCTTTCGATTTGGAAGGAGGAAGGAATAATTGGGAAAGTGGGATCTGGCAACCGATTTGGGAACATGGTGGACGGGAGAAAGACAATGATACCCTCAATCTGTTTTAATTGTCGTGGACTGAAAGGGAGATTTTTGGCAAGGAGAAAAAGGCTTCACTTTGACCGGTTTGACCAAGGTTTTGCATTATAGTATAGATAAATCAAAACATTATCAAAACTCTTTTATTAATTAAATACTAAATTTAATTTAGTATAAATAAAATATTATTTACATAAACTAAAATAAGATCTAGTGCAGTTTAGTAAAGGTAAAATTTTGGAAACTAACCATTTTTACCCCACCATCAATGCACTTGATCTAACAAAAGCTACTTTGAGGAGTAATTTAGAGAGTAATAAATAGTGCAATCAAAGTAAATGGCATAAGATGTAGAGTGGTTCGATGTTCGCAAAGATTTACATCCACTGTGGTTGATGTTCTTATTACTTTGAGTTTTTAGTTATAAGAGCAATATTAATAGCTTTTACAAAATCTTAGAGCTAGAAAATATATTTGTTGAGAGTAGTAAAAATTCGATCCTTATAGATGTGCATGCGATCCCTTATTAATAGCTGAAGAGATCATGCCTTGAAGGACTTAGATTGATGCCACGAGTGCTAAGTTTCTTTGTGGTTATTGATTAATATCTACGGTCTAGATGATGGCGTAGAGAGAATGATTCATATGTGTGCTAGCTGGTGCGTCATATTATGGCGTGCTCATATTAAAAAGAGAGCATGATACATGGAGTAATTGCTGTATAGTGGCGCTTTTTCCAGGTAGGCAGTGAAGTAGAAAGAGTGATTTTTGTACAATGATGTTTTTGTTAAATGAATAATATGGTGAGGTGCTTTTATCCGAGGAATGGTATGGATTCGCCGCGTCCTTTTGCAGGACCACCATATGATTTTTTTTGAAGTCTCGTTAGTCCTGACAAAACGGAGTGAGCGGAGAGTCCAGTCAACAAGGAATCTATAGTGACCACGAAGATATAGACAGGATCAGTGGGCGATCAAGTGGCCTTAGGTGTTGGCGTTGTCTTGTTATGACTTATCGCCAAGGGACAACGGGGATGGTGTTCTCAAGGTTTGAAGCTCTTCACTGATATAGGGAACATGGCGTGCAAGGTCCTAAACAGGTATGACAAGGTGATTAGGTTTGCGGGTTGGGTAATCGAAGATGGATCAATTATTAAGCTGGAGTAATCATTAATCGACATGTGTTATGCAGTCCTTTAATTTTGGTCTTCAAACCGATTGTGCTTTGGACCAATTAGGCTTTGGACCTAGTGGACTTATTTATACTTTTACAAGAGAAACGAGCAACACCCACATATCAAAGAACAAATACCACTACCATCGCTATAAATAAAATTATCGTTATAGCAATCTAATGTAATAGAAAACTTATGTCATAAGTCCTTAATTTATTAGATTATAGAATAATCCAACAAAATATCATTCCATTCCCTTTTCTTATCCAAACCATTTGAAGCGATCTACATAAAATAATTTACCAGAGCATAAATTTTCAAAGAAGGAGAGATATATAATATAATAATGTCAAATCATCACCCGATTAATCCAAAACCACATCAAACATCAAAATGATTAATTTTAAATCATGATATGCATAGGAGAGGAAATAACTATAGGCGGAAGTTTCTTCTTCATTGTCACCAAAACATAAAGGCCCGTTGGTTTATTTTGGATTTTGTGTTTTGTGTTTTCAACATGCATTACAAAACGTGAGGAGAGAGGACGAGAAAATTAAAAATTATAAGCTATTACGATGATAGAAGGACGACAGATGGGATGGATTGTTTTCCATTCTTTTGTTATTCCTAGAACACAAAAATCAAAATAAATGTGTTTTCTGTTTTGTATGTTAACTTTATTTTATAAATATTTTTTAAAATATATGTGCCATGCACATTTTTGTTTAGATGAAAACCCAAAATTAAAAGCTATAACCAAACATGGCCTGAAACTTTGGAAACGAGTAACTTTTATTTTGTTAACTCTCTTTCCAACAACAAATTCATTTCTTTTGAACTCTATAAATTCTTCAAATCTATAGAAATTTGCTGTTAGAGAATTAACCAAAAATATTTGCTTTTATTTTCTGAAATGTGGAATGAATAAGAAACAAGTTCGGAAAGAAGTAATTCAAAGTGAACGTGGTTTCAAATTATTCATTATGATCAAAAATGACTTATGTTACATCTATTTGTTTTGCTGAATGCTGAATTTAAATAGTTGTTTTTTTTTGTTTTGTAACTTTGTATTAAGAACTTAGTAAATAAAATAATTTCCCTTCTCAACTCATGTACAAAACATATTGAATAACGACAAAAATTTAAATATATATGTCTTCAAAATTCATACAATATACAACATAGTCATACATAAAGTACTACCTATATTATATAATATTACTACTTATATTATATAATATAATTACATAATCTCGTTATCATTACCACAAATTAAAGGCAACTGACAATTTATTGTGCATATTATTCATGAACGCTTGTGATCGAGATGAAAATATATCACTGTGACTTAATGAAAATATATAAAATGCCAATATTTTAACTTAGAAAACAACATATTGTCTAAAAAAACCAAATATAGATAATAAATTACTCTTTAAACATAAATAAATTAATTTGGTGGATAAGTTTGTTTTAGGTTGTAGTGGTTTATAAAAAAAATATAAAGAATTAAGATATGCCTAATATAAAGTATTAAATAAACTAAATATGAATCATCACCTTAGTTATGAAAAATATACACCATCATAATTAATGCTTTTTCTATACTAAAAAAATTAGGAGGTTGCCAAATTATTATTTTTATGAACAAAAATTAAATCAACTTGAGCATATATTGATCGTTAACTCCATTACTTTAGTGTCATGAATATACATCTAAAATAATTTCTACCATTTCAAATACTATTAAAATACTACAAATAACAGGAATATACATCAACTTGAGCACAATCGTTGTAACATCAAAATAAAACCAGACAAATATCAAGCATTTCATAACCCATCAATGTGATTCAAACCTTCACTACTCACATAATTTGCACCAAGCATTTGGTAGCAAACGCGATACCTCTGTTGTATTGACTCTGTTTTTTAATCTGTCTACATATGACTTAAGTAAATTATTTCTCTACTTTGGATTTTTAAGTAAAATTCAGGCCAATAGTTAAAGTAAATGATGGCTACTATATAATCATTAAATCATATTAAAATAACAAAACAAATATTTTTCAATAAAACGATACTCATTGTAAAATCAATGTACACAAAGAAATTTTTTTTGACGGAATGACAAAACATGAAATGAACAGTAGGAATCAAAACCTTAGCCTACTAAAGTTAATAAATGTTTGCATTATGGTAGATATATTACAGTTGGAGAGAGACAAACATACTACCAAATTAATGTAATTAGTAAACTGCAATTAGGTAGAAAAGTTGATTGCAATTGGAGGGAAAACAAAATCATCAATTTATTCCTGCAAAAACAAAAAGTACTGCTATACTCTTCCTCTCAAACAGGGAACAAGTGACGACCGCCTACAACTTCGATACCCAATCATACTTGACTGGTGCGCTACGACAATGCCCGACCGATGCAGGACGGGGTTCTAAAGGGTTAGTAAAGTAGGTAATACAATCACAGAACCTATCATATACCTCATAGCGTATCGAATAAAATACAATAGTCATCACATATATAAAATAGATGAGACGGTAATAATCAAATGAACCATAATATCAGAGTACATCGGTTCAAATAGTTATACATAACATTAGTAGAGTTTATACAACATATATAAACTTAAAAGATAAACTATCTCTAAATAAAATAAATGAACACTATCTGGTGAAAGGGAGCGCAGATTAAAGATCTTAAGGCTAATTTAACACTAGAGAGAGGGTGAATAGTGTTTAATGGATTCTACGACTTATATGGACTAAATTAAAATTATGACACAAACAAATGCAGAACTTAATCACAGAACAATCACAGAATCAAACACAGATGCAAAAAGTAAATAAAAAGCAGTAAAAGGAAAGAACACACCGGATTTTATACTGGTTCGGAGTTACCCTACATCCAGTCCTGTACCAAGGCAGAACACCTCATACAGATTTTTATTATACCAAAGTCGAGAATACAATCCTCAATTTCTAAAGGCCTTGAGGTACCCTCCTGTCTCACAAGTCCGGGGCAAACTCTCTTGATTTACGAGCCACAAGATTACCCAATTGATTTCCAGGCACAACCACACCTTATAGAGAGACTCGATAAACTTTTGATTACAAATGATCCTATAACTCTGAATAGCACTTTGATCTTCGAGAGAGGGCAGAGAATCAAACAAGAATGAGATTCTAATTTGATTCACTTGAGAATTCGGCAGAGTTTCGGCACGATCTTAAAAATATGTAAATTTTAGAATATGGATTTGTGGAGAAGAAGGAGTGAAGAAAATATGAAAATAGTTAGTTAAAAAATTCGTTTGTGAAGGCTATTTATAGACCAGTAACGGTCATAACCATTCGTGAAGAGATTTAAATGAATAGACACTTCTTTTGAAAATTGAAACTTTTGAATTTAACGGCCACCATGTCGACATGGGGTATCCCATGATGTTGACATCCCTAAGTCAAAAATAATGTAAAATTTGTTTTGAAAATGGTATTGAATGGAAAACAATATGAAATGATTCTGGAGTAAAATAAAATAATTTTCCTATGTTTTAAAATAAATAAGAGTAGAAAAATATATTTCTAGAATGTATATATAAATTTGATTTTAAATCTCAAGTATATATATTATAAAAAAATATTTAAAAAATCAGAAGGTAGTTTTAAAAACAAACGAAGTTTAAAACAAAAGTTTATTTAAAAACAAAAACAAAGAATATTTTAAGGCTAAAACATCTTTTTGAAAATCATTTGAAAAGACAATTTTTAAGGCTAAAACATTTTGAAAAGCAGTTTTGAAAATCATTTTGAAAAACCATTTTGAAGTAGTTTTGCAAGCTTCTTCATGTAGAATATCTCATCACATCAGGACTCGAGAACTTGTACAAAACTAGGATGTTCGTGGGTTTGTAAGCCACTTGTCGTAGGTTTGTAAGCTACTTGTCGTGGGTTTGTAAGCCACTAAGAAGATAGAAATGGGTTCCATCCCAAATGAAATATGGAATGAAGATTTCCTTGCTATTATGAAGTTTTAACAATAAACTAGACACATATCTTGAAATCTTGATCTTGATACTCGTGAGTCTTCAAACTTGATTTCTTCATCCTTGATCTTTATACTGTACAGTCTTCAATAATCAGTACCTGCCTTATATATATATCCTGCATAATAACATTCATATATATCTAGACAATAGTGTTAGTATATAAGTTATAATAAAATAAGTTACAAAGGTTGTTGTCATCAAAACCACTATCTCCAATTCCTAACAATCTCCCCCTTTTTGATGATGACAACCTTATAAAATATACTTACCACTTCGATCATACCATAACTCCCCCTTACACCAACAACTCCCCCTTACTCCAAGCCTACTTTTTATATAACTTCTCCCCCTTTGTCATCAACAAAACAATAACCTATAAACCTTAAACTTAATAGAAAATGAGATAAACAAACATATGATATAAGAATAATAACTATGTATGAGTGAAATATAGCATCCTAAGTTAAATGGAATTCAAGATTTTATATATCAAAGATTGTTTTTAGAAGAATATTAATTGAGATAACACTTTATATACAAATTAACAAACCAATACACAATCAAGAAAGAGAAAAACAAAAATGAGAAATACTTAATGGGACCCTTAACTATTGGTGATTTATGGACCGAACAATTTGGATAGTGGAGATAAAAGTTTCTACGTTGTTCAACCAAGTTCCCATTAGCGTCAAAAAGGACCTCTCCAACGCAAATCACGCCATCGTCTTCGTCCATATGAACATCCGGATTCGGCAGAGGATGTTCTTCTTCTTGATCCTCTTGTGGTTCTTCCATAGGCTCTTCTTCTTCAGAATCAATGGCTTGTGATGATTCTTCGATGACAATGGGACTGGCATGGTTATCCATAAGGAATTTTTGTAAATTCCTAAGAATTCTGCCTTGCCTATCTTGTTCTCTAGCCATTCGCAGTTGACTCACTAGAATTTCCATCATCATTTGAAGCAAATCTTTCATCTTCTCTTGTAATTTGATGACTCGTACATGTGTGGAACGTTGAAAAGGGCCAAAATGAGGAGAAGTGGGTGAAGAAGGTTCATTAGAAGAGGAAGCCATTAATTTACCGTTTTAGAAGTTTATTACTATAACGACCCTAGATTTTAATTTAATTTAAATTAATAATTTATTGAATTTTTGAATTAAAATTGTATAATTTATTATAATTGGAAACGAGTTTTTGGGTTATTACAAGTGGTATCAAAGCTAAGGTAAAACTTTAGCTCAGAAGTATAACACATTAAGTAGCTCGTTAGAGATAGGGTGAAGTATCCCTAGAATGAGTGTAATCCTAAGATATCCGCCTGAATGTCTCAGTAAATTCTCTTGCTATCCACTGATAGTGAGTATGAGTGCAAGAAGAGGACGAGATAGGGGACCGAGGAATACGACTATAAATGGTCAATACCCTGCAACAGTGGAAACAATCTTTCTCTATCAATTTCCTTTGATTCGTTTCCAAAATTCTTTTGATATCTTTGTACTAGCTACAAGAAGAAGTTTCGATGTGATGGTGGCCTTACGAATCGTTGTTGAAAATTCTTACTTCGTATCTTCATCGTTTTCTTATCAGCTTTTCATTTTTAAAACTTTAATGTATTTGGAATTGGAAATTTGAAATAGGAAATTCTAAATAAATTGGAAATTTAGAATTAATTGAAAATTTTAAATTGTTGATATTCTGCTTTGATAAGCTAAATACAAAATGGATATACAGTTTGATCTGGAAAGGTATTTCTCTATCTTTGATCTATCTGTGTTATTTTTCGTGCCTATAAATTTCGAGGACGAAATTCTTTTAAGGGGGGAAGTTCGTAACGACCCTAGATTTTAATTTAATTTAAATTAATAATTTATTGAATTTTTGAATTAAAATTGTATAATTTATTATAAATGGAAGCGAGTTTCCCCGATTCAAATAGAATCTATATTAAGTCATATGAATTTAAAAGGTTTGTATATATGTGAATATATATGTGTCTATATATATATATCTGTGTGTGTGTGTGTGCGTTGGATTTGAAATTAAATCTTAAATAAATGGTTTTAAAAAAATAAAATAAATATAGAGATAAATATATGCTTTGGATACAAGATAAATAAAAGATTTAAAATTTAGAATTTATGATAATTTGAATTTATAAAATATATATATAAAGAAATACAAGATAGTTAGTAGTAAAGTAAAATAATTTATCAACAAAATAAAAATATGGAAATTCATCTATATTAATAAATAAATTTTATCTATATATATATATATAGTTTTATACCAATTTAAATCCTAATTACATATTTATAAACCAATATAAAAATAGAACAAACAAACAAAAATGTAAGTATATATATACAAATCCATGTGCGGGCAAAAATAAGTATGAATTGCAAAACAAAATATATAACAGCAAGCTACAACCTAGAAAAGAAAAGAAACAAGTGTGAAACCAAAACAGGACAGCAAACTATCTCCATGCTTTGTACAGCTGAAATGGAGTATAGGAAGAAAGTATATATGGTACAAGTAATTAATGCAAACCTCAGCATATCTTTGCAGTAACATACCTCTAACAATTAATGCAACATACAAGATTTCAGCCGAGCTAAAAAAAAATGTAGGCAAGCATAAGTCTAAGCTAGCAAATGAAGGACAGGCATTAAATGCTGGCAACATCTTTTGTCAAATTCGAATTGTTTTCTAATGCAAGATTATCTTCAGCCATACCCTATATACAAAACAATATAATTAACCTGTACACTTTTTCTCTTTTATATATATATATATATATATCAATCATCCTCACAAGTTCATTTTCGTTCCTTCAAGAAAAAAAAACTGAAGTGAATATCAACTAAACTCAAACAAATTCAATTTAAACATCAAAACAAATTAATACAAACTAGAGACCAAGAAGATTGAAGAAAGGGTTTTTGTTTTGCTAACAATTCACAGCCTGATTCAACAAAAAGGAAGCTTCGTTCTTTATTCTTCAAAATGGTGAGCAAACTACTTTGTTAAAGCTTAAAATCTGATTTAATCTTGCAAGTATGCTGCTGTGAAAATCTTTGGTATAAATGTGAATATACTTGTATGTATATAAATTTAGGTGTGCATGTTTGAGTTACAGGCATATTTGCCTCTGTCATTTCCAGGTTTTCAAAAACCTGTTTAAAATTTGATTTCTCTTCCCCTGGATCTTGTTAAACTTTATAATCTAAACAGAAATTGTTTGGTTAAATATGTTTTAAGTTTTAAAAAATGAATTAGAGCAAAACAATTAAAGTTTCTTTTGGAAATTTGAAATTACAGGTAAACAAGAAATATTGTGATAAATTTGATTGTCATAAAATACTCATTTAAGTTCATAACCTAAATCTTTAATGGAAAATAGGATTTTTAAAGTAAGAAGGGTAATTTTTAGTTTTATAATTTACGACCAGTTCGTATTTGAACAAAAATTGCATTTTTCCCATTTTCTGACAATCGAACCAATTTTAAATGTTGAAATTTTGTTGGAAGCAAGTATGTACATCAATGATTTCAAGAAAAATACGAGATGATTTTATATTTCATCGTGGTTGGTGAGTTGAGTTAATCTAGGGTTTAAGCCCTGTATTTTGTCAGTTGAAGTCGCGAGACGTTTTCTTCGTTGACCCAGCGTTTCAAATGATCGGACCAAGGGGGATGAGTTCATTGATGGTCGGAGCATCTTCGGCCAGGATGGCGTGGCTTCCGATGGCCTGTCGTGGCGGAGCGAATCGAATTTTAACGATCGAGTGGGTTACAGGAAGAAATATCTGGCCTCGAATTTGCTCGATTTTGATTTAGGAATAATTTTGGGTTTTGGGTTGTTCGAATCATTTCTGGTGATCATCTTGGGTGATCAGGTGGCTTCGTTGTCGATCGGAGCTAGTCGTGGCGACTGTGCACGTATACGTGCATTTTTTTTGTATCAGTGTTTTTGAGTTGGTTGGGGAAGAAGAACGAGTCTCGGAGTCAAGCACGTGAAAACGAGAGTTTTTCTCGAAGCAGGTGGGAACGTGGTTTTACTCGGGGTCAAGCTCGGGTATTCAAGCATTTGTCTCGGGTCTGTGATTTTTATATAAAAACAGTTTTTAAACTTTAAAACCAGATCAAGTTTTATTTAAAATGATTTTTGTAAAATAGTTCTTTTGCAGATGATAAATGTTTATCCAAGTTGAATTGGTCAAAAGGTTTAAATGTAAATTATTTCAAAATTTATTAAGTTAAAAGTGTTTTAAATCTATATAACTTTTAATTTTAAAAGTTTATAAACTTAATTTTTGTAATTAAGTGAATGATTGGAAAAATGAAATGGTTTTATAATCCTTAATCTAACTTAAAGATTTTAAGTTAATAAATGTGTTGATGATGGCCTATTTCCAAAGGATTATTAAATAAGGATTAAATGATACTTGAAAATAATAAAGATAAATGGTTTATCTTTTAGTTGATGAAATCTAAAATAATCAAAGAATCATTTATTAATTAATGAAAGTGATTAAGGAAGAATTGATTTAATGAAGGTGATTAAAGGATAATTACTCAAAGTAATTAATTTGAGATTTATTAATTAATGATTAAGGGAATTAAGGGTAAATAAATTTATTACTAAAAGTTAATTAATAATTGATTAAAGGATAATTAATTAATGATTAAGGGTTAATTAATAAATGATTAAAGGATAATTAATCAGAATGATTTGTAATTAATTAATGTTAATTAACCAGGATTAGTGATTTATTCATAAGTAATAAATCTGATTTAAATAAATCAGATAATTAATTGATCTTACTTATGGATGATTGGATTTGACTAAATGATTGAATTGTTGATATCCCTGATATGTGATGCTTTGTGATATATCCTGATTTGTGTTGTGATCTATAATTTATTTATCTGGGATGAATGTAATTATTTATCTGCGATATATATATCTGTGATTTGTGAATGAACGATAAGCGTTATAGTTAATACCGCTTATCAACTATATTTCAGTATTCTGATCTGTGATGATTTATTGATGTTGCTCTATTGTGTGAAACCCCTGGACTACACCATACACACACAAATATGGATTTCACGTGGAAATCGGTTAAGTCACAGATGATTTAAAATTAATGTTTTGAAATTGAAATTTTAATTTCAATTGATTTTGAAATTGGAAATTTGGGTTTAAAGTGAAAAGCTTTTGAAATGAGTTTTAAAGATAAAAGTTATTTTGAATAACTTAATCGAGTTTTGAAAATTTAAATAATTTGATTTAAATTTGAATTCAAGCTTGAAATTGAATTCTATGATTTGAAACTAGGGATTAAAGATGCTGTACAAGTTATATATGGGTTAAACCATTTTAAAGGTATTGATTTGGGAATTTGAATTTAATTCAAGGGTTTTAACTCGTGTAAATATAACTGGATTTTTCCGAAACGAAAACTACTTGTTTTCAAATAATAATAGCTTTCATTTTAAGAAAGGATTTCCAAATTGTGTTGAAAGGTTTTCAAGTTTGAAATGGAATTGAAATGTTTTGAAAACTATGAAATGAGTCTTTAATTCAAAGACCGGACGAGTTAATCCAACTTGAAATAGAATTGTTTTGAAAGGCTATGACTGAATCTTTGGAAACGGGTTTTGAAAGCTATAAGTTAAATCTTGATTTAAACATTTAACGAGTTAATTCAATTGAAATGGAAATTGTTTTGAAATCCATAAATGAATCTTTGTGAATGGGGTGAACTTTGTGAATTGAATCTTTTTGTTTAAAAGATTAAAAGTGTGGAAATTGTTTAAACCATTGAAGGTTTTTGAAATGAATCTTTTTGTTTAAAAGATTGGAAATGGTAATTTGTTTTAACCATTTGAATGAAAAGTTTTGGGCTTTAAGCTGTGATTTAACTAAGACCCCAGTATCCATATGATTTTTAATTGCGCTCGTTATTCGGTTTGGCCGGGGAAGGACCTTTGTGTCATATAACCCATTCCGAATAATGATACGTCGTATATGGATAGCATTTAAAGACCGGTGGTGAAGACCGGATATTTTCGAAAACGAAAGGACAACTCGTCGAATGTCTCTGCATCGACTGGTCCCTGGTATAGTGATTTTATCATCCTTTGTGATGGGAAGTCCGGACGTGATTAGAAATTATCCGGATTTGCAAGGGCTTCTTTGGAAGTGCCTTCGGTTCCGTTCGATCCCGGAACGGACTTGTATGGATGTGTGTCCGACGTTACACTTTGAGATGTAAAGCTGGTTTCTATCAAATTCATTTCTGTTGGTGGCGGAGAATTTATTCTCTTAGCTTAACACCCTTCTCTGAGACGTACGAGCTCAGAGGTTATGAAGTTGATGGTTACTAGTGATACATTCCCAATTTGGTAATGTGGCATACGAAGTGCTGTTGATCATTTGATTGATCAAAGCGTTGCTTTGTGAAAAAGCGTTGCTTGGTGAAAAAGCGTAGCTTTGTGGACGAGACTTCGTCAAGCCTCACAACCCGGTAATGGTCGAAACATGAATGTTGCGACAAAGGTTTGTAGGGGTAGCGCCCCTAGGGTATGTCATTTCCTTCTGGATAAAAGGTAATATCATGGTATGGAGCCCAGATATTTTACCTATGTTGATGCTGCACAGTTATTATACTTTATGGTTGTTGCTTTATGATCGAGACGTCTCGGATAAAGGTCGGTGACGACCGGGGGATGACATGACTCGTGTGTTAGTTACCTAGTTACAGCTTGGTTAAAGTGTGAGGTAGCGTCGGCCTTGTGTTTGCAGAGATCCGGTTAGGTTCTCGGGGCGTCTTTCCAAAGGCGTTTCCATTTCGGTAAGGAAGTTCCTTTGCCTGACCATTTGTTGGAAATCCAAAGAAACAATACGAACCTTGTACGGTTTTAGCTGTATTACCTGCTATGGAATGTGGCGGTAACCTGCTATTGAACATCGTAGCTATAATAGGCATACAATAATGGTTGTATGCTAGCTAAGATTAATATTGTAATTTCGAACTGTTTTCACACTATGCACTAGAAATAATATCAAAAGAGTTTTTCCTTTGCGTAGTAAGCATGTTTGACTATCATAAGGAGAAATCTCCTCCAATTCTACGATTGCATTGTGTGTGTGGCGGGAGGCCTTATGGTAGTTTCATTTTCCAAAAGCATTGCGGGTTTCAATGTTTAAAAGCCTTTTTGTGTTGGTTTAAAGATAAACTGTTTTGTTTGCTCATACCAGTCCCATGACTGATCCAGAGTTTATTGTTCCCTTCCTAAACTCTGGGTGCCCATCATTTTCCACACGGGCAGTCTAGAGTTGGGTTTCTTAGATATTCAGGTTTAGTAGATTATCTGGAGCTGGTTCAGTTCTTGCAGTTCAGGACTGCACTTGCTTCTCTTTGTGGTTCGAGCTTGATATTGGAGTTATTGGATTCATCCTCTTTTGGAGATCATTTGGAGTTATCATTTCTGTTATTTCCACTGTATCATTATTTATCTCTGATATTGTTGTATCATATTGATGTCATTGTTGTATATCATTCTGGATATTGTATTCATTGGAGTTGTATATGATATCATTGTTTTCTTTCTTCCGCTGTATTGTTATACTTAATGGTGTTATAAGCTTCGGTGAACCAGATTCGGCGTTTGAATCTACGGCATTTTGAGTACAAGTGAAGTACGGGTGTCGATTTTCGAAGGCCGATTTCAGGGTCATTACAATTACAGAGAATAGAACAGAGGAAAGGAGTAAAAGTCGAAATAAATAAATATATAACCAAATAACTAATTTTAGAGGGAAATTTAAATTTGAAAATCTCGGCCTGTATGTCGACATAGGGGGATGGGTCATGTCGACATGCCCAGTACAATTTTTGAGAAATTTTTATTAATACTAATCATTAACTATACTTGTATTATTTATAATTTATATTTCAGTTAATGAACATATACCTAATTCCCTTCTAAATTTAGTAAAGCTTTGTTCATTTAATGGTTTGGTTAATATATCAGCAATTTTTTTTTCAGTATTAATATATTCAAGAGTTATGACTTCTTTACTTATATTATCTCTAAGAAAATGATGTCTAATATCAATATGTTTTGTTCTAGCATGATGAGTTGGATTTTTAGATAAGTTTATTGCACTAGTATTATCACAATAAATTGGTGATTTAGTTATAGTTAATCCAAAATCTTTTAAAGTTTGTTGCATATATATAACTTGAGAACAAGCCAAAGCAGCAGATATATATTCTGCTTCAGTTGTTGACAAGGATACAGTGTTTTGCTTCTTACTAAACCAGAAAACCAGAGAATGTCCTAGAAAGTGACAAGTTCCACTTGTATTTTTTCTGTCTGATTTACAACCAGCGTAATCAGCGTCACAATATGAAATTAAATCAAATACATCATTTTTAGGGTAAAATAAACCATAATCTAAAGTATGTTTACATATCTTAAAATTATTTTAACAGCTTTTAAGTGAGTTTCTTTAGGTTGAGATTGGTATCTTGCACAGAGACATACACTATGCATAATGTCAGGACGACTAGCTGTTATATAAAGCAGCGAACCAATCATTCCCCTATATAATTTTTGATCAACATCTTTTGATTTATCTTCTTTACTTAAAGCTACATTAGTTGTCATTGAAGTTGGTTTCCCACTGGAAGTGGTCAATTCAAATTTATTAATTAAATCCTTAGCATATTTTTCTTGACTAATGAAAATTCCTTTATCTAATTGTTTGATTTGAAGTCCTAAGAAGAAGCTTAGTTCTCCCATATGACTCATTTCAAATTCTTTAGTCATTATATCTAAAAATTCTTAATTCATTATGTTATTAGTTAACCCAAATATTATATCATCTACATATATTTGTACTAATTGAATATCATTTTTGTTTCTTTTAATAAAAAGAGTTGTATCTATTTTACCAATTTCAAAACCAGATTGTAGTAAATTAGATCTTAGTCTTTCATACCAGGCTCTAGGAGCTTGTTTCAGACCATATAAAGCTTTCTTTAATTTATATACATGATTTGGAAATTCATTATTTTCAAAAATGGAGGTTGTTCAACATAAACATCTTCTTTTACAAAACCATTTAGAAAAGCACTTTTAACATCCATTTGATATAACTTGAAATTATTGTAATTTGCGAAAGCAAGTAGAATCCTGATAGCTTCTAGTCTTGCTACGGGTGCAAAGATTTCATCATAATCAATTCCTTCTTCTTGACAATAACCTTGCGTGACTAAACAAGCTTTATTTCTCACGACCTCACCGAGTTCATTCATTTTATTTTTATAAACCCATTTTGTTCCAATTATACTTTTATCCTCAGGTCTAGGAACAAGTTCCCAAACATCATTTCTAGTGAACTGATTCAATTCTTCTTGCATAGCAAGAATCCATGAATCATCAGATGATGCTTCCTTTGGATTTTTAGGTTCAATAGTTGATATAAAAGCTACATTACTCATGCTATTTAGTTGATTTCTTGTTTTAACTATAGATTCAATATTTCCTAGTATATTTTCTATAGGATGATCTTTTAATAGTCTAATTCTTTTATTAGGTTGAATGATTTCACAATTAGTTTCATTAGGTTCATTATTTAAAGCTACAAAATCTTCTTCATCTTCTATTTCCACAGTATCTTTAAAATTTTCATCAAAAGATACATGCATTGTTTCTTCAATAGTGTTAGTTCTTAAATTATAAACTCTAAATGCTTTACTTCTATTAGAATATCCGATAAAGATACCTTTGTCGGAGTTAGGTTCAAATTTATCTAAATTATCTTTTGTATTAAGAATAAAACACTTACTACCAAAAACTTTAAAATAAGCTACTATGGGTTTCTTATTGTAAAGTAATTCATATGGTGTTTTATTAGTTAATGGTCTAGTTAAAATCCTATTTAATATATAACAAGCTGTAGCGACTGCTTCATCCCAAAAGTTTTTAGGTAAGTTACTATCAGAAAGTATTGTTCTAGCACACTCTTGAATCGTTCTATTCTTACACTCTACCACTCCATTTTGTTGTGGAGTTCTTAGAAAGAGAAATTATGAGTGATTACTTTTTTATTACAGAAATTCTCAAAATTTTCATTTTCAAATTCTCCACCATGATCACTACGAATAGTTTTTATTTTTAAAGAAAATTGATTTTGAATTCTTTTAGCAAAATTCTTAAATAATTCAAAAGCATCACTTTTAAGTTTAAGAAAAATTGTCTAAGTATATCTAGAATAATCATCTACAATTACAAAAACATATCTATTGTGATTAATTGATTGAACTTGAGATGGACCAAATAAATCTAAATGAAGTAATTCTAGAGGTTTAGAAGTAGAAATCATATCTTTTAATTTAAATGAACTTTTCTTAAGTTTTCCTAATTGGCAAGCATCACATATACTATCTACTTTAAAGTTTAACTTTGGAAGACCTCTAACTAAGTCAAGTTTTGATAACCTAGATAACAGTTTGAAATTTAAATAACCAAATCTTTTATGCCAAATCCAAGGGTCACTTATATTAGCCAAAAGACATAAGTTATCATTTGAAACTTTCATACTAAGGATGTAAATATTTTTCTTCCTAATTCCTTCAAAGATAATATTTGACTTGTTATCTTCGATGTGAAACTTATATTTTCCAAATTTAATTTTAAATCCTTTATCACAAAGTTGACTTATACTAAGCAAATTATGTTTTAAATTCCTAACTAGCAAAATATCATAAATAAGAGGAGTTTTAGAATTACCGAATTGCCGATGCCAATCACATATCCTTTTGAGTTATCTCCAAAGTTGACCAATCCACCATCTTGATATATAATGTCATTGAGTATCTCGGAATTTCCACTCATATGCCTTGAACAGCAACGGTCAAGTATCCATTTATCTTTCTCAATTTGCATAGTTTGTCCATTGGTTGTTGATTCTTCAAAAGCCATGTAACATGTCTGTTCCTGCATAACAAACCAATTCGGTAGATAACTTGATTTTTCATAAAAACTATATGCAGACTTTAGATACTTTGATGAAATGCATAGATTCAAACTAGTATTAACAAAATTTTCTAAAAATGCCATTTTCAACTTTTCAAGTTTCAGATTATGAAAACTATGAAAACCTATGCTCTGATACCAATTGAAAGGGAGCACGGATTAAAGATCTTAAGGCTAATTTAACACTAGAGGGGGGTGAATAGTGTTTAATGGATTCTACGACTTATATGGACTAAATTAAAATAATGACACAAACAAATGCAGAACTTAATCACAGAACAATCACAGAATCAAACACAGATGCAGAAAGTAAATAAAAAGCAGTAAAAGGAAAGAACACACCGGAATTTATACTGGTTCGGAGTTACCCTACATCCAGTCCTGTACCAAGGCAGAACACCTCATATAGATTTTTATTATACCATAGTCGAGATTACAATCCTCAGTTTCTAAAGGCCTTGAGGTACCCTCCTGTCTCACGAGTCCGGGGCAAACTCTCTTGATTTATGGGCCACAAGATTACCCAATTGATTTCCAGGCACAACCATACCTTATAGAGAGAATCGATAAACTTTTGATTACAAATTGATCCTATAACTCTGAATAGCACTTTGATCTTCGAGAGAGGGCAGAGAATCAAACAAGAATGAGATTCTAATTTGATTCACTTGAGAATTCGGCAGAATTTCGGCACGATCTTAAAAATATGAAAATTTTAGAATATGGATTTATGGAGAAGGAGTGAAGAAAATATGAAAATAGTTAGTTAAAAAATTCGTTTGTGAAGGCTATTTATAGACCAGTAACGGTCATAACCATTCGTGAAGAGATTTAAACGAATATACACTTCTTTTGAAAATTGAAACTTTTGAATTTAACGGCCACAATGTCGACATGGGGTATCCCATGATGTCGACATCTCTAAGTCAAAAATAATGTAAAATTTGTTTTGAAAATGGTATTGAATGGAAAACAAGATGAAATGATTCTGGAGTAAAATAAACTAATTTTCCTATGTTTTAAAATAAAGAAGAGTAGAAAAATATATTTTTAGAATGTATATATAAATTTGATTTTAAATCTCAAGTATATATATTATAAAAGAATATTTAAAAAATCAGAAGATAGTTTTAAAAACAAACGAAGTTTAAAACAAAATTTTATTTAAAAACAAAAACAAAGAATATTTTAAGGCTAAAACATCTTTTTGAAAATCATTTGAAAAGATAATTTTTAAGGCTAAAACATTTTGAAAAGCAGTTTTGAAAAACCATTTTGAAGTAGTTTTGCAAGCTTCTTCATGTAGAATATCTCATCACATCAGGACTCGAGAACTTGTACAAAACTAGGATATTCGTGGGTTTGTAAGCCACTTGTTGTAGGTTTGTAAGCTACTTGTCATGGGTTTGTAAGCCACTTGTTGTAGGTTTGTAAGCTACTTGTCATGGGTTTGTAAGCCACTAAGAAGATAGAAATGGGTTCCATCCCAAATGAAATATGGAATGAAGATTTTCGTGCTATTATGAAGTTTTAACAATAAACTAGACACATATCTTGAAATCTTGATCTTGATACTCATGAGTCTTCAAACTTGATTTCTTCATCCTAGATCTTTATACTGTACAGTCTTCAATAATCAGTACCTGCCTTGTATATATCCTGCATAATAACATTCATATATATCTAGACAATAGTGTTAGTATATAAGTTATAATAAAATAAGTTACAAAGGTTGTTGTCATCAAAACCACTATCTCTAGTTCCTAACATCTGGCTCCATAGTGTCTCACAACAGGATAAGAAATAATGAGTTCAAATAGTACGAGAACGCAACACCTCCTGCTCGTCCATCTGCATGGCACTAGTATTACCTAAACCTGCTATCTAGTCTACTTAATTAAGAGTATTCGAGATAATAAGAAGCAAAGCATAAAACCTCGAGTCAGAAAACAGTTTGGCGTGAGTGATAAGTAATCTAATATGAAATCAATATATTAAGGAACATTGGTACACATAATCATACCTGAACTGTTCCTGCATCCAAAGAGTTAGCACATAACAATGGTATGCTAATATATTAACATTATAACGCGTACAAACATATTGGTACAACATCGGATGTCTTGGTATCAGTCTCCTGGATACCTACGTCATGTGACATCCCTAGAGCAACAAACAAACATGGCAAACATAACTTCCATCAAACAATCCTCATTATCACTCAATATGTTTTAGATATATGATAACTCGTATCACCATTCCTGTAACAACCCTGATTTTAGAACTAATCTAATAAAATAAATAATGAATTCTTTTAGGAGGTGAATTCTAAGTTTATATAACATGGGAAAATTAATATATGAGATGAATATATTGGAACTTGTAAATAAATATACTTTTATAAGAGGAATAGAGATTTTATTTTGGTAAATCCTTTTTTATTTATTATAAAGTAAAGTTAAGAAGTGTTTGAATTATAAGTAATTATTTTTAAGAGATATTGAGATTTATTGGTTAAATTATTGATAAAAAGAGTTTAAGGACGACCACCTTGTTAATAATCAATTTAAAGTGTATAACGAGTAAAATAGTGAATTTATTGGTTGAATTATGTAAGGATAATATCTGTGAGTTGATAAAACTAAATTAGAAGAAAGAAATAAAGGAAATAAGGAATAAAACAACTATTTTTCTTGTTGGGTTGTAAGTAGAAACCCAAAGCCCAAACTAATTAACATAAGGAGGAAATTCTCTTTAACAAATAATGTATGTTTAATTCTAACAGTAAATCAAGAAAACATAACCTCATTTCTCCTCTTGAAACCTAGAAACAAAAATTAGTAATTTCCTCAAATTAAACCTCTTGTCAAGCCCTAAAATCTCAAGTAATGATCTCAAACCCAGTTACATCTCAATAGGAATCCTATAGTTTTATAGTAGAGTAAATTGGGATTTTGTGCCTATTTGTTTGGGTGTTATTTAGGGTTTGTTGGTTTGGTGAATTGAGTTGAAGTTGGTATTTTTATCGGCTTAATTAAAAGAGAAAGGTGAGTAATCCTCACCACTATCTCTATTTCTATTTGCATGTTGTTGGTTGTGTTTATGGTTGTGAATATTAGATTATTACCAACTGAATCATTGTCCATTAACTCTGGTGCTTAAAATACTGCTATCGCTGTTTGTTAACACTGACGCTTGAATCACTGTTAAACCCCTTACAATGACCGGAATTATAATACTTGTTTAGCTGATTGATGTTATACCAGTTGCATAGTTGATTTGGTGCAAATTATAGTCCTGATATTTTAAGTTTCAATCCCCGGAATGCAACTAATCGACGATGGGAATGGTGCTTGGAGCACGCATGCTCTAGGCATTCCCACCGGTTGATCGATGGATAGTGATCGGTCGACCGGTCATGAATTGGGGCATCTGCTCCAGGTGCCTTCCTCCTCCTCCCTTATGTTGCACTATTTTGTTGTTTTCTTTCTCTTGTGTGCTGGGTTTTCTCCTTTGCTTCCTTTATGAATTTGATTTCCTTTTGTTGTTTGGTGATATCATGGAATTTTATTCTTTGATTTTGATTCATGATCCTTCTGCTTATTTGATTCCTACGATTTCGTGAATTTTCATGGTTTCATATTTCTGGGGAATTTCCGTTATTCTAATTTATTTAGAATACTGTGCGTGTGTGTGTGTATATATATGCATATACATACATACATACATACATATATATAAGATTTGTTTTATATGAAAGCAAAACATCTTTAAACTAGTTTATTGAAATATAGTCTTTAAAAATCACTTCTAGAGTTTATATAAACTATATATTTTAATATATATTTAATTTCCAGTTTGGGTTTCGCGATGTGGACTTGTATCTTAAATTTAAAAGTATTTGATGAAGAAAGATTTTATAGATTTTTAATAATAATAGCGTTTTAAAAGATGATTATAAAGCTATACATATATGTAGTAGATTTCTATAAGTAGATAGTAGCGTATTTTGTAAACGTATTAATTTACGGTCACTAGAACATTATTTTAATGATTTTAAAAGACGTAATTTCTATATAAAAATACAACTTCTATTAGATAAGAATTTTAGTTAAACGGTTTAGTAGTACTAGTGGAATGAAACACTATGTACCACTTTATCGGTTAATTATTTGATTCTTATGATAGAGTGGAGTTTACTATCTTTTAGTAAATACTCGAGTATAGCCTAGTGGTTATGGGACATTTAGGCGACACTAGTTTGATTACTAATTGAAAGTATTTAATACTTAATATTTTAACTGAGTGGAAATTACGACCTTTTAGTATATATTCAAGCATTGCCTAGGGCGACACTAGTTTGATTATTAATTGAAAGTATATAACACTTTCGATAAGCAATGATCACTTTGCGTAGCTTTCGAGTTCATCTTTTGGTCGGCGTAGTTTTCAGGCTCGTCTTATGGTTCGACGTACCTTTCAGGCTCGTCTTATGGTTCGGCACAGCCTCTGTGCTCGTCTTATGGTTTGGCATAGTCTTCATGCTCGTCTTATGGTTTGACATAGCATTCGTGCTCGTCTTATGGTCGACGCAGCCTTCGTGCTTGTCTTATGGATGAATCGCTTTCATGTTTGCTTTTGATTTTGAGTCGCTTTTAGGCACGTCCTTTGATTTATGATTCTTTTTATGGAATTTTGGTTTGACTTGCTTTCATGCTTGTCTTTTGGTTTCGACTCACTTTCACGCTTGCCTTATGGTTCGACTTGCTTACAGGCTGGTTTGTGACTTTGATTTGTGAGATATTTTGATTCACCATATTTGAGATGATTGCTTGTAATAAGCATGATATATTTTATTGACATGGTGAATTATTATTGTGTAGCCATTTATTATTTAGGTGTTGGCATATTATATAGTTATGACTATATCGTTAAAATTTACTGCCGTTACATTTATAGTCTCACCTTTGTTGAATTAGAGTTAGTTTGGCCCGTTTATTATTTATTAACACTGGGTCAGAACGAGACATTTCAGGTATTGGGACTCATTGACCTTAGATGTTGGATTAATTTTGGAGATAGACATCTATATGTTTTATGTATTAGACCTTGTATTCGTGTATGTTCTTGTTTGAGTTAGTGACTCTTAATGTATATTATTTTGGCTCTAGCCTTGTACTTTGTCGTGTATATATGTCTTGTGAGTCTAGTATTTCAACTTTTGTAAACTCACTTATGCACTTATATATCTTCATGCTTGCATTATATTCTATTGTGTTCGGTGATTCTGTGTCCTTTGTGATGTATTATATATTGTTCTGATGTTTCTAGCCAACATGTTATTGCTTTGTGCCGATACCGCAGATGTCATATATGATTAATTCAATAAAATAAAACACGTCAGTATCAGCCCAAGGAAATATTCACGGTTGGTCGCTCCTGTCTAGATTTATTCTCCGTATTAGCAGATGATATTACTATGTAATATCCTTTATTAGTATGGGTATAGAGGTAGGGCGTTATAGCTTTATATCAGAGCCTAGGTCTAGAACAATATGCGTTATTTGAGAAATGAATCTTGGCCTCGACAAACTTAGAGTCTCGTCCTTTAGGGTGTTGGGTAGAGACTAGAATTTATTTCCTATTCAGGATTGGAATATAAATGATTATTAGGGAATAATCATCGGGACATATTTGTAAGATTTTATATTACAATGTAAATTATTATTATAGATCGTGTAGTTTAGACCATGTATGGCTTAGGATTGAACTGTTGTGTCCTGATCCCTTAGTAATCAGTGTTGCGCAACAGAAGCGAATGGACAGCTTTCCGTCGAGCACATTAACTGGTTTGTTCTTATATATGTATGTTTGATTGGTTGTTGGATGCATGGTTACTTAGAAAATTTTAGTTACAATTTAAACTTTATACTGAGTAGGAATCATCACTTGAGAGTAAGAAACCTACTCCATATTGATAATTAGGCCTTGCGGTGTCTTCGGTGGAGTAATCACCATAGAGGATATTGAAAATTTGATGTTTGCTTACTATTGAATTTTTATAAATGAATTATTAGTTTCCCATAAATATAGAGATTAATTGAAAGTATTTTAGTAAAAGCAATCATCTAATTAAATTAGAAAATTTCTTTGATAAAGAATTTACGTAAAAGGGCATTTGTTTAAATTTGATATAAGCAAGTTAACATTTTATAAAGGCAAGATTATTGAAGAATTCATGTATATCATATTTAAAGAAACTTTTGGAAATATTTTTTTTGTTAATTTACCCATTAAGTGCTTTAAGAAATCCGATCGAGGTGTCCGGTCAACGTTCTCGATAGAGATTCCTAAACACTAGGATGAGATAGTTTGACGCGGTATTTTGAGTTATAATATTTTGAAGGTCTAATAAATGTTTATAGAAATATTATAAATAATAATAAAGAGGGAATAAAGTTTTAAAGTGAGTAAATATTATTCATAAATGAAAGGTTGATTTGAAAAAAAAACTTGAAAATAAATAATATTTCAAAAAAGAAGTATTGTGAGTTATACATTTTATTTTTTGAGGAGATATTATATGTAGTTTTAAGAATAATATTAAGTGATTGATTTGGGATTGAATAATACTATTTGAAAGGATAGTATATTATTTAGAAAAAAAATTTGGTAAATAAATTGAGCAGACAAATATATCTATAATGAAAATAGTGATATATATATATATATATATATATAAAATTTTAATGGTTAAAAGTAATTATAAAAGGATAATAAAGAGACATTATATGTATTAACAGATGACAAGTGCAGCAATCGAGGTCAGTGGCGAGGCAATGTTCATTTCACAATGAACATTACAGCCAATTGACATAGGTAATTCACTATAAATGGATGGCAAAACAATGCCATTATATTTATGTATATTCATTTATAAGGTATATGCTTAAGTAAATTGTGAATGTTGCCTTTAATTGGTTATGTATAACCTATTGTAATCTGAAAGAGGATTAAAACATATGCTTAAGAGTTTTAAATTAAAGAAAGTGTGGAATGAAACCATAATACAATTATAATTGATAAGCTATTGAAGTTTGGATGATTTGGTTTTGTGTATAAGAAATATTTCATGTAAATATGATTCAAACATACACATAACACATATACACACACAAAACTTAGTTCAAGAAGTTTGGCATTTTACAATTCTTGAATTTTAAAAAAAGGAAATTTAACTTGAAAATAATTAAGGGTTAAACAATATTATGTTTGTCAAGGTTCCTCAATTGGATAGAAAATGCAACCCTTTTAATAAATGAAATTTTGTGTTAGAACCTTTTGAACTATAAAGGCTTATATTATTTTTGAGAGGTCTTTCAATTGTTTCGCATCCTTGTTTCTAAATCAAGATAAATATTTAATATTTTAATTTTTATAAAAGATAACTATGTTATAAATAATGTAAAGTAATCTTGTAAACAAATTTTGGAAAGTATACAATAAGAAAGTGACTTTGTAGTTTGATAATGTGTAATTAGAAGAATAGCCTATATTAATGAGGTAAATTTTAATGGTGTTTAAATAAGATTGGTATAACGAATACCTTAGGAAATAGTTATATGTGGTAAAATACAAAATTTAGAAACTTAATGATTGAATTTATTTAATCTAGATTGAGATAAGTGAAACTTTAAAACATATTTTTGAAGTTCTATAGGAAATAAAAAGTTATGATAAATGAACCATATGAATAAATTAAAATGAAAGAAATTCATTAACCTATAATTGCCTTTTCATTAAAAGGTTGAACTTTATAGTTTAACTTTCTAAGATTGAAATAAGTTGTTAAATTTTTGGATATTCTAATTTTGGTAAATAAACAATATTTGATTTCGTATGGCTTTATAGAATAATATTTTGAGATATAAAAAGTTCCTTTATAAAACAAAGAAAAGGGATTGTGAAATGAGTTTTTAATTTTTAATTTTGTATAATATGTACTAAATGAGTTTTATAATTGTGAAAAAAAGTCTTCAAAATGCATTTAAGATGGAATTTGATAAGATAAATATTTTAGTAGGGAAAAGGAAAATTCTTTTAGTTTTATATATACAACTTCTTATTAGAAGTTGGCTTTTCCAATTTTGGAATTTTAGAATATAGAAATTTAACTCGAAAGGAATTAAAAGTTGAGCAATGATTAGATTTTTTATGATTTTTATCATTTGGTGGAAAAATAATTTTGTTAATGGATGTGCTAAGTTGAAAAAATGCTTTATATTAATAAAGTTTATTTAAAAATGAATATATGAAGAAGAATGAAAAACTAAAGGATGAAATTTCATATTAAAAGAATTCCTTAAAGTAGAAAATATTTGTACTATTTGTAAAGTGCATATTTTTGAGAAATTTATTTTTGGAAGAAGATTCATATAGAGTGAAGTGTTTCAAATTAAGGAAACATTTTGAAATTTTCTTTTGAAAGGTGTGATTTAGAAAGATATTGAATTTAAGGATAAAGGAACTCCGTTAGTTTATAATTGGCTTCTTCTAACAAGAGTTGCATTTTATAAATTTTGTTTTTTTGTCAAGAAATAGTTTTGAAAATTTAAATATCTTTGGGTTAGGTTAATTATTACTCAATATTAAGGTTTTTAAGGTAAGAAGCTAATTGAAAGAAATTAAACTCCTAGAAAATATTTTGGAAAAGAAAGGAGATTTAAAAATCCTTTTACATCTACATTTAAATGAATGATATGTACATAGATGTTTAATATTTAAAAAAATGAACATGTAATTAACAACAATATATATATATATATATATATTATAGACTTTTCTCTAAAATGAAATTGCAGGGACGTAATTTCTTAAAGGGGGCTGTAACAATCCTGATTTTAGATCACTCTATTAAAATAAATAATGAATTCTTGTTGGGAGATAAATTCTAAATTTATATAATATGGGAAAATTAATATATGAAAGGAATATTTTGCAATTTGTAACTAAATCTACTTTTATAAGAGGAATAGAGATTTTATTTTGGTAAATCCTTTTTATTTATTATAAAGAGGAGTTAAAAAGTGTTTGAATTGTAAGTAATCATTTTCAAGAGATATTGAGATTTTATTGGTCAAATTATCCAACTATTGATAAAAAGAGTTTAAGAGATGATCACCTTGTTAATAATCAATTTTAAGTGTATAATGAATAAAATTGTGAATTTATTGGTTGAATTGTGTAAGGATAATATTTGTTAGTTTATAAAAATAAATTAGAAGAAAGAAAAGGATTTAAAGAAAGAAATAAGGGAAATAGGGAATTAAAAAAATTCATTTTCTTATCGAGTTGTAAGTAGAAACACAAAGCCCAAACTAACTAACATAAGGAAATTCTCTTTAACAAATACTGCACGTTTAATTCTTACAGTAAATCAAGAAAATGTAGCCTCATTTCCCTTCTTGAAACCTAGAAACAAAAGTTTGCAATTTCCTCAAATTAGACCAAATTAAACCTCTTGTCAAGCCCTTAAATCTCAAGTAATGATTTCAAACCCAATTACATCTTATTAGGAATCTTATTTAATTTCGTAGTGGATTAAATTAGGTTTTTATGCCTATTTGTTTGAGTGTTATTTAGGGTTTGCTGGTTTGGAGAATTGAGTTGAAGTTGGTGTTTTTATCTGCTTAATTGAAAGAGAAAGGTGAGTAACCCTCATGACTATCTCTATTCCTATTTGCATGTTGTTGGTTGTGTTTATGGTTGTGCATATTGGCTTATTGCTGATTGAATCATTGTCTGTCAACTCTAATGCTTGAAACACTACCGTCACTGTCTGTTAACTCTGATGCTTTAAATACTGCTAATCCCACCGGTCGACTGATGGATAGTAACCGGTTAATTATTTGACTCTTATAATAGAATATTTTATAGAGTGGAGTTTATTATATTTTAGTAAATGCTCGAGTATCGCCTAGTGGTTATGGGACATTTAGGCGACACTAGTTTGATTACTAATTGAAAGTATTTAACACTTAATATTTTAGCTAAGTGGAAATTACGGCCTTTTAGTATATATTCAAGTATCGCCTAGTGGTTATGAGACATTTGGGCGACACTAGTTTGATTGCTAATTGAAAGTATTTAACACTTTCGATCGGCAACGATCACTTCGGCGTAGCTTTCGAGCTCATCTTCTGATCGGCATAACTTTCGGGCTCATCTTATGGTTCGGCGTAGCTTTCGGGCTCGTCTTATGGTTTGACGTAACCTCTGTGCTCGTCTTATTGTCGGTGTAGTCTTCGTGCTCATCTTATGGATGACTCGCTTTTATGTTTGTCTTTTGATTTTGAGTCACGTTTAGGCGCATCCTTTGATTTATGATTCTTTTTATGGAATTTTGATTTGACTCACTTTTATGCTTACCTTTTGGTTTGACTTGCTTTCATGCTTATCTTTTGGTTTCTACTCGCTTTCACGCTTGTCTTATGGTTTGACTTGCTTTCAGGCTAGTTTGTGATTTTGATTTGTGAGATATTTTGATTCACTATATTTGAGATGATTGCTTGTAATAAGCATGATATATTATTGACATGGTGAATTATTATTGTGTAGCCATTTATTATTTGGATGTTGGCATATAATATAGTTATGAGTATACCGTTGAAATTTACAGTTGTTGCATCTATAATCTCACCTTTGTTGAATTAGAGACAGTCTGGCCCATTTATTATTTATTAATACCTGGGTCAGAACGAGACATTTCAGGTACTGGGACTCGTTAACCTTAGACATTGGATTAGCTTTGGAGATAGACATCTATATGTTTTATGTATTAGACCTTGTATTCGTGTATCTCCTTGTTTGAGTTAGTGACTCTTAATGTATATTCCTTTGGCTCTGGCCTTGTACTTTGTCATGTATATGTTTATTGTGAGGCTTATTTTTCAACTTTTGTAGACTGACTTATGTGTGTGTGTCTTCATGTCTACATTGTATTTTGCTATGTTCTACGATACCGTGTTTTTTTTTGAAAATAGGTAAGATTTTTATTAAGGCATTTCAGCCTAAGGATAAGGCCCAGATCGATGGCCCAAGTCATACATACACATCGAACAAACTAAAATAAACTACAGAACTCTCGATCTTTCCAAAAAGAAAACCACCGAACTTCTGCTCCTTCTTTTTCAGTATTCATGGCGGCTGGAACTGACCAAGATAATTGGTACTTAGGTTATTTGCCAATGGATAGCTCTGATCCTCTTCTCCAGTTTGAGCTCTGTCTCGTTCCCGTGAAGTAGGTGTCCAGTTTTTTATTCTTCTTTGCACCAATCGCATGTCACTTATAGCTAGTTTTCTGACCTCAAAATAATTTATTTGTTTGTTCTGAAACAAACGACGGTTTCTCTCCTTCCACACACTCCAAACCATTACAGTGATAGCTATGCTGCTCAATTTGGCTTCCATGTCTTCGCAGAATCCTCTCCGAATCAGGTAATTGATTTCATCCTCTAATAAGTTTGATTGAGGCGATGAGTTTATTGAGGTTTTACACAGTTTCCACACCTCTATCGAGTATTTGCAGGAAAAGAAGAGATGTTCATGAGTTTCTTCTTCTTGATTACATAATACACAAATTTTTTCTGTTATAATCCCCCATTTTGAAAGTCTATCCTTTGTGGGCAATCTTTTGAGAACAGCTTTATAAGTAGTAAAGGCCATTTTAGGACCGTTGACACAATTCCAGACGATTTTGCTCCATACAACTTTATTGTCTCTATGTCTTGCCTCATTCCATGCTGATTTAGTGGTAAATTCATTCCCAGTTGGCTTCCACACCCAGATATCATTGTCTCTACCACTAAAGATCGGCATAAATTGAATTTTGTCCTTAATTTCTTGATTCACTGGTAGCAAGGAACAATTCCATCCATTATTGTTAATTGTATCTGACACTTTTTTATCTGGACATCCATAATCAGAAAAGGTGTTAAGCCCTAGGATATCAATCAAGGATTCACCTAAAATCCAAGGGTCCTTCCACAAATCAGTCTCCCTGCCTGTTGCAATATCCTTTGTACAACATAAAGCAAGTGTTCTTCTTACTCTCATAATTGCTTTCCAGTTTGCAGAAGCATTATTGTCTATTTGCATGCACCAGAAATTGCCTCTGATATACCTTTTTCTCATCCAGTTCCCCCACAGACCCTTTCCTTTAATAAATCTCCAGGCTTGCTTCAAGGTGTAGACCAGCCTCATGTCTATAAGTCTTCTAAGGCCCACACCTCCTTCCTCTTTAGGTCTGCATAGATTCTCAAATTTAATCTTGTGAAGACCACCTTTCCATATAAAGTCTGCACAAACTTTTTCTATTTTCTGTATAGAAGCATCAGGTAACTGGAAAGTTTGTAACAGAAGTTGACCTTAGAGTGTATAACCGTATGCACCAGTTCAATTCTGCCTGCTAGTGATAGGAGTCTGGAACTCCATCCCTGCAATCTGTCTCTAATCGAAGAGATTAAAACTGCACATTCTCTGTCAGTAATCTTATTAGAGGATAGAGGAACACCTAGGTACTTAACAGGGAGTATGCCTTCTTTCACATTTAAGTAGTCCAAGATTTCATTTCTTCTACTGCATGTTTTATTGAAGTAACATTTGGTTTTTTGTTCATTCATTCTAAGACATGTAAATCTCTCTAGATTACAGAAAATATCTTTTACAGCTTTAGCAGATGTATAGCTGGATTTTATACAAATAAGCAAGTCATCTGCATAGAGTAAATGAGTCACAATAGGCTGGAAATTATATATAGGCTGAATTAGTTTGTTGTATGTTGCCAGCTCCATCTGTAGTGAAAAATATTCCATGGAAATTGCAAACAAGTAAGGGGAGAGGGGATCACCCTATCTGATCCCTCTATTGGAACCTATAAAACCTTTCGGTATGCCATTTATAAGAATTGAGAAGGTTGGTGTAGAAATACATTCTTTGACTATGTTCACAAATTTTGAGGGGAACCCCATAGCTGTTAGCATATGAATGATAAAGTTTCTATTTATTTTATCATATGCTTTGTGAAGATCCACCTTAAGGCAGAATTTTTCCACACCTGGTTTGTTGAAGTTTCTAATCAATTCATGTGCCATCAATGAGTTTTCAGAAATGCTTCTGCCTTTGATGAACACACTTTGACATTCTGATATAAGATCAGGTAAAATGAGTTTCATTCTGTTACATAGAATCTTGCTAAGAATTTTGTATACCACATTACAGCAAGCAATAGGTCGGTAATCTTCAATTTTTACTGGGTTATCCTTCTTAGGAATAAGACATATAAATGTGTGATTAAGTTCTTTTACAAATTTACCACTCTGGAAAATATCCTGCATTGCTGATAAAATGTCTTCTTTCAAGTCTTCCCAATGTACGAGGAAGAATTTGGAGCCCATACCATCTGGCCCTGGACTGGAATCAACATGTATGGAGCGCAAGGCCTCCCAAACCTCATTCATGGAAATGTTCTTGGACAACATCCATCTTCCTTTGGAATTTATCAACCTTCTACACTGAATTTCTGGTGTGTTGTTGTTAACTTCTCCATTGAACATGGCGCTATAGAATTTTATTGCTTGTTCTTCTATGTTAGAAATGCTGTTAAAAGTCTGACCATCTTGATCAATTAGATGATAATTATTATTAGTATTGTTCCGAACTTCCATTTTAGTATAGAAAATTTAGTGCACTCATCCCCATCAGTTAACCATTTTTCTTTAGCTTTTTGTTTAAGTTCAATGGCTTTTATTCTAAGAGCCTCCTTTAGCTTGTTTTGAATTTGATGATATTGTTTCCATGTGTCATCTGTAGACTCTCCATTATCAATTATTGATAAAATTTCTTCACATTGTTTTTGCAGAGTATTGATCTGATCACCTTCTTTAATTCTTTTTTTATACCACTCTCTTAAATTTATCTTAGCAGTCTTAAGAACCTGCACAAGTTTGTAGCATTGAGTACCCTCCTCCCGAGGAATGTTTTTGATATGAATGGCCTCTATATATCCTTCTAATTCATGCCAGTGATTGGAGTATCTAAAAGGCTTGCCTTTTTCAGTCAAGTTCTTTTCTTTTAAGCTTATAAGTATGGGACAGTGATCGCTAGTGGAAGGGGGAAATATATTAAATCTAATATTAGATAATTTATTTATACATGCAACATTCACAAGTGCTCAATCAAGCTTGCAAGATATTTTCTTACATTCTCCACTTCTCCATGTATATTTCAGGCCACAATGGATAGGTTCTAACAGTCCAGCTCCAATAATGCAGTTATTAAACTCTTCCAGCTTGGAGACTCTGATGGTAAGACCCCCTTTTTCTTCTTCAGCTTTGAGAATAGAATTAAAGTCTCCCATGACAATCCAAGGCTCATTAATCATTTTGCTAATATTTGTGATAGCTTTCCAGAGATGAGTGCGATGGGAGGCTAAATTACTTGCATAAACACAACTTAGAGTTAATTTAAGGCCCCCAAAATTGATTACACTTACAGTTAAATGTTGATCATCTTTAGCCAGAAGGTTGACATTCCAAATTTTTTTGTTCCATAGAAAGAGTATTCGACCTTTACCACCAACATCATTATTATGTAAGTAATCCCAGTGAAAATCTAGCGAGTCAATAAAAAAATTAAGATTATCAGCAGTAAGTTTATTTTCTAAGATACTCAAGATGGAAGGAGGATAAATTCTCCTAAGATTTAAGAGGTCTAAACGTCTTGTATCATTGTTCAGACCTCTTACGTTCCAACTGATTATGGACATTTCGATATAGGAGGCCGACTCCTCAATTTCATAGGAGACACCTCGCGACTTATGCTCGCCTTCTCTTTTGCCTCTATTTTCTTAAACTGATTAGCATATTTTAGGTTAGATTTTGTGTATTTATTTTTTCTATCTTCCTCAGAATCAGTTCCTGAATCCATTTTATCAAGTACAACATTATTGATATCATCCTCTTCCTTTGATGTTACAGATGTATTCCTTGTTGTGTTCTCATCCAAGCTATGGAGCAATGCATTATCCTCCTCCTCTTCATTCAGTAAATGACCTGCAACTTGGTCTACCTCCTCAGACCCAACATTATTTTGTAACTGGTATGTAGTCTTCAAGCTTGCTTGTTCAATATGTGTATCTGTATCTGCTATATTGGGTTCAGTCTGTGTCTTATTTTGTTGTAAAGTTTGATTACCTTTAGTTGTAGATTTTTGCCTCCATACTTGTTTGATGGGGGGGACACAGTCTCACATTGGTCCAAAGTACCGTGTTCTCTCTGATATATTATATATTGTACCGATCTTCCTAGCCAACGGGTTATTGCTTTGTGCCGATACACACGTCATATGTGATTCATCCCATAAAATAAAATGTGTCGGTGTTAGCCCAAGGGAATATTCACGGTTGGTTGCTCCTATCTATCCTTATTCTTCGTATTAGTAGACGATATTACTACGTAATATCCTTTGTTAGTATGGGATGTTACAATTCCTCTACTTAGGTTAATGGAAAAATCCCATTTTTCTATGTACTCGAACACTAGATCCCTTTAACGGTCCATGCTATACATATCCCTTCAAAGATATGAGATTATCGACTAAGTACCCAATGAGAGTCCTCACATACCCTTGCTTACGAGTACACTAGAAACTACTCTGAGTATCAATGATCTCTTCGCACGTATACCCGAGCCCTTCTTCGCTTTATCTGTTTACATTCATCATTGTAGAACCCTTCAGTGTTCCACTTTCCATAATAGAATACTTCAATGATCTACACACGAGTTCCTTTGACGAACCTGCCCTTATGGATCATCATCACTACTCTATCGATCGAGTTGTAACGACCGCCATTTTAGACCGTTCAAGTCGACAATAATCCACACATGTCCAACTCGAACCGTTCAAAAAGGCAGATAGTTATTGGGGTTAAATAAGAAAAGAAAGAATAGAAACAAACTCAGAATCTCGCAGCGGAAGGAACAAGATATAATAATAAAATAACAGTTCATGAAGCTGTTAAATAAATAAATTTGATTATTATTATACATCATAAATCAGAGTTACATACATATCAGAGATAATACAACAATGCTGCGGAAAAATAATATGGTAGTAGAATATAAATTATGTAATACCAAACTCCGTCTTCGTCCTCCAAAATAGATCTTCAACCTTATCTGAAATGCTCAGGCTGACCCGAGCGTAATGAAAAGACAAAACACTCGAGTCAGGACTAAAATATCTCATGTAAGTCAAATCGAATAAGAAAATATGAGTGTGACGGCGTCAGAGATGTTTACGGGGTTTGACATCTCCTGTCCAGTGTCAACGTGAGTGCAATAACTTAAGAGATGTTACGGGATTTTCCATCTCTCAAGGATCCGTTAAACTATCTACTATGTAGTACAATACGCTATTATAATATGTCTACATTAAAGTAAAAGTATTAAAATAGCGTTAAGCCATGGCCCATTCCACCCTTAACACAGTTTATATTCCCAAGAGCATATACAAGACCGTAGTTTCCCCAAAACCGGAAGTCACCAGAGGGCAATCCATATACTAAAGGTACAAACCAAAATCGTAGTGGTCGCGAATAGGATAATCAGTATGACAAGGTACATGAGGCAATACCAACTAGGATACTAGTAGTTGCGTGATCCGGACTGATGTTGGGCATAGCAGCTACTACCCCAACACCGCGAAACAACACTCCCAAAATCGCGGGGTGCACCCAAATCGAATCACAAAAGTAATAGACATGGTATCGAAGAAGTGTGTCCGCTAGAGGTGGCGAACCTCAATGGCCCGGCGTGGCTCCTGTTTTAGTCATGTCAGGGGTCATCCAAAATCGTTCTCTTTCTTCAGTCAACGCGTTCACCAAACCATCCACTTCATTCTGGATCAACACTCCGCGTATAATAGTTATTAAAGTGGTTTTCGGTATCGACAGAGAGTATGTCCATATCCGATCCCGGTCTCTTTAATAACTACGTTATATTTTTCACACCGGTTGGATCTTTTACATTTTCAAAATCAATTCATCATTGATTATCAAAATATCATATTCGCTTCAAAGATCAAATCCGTTTCAAAATCATCATATCTACTCAAAATATACGATTTCATTTCAAAAATCATTTTCGCCTTAATATCTCATTTCAATTTCAAAATCGTATCAATACGATATCACTTTCACTTCAAATAAATCCATTTCCAAAATCATCCTATTTACTCAAAATATACGATTTCATTTCAAAAATCATTTTCGCCTCAGTATCTCATTTCGATTTCAAAATCATTAATTTCAACTCGATTTAGCTTCTCAATAAACCATTTCAAATTATCAATTTCAAATACATATTTGAACCACAAAATAAACAATTTCACTTTCAATATATTTCGAAACTTTAAATATTCCACATTTCAAAACAGCTCATATATTTATATAAGAATATATGATTCGCTTTAAAACCATTTCGTATTCAAATTAGAATATACTTCAAATTAAACATCCGTATTAAGTAGTTTACTTAATTTCTGAAACAATTCCAATTCAATAAACTTAGATTAACATTCGGATTTCAAGAATTCATTTAAGTATTACATTCCAAATCAATTTCAGTTCAAATCCTATTCAAATCAATTTTATCTTCAAATTTAATTCAATAGTTTCAATTTAGTCCAATTCACAAATTTCTTTGAATTTCAATTAAATTCCAAATTAATTAAATCTCAATTTCAAATTAATTTTCAATTCCAAACTCAAACTTGAAATATCATTTCATATAAATTTTCTTAGAAATATTCAGAGTTCGATTAAAAGTCCAATCTTTTAAAACAAATCAACTTTCGAATATTTACGTCGTATTTCAATCTTTTTCTTAAAAATCTAAACTTCGAATAATTAAACAATTTCATTTACCAAGTTTAAATTCCAACATCTCGAGCTTCAATTCAAAATACTTCAATTTCCATAAATTGGATTTCATTCTTAAAATCAATTCATTTAAATAATTTCAAAACAACTTTTTAAAATCATTTAATTTAACCAACCCGGTGTCCGTATATGATTTTCTAACCTACGGCCAAGTGATTATTTATTCCAGTTAAATGTCAGGGATGAATATATATCACATAAACCAATCATAGTGTCATATGTATGTATAACAGGATACATATAAGCAAATAAACATCCAAACATTTAAATATCAACCAATAGCATCCATCGAAATAAATCATCCAATAGACAATACAATTCACGACAATTTCATAGTTATCCATGTCAGGTAATTTAATCGCAATTCAATTTTAATTTCAATTTGACTGTCAATTTAATTTTCAACGGTGAATTCAAATGACAATCTATATGACAATTAATTTTTATCAAAACGACAAATAAAATTCATATCACTTCACAATATCAAATTTAACTACCATAAATTATTTTAGTCAATTGTGAGCGTATAAACACTCACCTTGATTTTCTGTTGTCGCCGAGACGTTCCGGTTTGGAACTGAAACTGGACGACGCCTAACTTTAGCCCAAATTTCCACCATCTCCAAATCCATCCAAACTAGTTTCATTTCGAAGCTCTCGTCATTACGATCGCAACGCAAAAAGTTTCGTTTCAATCGGACCTCGTATGAAGAAGTTATGCTATTTTAAAGTTTACACGAATTTAAATAAACAATTTCAGCTTTTAATTTAAATTTCAAACCCTAGATTCAATCCTAGCCCTTGATTCCATCTGCACCAGATCTGGGCCGTTCCTTCCATCTTCTCCAAAACGTGAAAAGCACGTACAAAACAAAACCCATCTCCATTAGCTAGGGTTACGTGCCACCGCCTCCACGCTTGACGAAACTTCATCAAACTACCGCCATTCGAAGCGCCTCAGCCACCACCACCCACGCCTACCACCATGATGAACTCGGCCCCACCATTTGCACGCAGCTCGAGAAAAACCGTACCCGCTTCCAAGTCAGATCTGGGCGAATCCGTGACGTAAAAGCATAGATCAACCGTATGGATTTGAAAAGCTCGCCGAGATCTACAACTTTGCTTTTGGAATTTTTTGATTTCGTTGAACGGATTGAGAGATATTAAGGAAAGAAGTTTCGAAATTTTCTGGCCATTGAATTAAAAGTGGCGGCTAAGGGCTGAAACCCTAGGGTTTTTGGAAAATAGAGAAAGTGAGGGCTTTTATAGAAAAATACGCGACACTATTCATCCCGGATTTTCCGAACTCCAAACGAAGCGTGCCGGCTGACGTTTCTAAGGTTTACCCCGCGTTCCGAACGCAATGAAACATGTTTCGGAAGCTAATTCGATCATCTGTGCACGTTACGGCAATAAACGATCGATTTAAAATTAAATCGGTTAATCAAATTTCTGTGCGTTTGGGCTCGCCCCGGACAAACGGTAAATCTGATTGACACGAAATTTGAAACCATACAATAATATCACATTACGGATCCGATGAATCTAGTTTCGTCGAAATCCGAGACTTTTTGAAAAATGACTATTTTAACTCGCCGAATTAAAATTAAAATGATTTCGATGCGTTTCGAGCTGCCACGGTCAAACGATAACTCCGATTGCTACGAAAATTAAAATCCAACAATAACAAACTATTACGGATCCAATGGAACTAGTTTCGTTCAATTCTGAAACTGTTCGAAAAATGGCTATTTTTCAATCGATAATTAAATATTAAAATATTCAATTTTCACAAATTAATTTTAAATTCAATTTTAAAAGTTCTATAACATTACTATAACTCCAATATGATAAGATAAAATTTTACAAATCATTTTCAATCATATTCAACTCGATTTTCAATTATTTCTGAAATTTAACTTATTAAATTATCGATTTAATTGTCTAATTAAATCCAATATTCGAAAAATAAATTATTCGACTGTTTAATTTCAATATAAAATTCCCAATTTTAAATTATTAACTTTTAAATCAAATTTCAATTGTTCACAAATCCCATTTTTAATTTCACAGTAATTAACAATCTTTTGCAATGCAGTTTTCCATTATAAATCCAATATAAAAGATTATATTAGATTCAACGTTCAATTATATTGTAATTCAAATTCAAGTTACTTAATTCCAAATGAATTCTTTTATTTCGATTTACACTTTCATTATTGAATCAACCATTTACTTATACATTATTATCAATAGTTTATAATTCATTTACTTTCATTTTCTTCAGCTATCATCTTATTTAAATTCACAGTAATATTAAATTACATTCATTTACGTTGATTTCCATATTATAACTTCAATATTAAATGTAACATTTTATTTATTTCGTTGTTTACAATCAAATTCAATTCAATTCAATTACTTGTTACATTCAAATTTAAATCTTTACTTACGTTCAATTACAAGTTAGCATCTTTATTTAATTTACAAATAAGTTATTTCAGAATTCAGTTTTGTATTTTAACTTGTAATTCACATTTAACAACACAAAATTTTATTTCCTTCGGATTTTTATCCAAAATTTTCATTTTAATTCGTATTTTTAAAGTGTTAAAAATACGGGTCGTTACATTCTCCCCCACTTAAAACTTTTCGTCCTCGAAAAGGAACGGAGAAGGGGAAACCATCATTTAGATATAATTCATTCAAAATATTCTACTTATTTTTGCAAAATTTAGTTATAAGATTTTTTTTTTAAAATCTCAAAAATTTCTCACTCCCGGATTTTTGAAAAATTTCGGCAGCACTTCCTTTGCGCGGCTAGGACCGAAAAATTTCACAGTGATAATAATTGCATGATATACATCTCATTACAAGAATGAGGCATCCCAAAACATGGGGAACACAATAATATACCACAACATAAACCGTAATCCGAGAACGTACCTTTTATTAAGCGTTTATTAGCATTTTAACTTACATTTTGCATTTAGCGCAGAAGCGAGCTCCACAAGCGAAGCGCAACCCTTTGCTACCTATTAAAATACTCAACAACCAAGTGAGAATCATGCATATGAAAATAGATCGATATACTTAGCATATACAACATATATATAACTCATTTTATCTTCAAAACCAAAATTTATGTCTCAGGACAGCGAACAAATCCAAATTTTTAGTCACCTAAACGATAAAATTTTGAAATGGAATCTAAATAAAAGTTGTTGCTTTCGTTTCAAGCTTTTCGGAATGTCCAAAATCATCAAATTCAGACCATCCGTTCAAAAGTTTAGGCCGTTTTACTAAATGGATACGCCTCAGCCTGGGCAATGCATTGCGCAGGTCAGCGGCGTTCACTCACGTTTTCGACCCTCTAAATGACCGAAAATCACAAAACATTTAAAACAAAAGTTTTAGCTTAAGTTCTAAGCTTTCCAGAAAGGGCAAGATCCTAAAAATCCGATAAACCAGTAAAAAGTTATGGCGAGAATACTAAGGTGCTTGAGATTTCTACTTCGCACAGGCCAGCGACTAATATTGGTGTTTTAAGCCTAGTGGATGAAGGTATTTATCAAAACATTCTAAACAAAAGATGTAGCACAGTTTCTAGGCTTTCCGAAAAGTCCAAGATCGTCAAATTCCGTTCAACCATTTAAAAGTTATGGTTGTTTTCGTTTCAGCATATATTGGACAATTTTGGATTTTTCCAAAAATTTGTTTTTCTTATTTCAAAGTACAAACCATCAACTTCAAATTTTCTAAAGAAACAATCATAAACACAAAGTCGTTTATTTTCTTATTTATCCATGAAATAAGTTTACATTCGATTTGTTTCCGATTTATTCAAGTTTGTTTCATAATTTAAATTCAAGTCAATTTGCTTCAATTTAATTTGAATTCAATTATATTTAATTTCACTTTGCTTCAAATTTGAATTTAATTATTTAAAATTTTTATTCCATTTATTCAATTCCATTTACACTAATGAATTCTATTTAATCAATTATCATCCATCTAACAACCAATGCATATCAAACATTAACATCCATCCATAATCTACACTAAATCAATTATACATTTCCAAGTCAAAATTTTAATTTCATACACTTCCAAGTTTATTGACATTTAGTTTTATTCAAATTTAATTAGTTTCCATTTACTAATTTTATATTTAATTAATTTTAAATTTAATTCATTTTACAACTTAAATTTCCTTTATATTTACAACTATCAATAGATCTTCACATTTTATTATTCGCAATCACACTTGTATATTATTCATTTACTTATCCTTATTAGCATTTTAAACTTTTTAAGTATTTGGTAAGTTATAGCTATGCAAATAGAATGTAGTTAAACAATATACAACTTCTTTTCATTCAATTTGAGTGTTATACCTATAAAATAAATTTCCAATTTATTATTTTTCAAATTAAGGGTTACTCCTACAATTTTAATTTAATTTAATTTTTTTTTCCACTTAAATTCAATTCCATCTTTTCAATTCATAAGTTTCTAACAATATAAGATTTACTTTAGTTTAATAATTAAAATCATTCCTTATTAGAGAACTTAAGAATTTCAACTCCGGATTCGATTTAAACCATTCTTTTCTAAATATATATATATATACACACTAATATCTTTATATCTCAAATCATATTTTTTTAGAAGAATTTTAATCAGCATTGAAATATATATATATATATATATATATACTTATTTCCATTTCATACTTTAGAAAATTACAATTTTTAATCAAAACAGGTTTAGAAAAACTATTAAGTGATCTTCCCCACTTGGACTCTCGAAAATAAATGTCGATGATGCGTGCACTCATCACCGAAATTATTTCCCAATGACAAGAGGGGAATACACCACTTATTTCTTTTCAAATCATTTGCAAATCATTTCTATTCAAATTACTTTCACATAAGAATATATTATTTTCAAACTACTTATAAAAATTTCAAAGCACCGGAAATTTAATTCTCAAATCCAAAATTATATTCATTTAATTTCATTATCAACTATATTCATAGAGTTTCATTTTCTTTTTCATTCAATAGTCAATAGTTTAGAAATATTGACTAATCAACAATAAACGATGATAATCTAATATTATCATCTCCTAACAACCAATACAATCAAAATTTATAAATTTTCAAGATAAGTCTTTTATATATAGAATATAATCCAAAACAATATTATGTCAATCTGTCCTATTCGAGTGTTTAGAAATTCCTATTGATGCCTTGGCGTCCCAAGTACCAACCAGAATTCATAAATACTCAACGGAACAAATTAACACAATATAAAATCATTTTTATATCAAAATTACAAATACGCTCTCTCATATACACTCAACTCATTCATATAGTTTACCTCTATTTCAATGAGTTATTCCCCACTAGAGCCAAGGTTTATCGCTAAACCAAAGCTCTGATACCAACTGTAACGACCGCCATTTTAGACCGTTCAAGTCGACAATAATCCACACATGTTCAACTCGAACCGTTCAAAAAGGCAGATAGTTATTGGGGTTAAATAAGAAAAGAAAAGAAAGAATAGAAACAAACTCAGAATCTCGCAGCGGAAGGAACAAGATATAATAATAAAATAACAGTTCATGAAGCTGTTAAATAAATAAATTTGATTATTATTATACATCATAAATCAGAGTTACATACATATCAGAGATAATACAACAATGCAGCGGAAAAATAATATGGTAGTAGAATATAAATTATGTAATACCAAACTCCGTCTTCGTCCTCCAAAATAGATCTTCAACCTTATCTGAAATGCTCAGGCTGACCCGAGCGTAATGAAAAGACAAAACACTCGAGTCAGGACTAAAATATCTCATGTAAGTCAAATCGAATAAGAAAATATGAGTGTGACGGCGTCAGAGATGTTTACGGGGTTTGACATCTCCTGTCCAGTGTCAACGTGAGTGCAATAACTTAAGAGATGTTACGGGATTTTCCATCTCTCAAGGATCCGTTAAACTATCTACTATGTAGTACAATACGCTATTATAATATGTCTACATTAAAGTAAAAGTATTAAAATAGCGTTAAGCCATGGCCCATTCCACCCTTAACACAGTTTATATTCCCAAGAGCATATACAAGACCGTAGTTTCCCCAAAACCGGAAGTCACCAGAGGGCAATCCATATACTAAAGGTACAAACCAAAATCGTAGTGGTCGCGAATAGGATAATCAGTATGACAAGGTACATGAGGCAATACCAACTAGGATACTAGTAGTTGCGTGATCCGGACTGATGTTGGGCATAGCAGCTACTACCCCAACACCGCGAAACAACACTCCCAAAATCGCGGGGTGCACCCAAATCGAATCACAAAAGTAATAGACATGGTATCGAAGAAGTGTGTCCGCTAGAGGTGGCGAACCTCAATGGCCCGGCGCGGCTCCTGTTTTAGTCATGTCAGGGGTCATCCAAAATCGTTCTCTTTCTTCAGTCAACGCGTTCACCAAACCATCCACTTCATTCTGGATCAACACTCCGCGTATAATAGTTATTAAAGTGGTTTTCGGTATCGACAGAGAGTATGTCCATATCCGATCTCGGTCTCTTTAATAACTACGTTATATTTTTCACACCGGTTGGATCTTTTACATTTTCAAAATCAATTCATCATTGATTATCAAAATATCATATTCGCTTCAAAGATCAAATCCGTTTCAAAATCATCATATCTACTCAAAATATACGATTTCATTTCAAAAATCATTTTCGCCTTAATATCTCATTTCAATTTCAAAATCGTATCAATACGATATCACTTTCACTTCAAATAAATCCATTTCCAAAATCATCCTATTTACTCAAAATATACGATTTCATTTCAAAAATCATTTTCGCCTCAGTATCTCATTTCGATTTCAAAATCATTAATTTCAACTCGATTTAGCTTCTCAATAAACCATTTCAAATTATCAATTTCAAATACATATTTGAACCACAAAATAAACAATTTCACTTTCAATATATTTCGAAACTTTAAATATTCCACATTTCAAAACAGCTCATATATTTATATAAGAATATATGATTCGCTTTAAAACCATTTCGTATTCAAATTAGAATATACTTCAAATTAAACATCCGTATTAAGTAGTTTACTTAATTTCTGAAACAATTCCAATTCAATAAACTTAGATTAACATTCGGATTTCAAGAATTCATTTAAGTATTACATTCCAAATCAATTTCAGTTCAAATCCTATTCAAATCAATTTTATCTTCAAATTTAATTCAATAGTTTCAATTTAGTCCAATTCACAAATTTCTTTGAATTTCAATTAAATTCCAAATTAATTAAATCTTAATTTCAAATTAATTTTCAATTCCAAACTCAAACTTGAAATATCATTTCATATAAATTTTCTTAGAAATATTCAGAGTTCGATTAAAAGTCCAATCTTTTAAAACAAATCAACTTTCGAATATTTACGTCGTATTTCAATCTTTTTCTTAAAAATCTAAACTTCGAATAATTAAACAATTTCATTTACCAAGTTTAAATTCCAACATCTCGAGCTTCAATTCAAAATACTTCAATTTCCATAAATTGGATTTTATTCTTAAAATCAATTCATTTAAATAATTTCAAAACAACTTTTTAAAATCATTTAATTTAACCAACCCGGTGTCCGTATATGATTTTCTAACCTACGGCCAAGTGATTATTTATTCCAGTTAAATGTCAGGGATGAATATATATCACATAAACCAATCATAGTGTCATATGTATGTATAACAGGATACATATAAGCAAATAAACATCCAAACATTTAAATATCAACCAATAGCATCCATCGAAATAAATCATCCAATAGACAATACAATTCACGACAATTTCATAGTTATCCATGTCAGGTAATTTAATCGCAATTCAATTTTAATTTCAATTTGACTGTCAATTTAATTTTCAACGGTGAATTCAAATGACAATCTATATGACAATTAATTTTTATCAAAACGACAAATAAAATTCATATCACTTCACAATATCAAATTTAACTACCATAAATTATTTTAGTCAATTGTGAGCGTATAAACACTCACCTTGATTTTCTGTTGTCGCCGAAACGTTCCGGTTTGGAACTGAAACTGGACGACGCCTAACTTTAGCCCAAATTTCCACCGTCTCCAAATCCATCCAAACTAGTTTCATTTCGAAGCTCTCGTCATTACGATCGCAACGCAAAAAGTTTCGTTCCAATCGGACCTCGTATGAAGAAGTTATGCTATTTTAAAGTTTACACGAATTTAAATAAACAATTTCAGCTTTTAATTTAAATTTCAAACCCTAGATTCGATCCTAGCCCTTGATTCCATCTGCACCAGATCTGGGCCGTTCCTTCCATCTTCTCCAAAACGTGAAAAGCACGTACAAAACAAAACCCATCTCCATTAGCTAGGGTTACGTGCCACCGCCTCCACGCTTGACGAAACTTCATCAAACTACCGCCATTCGAAGCGCCTCGGCCACCACCACCCACGCCTACCACCATGATGAACTCGGCCCCACCATTTGCACGCAGCTCGAGAAAAACCGTACCCGCTTCCAAGTCAGATCTGGGCGAATCCGTGACGTAAAAGCATAGATCAACCGTATGGATTTGAAAAGCTCGCCGAGATCTACAACTTTGCTTTTGGAATTTTTTGATTTCGTTGAACGGATTGAGAGATATTAAGGAAAGAAGTTTCGAAATTTTCTGGCCATTGAATTAAAAGTGGCGGCTAAGGGCTGAAACCCTAGGGTTTTTGGAAAATAGAGAAAGTGAGGGCTTTTATAGAAAAATACGCGACACTATTCATCCCGGATTTTCCGAACTCCAAACGAAGCGTGCCGGCTGACGTTTCTAAGGTTTACCCCGCGTTTCGAACGCAATGAAACATGTTTCGGAAGCTAATTCGATCATCTGTGCACGTTACGGCAATAAACGATCGATTTAAAATTAAATCGGTTAATCAAATTTCTGTGCGTTTGGGCTCGCCCCGGACAAACGGTAAATCTGATTGACACGAAATTTGAAACCATACAATAATATCACATTACGGATCCGATGAAACTAGTTTCGTCGAAATCCGAGACTTTTTGAAAAATGACTATTTTAACTCGCCGAATTAAAATTAAAATGATTTCGATGCGTTTCGAGCTGCCACGGTCAAAGGATAACTCCGATTGCTACGAAAATTGAAATCCAACAATAACAAACTATTACGGATCCAATGGAACTAGTTTCGTTCAATTCTGAAACTATTCGAAAAATGGCTATTTTTCAATCGATAATTAAATATTAAAATATTCAATTTTCACAAATTAATTTTAAATTCAATTTTAAAAGTTCTATAACATTACTATAACTCCAATATGATAAGATAAAATTTTACAAATCATTTTCAATCATATTCAACTCGATTTTCAATTATTTCTGAAATTTAACTTATTAAATTATCGATTTAATTGTCTAATTAAATCCAATATTCGAAAAATAAATTATTCGACTGTTTAATTTCAATATAAAATTCCCAATTTTAAATTATTAACTTTTAAATCAAATTTCAATTGTTCACAAATCCCATTTTTAATTTCACAGTAATTAACAATCTTTTGCAATGCAGTTTTCCATTATAAATCCAATATAAAAGATTATATTAGATTCAGCGTTCAATTATATTGTAATTCAAATTCAAGTTACTTAATTCCAAATGAATTCTTTTATTTCGATTTACACTTTCATTATTGAATCAACCATTTACTTATACATTATTATCAATAGTTTATAATTCATTTACTTTCATTTTCTTCAGCTATCATCTTATTTAAATTCACAGTAATATTAAATTACATTCATTTACGTTGATTTCCATATTATAACTTCAATATTAAATGTAACATTTTATTTATTTCGTTGTTTACAATCAAATTCAATTCAATTCAATTACTTGTTACATTCAAATTTAAATCTTTACTTACGTTCAATTACAAGTTAACATCTTTATTTAATTTACAAATAAGTTATTTCAGAATTCAGTTTTGTATTTTAACTTGTAATTCACATTTAACAACACAAAATTTTATTTCCTTCGGATTTTTATCCAAAATTTTCATTTTAATTCGTATTTTTAAAGTGTTAAAAATACGGGTCATTACACGAGTCATCATCATTGAAACACTTTTAAATGTCTACATCGGTTGTAGAATCAACACACCAAAGTCCTGAAGCCATCACTTTGAAGCGTCATACCTTCGCCTCATCATTTATTATTGTTCTTCATCGTGCCACAATCATCAAAAACGAACGTTGAACGATCGAACTAACGCACACAAACAGCCATCAAAGCATCGCGTGCACATCCTCAAAGTCATGATTCGATCCCCCATTCCTTGACATGGTCGGTACTGACCATATATGGCCAGCCTCGACCATGTGCGATCATTAAAGTTGGCCAATGTCAAAGTCCAAGCTTTGCCATCTTGCCTTGGAGCCCACCCAAAGTCCTCTTGCTCTAAACTTGAAGCGGCATCATGTAAAACACGAAGCTCCACATGGTCGGTACCGACCATGTGACTTCTTGAAAATTTGGCAAAGTACAAATCATTTCGTCACATCATTCACAGATCTGACCCAAAGCTCTTGCACTAAAAACCCAAAGTGCTTGCCACTGCGACCCGAAGTTCTAAAAATATCGACCTAATTTCTTGCCAACCAAACTTACCTGAGTCTAAACTCCAACGCCGACATGATTTTCTCAGGCATAACCTGATGCACAACCCCTCAAAACCTGAAGTCTTCCCCATGTTGACTCGAAGCGCTCAATCACAACATAATTTTGGTTACCACTGACATGATTTCGACCACCATATTTGAGCTACCAAATAAACTTTAATTTGTTTGCGACTTGTTTTGGGGTCTCTTTTGACTTCAAACAACATCATATCCAAACCGTCATGTTTCGAACACTTTGATGCTATTTGCACCAAACGACGTACCATAATTCTAACGATACAAAACAACTAGCAAACACATCAAAACAATTCAAATAAAAATAGAACATCATCAGACACATCCAAGTAATGCATATAATTCATCCCAACACAATTCATAAGCATATATAATCTTAGATCTGATTTGCTATAAAATGCCAATTATGGTTGGTAAATGGTATAAAACGAGTTAAAATCCAAATTTATCTTTGTAAATACAATTTTAAGGTGTTATTAACATAAAATCTAGGTTTTATACCGTTTAATCTTTGAAAACCATTTCAAAAACCATAATTATCTATATCAACATACATAGCATAGTGAGAGAATCAATCAGTCACTTAACACCAAATTTACCCAAATATCAATACAAATCCGAGATTGAACAGTGCCTTCACGGATCCCAAGGTGGATAACTGTAATTACTTGATTCACTTGTAACTACCCCTTACGTACTGATGCGTTTTAGGCTAATTAAAGTATGAAAAAGAGGAATTTTTTTGGTTGAAAATGAATTAATGGAGGTTTATATCAGTTTTCGGAAGTAGGAAAGAGATTTGAATCTGTCCCATCATTCCCAATTAGGCACAATTCTTGAAATGAGTTAGTGAACTTAATTAATTACCCACCTATCTAGTTAGCAACTGTCTAAACTTCGACCTAAACGGTAAGTCCAAATTCTTAAATGACTACTCTATGGAAAGAGAAACCATCATCTCAATCTAATGGAAGTGACTTCAAACCTTAATTCGGTCCTTATCAAAGTTATAGGCCTTAGAAGATTTTTAGAGTCAAAACTGTCCGATAAAAATTCTAAGGATAGAAAATGTTACTAATACACATTTTTCAAAGTTATAGAGTCATAACATCTCAAATGAATTTAAAAACTAATATTTTACGATCCTCCGATTCTAAAATACGGATCGTTACAGAACACTATGGAAATTGATTATGGCTAGCATGAAGTGATGGAGATGATGAATAGAAGGTTGAAGCAGACTCGACTAGTAAAAAAGTTGTTGCAAATACATGTATTTATAGTACAGCTGTTTTTTCGAATAAAGGATATTGTTGATTTATAGGGTTTGAGTGGAAGGCTGATTCCAAACAAATGGCTTTACTTTTTTCTGAACGTTGAATCAAATTCAATCAAGCAATGGGTGAAAAGAAACAAACACCCCATGGATATACTTGGGCATAACATAAAAGTAAAACGAAAGACAATCAAGTACTTTATTATCGATCTTTTTGAAATTTTGTCTTTCACCGTAGATTTTATCATACGGAATGAGTTTAATGTATCGTTTTTGTTTGTTCAAAATGTTTCATTGGGGTTGGAAGTAGTTTTTTGGGTTGAATATGATTGATGTGGTGTAGAAGGAACTGTCTAGCTGGTTGTTGATAGTGGGGATAAGAACTTCACCGAATAACCAAATAAACACAATCCCGGATAATCAAACCATAATCCGACGGTCCAGACTTATTCTCGGTCATGCCAGCCACGTGTCAACCAACTATGTTTACTCTGCTCCTTCGACATAACTCTCTCTTATTCAGACTTCCAATTTTCTCCATCTATTTTCATTTTCTTCCACCTTGGAATAAATTCCAAGCTCTCTCTTTCTCTGTACACAATATTCGAAATGGGTCCTGGACTTTACTCTGAGATTGGGAAGAAAGCTCGAGGTTCGATTTTTCTCTTTTTAATTAATATTACTTGTTGCTATTTTATGTATTTTGGTCAACTTTAACCATTCCTTTTCATCTATTCTGTAGATCTTTTGTATAGGGATTATCAGACTGATCAGAAATTTAGTATCACTACAGTAACTCCTTATGGAGCTGTAAGTATTTTGATCTATTACGAATTATTACAGTTTATGTTGGTTTTTATTTTGAATGAGAAACTGAGAGATGTGGTAATTGGTGTAATTGTATGTTTTAGATCTATGGAGTAGCTGTTGGTTTCTTTGCTTATAAATTGATTTTACTTTCTCCAATTTGTTAATTAGAAGTTGCTAACTTGACTGAATTTACTAATACTACTGTACGCCAACAGTACATCCCGGACTTTAATTGAACCAATCTCTATTTCATATAACGCTTTAGGATGCATGAGACTTCAATCTCTTGGGACTTTTAAAATTTTGCATGTTTAGTTTAGTAGAAATTTGCTTCATGTCCTTGTTTCAGAAGAGGAAAAAAGTTGGAAGTCCTACCATTTTGTTTCTATTTGCTAGATCACTTTTCTGCTTACGTCAATTATTTACCCTGCAAACATTTGCATCTCCATATTTGCACTATTAATCTATTTTTTTGTGTGAAAATACTAGTTTGAATAGTTTCACCCAGTGTTATCATGACCGGACCCGACCGCGAATAAACCCGGATCTTGGAATATTTCGATCCGGAACTCGATCAAACCTCAGTTGTGTACGAACCGAAAGTCGGACCTTCAAGTCAATGGTCCAACCATCCATTTTACATAGTTGAACACGGTTTTTTATTTTCACTTACATTCTCATCGTGTCATTTTCTTGCCATCTCATTGTCTGTACAATTCTGAAGAAAGAGTAAATCTACATTGCAAAAACCACCACCTCAAAAGCTAAACCACAAGCTCCACCATTTCGTTCTTTGTCGCTGCAAGCTTCTCCAAGACCATTGCAAGTTTTGTCAACTTCGCCGCCCCTTAGCTTCTGCTGTTATGCACCGTTTATGTGCATAACAGTATTTGTGTTGGTGCGGTCGTGCGACTATAGCAGTGCATAACTGCTGCTGCAGTTCACATTTGTGAACTGCAGTAGTACACATCTGTTGTTGTGCAACTTCGGTTGCAGTTCACATTTGTGAACTGCAGCAGTACACATCTGCTGCACATGTGAACTGCAGCAGTACACATCTGCTGTTGTGCAACTTCGGTTGCAGACATTGAAGACACTCTACGGTTTGCCTCTATAACATTTTTCTTCAATAATTTTTGTGTATAACTTGTATTTTAAATGCGTAAATTTTGAAAAATAAAAAATGCACAGTTCCGACGATTTGACTGCCATCAAAACCTTAGACTTGAGTCGTCACGGTTCGATTCACAGTCCGGTCATGAAAACTACGGTTTCACCATAATAATTCGAGAGTCTAGAGGTGGAACAAGTTTGCAAGTATTACTAATCAACTTTGCTACCAGGCCCGAAAATCAAGGTGTGGAATTGTAGATCTAATCCAAGGGTGAATTTCAAGGAAGGAGAAACTTAGTGCAGCTTGTATCCTTCCTGCTCTGATTCGTGCTAGCTATTTTCAGGCCATTTAGCATTTTTGATTATTTATTGCTTTTATTTGGTGTTATTGCACAACGAACACTAGAAGTGCAAATATTTATTCAACAAATAATTTCTCGTCAGATAATGCAGTGCGATGACAATATTTTCTTTCTTCAAAATTTGAGCAATAATTTTGGGTATATTGGATCACTATTCAACATTCAAAACATAGATTCGATAATGATTACCTAAAATTTTATAGCGTCTGTTTTACACCATATATCCAATAACAATTTTACAAACATAAATAAAAGGAAAAATTGCCTTGCATTGTTTTTATGGGAGAGGTGTACGGCAAATGTTTTTTTTTTCCCCTTTTCAAATAGGGATCCAATTTCAATGCATGATATCCACCCGTTAATATATAGTTAGTGATTATAAGAGTTATGATAAAAAGACACTAGCTTCTTGTGAATTTTATGTTTGAGTCGTATGCTTAATGTAGATCATATAATTTGAAACATATGATATTGATTCCATGATACATCCATGTAGATATTATTGTTCTCTACATGGAATCACAACACTGCATTCTACTATGTTTATCTATCATTGGTATGCTCAGATATATAGGTTCACGGTGCTGCTTGATTTTTCAAGTAACATTGTTATACAGAATTTAAAATATTAAACAGAGATTGCTTGATACCTTTTCTAGTAAGTCTTGTTCTTTGCATGAAAAAACAATATTTCTTCCTAAATTTTGTCTAATGTCAACATGCTTGTAGTTAGTTACTGGTATGATTTCTTTATTAATGGCCGGTTTGTTTTAAAATAATTTACCTAAGATTTTACTCACTGGTTACATCTTATATGTATTGACATGGATTTAATATTCCTTGCTCAACCACAAGAGTGTAAATCTTTTATGTGGAGATATAGTGATTGTAAATAATTTTTTTGAAGCATGCATATCATTGATATACCTGATGGAAACTTTTGGTTTGTTATAATTTTTCTATGCTTTTACTGCAGGCTATTACAGCTTCGAGTACAAAGAAAAATGATTTAATCATCGGTGAGATACAGTCTCGGTTGAAGAACAAAAATGTCACTGTTGACGTAAAAGCAAACTCAGACTCTAATGTAATATTTATGTAGCCCCTCTTCTTCAGTTTTCTATGTTATGCATGTACATTTCACATGCATGATAACATGCCATTACCAGCATCTACAGCATGCATATCCACGGATTTCTAGACTATTCAATGTGCAGTTATTTAACTTTAGGAATAACCAATCTAACTGAATGCTTTGCTTCATGCCAGCTCATTACAACAATTACATACGATGAACTTACTCCTGGCTTGAAATCCATCCTCACTTTTGTAGTTCCCGATCAGAAGTCTGGAAAGGTGAAAACACATTTGTACTTTTCCTATAGAGCTGTGCATCTCACTTTTATTGTTGTCCAAATCTTTTGTGTATGTGAATATAGGTTGAATTACAATACTTCCATGATTATGCTGGTATTAATGCAAGTATTGGATTAACTGCTAGTCCTATTGTCAATCTATCTGGCATTTTTGGATCTGGTGCACTCTCAGTTGGTGCTGACGTAGCTTTTGATACCGCTACGGGAGATTTTACCAAGTACAATGCTGGATTAAGCCTAACGAATTCTGATCTTATTGCTTCCTTGACTCTGTAAGTTACTGAATTCTATATATTAGACAAGGGAACAAAGTTAAATTGGGTGTCCAAATAATCTATTCTATTGTTCCCTATGTTCAGTGTGTGTTCTTTGGCTTCTTCTTCTTCTTCTATTTTTTCATATGTATTTTTAATTTTCTTTTTATTTTTGAAGACAAAAAAGTATTAACTGACTTGTATTGGTATGACCATGATTTATTTATGATATATTTTTCCAAGGCCTGTCGTTTTTAATTGAAAGTCCATTAGTTTAAGGACACTTAGGGTACCTTAGAAAATGACTTCTTTATAGAATATCAGTTATTAGTTACACAGCTTAGACAAAATCATCAAATAATCAGTGACAAACATATAAGCTAAAAAAATTATAATATTACATTGGAAGGAGTTTCCCCCCTTTTTTATGCATTAAAATTTAAGTAGCATGTTTGTGCAAGTAGCATTACTAATATGCACAATATTGTGCACAAATTCGTTGTGTGTTGTATATCTTGTTTGTAGTTTATAATATACAAACTACAATTTAGAACCAAATTAGCAAATGTTTTGGAGCACCTCGTTTCAAAGCTTGCATACATTAAATCATGGAGTATCTTTTCTTAATAACGTTTCAAATCGAAAGCGGTAAGGGGGTACTTGCATATTTGAAATCTACCAATGCGATTTTAACTTCTAGTAGAGATGTGAATGTCTCTTTGAGAGGTTTGTGTAGGGTAACAATTTAACCATTATAATTATTGAACCCTTTTTTTATCTCTCTTATCCTATGTGTGCCAGTTAGTCTTATGTCCTCACTATCATAGAGGCGACACATCATAGATGGATTCCATGGTCCGGGAGGTTAATGCATATATTTGAATGGGCAACTTTGCTGTTGCAGTTGTCGTCTTTACTTTGAACTGTACAACTACAACTGCTTATGTATAATGGTTTCTGGAAAATTATTTACATTGAAAGTTCTAAAATTATTTTGGTCAAAGTTTCGGTAACTTAAAATTTATGAAATGCAGTATTGGAAAAGTAACATGGAAAGTAAAGAGTAGTTTGACATTCAAAAGGAACAATTAATCATTAGAGGAAATAAAATATAAAAGAATTGTATAAAAATATAAAATAAAGTATAAATTATAAAATAAGTGTTAGTGGCAGACATGTCCATCATGGTTTAACCCCTGAGTCAATCATATTTTTATTTTTCCTGATAATTAGGGCTTGTGTAGTGTAATTTGTTATCCTGTGCTTGTGTAGAAACAGCATTCTACTCCATTGGAGCTGCTTCCTTATATAAAAGTGATAATGAAGTGGATTATAAAATAATAATCACTCTGATAACATAAAATGTGTTCTATGGTTTGATACTAGAGTAGCGACTAACAACATATATTTATATGTGGGTGTAGAAACAACAAGGGAGAAAGCTTAAGTGCGTCGTACTACCACTTAGTGAACCCATTATCCAACACAGCGGTAGGTGCAGAAATGACTCACAGCTTCACCACCAACGAGAGCACTCTCACTTTCGGAACCCAACACGTTCTTGACCCATTAACTATGGTTAAAGCTCGAATTAACAACTATGGTAAAGCGAGCGGTCTCATTCAGCATCAATGGAGGCCTAATTCTTTTGTCACGTTATCAGGTGAGGTCGACACCAATGCTGTTGAGAAGAGTTCTAAGGTTGGGATTTCTCTTTTACTCAAGCCATGAGAAGAAGAAGAAGAAACGATGTCCTGTGTTTATGTTTTTGAGCTTGTACTTTATTCTTGTTCAAGTGTTTTCTATTTCATTCAATGATACGGTCAAATTTCTCTTCCTTTTGATACGTTTGTGCCTGTGTTAATAATGAGTAAACTACTGAATAAAATTTCATTTTGGCCTTTGTTTTATTGTTTCTGTGCTCTATTTTATTTTATTATTTTATTTATTTTTTCCGCGTGCAGCAAGATTGAACTTTGTAGACCATGTCTTTTTTCTGTTTTTGCGTCTTTGCCTGTTGGATGCTTTTAGTGTCCTGCTTAGGCTTGTCAATGGTACGGGTTTCGGCCCGATTCGAATCTGCTCTATTTATGCGGGTACGGATTTTGTCTTTTACTATCCAAGCTCGACTCATGTCCGATCCAGATCGGGTACGGTTTTATCAAAACCCGGTCCGTTAGTGCCCGACTCGACTATTAGTTTTTCGTCGTATCAAAACATTAGTGTGTATGTTATTTATTTATCATTTTGTTTGTTTACATGTAGATGTTTTTGCATACTTTTGTTATGAGCTTGACTACATCACCGTCCAATTTATATGTTAACATTGTTTGTATACAAATTTTACCAAAGTTGATGTTTTAAAATATAGTTTTAACATAAATATTCTGAGTTGGGTATACGGTTATTACCCAACGGACTTAGAAAGCCTCATGGACCGGGCTCGGATATTGGGTTGAAATACCCCGCGGGTTCGGACTGAGCTTGGATTTTAATTATTGTAATTGGACTCGGATCCGGATTTTATAATACCCGGACCGAACCCTACCCATTGACAGGCCTAGTCCAGCTTAGCTCATGTGGTAGAATTTCTTTCTCCACTATCCTCTGCCCCTATATCGTCAAGCTTTGTCTATTTATGATTTTGGTTTTGGTTTAGTTACCGTTGTTCGTCCAAAATATACATTTATTATTGCTCTGTCGACCATTTAATACGGATAAGGGTGCATGCAATATATATTCATCTGCTCACCACTAATTAATTTAAAGGCATGATAGAAAATTTTATTCAGTATATAAAATACTGAAAGTAGTTTGGTAACAAATATTACCATTATATGTATTATGATGCACATGGTATAAACATGAATAATTCTTGGATGCTCATGCCGTGATATCTATATATATAGTGATCTTTTTTTTCCCTCTTTTTCCTTGTGCGTATGCTTATGAATTTCTATTTTTCATATATCCATTTGATATACCTAACTTTATAGATATATTTGTCCTAAAATTTAAATAATGGTACGCCATATTTTGCTGTGGGTATTCCGTGTTTTTTCATATAATCATTCTTTCAGCATGGAAGCGTTAACAAAACAATTTCACCCTTGAAAAACGAAGTTAAAAGGTATTTTAATCATACATCTGATTAATTATAATTATAATTATTAGTCGAAGGTATTTTAATACCGAAGTATATTATTATTATTATTATTATTTTATTGTTCAAATAACAAATAAGTCAAGCACGGGAGCTCAAATACGAGACCTAAGGGAGGTGCTCATTGTATACATACAAGTACTTCGAAAAAGAAAGAAATATCAACTTAGGAACAAACACCCTGGATACAGGCAACAAATACTATGAAACTATGTAATCTCAACCATTCAATAAAATCATATGTCAGCATTGGACAAAGCTTCTGTAGAGAGTGATAGACATCAACAAATAATCCATCATCCATCCATGTCATTCAGCCAAAATGCAACAATCGTCTCAATCACAACGCTCCAATTTGCCAAACCACTAGTACACGGAGAAAACTCTCCACCAACGATTAAGAGGAAAAACCACTATAAATAGGAGTTGATCTCACAACAACCAGCAAACAATAATTCAAATACTAACACAAAGAGTACCTTTCTAGATTAGAGAATACTACAAAATTCATCAATGGTTTCCAACATAATTTCAATATCTTTGAATATAATTTAAATTATAGAAGTACCATTAGTAGATGTATCTGAACCATTATAAACCTTGGTGTCTCTTACCAAACTGCATTTAATCTTGACTTTTGTTTATTCACATTGGCATTTACTACCGTTGACCTAATTTCTACCTTAGTTAGACTCTAAAAGACAAGCTCAAATACGTTGAAGCTAGCCTTTGGTCATGGTTGTTGTAACACCCCGTAATTCTAACGATAATTGCAAAAAAATTAATTAATAAATAGTAACATTGAAAAATAGATTTTTACAAATATCATAATTTGGCTACGAAACTTGTACCATTGGGTTCGTAGCGATTTTCTGATCCATTTTCATATTTAATGTTTTAAGATCGGAGTTCAAACGAAAAAGTTATTAACACTACAAGGGGAAACACGTTTTTCGACGGCCAGAAACCGTCGGCCGCCGTCGGAAATAGCCGCCGGAAATGACTTTGTCGGGAAGCAGTACTTCCGACGGCTTCCGACAGACGCTGTCGTATCCAGTTCCGACGGATCCAGACGATTTCCGACGGTTACCGACGCCCGTCGGAAACCGTCGAAAACCGTCGGAAATCGTCTGGAACAGGCCGCCGTTATTCGTCGTGAGCCGTCGGAAATTTTGACCAATAAGCTGTCGGAAGCCGTTGGAAGCCGTCGGAAATCTTCTGTTTTTTTTTTAAATTTGCTGCAAATTTAGCCTTCCAACCACATTTCTCTTCAAAACACTATAATATCAATACTGCACAATCCAATATACAATAGTCCAACCAAATATTCAAACCCAAACTACAAAATATTTAATAAACACACAAATAAATAAAATTACATCAAAATAAAATACAAAATATAAATAACCATTCCAATATTAACAATAATCCTAACAATAACCGTTCTACCATGTTGTTAATACACAAATTCATCAATATTCTCATACACGTCCTCATACAACCATAGAACCAAATGTGTCAAACATAATTATACATAAATCAACAATTACCTACGCCGTCTACCAATCATTCTAAATTAAAACAAAACATACCTGAACGAACAAGAAAGCTAGTAATGAATCAATCTCCTGCAGATCCAGAACCAGCCGAGGAAGGAAAGCGACCACCACCCTGCTGCTGCTGCATGTACTCTAACAACTGTGCGGTGTGCATGGCCTGTTGGCGGTTCTGCTCCTCCAACTGGGCAACTCTATTCCACAATTCTTCTATATCTGCAAGATCGCTCTGATGTCTACTCCGCCGTCCCCTACTCTGACTACTGGACTGTAATAATTGAAAAATAAATAAAATCCAAGTTTATTGTTTTGAAAAGGTGAAAATATCATATTTTAAGTATTTTAAGAAAAAGTAAATTATTTACCGCTAAATTGCCAAATCTGTATCGTCGACCATGCTCTGCTGGATCCATAACGGACTCAAAAATAACGTCTTCCTCATTGGTCGTCAGCTGATCTCGACCCGTGTCAGCAAGGAGTTTCTGCCGCTGCTCCATAAACTTCTCCTGCATTAACAAATTAATAATATCATATCTTATGTCATCATAGTTTAACAATTAAAACAATTACTAATACTGAATAAAATGAAATATGCTTACATGGCTTTTGCTGGATTTATCGTCCTGCCATGTGTACGAAACAGTCCCGTCTGGATTAACATGCTCGACAGCATGCGTACGGGTGAACACGTCCATATAGCTGACAGGACCATGTGACTCGGCTTCCTGAAGTTGATTGTTACATACAATTATTATATATTTAAAATCATATAGTATAAACTATTTACATTTATTATTCAGTAAATTTACCAACTCCTGCCGATACTGCTGAAACGACTTCGATCCTCCGCGATGAGTGACGGGATTCTTATTTCTATTTGCAGAGTTTTTATCCGACTCTGCCTGTACATTCAAAATTTGATACATTATTTTTCGATCACGTCAAATTAATAATTCAAAAAAAATTAGTATACTTACCTTCGCCTCGTCCGTCTCCCAGTATCTCAACCAAGCTTGCCACACGCTCTCTCTCATCCACCGTGGTTTCTTACCAGATTTCTTAATCTCAGATATCGTATCCCTGTAGTTCTTGCGCATCTTCTTCATCTAGTATGCTCGTGCCAGCATCATATCATCTGTCTGGATGTCTATCTCAGCCTGTGTTAAAAAAAAGATTACACTTTAAACGATATAAACAGTAAAAAAACGACAAAAACGAATTAAAAATGGAAAACAGAAAAATATGCATACTAGGACATCCTGCCATATGCACTCTATGATGTGAGGAGGGATGTTATCCCACTTCGACCAGCAGGCACTCATCCTACTGCGATAAGAAGCTCTAGAGACGTCCAACACAACCTTAGAAGGAAGTAGATCGAACCCCTGTTTTTAAGTACGATATAGATAAGTACGTACGTATATCATAGAAAAAATAAGATGCTGAATAAAATTTAATTCTTACCCATCTGCTCTAGGGACTAACGATACAACTGCACGCTGTGGCTCTTGCGATGGGCCACTGCCATCGCCTCCTGACGATCGGGAACTGCTCCTACCTCTACATGACATATTGATAAACCTGTGACATATACACATCATTATATAAGAGAATAAAAACATGATAATTAATATATTTCATATGAAAATGACATCAACGGTATAAATTGCTTAATTAATGACTGAAATGGAAATAGAAATGGAAGTGTGTTATACCTGATTCATAATGGGTGTACTCTTCCAACGATAAGCAGAGTTCATTGCATTTTCAATAAAAATTGCTAAATAAATGACAAATGGAAATAACATAAAACATGCAAACAATAGTAAACGGATTTGGTTTCATAGTTATATCAATTTCATAATACATCAAGAATTGAACATAGTTACATCAATTGCAAAAAAACAGATTCAGATTTATATCAGTCATCATCGTCTTCTAATTCAGATTCGGTCTCGTTTTCGACGATATTTTCCTCTGCACTGTCAAACGCTTCTACCAAAACATTTGATTATCGATCAAAGGACCAAAATCTGTATGATCGTCTGTAATTATTATTTCGTTATTTTGCTCAAGATCTGCCTGATAAGCTTGTTCGTTCGGAATATTCTTCCCATCGAATGTGAATCTGGCCTTTGTTTTAAAAACTGCAGACCAATCTGCTTTATCTCTTTTTAGAGACGGATAAGGAGCATAATAAACTTGCAATGTTTGTTTGGCTAGTACAAAAGGATCATACTTGTGATAGTGCGATGTATGCTTTATTTCGATAAGATTATAATCCTTGTGCACATTAATTCCAGAACCTGGAACATTGCTAAACCAATTGCATCTAAATAGAAACACCTCCTCCGCGGGTCGTGAGAAATATGCCAGTTGCAAAATTTGTGTCAGAACGCCATAAAAATCATTTAAATGATTTTCTGGATCGTCACTACCTTTAACAAATACACCAGTATTATTTGTTAATTTTTCTGCACCGTATTCTTTGGTGTTAAATTTATATCCATTGACGAAATATATTGGATATATGTCTTGACCACTCTTTTTGGTCCAATCGCAAGATGTTTCAACCCTTCGTCAACAACACAATTTCTCGGCTCATAAACGTAATTTGAAAACCAACCGGAAAAATCTTTACTGAGATCTCCGTTTGGATGTTCACGTTCATAAACACTGTTTATATAAATAAATTATTACATTAGGTTATACACGCGCATGCATTATAGAAAAGAATAAAACACAAATTATTATTTCAGATTACCTAACAAACGGTGCAACCTCGGCACAATTTAGAAGAATATAAGTGTGTGCTACATGAAGATCTGTATCGTCTAGCCATATTTCTACACATTTTCCAGAAGGCCGACCATGTTGTCTAAAAATAGATAACATTGCTTGAGAGGACTCTTGTTCGTCGCCTTCGTCATTACGAGGAACACTTTGAAATGAAATATTCACATGGTCACTGAAATAGTGAGAGAAAAAGAACGAAGCTTCTTCTTCGATGTAAGATTTACATATCGAACCTTCAACTCGTGCTTTTTGCCTCACTTTTTTCTTAATATGATTCAAATATCTATGCAAAATTAATTTATATTAACTACATCTTTCAAATGCAATTAAATTACGTTATAACATGTTACATACCTCTCAAATGGATACATCCATCCATATTGGACAGGACCTCGAAGTCGTGCTTCAGATGGGAGATGAACAGGTAAATGTTCCATCACATTAAAAAACCCGGCGGAAATATTTTCTCTAATTTGCAAAGCAATATAGGAATGTCCACTTCAAGTTTACGTAAACGTTGCACTTTTAAAGTAGTCGAACAAAGCTCTTTGTAAAACATACTAAGCTCCGTTACTACCTTCCAAACTTTTAACGGCAGTAGTTCCTTGAACATTACGGGAAATAAATTTTCCATCATTATGTGACAGTCGTGACTTTTCATTCCACTCAATCTACCATTTTTAAAGTCAACACATCTACGAAGATTTGATGATATCCCATTAGGAAATCTTAACCCTTCCACCCATTTTAACACAGTTTTAACTTGATTATTATCTAATTCGTAACATGCTTTGGGTTTTTTACTGTCATTTGGTTTCATATGAAGCTCGGGACGTTTGCATAATTCTTCTATATCACGTCTTGATTTCAAATCATCCTTCGTCTTCCCTTTCACATTCAAAATTGTGTTAAAAACATTATCAAATACATTTTTCTCATTGTGCATCACATCTATGTTATGGCGAAGCAGAAGATGTTTCCAATACGGCAACTCCCAAAAAATAGTTTGTTTGCACCAGTTATGAACAACTGATTTGCCTTCAATTTCTGTTTGCTCGCCAGTTTCATATATCTTTGGATAGTCCTTAACAAGTTCATATATGTCTTCGCTTGACCATATCGTCGGTGGTTGTCTGGTTTCTACTCTATTAGCTAAAAAGTTTTTCTTGTCTCCTCTGAAGGGATGATTTACATGGAGAAAATATCGATGACAATCAAACCATGAAATTTTCTTACCATGAGGGAAAGAAAACGCTCGTGTTTCATCCATGCAATATGGACATGCTAGACGACCGGCAGTACTCCATCCCGAAAGCATTGCGTAGGCAGGAAAATCACTTATAGTCCACAACAAAGAAGCAAACATACGAAAATTTTTCTTCTTGGACACATCGTATGTTTCTACTCCTTCGTTCCACAGTATTTTTAACTCCTCAATCAACGGTTGTAAATATACATCGATTCCTTGTGTCGGATCGTCGAGGCCAGGAACGACAACAGTAAGAAACATATATTGCGTTTTCATACACATCCATGGAGGTAAATTATACAATGCGACGATAATGGGCCAGGATGAATATTTAGAACCAAATTGGGAAAATGGAGAAAAACCGTCCGTACATAATCCTAATCTAACATTTCGACTCTCCGTTGCAAAATTTGGATACGTTTTATCGAAATGCTTCCATGCTTTTCCATCGGCCGGATGTGTCAACATACCCTCTTCCTCCGTTCTCACGCTATGCCACCTCATATTAGACGCAGTTACAGAAGATGCATATAATCTTTGAAGTCTTGGAGTTATAGGTAAGTAGTGCATACGCTTGTACGGAACTTCCTTCCCCTTCTTTTTTCTTGGTTTGTATCTCTCCTGGTTACAAAATTTACAATTTCTAAGGTTTGCGTCTTCTTTCCAAAACAACATGCATCCTTTTAAACATGTATCTATTTTCTGATACGGTAAACCAAAAGCCGACATAAGTTTTTTAACTTTGTAGTGATTTTCACACATAAGATTATCGGACGGCATATGTCTTTTTGCAGCTTGTACAATAGCCGTAAACCCAGCTTCAGTGATGTTGTATTTTGACTTCATCGCAATGTATTCTGCGATTACTGACAGCTGAGTGCCGCTTTTACAACCATCCCAAATAGGTTTCTTAGCAGCATCTAGTAAATCATAAATTTTTTTTGCTTCAATATTTGGTTCTTCAACATTTCCATCATCGTCGTCAACTTCAACCATAGGAAACATTGATCGTGCTGCATCTTCGACCATATTTTCTATACGGGTCATCCTAACTATTTCGTTAATGACACTTTCAGACTCTACAGAAGTATTTGCTACAACTTCTCCATGCCGATCCCAAACATAATACTCGGGTACGAAACCGTTTTTGCACAAATGAACTTTCACAATATCTGGTAACAAATACTTCAAATGTCTACACCTACTACACGGACAACGAATTTCTGGATCGTTTCCGTTATTACTTAAAGCGAATTCAACAAACACGTTTATACCATTATAAAAATCTTCTTTTATTGAGCCCCTCTATCATTTTCTTTGGTACATCCATCTCCTCCGATCAACAAAATAATCAATCATTTTTCCTATTTGAGAAAATTAGAAGTTCAAAATTTAATATTTATTTTCAAGAATACAAATTCGAAAAAGATTATTTTCATGGTCGTATAATATTTGAATTTAAAGAACAACTTCACAAATTTAAAAATATTTTCAAATAGGGCACATTTTATTTTTTAACGTATCGATATAAAAAATTGTATAAATTTTTTTTTCCATGGTCAGGCATCCTACTTCCCATTACAAACACAGTAAGCATTTACATTTCGTATATTACTTCGTCTCAAACGATTCAACAAAATTTCGGTAGCATTTCCCTTTTGTTCCCTGCATTGTACACAAAATGCGTGTACGCAGGAAACAAAAAAGAAAAGTTAGGCCGAAATTTTATGAACCGTTTGAGACGAAGTAGTATACAAAATGTAAATGCTTACTGTGTTCATAACTTGTCCAATACAGGGACAAATCCAACAAACATTGTACCAGATGAATATAAATGGTCGTTTTTTGAAAAAAAACAACTATTTATATAACGATCATGTACAACATTCGTCAGACGGGGCCAAAAATTGTCTAAGGGACATTAGTTAATTAAATGTGCGCATTTTACAAAAAAATACAGTTTTACTAACTATTCACATTTACAAAAAAATATTTTAATTTAACACATTTATTCGACGTATTCCATCAACTTAAGGCTCGTTCGACGCAATTTTTTGTTGTTGCATAAGTCAATACGTGCACAATATAATATTCCAAGCTCGTGCATTCATTTTATCTTAGTCCAACTAACACAATACAATGATAGTAGCGCTACACACATATACAATGGTACAACCATGGCATATACAACGATTTCCATATACACGAACAAACCCAAATTATACATGTTTTCACAATTTCACGATAAAAGATAAAATAGGTATATCATTGAATGCTAGAAACTATTATAACACAATTGGAAACAATTTCAATTACCAATTAGCCCTAATTTATCAATTTATGCAAATCTAGAATTAGGGTAAAAACTCAATTTTTCTCGAAAATAAGAGATTATACCTTAGCCGGAGAGCAATAGACGTTGATTATGCAGCCGGGGAGGATCCGAAAGCTCGAAATTGATGATTGGAAGCTTGGGGAAGAGATTTGGGGATTTAGGGATTAATATTTTCGTATGAAAAGTGAGGAGGAAGAAGGCTCGGCTGAGCCTGTAGTTCGATAATTTCCGACGGCTTCCGACGGCTCGTCGGAAGCCGTCGGAAATAGGCCGTCGGAAACCGTCACCCTCCTCCGTCGGTATTTAGCTTTTTTCTAGTAGTGTAACGTTTGAATATTTCGGATCGTAAATAATTATATACGTAATTAAGGAAATAAAATATAACTAACAAAATTAATTAATATTGGTTAAATCTAACAGTTACTTAACAGTTAAGAAAGATCAACGTTAATCAAATCTCCTAAATTTATAAAGAAAATAACGTAAACGAGAAATAAATAAACTTCAACCGAAAATGACAACTGGTCGACCGGTGGCACCATAGCTGCCAATCGGTGGATGTCCTCGACTATGAATTTTGATGTGGGCGAACGGTCCGGATTTAAAATAATTTAATCTAACGGCTGACATTGATTCGAACCCCTATAAATACGGATCTAACCCCTCATTTTTCTTCTCATATTTTCTAAAGCGCGGCGAAGCTCTACCGTTTCCTTTTCTCCACGATTCTTAATTCTAAATAAATTATAGTATGTACGTATAACAAGTGGAGAATAACAGAAAATAATAAAGAAGAAGAATAGGGTCTAATCAAATCGTGAAAGCCGAGGTAAATTATAAATCTAGATCCGAATCTTAATTAAACTCAAATCTCTTCTCATATCTATATTTCTAGTAGGTATATGTATGCTTGCAATATATGTATATTCAAATAGGGAGGAGAGTCAAACTGGAATAATAGGGATTACATCTGTAGATTTGGAAAACTTAAAGATGGGTGAGAAATTATATATTTTTATATGATATTGGATTTATATCGTTGAAAATCTATTCTTGTATGCCTAAATATAATTTTGGAGTTGTAGGCCTAATTATATACGTGAACTGAATTTATAAACTCTGTCTACATATTCTTTGATTGATAACTCTGATTTAATATTTCATGTACTTGAATCTGGAAAGTATTGGGTAATGGTAGTTCTTGAAATAGATAAATTATATAGCAGTCCCATATTTGTCGTTTGAATGATTTAGGCAAGTAAATATAAAATTAGAAGTTATCACAATAAATTATTGGGGTTTAAGTAGTATTTTAATTTATTAAAATGTAGGGTGTTGTAGTGTAAATTTCTATAAATTATCAAGTTCAGATTCATATTCATAAATATAAATGTATCGTTTAAAATAACAAGAAATACACCTAAAAGAAAGAGATGTATAAAATATGGATATTTACTGTATTTTGTATTGTCTATTTCAATAACTACGAAAAGATAATTCCTTCTAATTTCAAACGTAACACACATCTCTTTTTTGGATAAGATATAGAAATTTACAACGTCAACCTTCATTTTGAGGGAGATGTAATTCCAATGTATTAAAATACAAAAACCTCAAGTATGATTTAAAGAAATGTAATTGTGATAATAATAATGGTTAAATTGTAAAAAAAAAATATATGCAATATAGAAAAGATAGAAATCCAATAATAAACGATAAAAAGGTAGGCAAGTAATAGAATGAATAAAGACAAGTAATAATTAAATAAAAGAGTAATAGTAAGTCCACTAAATAAAGAAGGGTAGTAAAAGTAAAAAAGTACGAAAATAAAGATTTAATAATGAGAAAGGGAAGTAAATAGAAAAATATTTTCTAATTTAAAAAAAAAGCGGTAAATGGCATTAAATCGACATTAATAAAGTAAAGAGTTAGTCAAATAAAAATAATTGAATGTGAATAATTGAATATTGGAGGTGTAATAATGAAATAAGAATGAATACAAACACACACACACACACATATATAACCTCAAGTATGTGTTTATGATTGATGTGAATTATTAAAGTTAGCTAAAAGTTGGTTTAGATAAGAATAACATAGTCATTAAAATGAGTTGGAATACAAAGTCAGTAGTATTACACAACAAAAATCTAGCTCACCGCAAGGGGCTACCAGTAGTTGTATATATATTATATTGTTGTGGGACGTATCCAACTGTATGACCTATGGAATTATATACGTTCGGTTATAGGTGATAGATACCCAAGTACAAAGGTTTGCCTCAATCGAAGTGTCAAAGGACAAGTAGAGTTTGCTTTAACATTTTAGGGAGTATCGAGTAACAAGTGGGTATTACCTTGATTTCGTTAGGAAATCTAAATGGGACAGCGAGTAAGGCTTGATGCTATGTCAGTGTGTGTTTAGTAGCATATTCTATCCATTTTGAAAGACCACCATAAAGGATTGTCTAAACTTGCCATAGCAAACAACTATGGCGATGCACGACCTTTACGTGATCTATACCAGTAGGAGGTGCGGCTATTTAGGCGTAACCCTTGTCTTTCCGTTGATCAATCTGGACCGATGATGTTCTCGACCTATGTACAACTCCTACTGATACTGCATTGATGATGGAAGGCATGACAGGTGTTCCTTGGTATGCACGACGATGAAAACGTGATACTGCATTGATGATGGATCCTTACGAGGTGATGGGTTACAGATACTAGCGGGGATAGTATCTTGGTGGATTGTGGTACTTATATTATATATATACATATGTGTTATTTTTTACCTAGGGTAGATGAGGCGTATCATATGCATACATGGAGTTGAAATGACTAAGTAAAATAAAAGACATAACATATGATGGAAGACAATCAGCATAAACTAGTGTTATGTATAAAGTGTGTAATTTACCAATTAATAGAACATTATTCTGAATCCCTCCTCATTACAACCCATAGGAAGCTTTAGAGGGACATGTACTGGCGCAAGGCGAAAACAGTGGAAAGACGTGATTCCTTATGCATGCTCGACACTGACAAGGACACCTTGGTCAGTAAGTATATGTTTTAATATACCTTACTATTCCGTTGTGAGTTTATATCAGTAGTGCTTTGATATACATTTGTTATTTGCAGGATACCAAAACGAACGATCCATGCTTTGGTGGACTTAGATTTTCGATCTAGCAAAATTTCGGGCCCATTGGGATGCGGTTTGTCACATTTGGTATTAGAGCATAGGTTAGTTGATCTTAAAAATTCGGATACGTCGAGTGAATGCATTTTTATTTTTACTATAAATTATATATATATGTATATTATATACTCCAAACTCTACAAATTCCGACTATAGAAGTAGTTGCAACCATATTCTGAAAAGGTGGACAATGTGACTACGAGTTGGAACGATAGAAGAAGTTGAAGATATACACCTATCCTGATTACCCCACATAAAATAAGTCATATGGAAAGGCGTTGACTAAAGAAGAGCATGAATGCAATATATGGAAGGGTCCTTGAAGCTGTATAGTACTTGACTCTCTTGTAGAGCACAGATTGCTCTATGGTTGTAGATCCTCATAAGATTTCTGATTGATGATGTATGGTAGATCCAGATAAATGGAAAAGTAAGAATTCATATGTTGTAGATATCCAAAAGTAAGAAATGAGTTGGTTCCCGAAGAAATGTGTGTAGTAATCACTCCAAGATGATAGTCGGATTTAAATTTCTAAGAAAGGATAGGTCAGTAAGTAAATAGAAGAGAAGAAAAGCCCAAAAGAAGGGACAAGTAAAACCACTCTGCGTTTGACCCCATATGAAAGAATTTGTACAAAATTTGAAGTGATTTTAATATATATATATATATATATATATAATATTTGAAATGATTTTCAAGGGACTTATTTAATAGTTTGAAAAAGTGACAGTATTTAAAATGAGGATTTACTTGAAAGTAGAGAAACCATATTTTGAAAAGTAAGTAAATATTAAGTTTTCGAAATGATAATATAAATAAAATATATATGTTATATTTAAGTAAAAGTTTTAGAAGAAAATAAAATTAGTTAAATCGGAAATTTCAGTGAATGAGGTTTAATAAAAGTTATTTCTTTTGAAAAAAAATAGTAGAGCGTGTATAGCTCATTGATTTTTCTTAGATGAAATTTTTTTTAAGTGATAAAATTCTTTTTTGGGGTGGACAATAGAAAGTGGTACTAGTTTTAAATAGGGTAAATGGTACTAAAAAGAGGATTTAAACCCGAAAATAAAGCAGTAGACGAAAGCATTGCAATGGTTAAATAAAGAAGACAGTCAATTGAGAGAAAAGCTACGTAAATAGAAGCAATTTAAATCAAAGCATTTTAGGTAGAAGAAAGTTAAATAGTAGTAACATTATGAAATATAAATAGAAACAATATTAGAAATTTATATGAAATGATGTTAGTAATTAGAGATAATGTTAGGAGATTATATTAAAAATAATGCTAGTAATCTAATTAGAAACAATATAGGAAATTAAAGGCAAAACAAAGGAAAATAAATATTTTGCATAGTTGTGCGCATTGATTACACGTACTTTTTAAAAGTCCCCTCATATGCTATCAGAGTCTTCGTTAAGTTTGAAAGTGGAAATAACATAAGTGATAGAAAAATAATAAGATGGAAGTATCCTTTTCTACTCCGGTTTTTATTATTAAAAGATTATAAATGATGTTTTAAAAACACAGTAAAGTACATTTTTGAAGAAAAATGGTTTCGTAAAAAAATAGAGTTTTTGGAATACAAAACTTAATCGATAATTTGAGTTAAAAATCTCACTTTTAAGAAGTAAAATCTTTGTTGTAAAATGTTTTGAAGGAAAAGTTGATTTGAAGGAAAAGGAAATGAACTTTTTAAATTAAATTGCTAGCATTGTAACGACCAGGATTTTCGACCTTCGAAAATTGACACTGATACGTCTACTGTATCACATGCCGAGCAATCGAATGTCGGAAAACCCGATTGTTAGAGGAAAAAGAAAGAAGGAAGAAGATAAGAAGAAAACTAAACAGCACAAAATCTCACAGTGGAATGAAATAATATATAATATACAGCCAAACCAACCAGACATCTGGTCCTGTTAAATTTTGCCTATTTTTGAGTGGATTTCCAATTTTTATTGATCTTTGACGATCCAAATAGCTATTGCCAATCAATACCGACTTTGATGACTTCTTTTCAGGATCTTTTGGTGTTTCCATTTGATGGATTTGATATCGATTTCCGTGGTTTTGATTCACGTTATTGAAATGTGGATTTTTGGTGATCGATTGTTTTTACAATCGTTTATATGATTTGTCACTTTAAAATACAAAGGTTTTTATACTAGTAGTAAATACTAAAACTATTTCATAGAAATGATTTCAACGTTACTTTTAATACAAAAATCTTTTTAAAACCGTTTTCCAATCTATTAGTATATACAAACATTTACCTCCTTCGTATGAGAAATCCAACTAAACGGCTTAGCAAAAAATGTGGTATTAAACGCTTGCGTTTACTTTGTCGGTTAATTCTTGGACTTGTTTGATTGAAATCTCGTGACAATTTTCGAGTGAAAATCTACAATCTGTTCGTAAATATTTAATTTAAGCTAGTGGTTATGGGACATGAAGCTAAACTCATTTATTTACTAGCTTAGTGTAATTTACACTTATTGATCAATGATGATCATTTTGTGGTTTAGACTAGCGATATGCGACGTCTTTGTCCGCAAAAGGGTACTATACCCTGTTAGGAGGAGCTTCGGCTCATAGTCCGCAAAGGGGGACTATACCCTGTTAGGAGGAGCTTCGGCTCATTTTATGGGTTAACGACCCATAGGATAGCGTCCCGTTTATGATACACGTGTTGGTGAATTTTCATGCTCCCGTTTATGATAGGTTTTCCCCCTTTTTTGTGATTTTTGGATTTCTAATTGATGATTTCTGGAATTTGTGTTTTACCAATTTTTGCGATTTGCATTGATATGTTTTGTCAATATTTGAGGTTTGGTGAATAAGCTAAAGAATATGATATTCTTTTTGGGTATTTGAGAAAACTTGAGATATTGTATGATTTTCATTGTTATCAAATATATACTTGTCACAACATGGTATTATTGTTATCATATATTATTGTCATATCTCTTATCCTATCTCATCTTACATGATAATTATATCTAGACTGATCCGTTTATTATTTTTCTTCTTAAATAATACTCTGGTCAGACCGAGGTGTTTCAGGTGCTTCCACTTGACTTCTTAGCAGGGACTATCTTCTGACTTTTGGCTAACTACTTTAGCTTAGTAGTTTTTGTCTTTCATGTATACGAGATAGAGACTCTTTGATGTATACTTATTCTTTTGTGTAGTACATGTACCTATTCTTTTGGATTGTGGTGGATCTTGTATGACCACTACTATGATGTTCATTTCTATGTGTTATATTCATATCTGTTTCCGCCTTAGTGATATGAATATTTGTGACTGATTTTGTGTTGTGCTTATTATATATTGATTCCGAAGGCCACTTAGCCATTGTGTAGTAGATTTTAGTTTGGATTGGATATGTCAGATTTCCTCTTGAAATGAAATGCATGACATACTATCTGACATATCGGTTCTCGCTCAAATCAATTATACAGTTGGTCACTCCTCAACAGCCTTATTCTTCGTACTAATTGACAGCATTACCAAGTAGTGTCCTTGGTTAGTGTGAGTATAGAGGTGGGGCATTACAAATAGTGTCAATATATCAAAACTCAAGTAAGAAGTGAAAACTGAGAAGTAGATTTAGAAGTCATACCTTTATTTACCTTTGGTTGCATTTGCATTTGCCTTTACCATTATTGTCTAAAGTGCGTTCCACTCCACCCTATTTTATTAGGTTAAGAAACATTGCATTATCGCTCATCAAATATGTAGAACAACTCAAAATATGCCTTCATCGTAATTGCTCCTTAACCCGTCTTCCTACCTACATATCAGAAGAAGAAGTGAGTGGCTTAGAAAGAGACATAAGGCCACTTTTGTTCAAACTTGAAATCATTGGTATCCAAGTTTATTTGTATGGCTGACCGTTAATATTAACAGCTGTACACTTAGACCCCAAATTTGTTTAACTTGTTTATTTATGTTTGTATTTCGACAATTATTATAACTATGTCCAATATTGCCACACTTCACACATCTGGGAAACACAATTCTTCCTCTAAGTTGTTACTAGTCATTCGTTGATAAACTAACACTTTCTCAAATTCAAGTCCTTTTCTGTTATTCGCAAAGAGTTGATTTACTAATAACATAATAAACGATTTTTCACTAGTGGAAAATTTTCGAATAATCAACTCAAGTTCATTAACTTTGGATTTTAAAAGATTATTCTCGTTTATTAGCTTAGAACAACGAATAATATCATTCTCACTCTTTCAAACTCGTTTCTTTTTAAAACCGATTTTCATTTTCAAGCTCTTTAAATTTAGTCCCAACTTCAAGCATCTCAATTTCAAAAGGTTAGCTTTTTCAAATTCAAGTTTTTCAAAACCCTTCATTTTTTCAATTTATTTTTCCCAATTCATGATTTATTCGAATAATTTCTTTTTTTCTTTTTTTTAAAATCATTTTTTCATTTTCAAAGGTTTTGAAATTTCCTTTAATGTCAGTTAATTCCTTTTGAAAATTCAAACATTTAGCACATTCAAAATTTTCGACCTTCTTAATCTTTTCAATTTCATTTCCAAGCTCATCTAAAATTATCTCAGTTTTCACCAAATTACCCTTTCCAAAAATTTCATGTTTGGAAGTTTCAAACAACTTAAAAAAATTCAACTCTTTTGTAAAATGTTGTTTTTGTAAACTAGCTCACTTTTGTTTTCTTTCAAAGCGTTACACCATAATTTCTACAAAGTAAAAATTATTAATATTTGAAAGGTAAGTTCTTTGACTTGTAATTCTGAGACTCATTGTTTTGCTTCCAACGAGAGCTCAAGCACCGAACTCAGTATCCAAGAGCATGTAGTTTGAGAGAATGTAGTCTGTGAGCATGAGTCAAAGCATCAACCGAGATCAAGATCATTATCCAGCTAAGACAAGAAGCTTAACCAAGGGTAGCATTTGCCTGAACCAAAAGCATTTTAGCAAGTATCAACAATCAACAGCTAAGATAGCCCAAGCCGAGACCAACAGTCAGGAAATTTGGAAGATATCTAAGAAACTATATATAGAAGCATCACGTTAACAATCCGTGTCAAAATGCATTCAACCAGATGATGACAAGCATTCAAATATAAGCCGCACATAGCAAGTCAGGTCATCAATCCAAGAGAAAACACTTGTACTAATGGAAAAACCTTAAATTTTCTATAAATAAAGGACCGCCTGCTATAGTAAAAAGGGTTGACACTAAAAAAAGAGTTGAAATATAAAATCATATTGTACTTTCCTATATTAGAGCTCTCTTTACAAACTCATTAATGGCGGAAATGTACAGAATCTATGTAATAAGCTCTCAGCTATGTAAGATTGACTAAATAAGGAAATGATAGTGGACGTAGAGACTTTCAGCCTGAACCATTATAAAGTCTCGGTGCTATTTACTTTCTGTTTTTTTACCTTTTTTGCACTGGCTATTGCGACTATACGGTTCCACATCTTGTAATCTAAGCTTGATTGCATCACGTCTCTGTAATCTCTTAACCGGATTCAATAATCCAACTAAATTCCAGATCTATACTTTCGGACCTCGGGGTGTTGGTGTAGACGAAATTTTGCACTAAATTATTGGCGCTAGAAGGAGGGTCTGAACCTCCGTACCTTGTATCCTCTCAGATATCCAATAGAACATTCCAATCAATTATGTCTAGTTCTAAAAATGAATAAGTCATCTCGAACCTACCCCTCAACCTTCGCATTCAGCTCATTGAAGAAGACAACAACAAGAGATTGGTCACCCTCATTTCGAAGAAAAAGAATGACAAAGAATATAATTCTGTCTATGAGCTTCAAGCTTCTCAGATCAAGCAACTTACAAATTATCTTCAAGGATCCCTCTAGGAATCAGCCCAACTCCGAAAGATGGTTAAGACTTTGAATAGCAAAGTTAGGAATCTTTCCAACAAATTGTTGAAATATGAGGGTTTGGTTTCTTCCGATAAGAGAGCCCTCCCAGTCACTCAAGATGGCGAGTCACGAAAGAAATTAAAGTGGGATCGGGTTCTTACTCTACTCAACCAAAGCTTGTCTCGGATATTCCTGGAAACTCGTAAAGACTTCTCTTACCTTAATTACCCTCCATCAAAGAAAGAAGACCCAAAGAGTGAGATACATTGTATCTATTATTTGACAAACGGGTACAGATGGATGGCAAAAGCTTTCTTACGCGGTCGAGAAATTCATACATAAAAGGATAATTCCATGTAACCCTTACCAAATGAATGCATATGGCACTTTTCTACAAAGGTGAAGTTGCAAGAAGAATTCTTTTTATAAATTGAATTCCCACGGTCAAACGGAAGACACAGGTTTTATTAATATGCTCTTCTCGATTATAACCTCTTCCAAAAAAGTTTCAACCTTAAGGGGTACCTCATGGTCTCGGATTCTTTGAAATTTAATCAGTAAGTCTTGGCTGGTTTCTGTTGCATTCTTCTTTGGCATAACCCTATCTACCGAGTCCTTACTCGGAGGGTAGGTTCAAGTCTCGGCATCTATGGTATCTCTTTTGGTATGTCCTCCCTCCTTACGAACATTTGTATATCATACTTGCATTTAAAATTTAAGGACTGAAACTCTTCCATTGATCTGACGAGATCAATGGAGAGTTTCACTTTTTCTAAAAATACCGATTCTATCCATAGTTTTCCTTCTCAACTCGGATCAAACCTTCTATCGAAAATTGTGATTTCAAAAGTCTTTTACAAAATAGTCTGAAGGCACACTTTTCAAAGGATCCATATTTCCTTTTACCAAGTTACAAGTAGCATTCAACATGACTATTAATTTAAATAGTTTTTGACAGTTGACACCTGCCAAAAGTGGTTGTAGATGCCGACATCTGCCAAAAGTTGTTGTAGATGGCCGACGTCCACCAAAAGTGGCTGTAGATTTGGACCTAACGATAAGTTGGTAGATCTCGCCATAAGAGCATCCCCGTAGTGGTGTGCTACAAAGTGTAAGGCTATATCACTTGGGTTCAAAAAGATGTCGAAAAGTAGAATGTATGCTGATAATGAGCCATGGTCAAGTAGTACCATGCATTGGGTAGATTCCCAATTAGATTAAAATAATGGGTAGGTTCCTAATGATAGTGAGCCATGGTCAAGTAGTACCATGTGTAGGGTAGATTCCTAGTTAGATTAGAATATTGGGTAGATTCCCAATGACAGTAAGCCATGGTCAAGTAGTACCAAGCATTTGGTAGATTCCTAATTAGATTAGAATATTAAGTTGATTAGATTCCCAATAATAGTGAGCCGTGGTCAAGTGGTACCATGCATCAGATTAGAATGTTGGGTAGTCAAGTAGTTCCATGCATAAGACTAGAACTGGGTAGATTCCCATTAAGGAAAGAATGCTAGGGAAAAGTTCCTAAGTTAAGGTATCAAATAGATTCTTGACATACAGAGAAGAGTTAAAAATGAGAATAGAATCAGAACAAGACGAAATTCCTAATGGTGCCACTAGGCTGGCTTTGGATAAGGATCCAGTAATAGAACTCGGTTGGGTCCGAGATATTGTTCCGACAAGAGTATACCAGGGGCAAGAGATACCCCAAAAAGAGAAGATTCTAAAGCACGCTCAAGCAAAGTGACGACGTAAGAAATAAAATCGAAAAGGACGAAGTTCCTTTACATCTATATGGATATAATTTTTTTCTTTTGCAATTTACATATGATAGTTTGTCCAAGAAAGTGTTTCAAGGAATAGGCTGAGAAGAATGCCTAACTCGATGAAGGAATAATATTACAAATAGTGGACAATCAAGAGCATCAGAGGATAAAGTATAAGAACGAAGGGAGGAGATCCTTCCAAATAAGCAAGCTAGGGTGGCAAGTCAAAGCTCTTTGAAATAATCTTAGTTTCATAATCTCAGAAGGAATTTTTTAGCAACATCATCCTTAGCCTCCTTTCCTCATTTTGTTTAAAAGGGATTGCGATGTCATTCCCTATGGTGAGATATTGATTTAGGGCCCACTCTTCTTCGAGATAAAGCAGTTGTTAATTTTTAGATCTAGCTTTGACTCGAGGAAATTACTCTTAACCTCAAAAGCCTTAAGAGTTATATTTTTCTTTTAAAGTTCAACTACCTTGTCCTCATAAGATTGGTAAAGAGAAGTATAGTCTCACTGAGTTTTTGAGCAGCTCAAGCAGGGTACTCCCTAAGGAATGTCAACTTAAGATTAGTAAAGAGAAAAGATGGGAAATAAAGAAGAACTCCACGTCGGCTACTCTAGTTTGAGATATTATGTGACAATCGTATCATATAAGGACGAATGGTAATTCAAATATTATAAAGTCATCAAGAAAGTTTCATTTAGAAAATTATACAAGCTAAAATTTATAGAGGCCATATTGTCATAAGGACAAGTTACAATATGTTTTCTTCATCAAGCGTATTATCAGGAGTATCTTTTTATACCTCCTCATCAGTAGAAGCAGCTTCTTCCTTCTCCTTTACCAGGGATTTGGATTCATCCTCCACAATGGCCTTAGTTTCCTTTTCCTTCTTATATTCCTCTTACCTTTTAGCAAAGTTAGCATCTACTATGGTAGCATTTTTCCTAAGATAAGTTAGAGAAGAAGCTATGTTTTTGTCTTGGTGGTGAGCATAAGCATCAAATAAGACTTAGAAGGCTCGTCTGCTGGCCTCCTCATGCTCTTCTCTAGTAATATAATATTCTTTACCAACCACCCTAGCCCAACATCTCATCTCTTCACTTTAAGGTATTCTCAAGAGTTTCAATCTTACGATCCCTCTCTGTAGTATTCCTACCTAATTCCTCCACTTGAGTATTCATCTCTCGAAATTTAGTTTTGAATTCCACAAACTCTTTTTTCGTTGCTTCGGTGGTGGCCACCATCTCCTCCATTTTCAACCACCCATATTGAAGGGTAAAGATTTCCACCACATTCTAGTAAGAGGCGATAGAGTAAGAACAAATGTTGGAATCATATACTTACACATGAAATAAATTCACTCCTACCTTGATGCTCTCCCAGAGGCTATATTCGATTGCTCTCTGTATTCCTAGGGCAGAGGTTTGAGGTCTAGCATGTGCTTTGGTGATGGCATAGAAAAGGTCACCTCCAAAGGCAGCCCTTGTGATTTCTATTACTTGCTTGTTTTTCTCGGTAAGAAGATCTGAATCCTTTCCCTTGGAACTTTCAGGTTTAGAGGATCTATAGACCTTTTGCTTCTTCGAGCCGAGAGTATCTTTGTCAGGAAGCAACAACTTGGGCATTTTCTTAGCCCTCTTTCCCTTATCTAAGGAGTCGGTCTTTTTAGAAGAGGATAAGGTTGAAATCAAAATTAAGACTAAGTTGTACTAAGAGTTTAAAATAAGCTAGTCTAATGGTTATAGGATGAAATCCTCAGTCTCATTTTCCCCAGAATTGGATTCGGTTTTTTCTCCACTATCACTAACTATGGCAGAAGCTTTCTCATACTCTCTAGAGGGTTTAAATCTGGAAAATTTAGCGAAAGGAAGTAGTGACCTTGAACTTTCGGTTTTCTTTCGATAAGAATCAAGTGTCGGAATCAGTGTAAAGATGGAATTTTCATGACTTCCTTATACCTATCCTTAAATTGATTGGCGACAGCCGGGTCATCGCTCTTCTCGAGTCTCACTGTTTGTGATTTAATAAAATAAGGAAACACGACCTAGAATACATATACGATTAAAAGAAGGTGAAATATCCAAGGACATACCAGCAATATTGAAAAAGGTGGCTATTCGATCGAAGGGGCCTTAACAAAGAACCACTGTTGTGACATTATTTTGTCGAATGGATACTTTAGAGGGGATGGCCTTAAAATTTTAAGGAAATACATTGGACATTCCTCAATGGACTTAGACTCTAGCAGGTTGGACATATAATTGATCTCAGTAACGAATATATCCTGATAGCCTTTTTTGAAGTATAGAATTGTCATAGCAGATTAAGTTGAACAGGAAGTAGCCAAGAGTTGAAAGGGGACAAAATTCCAATACCTCAACAAATAAAAGGGCTAGAGGCAAGAAGATTCCATGTTCTAAATGTTTTATGGATCATATATAATACCCCGCTGGTGGGTTACTAAAACGCATCCCAAAGCCAGGAGTGATCGTCTCGACTCCTGTGATCCCATAAGAAGACAAAACTTCATCGAGATCTTACTGAATTTTGATAGGAGCATCCATTTTCAACCTAGGAAAAGGGGGGCAAGATATCCGATTATTAAAAGAAAATTCAGCATTATCCCTAAAAAAGGATTAAATAGGTTAAAGCTAGTAAGAACCTAAATCTAATTCTTGGTTAAGCGAGAAAAGGAAGAGTATCGATGATGATATTGGTAATCTTAATAAGAATAATAAGATTGAAAAGAACTTACTAGTTCAAGAACAGATATCAAAGGAAAGATCCATGAGAGCTTGAAAATATCAATAACGGTTTTACAATTTTAACAGGCGAAAAAAGGAGAGAAAGAGGAAAGATTGTTTTTATTAGGAAGGAATGACACAGATTGAAGAGAGAAAAACATAGATCTCATTTAACAGTTGTCCGATAGAGGAATATAAAGAGATTTCCCTGTCGGATGCCAAATCATCCTTGCACAGGAAAAGCGGGATGCTTTTTGAAGATAACCAGTCAATTACCAATATACGGAGTCACGTTTAATGCAAGTTCAAAACCCATCCCTTCAGAGGTCTAGTTTCGAATGATCACTTACAAATTCCATGCTGCAAATACCATCTTGACCTCACGGTCTCAAATTAATCTTTACCTCTCAGCAACCAAAGAATTCTGCTTACCGCTTAGCCTAGACGGCTTCAAGTGACAAGCACAAATTTAAAAACTTTGACCTTATGGTCCCAAAATAGATTTCACCTCTCGACATTCAAACAATTTCGCTTATCACTTAGCCTAGATAGCTCCAAGTGACAAGCACGATTTCAATAACTTTGACCTCACAGTTTTAAAATAGATTTCACCTCTCGACGTTCAAACAATGTCGCTTATCACTTAGCCTAGATGGCTCCAAGTGATAAGCACGATTTCAAAAACTTTGACCTTATGATACCAAAATAGATTTTGCCTCTCGGCGTTCAAACAATTTAGATTATTGCTTAGCCTAGATGGCTTTAAGTGACAAGCACGATTCAAAAACTTTGACCTCATGGTCTCAAAATAGATTTCGCCTCTTGGTGGTTAGACAATTTTTCTTAGCACTTAGCCTAGATGGCTTCAAGTGACAAACATGATTTCAAAAATTTAAACCTCATGGTCCGGTTAAGACCATGCCTTTTAGCCCAAAGTTAAAATTTAATTTCGAGCAAGATAGTCCAGTTTTCTAATCGAAGTTGAGATTTTTCCTTTCGATATTCAAGTCACTCTACTAGGAATCAATATCGTACCTTCCCTATATACACATAATATAGATCAAACTCGAAAGGTATTAAGGAAAATAAATTACACTCAACTATACCAAAGTCCACTCCATATCCAATATATGAAGTGAACTTTGGGAGGCATGTGTTACACCATAATTTCTACAAAGTATAAATTACGAATATTCGAAAGGAACATTCTTTGACTTTTAATTCCAAGACCATTGTTTGGCTTCCAATGAAAGCTTAAGCACCAGACTAAGTATCCAAGAGCATGTAGTCCGAAAGCTTGAGTCAAAGTGTCAACCGAGATCAAGATCATTATCCAGCTAAGACAAGAAGCTTAGCCGAGGGCAGCAATTGCCCGAACCATGAGCATTTCAGCAAGTATCAACAATCAGCGGCTCAGATAGCTCAGGCCGAGACCAATAGTCAGGATAAATGGAAGATATCCAATAAGCTATATATATAAAAGTATCACGTCAACAATCCGCATCAAAATGCACTCAACTAGATGATGATAAGCATTCGAATCTAAGCCACACATAACAAGCCAGTTCATCAATAAAAAAGAAAGCACTTGTACCAATGGAAGAACCTTAAATTTGCTATAAATAAAGGACCACCTACAACAGTAAAAGGGTTGGCACTAAAAAAAAAAGAATTGAAATATAGAATCATATTGTACTTTCTTATATTAAATCTCTCTTTACAAACTCATTAATGGCGAAAATGTATAGAGTCAATGTAATAAGCCTCTTGGCTAGGTAAGATTGACTAAATAAGGAAAGGACAGTAGACGTAGGGATTTTCAGCCCGAACCACTATAAAAGTCTCGGTGTTATTTACTTTCTATTCTTTACCTTCTCTGTATTGGCTATTGCAACTCTATGGTTCAACATCTCGTCACCTAAGCTTGATTGCATCATGTCTCAGTAATCTCTTTGTCAGGTTCAATACTCGAACCAGCTTTCAGAACTATATCTTCGGACCTCGGAGTGTTGGTGTAGACGAAATTTTGCACTTACACAAAATCTGAATTTCGTTTTCATGCTTCTAAAAATTTTCATTCAAGCTAACAAATTCTTTTTCATATTTCAAACATTTTTCACAATCAAAATTTTCAATTTTCTTAATATTTTCAAGGTCATTCTTTAGACGAAGCTTAAATTTGTTGCTTTTCAATTTATTATTTTTCAATTCAAGATCATCAATAGTTTTAGTTAATTTGTGACACGAAAGGACTAAATTTTTAAACAAAAAATCACTTATCTTATTATTTGTTGAGTCGCTATCATCGATGTTTTCACCGTCATCGTCTGAATCTTCTTTTGTGTATCACACTAAACAAAGTTATGCTCTCGTACCAACTTTGCAAGGTTCTTCTACATTTTTGACTTTACTACCTTATTTTGCACCAAGAGTGCTCCAAATTTCTTGCACAGTCAAGCAATAGGAGATATGGTTAAATTCGGCACTATTAATAATTGAGATAAGAATATTCATAACATTAGCATTAAATGAAATATTATTCTTATCTACCGTATAACAACCATTTTGAATAATATCTAACATTTTAAAATTAACATATTATAAAAAAAATTCCATTTAAAATTTTTAATTTAAAAAATCTAGTTCGTTAAAAGTAGGTGGATATACATTGCATTTACTCTCGCTAAAACTATAACAGCTAGAGTAAGACATGATATCATGTTTTTCCTAATACCTCAATAACACTTGTTAGGATTGTGCAATATACGCTAGAGGGGGGATGAATAGGGTACTTAAACTATTTTGCAGAAAAACAGATAAATAATGCAGAAACGTAAATACGAAAAGTAAATAACACGCAAATATACTTAGTTTTGACCACTAACCCGTTAGCGCCTACTGCTGCCCCTAAAGTTACTAATATATATGTTTGCTTACAAACCATATACACTCACACTCCCTACTAAACTGAATATACTAATCCTATGTAAGTAACTCTGCATGGACTCAATATTCTGAGATCAAATTCCTCGAACAACAAAACATGTAGTTCAATCCTAATTAAAACTAGAGTTCAAAATTCGAAAAGAGAATACAAAAAAAAAATAGAAATTTCCCCTAATGTTTGAACTGGTAAATAATACAAGGTAGAGGGGCTTTTGTTTTTAAAATCCTTTTGTCCTTTTCCTTATGAAACAACTTTGACTAATCTGTCACACCAAAAGAAAACTCTTCTTTCCTCTTCAAAATATAACATACTTCAAAATCGATTTTGCCCCAAAAAATCTACAGCCAAGTAAAAGTCTGCCGCAACCCCAAATTCGCTCGTGTAGGGGTATGGCTCCGATATAAGAAATCACTTCACCTCAGGTCATGGTCATCTAGAAGTTTCTTGGGTTTGAATGCTTTTGTTGAGGTGTTGAAGAGTAGCCACTGATGTATGGGTATGGAGCAGCTCGTGTTGAATTACCAGCTGCCACTCGAAGTACTGCTCGTTGCTAGTTCTAATGGTTGCTTCAGTCTTGAGCTAGACTCATCATGCAGAAGAATGAATTAAATGCATTGATTCCTGGACATTAGAGTGAGTTGCTTGAGGTTTAGCATGGGTCCGTTGTAGTGATTTGCTTATGTCACTCTTGTGTTTGGTATGGTTAGTGTTGTTTTAAGAGAGTGTGATGACAGTGGTTGAAACTTGATATGTTGATGTCGTAGTTGATGAAGTAGTCACCTGATGATGTTGGAGTTTGGTGTGATTGTGGGTGACGGTGAAGATTACCGTACTCCCTTGAATTTATGCTTTGCTGATCGAGGTTGTGTTGATAGAATTTCGATGCCTGGATCTGGATGTGATTCTAACGCTATTGAAGAGAGGCTGCGAGAATGATGCTTTTCTAATGTTTTTTTTTGAAATAAGGTTAATGGGCTGAGCCCAGTACAAATCGGGTAAGGATAAAACAAACCCGCATCACTTATGAAATCACATAAGAAAACATAACCCTAGCCGACAAAACACAAATCACAGCCTCAAGCCCTAAAACAAATAATGGCGACGAGAAAAACTCGAACGCGAGAGCTTAGATCTTCTCAGTCTTCTCCTTTCCACTACTCTCACCCCTCTCCCAATAAGAAAGCCCATGATTGAGCTTGCTTCTCATGCTACTATCAGCTTTGCTAGAGTTGGCGTAGTTATTCAAACCAGCGATTTGATTTCTTAAGCTAAAATTTACAGATCTAGTGTCATTGCGATCCAGATCTGTAGATTTGTAGCTATACTCTCCAGCTCTACGATGCCTGATGATTTGGAGCTCATTGTCGCTCTGGGTAGACTGCGGATGAGAGCTTAAGTTGTTTTGATGAGCCTTCGGATTGAGGAGATAACGTTCTGTATGCTTGCAACCAGCATCTTTGCTCCACAGATCCGCTAGGAAGTCAAAATTGGTTTGGTCTTTAACTTTTTTCTTTGATTTCTGAAGAATGATTCTGCTATCATTATCAATAATCAGCCATCTTTGTTCTTTGGACATCTTAAGCTTGTTATGAGTACGATTATTTCTCTCTTTCCAAATATGATAAACAGCTGTGGTTATCAGAACATGAGCAAGATCTTTTTCGAGAGATTTTCCTTTGAAATGTTTGGAGATGTCCATGATAATCTGCTTTAAATCCATGCTGCTAACATTGTTTATGTTCATCTTAGTTTTTATCTGGCTCCATATGTAATAACTGAAATTGCATTCAAAAAATAAGTGAGAAACAGTTTCATTTTCTAAGTTGCATAAGGAACAAAGTGAAAGATTATTTCTCCCCCATTTATTGATTAAATCCAGAGTTGGCAATCTGTTTTTAATAGCAAAATAAGTACAGATAGCCATCTTAGGATTGTTCACTTTGTTCCAAATGCACTTATACCACTCAACAGTAGGTTGCTTGTTTCTAATATGCTCCCAAGTTTTCTTAAAGGAGAACTTACCATTGATGCTAGCTAACCAATCCCAATGATCACTATCTGCATTAGGGTCTAAAGGGATATTAGCAATAAAGTTTTTATGAGGATTAGTAATTGGGTGCAGGTGAGGCTGCCATTGATTGTTTTTGATTATGACATTAACATTAGCTTTAGCTTCACCACAAATAACAAGATTATCCCATCCCACTCTATTTATAAAAGAGTCATTTTGAAACCACGGATCAAACCAAAGACTAGTTTCACAACCAGATTTGAATTTTCTTTGAATAAGAGATTTACCCAAGTTTCTGCATTTTAAAATTTGATTCCAAGTATTTGATTGATTATTTTTTGGTAAAATAGTCCAAAAGTTACCATTTTTGAGATATTTACAAGTCATCCATTTGGTCCATAAAGAATCTCCACTAATAAATCTCCAAAAAAGCTTTAATTTGCAAGTTAGACTGAGATCATTAAGATTTCTGATACCAAGACCACCTTCATTTTTTGGTTTGCAGACATTGTCCCAACTAATTTTATGGTATTTACCACCCCAAAGAAATTCAGCACATCTGCTCTCAATTTTTTTAATTGTAGCAATAGGGATGTGGTGAGTTTGAAACCAATATAAAATGATAGCATAGACAACAGTTTTGATTAATTCAATTCTGCCAGCAATGGATAGAAGCTTGCATGACCAAGTTTCCATTTTGCTTTGAATATTATCAATCAGAAAAGCACAATCACTATCTTTGATTTGATTGGCAGATAAAGGAAGTCCAAGATATTTGATAGGAAGAATACCTTCATTGACTTTCAGAACTTCGAGAACATCATTTTTATGTCTGCAGTATTTACTAAAGTATGCTTTCGTTTTAAATTCATTAATTTTAAGCCCAGCAAAATTATACATTTTTTCAAAAATCTCATTAATGGCCTCTGCATTATCTTTGTTAGCTTTAGAGAATAACATAAGATCATCGGCATAAATCAGGTGAGTAATGGAAGGCTGAACTTTATTAATAGGAGATATGTTGTTTTTAATAGTTTCAATATCAATAAGAATAGAAAAATATTCCATGGCTAAAGTAAAAAGATAGGGAGAAAGAGGGTCTCCCTGTCTAATACCCCTATAGCTCTTAATAAAACCCTCAGGTTTACCCTGAAATAAAATCGAGAATGTGGGAGAATTTATGCATTCAAAAATTAACTTACAAAATTTATCAGGAAAATTCATGCATTTCATGATATGGATAATAAATTCTATTAACTTTATCATAAGCTTTTTGAAGATCCACTTTAAGACACATATTATCCCCCTTTTTAGAATTGAAATTCCTGACCATTTCATGAGCAAGCATAGAGTTTTCATATATTAATCTGCCAGGAATATAAGCACATTGATTTTCAGAAATTAAAAAGGGGAGAAAAAGCTTAATTCTATTACTTAAAATAGTAGCAATGATTTTGTAAATGAAATTGCAACAAGAAATAAGTCTGTAATCTTCAATGCAAGATGGATTTTTATTTTTAGGAATTAAGGTAATGAAAGTATGATTAAAACTTTTGAGCAACTTACCATCATTCATAAATTCATTAACAACATTAGAAATAAAATCTTTGATATTATCCCAGTGAGCTTTGTAAAATTTAGCATTGAACCCATCTGGGCCAGGGCTTTTATTGTCTCCAGCATTAAAAATGATAGCTTTAATCTCATCAATGTTAACAGGAGCAAGCAGAATGTCAGAAGCATTATCCTTTAACACATTTTTACAGACAATATTGGGAAAGCTGGTTTCAATATGGTCAGAGGAAAATAAATGCGAATAGTAATTAATAGCTTCTTTGACAATTTTTTCAATGCTATTAATGCATTCCCCTTTACTGTCAATGATTTTACCAATATTGTTGACATGTTTTCTGCAACTCATTTTAGCATGAAAAAATTTGGTACATTCATCCCCCTTAGTAAGCCAATCAACTTTAGCTTTCTGTTTGTGATTAATAGTGTTAATATAAAGTTCATGAGACAGCTTAGCTTGATTAGAAAAGAATTTGTCAATAATTTCAGTGCTACCAGGGTTATCATCAGCAAGCTTTTGTAAAATTTTCCCATCTTCCCTTAAATTCTTTAAACAGTCATTATTATTAGAGTTAGCCTTATTCCAGTTTTTAATAGTGGTTTTAGTATTTTTAAGAAATTTGCTAAACTGGGCCTGATAGGAACCAATATTAGAAAAAGTAAAACAATCTTTATAATATCATTATAATCACTGTTTAAGACCCAACCATTTTTAAATCTGAAAGGAGCAGCCTTAAGATTATTATTAGTAATAGATTGGTTTTGGAAAAAGTTTATCAATAAAGGAGTATGATCACTAGTATTTTGCTCAATAGAGTAACAACAGAAATTTGGAAAAGAATTACAAAATTTGTCATTAATTAACACTCTATCAAGCTTACAATGAATATTTTTCTCCTTCCCAGATTTCCAAGTATATTTATTGCCAATCACATTGGGCTCAATAAGCCCAGACTCAAGTAAAAATTTATTAATTTTATCAAGCTTACTGAGGGGAATTTTATTACCACCAAATTTTTCCTTAACATGAAAAACAGTATTAAAGTCACCCAAGATAATCCAAGGGAAATCATAGCTATGACTTAGGGCTTTTAATCTATACCAAAGACTGTTTCTTTCGTTTTCGAAATTACTACCATAAATATTGGTAATCTGCAGGGAAAACCCACCAACATTTTTGAAATTGCAATCAATAAATTGAGTATCTTTATTAACATTAACTAAATTCCAAATATTAGAATCCCAAATGACAAGGATTCTACCTTTACTGCCACAGTCATTATTGTTAACAGATTTCCAGTTATTAGAAAGCTTGAAACAGAATTTCTCAGTGTTGTTGTTATCCATTTTGTTTTCAATAAGGGCAACAACAGAAGGTTTGTAAATACTAACCATATTTAAAATATCAGTTTGTTTAGCAGGGGAATTCATACCCCTAACATTCCAGGCTATGATAGTCATAAAATAATAAAAGGTTGAACATAAGGAAACAGAGTTTCAGATCGAACCTGAGACACTGCTACCCTTACCTTTCCTCTTTTTTTCTGATCTCTTAGCTTTTAGCCTTGTGGTCATTTCATTCCAGTCAGGATTGATTGATATGTATTTCTGCCCAAAAGCTTTCTTCTCTTTACCCATGCTTTTGTATTTACCTATAGCTTTAGTCTTATGAATATGAAGTTCTGATATATCAAATTGCTTCTCAGGTTCCTCCATAACATTATCAAAAGTAGATGCAATGTAACTTTCTGGGATTATAATGCGAGAGATGTCAAACTCCTCAGTATTGCGAGGCAAGGTTGAGTGGATGCCACCATTGTCCTCAACTTCTGCAGCTATAACTGGTGGTGTTTCGCTCTCCATTGTGACTTCAGGACTTTGATTGGCGTACAAAGGCTGAACATTGATTGTGATATTCTCATGATTGTTTGTAATTAAACATGACTCTGAAATTGGGGGGATTTCGGAGTTAAAGACCTCTTTACTATATATTCCCTCCTCTGATCTGCATTGAGAATTGCCTTTTAAATTTTCTATTATTTTCCCAGTATGATGAACTTCCTCAGCAAGGATCTGATCATCTTGATCAGTGAGCAAAAGAGATGTTGTTTTTTGATCGAGTATGATACCATTCTGGTTGATTCGATCTTTATTTTTTTTGAATATTAGATTCTTCAGGTATCTCTTTATTGAGATGCGAATTTAGAAGAGTTGTATCAGCATCATTTTCTCGGTCAATGACTATTTCTTTATTTTGATTGAGAGCTTTGGGTATCCATCTTTGTTCAGTGACACATTGCTCTCTGATGTGTCCAAAACATTTACAGATACTACACTTCGGTGGAACCCGTTCGTACTCAATCTTTTGGGTGATGTTTTCTCCATTATATAACGTAAGATTTATTTCTTGAGGAAGTTCATCATTTGCAGATACCTCCACCAGAAGACGAGCATAATTCAATCTCGTTTTCAAGGTTGTAGCTGCATCCATCTTAATGGGTTTTCCAATAATGCTAGCCATTACGCTGAAGGCTTCGCGATCCCAAAGTTTGAGATTAACATTGGGTAGCTTAACCCATATCGGCATCGTACTAAGGAGATCCCTATCCATATTAAGGGACTCAGACCATCTTCTCATTATGATGAGCTTTCCATTATAAAAGTATGGGCCATTCTGAATGATCGAATCGCAATCTTGAACTTCTTTGAATTTAACAATAAAAAACCCATTTTCTCTGGTAAAAATTTCGAATTCTCCAACAGGTTTCCAAACACGTTGAATGTAAGCTTTGAAATATGTATAATACGGTTTGGTTCCAACAACATAAACTAAGATCGAATTACTCCAACAATCTATTGCTCTTTTGCAAACAGATTCTTTAATCAAACCGAATTTCTTACTGTTGATTTTGATCGGAGCAATAGTTTCAAGATTGCATTCATCATTGTTAGGTTCTTTAGATTGCTCAGAAACGATTTCAGCCCATGATCTTTGCCCTTGTGTCTTATTCAGAGAAAAATTTGTGGGTTTCTTTGGTTGGTACGATTGATTTCTTGAATTTGGAGGAGGAATGGTTGAATTCTGACCATTTGTCTTCTTTGTTTGAGAATAACTGCCCCGCGAATTTCTCTGATACGCATTCAACATAGGCTGACGTTTCTTCTGTGATCTTGATTGAACCAACTGAAACCCATCTTTATCTATGATGATTCCATTGCTTGATTCTCTGATGTGAGATTCAGGTGGTCTATTTAGAAGGTTTGAGGAAGAAAGATGAGGGAGATTTCTGTGAGGAGATAGATTTTCCCCCATGGCTGAGGAAAACCCTAAATTTCTTTTTTTTGAGTGTTGTGTTTTTGCTTTTCTAATGTTTCACTGCCAAAGATCGAAACTTGAGTAGTTTGCGCTGTGCTTCTCATTGCCATTGTTAATAGAATTGAATATAGAATTGGGATTACTTGAAAAACTTGATGATGCTATTTGAATATAAGATACGTCAATGCTTCTACATTAGCTTAATTATGGTATATGGCGGAATATATGACGAAGACGACGATGATATCTTTGCATGTAGTTGAAACAATATGGATTGGATGTGTTTGTATAAAAAATATTGCTTTGAAACGTTATGGTATTGGTATCCGATGCTTTTTCTTTTAATGTACTTATACGCTTAAAAATATTTGAGAGAGGATATTGAGGAAGATATGGATTTATAAGATAATTTGTTTCCCTATTTAGACAATAAAATCCATATATAATGGAAAATAAATTTTGTTGTATCTTTTAAAATATATCATCTAATTATGTATACAATTCTTTACTTCTAATCTCTATTTATTTCCCTTTCTTTATATACATATACAGTCACTAATTGCATATAAATATCTTTTCTTTGCTTCAGATCTTTATTTATTTCCTTTTCTCTGTATGTGCAGCATTTTATTGCACTAAAAGGATACTTCTCCACAACGAATACCTTATATAAAAAACTATAAATATACAACACTAGACAAACACATTAGATATAATATATATTTATTAATATCAAATGGAAATTAACTGTAATATCTTACAATATTTCTTTTTTGATAACAATAATAAATATATATTACTTTACAAATAAAAATAGACGTGTGAGAAATGTAATACATGTAAATTAGGCATATAAGATATAGTGGATAACAATTTAATTAGAAACAAAATTGTGCTTTGATGATTTTTAAATTGCAACACACTCTGTAAACAAAATCAAATATAAATATATATTTGTCATCATTAATTAAGACGTATACTCCACAGTACCTATGAACCTTTCAACGTTCTTTCTTATGAACACACGCTTCCTCTGCTTTTGATTGATAATCAAACTATTTGATATTTATATCAAAATATTTGTTTATTTTTTATGCTATTATGAATGATACTTTCGAATCCATTCTCGAATCGTATCCGAAAAACCCACAAACTCAATATCGCTCCTACTGACTTTGAGCAATTTGGTTGTTATATGCAAATAGTCTAGTCTAAATCTATATTTAGAACTTTTTGTTTCAACACATATGTATCGAAAACATAAAGTCACACTAAGCGATGACTTTGTGTGTTAGATCTGAACCAACTTAAGCACATCGAATGGTGAATCTATTATGTTAATTTCAACATTGAAATTCATGGTATTATTCATATCAATGCGGCTTACTATATTCCAAATGCATTTTTCTTTCTCTCAAAGACACATTTGCTGCAAATGGATCATGTCCTTTCGGGTACAACTATCAAAATCATATTTTGATAATGTGCTTGAAATCTATTTCGGATTTGTGCATCGTTCCATATCATAGAGTCAACACTCTTAATGGTTGAATTAAAAAATCAAGGATTATTTATTCTTTACATTAACAAGAAACTCAGAGGTTCTTTTTGATATACAAGAATACTCATTAGACGTTCTAATGTATTTGTGTTCATTTACGTTCGGTCAATTTCCTTCCATCCCTTATAATCAGATTTATCATTGGTTCATATCCAAATTCATTTTATATCAACGATTTCTTAAAGAAATTCCTTCGCTACGAAGTTAATATTTTTTGAAACAACATTTTTTGCTCAGTGCAACAGAATGAGCATTCATAAACATTTTATGAATTGCCATATATATATGAAACTGATTTGGTTTTTAGTTTACAAAACTTATTTTCAAAACATAAAGTCATCCAATGACAGTTGTTCACAAATTCCTTTTGGGGCGATTCATGTAAGATCCTTCATGAACAATTATTACGTGTAGTCTTTTGACTCGCATAACCTGCTGACTTCTTGGCTTAGGATATATCGGGGTTTCTTATAAACCCTTATCTTGTATGATTTTGTAAACTATTCTTTAAATCAAATTAATTTTAACATTTGTGTACTACCCTTAAGTACATGACCTTATTGAAAGAGGTTAACTTAACTTCACTCACAATTAGTCGTACTCGTTCAACAAAGTTCAATTACTCCTTATCGATACATCATTATGTATCATAGGGAGGAGTGATATTTGAGGTTGAATCTTTATTCATTTTTAGGTATGTTCGGAACTCTTTCCAATGTACTCACATATTTGATCAAACCGAATCATTTTATTTTATTGCATGTTATTTTATTTACTTCTATTTTATAATCTATGAGTTTACCAAAGACATACTACATGTGTATCAAATACACATGTCCATGTTGGTGATATTTCATCAGTAAATACAACGAAGTATGTGGAACTGTTTTGGTATCAATAGACTTATTATTGCATACATCTATATGTATCAATCCGAAGAGTTTATTAACTCTTATGACGCTCCCACCAAATGGGTGCATTTACCCTTAATTGTTTGAGATAGATTTAACCAGTATTATATGGTTCATAATCATATAACAAAAATAATTTCTCAAAACTACGGCCTAGTCTATAATTCCAAAATAATTTTCAATAACTGTAGATACTTCGGAATTGTCAATGCATCACTTTTTTTATGAAAACAAATACCACATTATAGTTTTATTTCATAATGAATATTCATAATATTCACATTAAAATATAACCATGTCTACTTTTCAATCAATACCAAAAATAGTCATTATTCATAAATAATGTGTGGTACGTTTTGCGAAAACAATTTTCATAACTTGATGCAATCAATAAGTGTTACATGGCACTCTCACACTATTTCCGCTAATACTATAATAGCATACTAAATTCAAAGGTCCATCATTCACTTAATATAGATCATTTATTTCATACTGCAACTAGTTTACAGTGGAGAATTCTTTGATCAAATATCAAAAAACTCAAAAAAATAAATCTCATAGGAAACAATTTTCTATATGAAAATACATTTCAGAATAGAAATTGTATTTCTTATTCCAATGTTAAGTATCAATTATTTTTATTACAGTTCTTGTTTGCGATGTTTCTTTATGAAGCAGAAGTGATTATTCACTCTCATTTTCCTAATTGTCCCTTAAATCACGTCTACTCTTGTACATTCTTTATTTTTTTCTAAATGGTCGAACCATTCAAAAGAAACCCCTTACTACAATATCATAATGAACTCTTTACAAGAATGCATTTGATTATCTTTAACATTTGAGGACATCAAATATGATCTACCTTGTTAGTCGCTATGCACAGGATCGAAAATCGCCGATAGTAACAAATAATGTAAAAGCATCGAAAATAGTAAAGTAGATCACACAGTCGATTTTATACTGGTTCGAACCTCCCGTCCTACGTCTAATCCTAGACTTCTTTTGGAATTAACTAACCAACCTTTACTTAACTCGGAGGAACAAGTATCTTACAATGACTATGCCCGAACAATCGAATAGGACTTCAACAACCAATGTAACAAAAAGTTACTTCTTGACATAGTGTATCTTCCATACACAAATTGTCACATTTTAGTACAAGGACTCCTATAACTAAACCAAACAATATTGAGTGGAGGTGTAGAGGCTAAGAAGTTTATTTGACTAGAATATGGGATGTGGACATGAAACACAATAGTTGATATGCTCTGAATCAATTGAATCCTTTTAAGAGTAAGGTAAATGCTTTTGGGATTGAGAGTTTAGACATGAATTTCATAACACTGAGTTCTATATTGATTCAGGGATGGTAAGGGGATTTTATAGGTGTAACAACCCGTCTTTTAGACCCTTAAAAAGTTGGTACTAATACATCCACGATATTTACGTGCTGAGCATCCAAGTGCCGAAAAGACAGATTGTTCAAGGAAAAAGAAAGAAAAGTCAAAATAGAATCTCACATCGTGACGAATAAAATATAATATACAACGGATCTTTACAAAAGACAACTGTAATATACACACATAAATTAGAGTTAACCTACTAATCATCAGCCTAGACATTATAACAACCTGTGCTCACAAATGCTGATAAATTTAATCAACCAATGTAGTGGGAATAAAATATACGTGAATACATCTTGGAGGCATCTAGCTCGTCTCCTGAAGCTCTAAAGCATCCATAACTAGATCTGGAAATATGCTCGGTTTGAACTGAGTATTATAAGAAAATAATGCCCAGATCAGTTTGGTAAAGCAGCGTGAGATACACACATCATATGGATTTTAATGTTATAAAACCTTTCAAAATAAAGGTATCTCGTAAGATCATGCCGCGTATAAACACAAATCGGCTTTTACCATATGATAACCAAAACATTTCATGTGAAATCTTCTGATATTATAATAGTGTCTAGGGTTTAAAATAAATATGGAATCATTATCGAAATTGTTACACTAATTAAATTCCAGCATAATAGGTATACAAATAAGTCCGAAGGGCAATTAGTGGAGAATGGATTCCATACAATGACAGGGCTACTGGGTACTACTTGTCACAGTACACCTCTAGAAAAATGTACCGAGGTCAACAAGAACATCTTGCACCCTTGCCAATATAGGACCGACTTACCCTTTACTGGATAGTACCGAATATATCATAACCCCAATTGCTTTGCAACCTTTTCTCGAGAGCTCTCATGAACAACAAAATCCATATATATATATATATATCTTGAAGGGTGATGACACACCTGAATGGGTGCGACCCACGTAGCCTTGCCGCATATCCCCTGTTTTAGTCATTCCCAGTTGATGAGGCTTGATACTACGTTTTACCTTTTTAGAAAATCTCAGTTGGATTACTAACACTGCCCTTCAGGCAACAATGCAATGCCAGTATTCTTCCATACAAGTTGTTCAGGATATAAACAAACCAAAGGCACTGCTTCTACTACATTCTTTTTGGATCACCCTCAGGATTAGTAGCAAGTAGCCTTTGCACTTCAAAGATCCCCGTCTTTGATTTCATCATCTTCAAGATGTCTTCAATTCGAACACTTATGCTGGTTCGAAGTGGTTTTCGGATAATATATCCAATCCCATATCTTCGAACTGACAACGAAATTTTAAAACTGGCCAAGATTTGATAGTCGGTTATTTAAATATCAAATAACAAACATTTCAACCAGAGATTTTGTAATGACCCACTTTTTCGTATATTTTAAGCTGACAATAAACCACACATGTCCAACCCAAATTGAACAGAAAGGCGGATAGTTAGGGAAAAGAAAAAAGAAAGAAAACAAGAAGAAACTAAACAACACAGAATCTCACATCCGAACGAATAATCTATAATATATAACAACCTGTCCTAAGAATTGCTATAACAACCTGTCATCACAATTGCTGATAAATACAACAATGAATGCAAGGGAAAAACAATCATGTATGTGAATACGTCTCTGGGCCCCAGCTTTCCTCTTGAAGCTCCAAACATCCAGCTAAACCTGGAAATATGCTCAGTCCGACCCGAGCATTTTAGGAAAACAACGCCCGGGTCAGTTTGGTAAAACCAGCTTGAGAAACACAATCAAATGGATTCTTAAAGTTTAAATAACCTTTTGAAAACAAAGGTATTTTGTAAGACCACTCCGCACATAAACATGGACGAGTTTTTACCTTACAATAACCAAAACCTTTTTATTAGAAAATCCATAGATATTATAATAATGTCTAAGGGCGAAAATAATAATAATCAAGTAGATGTGATGCTCATGATTGTACATCACAACAATATTAGATATAAAATCGAAAATCGATAACGCATGTTCGCTAATTGTGTAGGATTTCCATGGAGGTGCCCTCAGTACTTCAAGAACGATCCTCCTTCACAAGGATCAGAGATATCCTTCCGGAGCAGCATACATCCCAAGTGATGTACCATAGGAAAAACGTATCTGGTCTCGCTAAGACCGAGTGCATCGCCCCATGCATGCATAACAACTGTAAGTGACATATAGGAGGAGCCGACTGCACCCTACGGGTTTGCCAACCCTACTGGCCATGCCTAATATCTCTAGTTTTAGTCATTCCCGCTAATGAGGCTATGTCAGGCATTCTAGCTCACGCACCGCCATAAAAATAGATTATGGAATCCCACATGGATTCCAATACCCCAACGGGTCTCGGAATCACACAAAGATTCCCATAACTCAATTAGATCTTGGAATCACACCCGGATTCCCATACCCCCAATGGGTCTCGGAATCACACATGGATCCCAACATCTCAATATCTCATGAATCTCCTTCATATAACCGTATATGGTTTTGGAGTGGTTACGGGTTCGAGTCATCTCTTACGAGTACACTCATCCGTTTCCCGGGTGCTCCACAAAACCAATCATCAATTTCCGGAATGTTCAATACCGGTTCTTTAGGAAATAATCAGAGAATACATAACAACGGGGATCACCCCCTAACCGTTTAAGTGGACGGATCTCCTTATCATTTGTCCTAGAAGAACAAAACGTGTTTATACGTACAGTATAGCACCCTCAATGGTAACTGTACCATATAATCCCCGTGTTTCCCCTAGATATTACCAGAGTTAAAATCCTTCGGTGTTAAGTAGGGAATATCCTCCCTACCACCAAAATTAAAAAGGATTACATATTTAGGTCAAGATTTGATAGTCGGTTATTTAACTATCAAATAAACAAACATTCAAAACAAAGATTACATTTCCCATAGAAATACCAAGCCTCTTAAATTAATCTTTCATTAATTTAAATCACATTTCAAATACTGGGAAATCACTTCTATATACTTATCTCAACATGATAAGTATGTTCACAAACAACTATATTTTCGATACTTAAAAAAATATAACCATATACTTATCTCAATGGTATAAGTATATTCACAAACCATTTTGCTTCAAAACTTAAAAACTTGAAAACTCTTAAAAATAGATATGGAAAGTACCGTTCAATATTGACTATGGATCGTAGCTTACACAATGGTTACGTCGGTATCCCAGCGACTCCATAGTAAGCTGTAGGCAATCCCTACCCCTTGAATTACGCCATGAAAATCAACCATTTCTTTTCAAAATCTCTTTATTTTATAAATATCTCCAAATTTATTTACAAAGTTTCTTTATAAACCTCCAATCCTATTATAAAACATTCTTAATAAATCTCAAACTCCGTTTACAAAACTTCTCCATTTTAGATCTTTAGAACTTATTTAAAAAATTCTTTTATAAATATCCAAACCATTTATAAAACTCTTTCCATATTTAAACAACTTATTTACTAACTTTCAAGTCGATAAGATTTCCTTGATAAACCATAAATTATTTAAAATAGCTTTAGAGAACTTAAATAATCAGTTATTATTTAAATATCCTTCTTTCCATTTAAATTAAATCTTATTTAAAATAATAACTTAAAATCTCATTAAAACATTATTAAATTAATTTTTAAACATTATTATTGTATTAATAAGTTAACTTCAAAAAAATATTAATATAATAATTAATTAACTTTAAACGTTATTAAAACAGTAATTAATTAACTTTAACTAATATTTATATGAAAATTAATTATTCTTTAAATATAATTAAATAACTTAAATCAATACAATTAATTAACTTTAATTAAAAATTAAAGTAGAGATAACCATTTTATATAAATAATTAAAATATAATTAAAACATTTTTAAACCATAACTAAATAACTTTTAAATAGTAATTAAACATTTTTAAATAACATTAAGAAATAACCTTTAAGAATCATATTGATAAAATAATTAATTTTAAATCATTATTAAAACAATTATAAATTATCTCTAAAATATTATTACTAATAAGTTATTACTTTTTAAAATTTTATTACTAAATAGTAATTATCTTTAAACCTTATAATAAAAATAATTATTCTTAAATAACTTTTAAATCAATAATTAGCTTTTCAAATTCGAAGGAGGCCTAACGATCACCATGGTACTTAAACAAGCTACCATATTATTCAATTTAACTTTCCAAGTCAATAACTGAAATTTACATAATCAACGACTATGTAAATAAATTCAACACTTAACCATCATTGGTTAATATATCACTTATTCCAAACGGCATATTAATTAACGATATGTAATCAAATGTCCAAATCTATAAAATAGCAGAACGAGGATTTATTCTACTAATAAAATGTCAAATAAATCTGATTAGCGGAACTATGTTTTATTCCGCTAAACAAATGTCCAATTATCATATTTAATCCAATTTAACTCAACAGTAATTCATTTGGCCAAATAAACATCAATAAATAAGGTATATAAATTTTAATCGACGTTATTATTAAATAATGTGATTTAAATCCTGTCCGTTTAAACATGTCATAAATTTTTTACATGTCCAAAGCTATCAGTAAATCACACAACAATATTGTACTTGTCAATACGAGTACAATGCAAAAACCCGCATGTCAATCGGATAAAATGTGAGCAAGATATAATATTTTGAATTAAGGTGTTTATATAAATCAATTTAAAACAAAATAACAAAATTTCTCACCCATAAGCTAGACGGGCCTGGCCCAAACCCTACTAAGACCCACTCCATATGAACAGTGCGATCTTCTTCTCCGATTCTTCTTTTCAATCGTTCAAGTTCCCTTTCATGGCCGTGCACGTGCACATGCACATAACTTCAAGCCACATACCCACCAAATCGAGACCACTCACATGCCACAAATCACTACCTCATCACGATGAACCTACCCACCTCCGCTCCGACCCTCCGAAGAAAATCCCATTCATCTTGTCTCGAAGCTCGAAATACCTGGAAGTCACACAGGCACAAAAATCGAGCAAATTAACCCACCACACTCACCTACAGCCTCGCCCACCATCACCAAAGAACCTTCTTCACCTCGCCTAGCCTCCAGACCCATCGCGATTGACCCCTACATCCCCTAGTGATGTACCATAAGGAAAACATAGCTGGTCTCGCTAAGACCGAGTGCATCACCCCATGCATGAATAACAACTGTAAGTGACATCTAGGAGGAGCCAACTACACCCTATGGGTTTGCCAACCCTATGGCCATGCCTCCTATCTTTGGTTTTAGTCATTCCCGCTGACGAGGCTATGTCCGACATTCCAACTCACGCACCTCCACAAAAATAGATTATGGAATCCCATATGGATTCCAATACCCCAACGGGTCTAGGAATCATAGAAAGATTCCCATATCTCAATTAGATCTTGGAATCACATCCATATTCCTATACCCCAATGGGTCTTGGAATCACACATGGATCCCCACATCTCAATATCTCATAAATCTCCTCCATAGAACCGCATATGGTTTTTGAAGTGGTTACGGGTTCGAGTCATGTCTTACGTGTACACTCTTCCGTTTCCCGGGTGCTCCACAAAACCAAACGTCGATTTCTAGAATGCTCAATACCGGTTCTTTAGGAAATAATTAGACAATACATAAGAGCGGGGATCACCCCCTAACCGTTTAAGTGGACGGATCCCCTTATCATTTGTCCTAGAAGAACAAAACGAGTTTATACGTACAATATAGCACCCCCGATGGTAAATGCTGTTAGTTCTGGAGATGATGGTTTTGCTGACAACAACCTTAGGACTTGTTATAAAATATAAATACTAATATTCTTGTTTAGATATATATGTATATGCAGGATATATATGCAGGTACTGAAGAATGAAGACTGTACAATATAGAGATTCAAGACTGACGAATCAAGATTGAAGAAATCAAGGCTGAAGACTCATGAGTATCAAGAGTTCAAGATTTCAAGAGTTCAAGATTTCAAGATAAGTATTAGAGTCTAGATTTATGTTAAAACTTCATAATAGCAATAAAATCTTTATTCGGATTTTAATTATGGAATGGAATCCACCTTCTCGCTTTAATAGTGGGATGGAACCCACGACCTCTTTAGTGGCATGGAACTCACGACCTTCTCTAGTGAAATGGAATCCATGAAATTTTCAAAATGATTTATTTTAAATATTTTTCAAAAAAAACTTTTTAAAAGTCATTTCTCTCGGTTTAATTAAATATTTTAGCCTTAAACTATTTTTATCATCTTCTATATTTTGATTTCAAAATCATCTTTTGTTTTTAAACTATCTCCTGGTTTTAATATTATAATTTTTAAAATCTCAAAATATATTCTATACTTAGTTTTTAATATTACTTTTATATTATAGATTATATATTTTTAAGATTATTTTTTAAATCTCTTTTATAAGTTTAAACTGTATTCAAAATGGTTTATAAACTTCAGAAATTGTTTTGACAAGTTTTAGAATAGCAATCATTTTTAAAGAAAAATCAATTTTCAAAATATACATGGGCATGTCGACATACACCATCCCCCTATGTCGACATGATGGCCGTTTGTTTCAAAATTTAAATTTTCAAAAGAAGTGTCTATTCGTCATAACCTTTCGTGAATGGACACGACTATTGTTCTTCTATAAATATCTAATGTTTTGAATGAATTTTTACTCAAGTTTTCGTAGTTTTCTCTCCTCTTTCTTTTCCACTCTTATTTTCAAATATTCTTAACAAAACTCTGCCGAAATCCTAAGTGAATCAAACTCGATCATCTCTTGTTTGAAATCTGCACAAGAAATGTGTGGGACTGGATGTAGGGTAGCTCCGAACCAGTATAAAATTCTGGTGTGTTCTTTCCTTTTACTGCTTTTTATTTACTATTTGCATCTTGTTTGATTCTATGATTGTCTCTGTGTTTGTGAATTGCATCTGTCTGTGTTTAATTTCAAAAGATTTCAAAAATTCCATAAAATCAATTAAACACTATTCACCCCCCCTCTAGTGTTAATTCTGCCTTATGATTCGTAATTTGCATTCCCTATATCTTGTATCAGAGCGTTGGTTTTCAAAAATTTCATAATCTGATTTTTGAAAAAGTTTAAAATGGCAATTTCTGAAAATTATGTTAACACTAGTTTAAAACTGTCTATATCATCATTGTCTCATAAGTCTGCATATTGTCATTATAGAAAATCAAGTTATCTACCGAATTGGTGTGTTGTACAAGAACAGATGTGTTACATGGCTTTTAATGAATCAATACTCAATGGAAAAATGGTGTAAATAAAGAAAAATAAATGGATACTTGATAGTGGATGTTCGAGACACATGACTGGCAATCCAAAGATAATGAATGACATAATTTATGAAGATGGAGGACTGGTCAACTTTGGAGACAACTTAAAAGGATATGTGATTGACATCGGCAATGTCGGTAACTCTAAAACTCCTACTATTTCTGATGTTTTGTTTGTTAGGAATCTAAAACACAATTTGCTTAGTATAAGTCAACTTTGTGATAAGTGCTACAAAATTAAATTTGAAAAAGATAAGTGTCACATCGAAGATAATAAATCAAATATTATATTTGAAGGAATTAGGAAGAAAAACATTTATAACCTCAGTATGAAAATCTCAAATGATAACCTATGTCTTTTGGCTAATACATGTGACCCTTGGATTTGGCATAAAAGATTTGGGCATTTGAATTTCAAACTTTTATCTAGACTTTCAAAACTTGATTTAGTAAGAGGTCTCCCTAAAATGGATTTTAAAGTAGATATTATATGTGATGCTTGTTAATTAGGAAAACTTAGAAAGAGTTCATTCAAATTAAAAGATATGATTTCAACCTCAAAACCTCTTGAGTTACTTCATTTAGATCTGTTTGGTCCATCTCAAATTCAGTCAATAAATCACAGTAAATATGTTTTTGTAATTGTAGATGATTATTCTAGATTTACATGGACAATTTTTCTGAAACTTAAAAATGATGCTTTTGATTTATTTAAAACTTTTGCAAAAAGAATTCAAAATCAACTTTCTTTAAAAATCAAAACTATTCGTAGTGACGGTGGAGAATTTGAAAATGAAAATTTTGAGAATTTCTATAATAAAAATGGAATAACTCATAATTTTTCCTTTCTAAGAACTCCACAACAAAATGAAGCGGTAAAGCGTAAAAATAGGACGATTCAAGAGTGTGCAAGAACCATGCTTTCAGATAGTAAATTACCAATAAATTTTGGGCTGAAGCAATCGCTACAGCTTGTTACATTTTGAATAGGATTTTAATTAGACCATTAACCAATAAAACACCATATGAACTTCTTTTCAATAAGACACCAAAGGTATCTTATTTTAAAGTTTTTGGAAGCAAATGTTTTATTCTAAATACAAAAGACAATTTGGATAAATTTGATCCTAAATCCGACAAAGGAATCTTTATCGGATATTCTAATAAAAGTAAAGCATACAGAGTTTTCAATTAAAAACTAACACCATTGAAGAAACAATGCATGTATCTTTTGATGAAAATTTTAAAGATTTTGTTCAAATAAATGATGAAGATGATTTTGTTACTAAATAATGAATCAAATGAAACAAATTGTGAAATTGTTCATCCTAATAAAAGAATCAGGCTTTTAAAAGATCATCTTGTAGAAAATATACTAGGAAATATGGAATTTGTTGTTAGAACTAGAAATCAATTAAAAAAATGAGTAATGTAGCTTTTATATCAACTATTGAATCTAAAAATCCAAAGGAAGCATCATCTGATGATTCATGGATTCTTGCCATGCAAGAAGAACTAAATCAATTTACCAGAAAAGATGTATGGAAACTTGTTCCTAGACCTGAGGACAAAACTATAATAGGAACTAAATGTGTTTATAAAAATAAAATGAATGAACAAGGTGAGGTCATTAGAAATAAAGCTCGGTTAGTCGCGCAAGGTTATTGTCAAGAAGAAGGAATAGACTTTGATGAAACCTTTGCACCCATAGCAAGATTATAAGCCATTAGAATTCTACTTTCTTTCACAAATCACAACAATTTCAAATTATTTCAAATGGATGTCAAAAGTGCCCTTTTAAATGGTTTTGTTAAAGAGGATGTTTATGTTGAACAACCTCCACTTTTTGAAGAAGAAAAGTTTCCAAATCATGTTTACAAATTAAAGAAAGCTTTATATGCTCTGAAACAAGCTCTTAGAGCCTGGTATGATAGACTAAGATCTTACCTATTACAATCAAATTTTGAAATTGGTAAAGTAGATATTACTCTTTTTATTAAAAGAAACAAAAATGATATCCAATTAGTACAGATTTATGTAGATGATATAATTTTTGGATCAACAAACAATGAAATGGACAAAGAGTTATCTAAAATAACGACAAAAGAGTTTGAGATGAGTCATGGGTGAACTTACTTTCTTTTTAGGATTGCAAATAAAACAATTAAATAGTGGTATTTTCATTAGTCAAGAAAAGTATGCTAGGGATCTTATTAGTAAATTTGGTATGACTACTGCGAGTGGAAAACCCACTCCCATGGAAACCAATGTAGCCTTAAATAAAGAAGACATGTCAAAAGATGTTGATCAAAAACTATACAGGGGAATGATTGGATCGCTACTCTATATAACTACGAGTCGACCTTATATCATGCATAGTGTCTGTCTCTGTGCAAGATACCAATCTCAACCTAAAGAGACCCATTTAAAAGCTGTTAAACATATCTTAAGATATGTTAAACACACTTTAGAATATGGCCTATTTTACCCTAAAAATGATTCATTTGATTTAATTTCATATTGTGATGCTGACTATGCTGGTTGTAAATCAGACCGAAAAGTACAAGTGGAACTTATCACTTTCTAGTACATTCTCTGGTTTCCTGGTTTAGTAAAAAGCAAAATACTGTCTCTCTATCAACAACCGAAGCAGAATATATCTCTGCTGCTTTGGCTTGTTCTCCAGTTACCTATATGCAACAGACCCTTAAAGACTTTGGATTAAATATTCTAGATCACCAATTTATTGTGACAATACAAGCGTAATAAATTTATCCAAAAATCATACTCACCATGCTAGAACCAAACATATTGATATCAGGCATCGTTTTATCAGAGATAATATAAGTAAAGAGATTATTTCTCTTGAATTTATCAACACTGAGAATCAAATAGCGATATTCTAACCAAACCTTTGAATCAATCAACCTTTACTAAATTTAGAAGAGAACAAGGTATTTGCTCTATAACTGAGATATAAAATATAGATATAGTAACATATATACTTAAATAAATAAAAGAAAAATAAAATTGTCAAAGGATGACGACACCCCCTACCCCCAATGTTGACATACACCGGTAAAAATTGGAATTTTGATTTTCGCTATAAAATTAGTTTGGTAGTTATATATTCTCTATAATTCGAATTCTTCTGTCTTCCACTTCATTTCTCTTTGTAATTAACTTTTGAAAACATAAAATAATGGCCTCCTCTTCCAAACCAAACCAAAATGCGACCTTTTCTTTCCCTTCCCCTAATACTGGTCCATTTCAACGAACTACACTGGCCCGAGTCATGAAAATAGATGAAACTTTAAAGGACTCTTTGCAAATGATGATTGAGTTGCAAGTTATGCAAATAAAGATGGTTAAAGAACAAGAGAAGCAAGGCAAAATCCTTAGAAATTTACGGCAGAGAAGTCTGTTTTGATAAAGATGGTAATTTGGTCGAACAACGTGGAAATTTTTGTCTCCATTACCCAAATTGTTCGATTCACAAGTCACCAATTATCAAAGACTCTCATTAGTTTGTTTTTATGTATTGTGTGTATTTGTATATAGTAGTGTCTATATGTGTAATACAACAACGCATATAATAAAATTATATTTACGTTTCGCTTATTATACTTCATCATCGGTATTTAGTTCCTTAGTATTTGTTTAAGGGGGAGTTATATAGTTTAGGATCAGTTTTTGTTGATGAGAAATGAGGAGAATTATAAAATAGGTTAGATAGGCTTAGATTAAGGGGGAGTTAGTAGATTAAGGAGGAATTGTTGGAATAAGGGGAAGTTAGAGTAGAATCAAAGGGTAGTGGAGTAGAATTTATAAACAAAGGCTGTCATCATCAAAAAGAGGGAGATTGTAAGTTCCGGAGATGATGGTTTTGATGACAACAACCTTAGGACTTGTTATAAAATATAAATACTAATATTCTTGTCTAGATATATATGTATATGCAGGATATATATGCATGTACTGAAGAATGAAGACTGTACATTATAGAGATTCAAGACTGATGAATTCAAGATTGAAGAAATCAAGACTGAAGACTCGTGAGTATCAAGAGTTCAAGATTTCAAGAGTTCAAGAGTTCAAGATTTCAAGAGTTTAAGAGTTCAAGATATCAAGATAAGTATTAGAGTCTAGATTTATGTTAAAACTTCATAATAGCACTAAAATCTTTATTCGGATTTTAATTGTGGAATGGAATCCATCTTCTCGCTTTAATAGTGGGATGGAACCCACGACCTTCTCTAGTGGAATGGAATCCACGAATTTTTCAAAATGATTTATTTTAAATATTTTTCAAAAAAACTTTTTAAAAGTCATTTCTCTCGGTTTAAATATTTTAGCCTTAAACTATTTTTATCATCTTTTATATTTTGATTTCAAAATCATCTTTTGTTTTTAAACTATCTCCTGGTTTTAATATTATAAGTTTTAAAATCTCAAAATATATTATATACTTAGTTTTTAATGTTAGTTTTATATTATAGATTATATATTTTTAAGATTAATTTTTAAATCTCTTTTATAAGTTTAAACTATATTTAAAATGGTTTATAAACTTTAGAAATTGTTTTGACAAGTTTTAGAATAGAAATCATTTTTAAAGAAAAATCAATTTTCAAAATATACATGGGCATCTCGACAACATGGTGGCCGTTTGTTTCAAAATTTAAATTTTCAAAAGAAGTGTCTATTCGTCATAACCTTTCGTGAATGGACACGAATGTTGTTCTTCTATAAATACCTGATGTTTTGAATGAATTTTTACTCAAGTTTTCTTAGTTTTCTCTCCCTTTCTCTTCCATTCTTATTTTTAAATATTCTTAACAAAACTCTGCCGAAATCCTAAGTGAATCAAACTCGATCATCTCTTGTTTGATTCTCTACCACTCTCTCTCAAAGGTCTCAGTGCTATTCAGATTTATAGGATAATTTGTAATCAAAGAAGCGTATCGAGTCTCTCTATCTGTCAAAGTGATATTGGAAACGATGTGATTGTGGCCTGTAAATCAATTGGGTGTGACTGTAGCCTGTAAATCAATTAGGTGATCTTGTAGCCTGGTTAAATCAAGAGAGTTTGCCCTGGACTCAGAGACAGGAGGGTGTATCTCGTGGCCTTGAAATCGAGGTTGTGATATCGACATTGTATTTGAAAAGAAATCTGCACAAGAAATTGTATGGGACTGGATGTAGGGTAACTCCGAACCAGTATAAAATTCCGGTATGTTCTTTCCTTTTACTGCTTTTTATTTACTATTTGCATCTTGTCTGATTCTGTGATTGTCTCTGTGTTTGTGAATTGCATCTGTTTGTGTTTAATTTCAAAAGATTTCAAAAATTCCATAAAATCAATTATACACTATTCACCCCCCTCTAGTGTTAATTCTGCCTTAAGATCCGTAATCCGCATTCCCTATAATTGTACCACATAATCCCCGTGTTTCCCCTAGATATTTCCAGAGTTAAAATCCTTCGATGTTAAGTAGGTAATATTCTCCCTACCACCCAAATTAAGAAGGATTATATATTTAGGCCAACATTTGATAGTGGTTTATTTAACAATCAAATAAACAAACATTCAAAACAAAGATTACATATCCCACGGAAATCACCAAGCCTCTTAAATTAATCTTTCATTAATTTAAATCACATTTCAAATACTGGGAAATCACTTCCATATACTTATCTCAATAGGATAAGTATATTCACAAACTACTATATTTTCGATACTTAGAAAATATAACCAAATACTTATCTCAATGGTATAAGTATATTCACAAAACATTTGGCTCCAATACATAAAAACTTGAAAACTCTTAAAAATAGATATGGAAAGTACCGTTCAATATCGACTATGGATCGTAGCTTACACAATGGTTACGTCGCTATCCCAGCGAATCCATAGTAAGTTGTAGGCAGTCCCTGCCCTTTGAATTACGCCATGAAAATCAACCATTTCTTTTCAAAATCTCTTTATTTTATAAATATCTCCAAATTTATTTACAAAGTTTCTTTATAAACCTCCAATCCTATTATAAAACATTCTTAATAAATCCCAAGCTCCGTTTACAAAACTCCTCCTGTTCAAATCTTTAAAACTCATTTATAAAATTCTTTTATAAATATCTAAAACCATTTATAAAACTCTTCCCATTTTTAAACAACTTATTTACTAACTTTCAAGTCGGTAAGATTTCCTTAATAAACCATAAATTATTTAAAATAGCTTTAAATAACAATATGTTATCATTTAAACATGCTTCTTTTCATTTACATTAAATTTTATTTAAAATAATAACTTAAAATCTCATTAAAACATATTAAATTAATTTTTAAACATTATTATTGTATTAATAAGTTAACTTCAAAACAATATTAATATAATAATTAATTAACTTTAAACGTTATTAAAACAGTAATTAATTAACCTTAAACTAATCTTAATATGAAAATTAATTATCCTTTAAATATAATTAAATAACTTAAATCAATATAATTAATTAACTTTAATTAACAATTAAAGTATAGATAATCAATTTAAATAAATAATTAAAATATAATTAAAACATTTTTAAACCATAACTAAATAACATTATGGAATAACTTTTAAGAACCGTATTAATAAAATAATTAATTTTAAATCATTATTAAAAGAATTATAAATTATCTTTAAAATATTATTACTAATAAGTTATTACCTTTTTAAATCTTGTTACTAAATAATAACTATCTTTAAACCTTATAATAAAAATAATTATTCTTAAATAACTTTCAAATCAATAATTAGCTTTTCAAATTCGAAGGAGGCTTAACGATCACCATGGTACTTAAACAAGCTACCATATTATTCAATTTAACTTTCCAAGTTAACTGAAATTTACATAATCAATGACTATGTAAATAAATTCAACACTTAACCAGCATTGATTAACATATGACTTATTCCAAATGACATATTAATAATGACATGTAATCAAATGTCCAAATCTATAAAATAGCAAAACGAGAATTTATTCTACAAATAAAATGTCAAATTAATATAATTAGCGGAATGGTGTTTTATTTCGCTAAAAAAATGTCCAATTATCATATTCAATCCAATTTAACTCAACAGTAATTTATTTGGCCAAATAAACATCAATAAATAAGGTATATAAATTTTAATCGATGATATTATTAAATAACGTGATTTAAATCCTGTCCATTTAAACATGTCATAATTTTTTTACATGTCCTAAGCTATCTCTAAATCATACAACAATATTGTACTTGTCAATACGAGTACAATGCAAAAACCCGCATGTCAATCGGATAAAATGTGAGCAAGATGTAATATTTTGAATTAAGGTATTTATATAAATCAATTTAAAACAAAATAACAAAATTTCTCACCCATAAGCTAGACAGGCCGAGCCCAAACCCCAATAAGACCTGCTCCATATGAACATCGCCATCTTCTCAATTATTCCAGTTCCTTTTCACGGCCATGCTCGTGCACATGACTTCAAGCCATCTACCCACCAAATTGAGACCACTCACATGCCATAAATCACTACCTCATCACGATGGACCTACCCACCTCCGCTCCGACCCTCCAAAGCAAATCCTGTTCATCTTGTCCCGAAGCCCGAAACGCCTGGAACTTACATAGGCATGGAAATCGAGCAAATTCACCTACACACTCACTTACAGCCTCGCCCACCATCACCAAAGAACCTTCATCACCTCGCCTAGCCTTTAGACCCACCGTGATTGACCCCAATATCCCCTACCGTCGCCAGCAAGCGTGCATTCGAACCCATCTGTTAATGTCCCTTAAACCCTACTTCGACCCGTCCCCATCAACACAGATCACTAGAACAAAATCCACCACGGTCAACGCCTTTGCCTTGGCCCCAAGCTCCTCCCCGACACCTCCGATCAACTCCTCGACCATCATGATGCCGGAAAGTAATTTTTGAACCAAAATCGATCATCTCTTCCTCCGCGACAAACCAAGCTGCTAAAAAACATGAGACGACCACTAAAAATCATGATTCACCAAGGCGGTCATGACTATGCCCTTCGCTCGACGATGTGACCATAAAAATGATCGTTTTCTTGACCATTTACTGTTATTTGTAGATATCTTTCAAACTACTTGATGAAAACCAATGAAATATTTTTGAATTAAACTAGAGATCCAAACAAACACTTCCGTGTTGGAACCACGTGCAAATATTGATTATTTTAAGAGATGGATTTTTGAAGAGAAGAGGAATGTTGGTTTTTCTTTGTTTTGAACAATATAGAGAAGTAGAAATAGGTAAAGGCCATGCTCGAGTATCTTTATATTAACAGTAACTTTGATGAGTATAGTCATTGTAGTAGGAGGCAAAGGGACAATGGCGGCTGGTAGGGTGGAAGGGAAGACAATGAGGACATTGGAAGGCAAGGTAAAGGGACAGGATGGTGGCTGAGTGGGAAAAAGGGCAGTGTATTGTGTATACTTGTCTTTGATTTTAAATTAAACACAAGTACCCCGCCACACCAGATCGCATCCGATTATGAGCTGCGATGGATAGAAAATGAATTACGATCGCATATAGAATTTGAACCCGATCACAAAACAACAATAAAATAGACAAGTTATTAAATTCTATGAAGTTTCAAAATGCCAGCGTTTGCCGTAAAATACGTCAAACAGAAATTTATTTATTTTCCAAATTAAAAATTGTGAAAAAATTCTAAAAATTATATTAAAAATATGTCATCAAAAATCAAATCTAAATTTGAAACATAGATTTTTATTATAATTTAAATTCAAATTCGAATACTTAAACAAATGAAATATTCAAATTCGAAGACCCAAAATACGGGTCCTTACAGATTTAGCCAAGCATGGTTAAGCACAAAGAAACCATTAAGCCTCTTTAATTAATCATCTCGTTAATTAAAACCACTTTGTAAATACTTGTATCAAAATATTTTTATAAAGATATATTCACCAACCCCCTCAAACTTTTTCCAATACTTGAAAAATATTCATATACTTATCTCAACTGTATAAGTATACTCACAAAATATTTTACTTTTAAAGCTTAGAAAACTTTCCCATATACTTATATTAACAATATAAGTATATTCAAAACACACTATATTTTCAATAATTAGAAAATGTACTCTTATGCTTATATCAATGGTATAAGTATATTCACAAATCTTAAGAAAGATTTAATTTCCAAAACCACACTTAATTTGGGTTAGAAAAATGTTAATTAAAACATTGATAATAATAAACCTGAAACACTTTTAGTGCAAGTAAACGGATCGTTTGGTAATTTAACCATATATACTTACTACCACTTCCCGATTTCAAACAGTACTATCTCTTGATTAACAATGAAATCGAACAAGTTAGAAAACTATCCTTGCCTCGATATACATTCCTAATTCTTAAGATGGAGGCGAGTTTCCATACCTCAGAATTTGGTGTTGAATATGAAATGAACATTTCCCATACCACCGTAATTTAAAAAGGTCATTTATGGAAATCAGGTCTTATTCTTTTTATGAATTCCTTTTATAAAAGTCCTTTATAAAACTGCTTTCTATTTATAATACCCTTTTATATAAATAAATTATATAAATATACCCTTTTTTTAAAATCCTTTTATAGAACTCCAAATATAATTATAAACTCCTTTAATAAGCACTTCTTTCATATTTATAAATCCATTTTATAAATCCATTTCTGTTTATTAAACTCTTTTCATAAATCTCCTCATATAAAATTATAAAACTCATATACTTCCCATAAATCTCAATCGATAATCATAAAGCTCCTTTATAAAAATCCCTTATAAAAATCCTTTATAGATCCATACTCATTTTTATAGATCTTACATCCTTAACAGAAATCTTCGTTTCCAAAATAAGACCAAATACTTTCATAAAACGATCATTTCCTATACTACCATAAATTCACAAATGGAATTAATTTTCCTCAATTTATCAAAATGATATTAATTCCCTTTTTATATAATATCACTTATAAAAGCATTCTTTATTTATAAAACACTACTTATAAAATTATCCTTTTCTTATTGAAACGACCCAGTATTTTGGACCATTCGCATCCATTATAAGTGTATAGGTAGACACTCATGCCGGAGTTGAATTGCTCAAAATACTGCGTTGTAAATAAAATTTGGCAAAACTCAGCATATACGGTAAATAAAATAATTACAGATCACAGACACAGAGTAATATAACAATACTGCAGCGGAAACAAAGGATAGTAGTTCATGAAGCTACTATATATATATAACAGAGTTAAACAAGATACAACAAAGATCTCGAATACAATAGATGTCTTAATACAATAATCAAATACCAGATCTGAATACATCACTGGATCGACGGAATAACTGAAAGCAGGATCGATAGATAGCTAGATCTCCAAGCGAAGCTCCAACTCCAAAGGTGAGTCTCCAATGCTGTATCACTCAGTCTGACCCGAGCGTAAAGCAAAATACAAAACACTCGAGTCATGATTAACATTCTTATATTAATAAATCCAACTCAAGTGAAATATCAACTGAAATACAAGTAACTTAAAGGATGTTTGGGATAACCATCCCTTAAGGATCCGTTAAACTATTTACTATGTAGTAATATTCGCTATTATAATAGTGTCTAAATAAGTAAAGTATAATCATATCGGAAAATAGCGTTAAGGGGATGGAGAACCTTAACGTGGTCGGATCTTAAAATCATAATCGTAGTAAAGCTCGATATGGTAGGTGACACGGCACAACTAGGCAATGCCAGGGTAGATATACCAATTACGCACACGGACTGATGGATACGCATAGCAGCCACTACCGTTCCACCTCGAACAACATTCCCAAATCGGAGGATGGCCATCTAGTCAAATCACAAGTAAGAGTATAATATCGAAGAAATGCGTCCGAGAAGAGGTGCTACCTCACTGGTCCGAGATCGCTCCTGTTTTAGCCACCTTATGCCAACTCACGGGAGTTGGGTCCACGTAACATACCTTAAGAAACGTCGCCACCATCCTACTTCATTCTGGAAACTCCACCGCGTACACGGTTGTCAAAGTGGTTTCGGTATCGACAGAGAGTATGTCCATATCCGATCCCGGTCTCTTTGCCAACCAATCGTTATTATAACACCGTGGTCATTTCAAAATAGTTTATACTTTAAACCAAAATCATTATCATTTCCAAAACCCAATTTAATACGATATCATTTCACTTCAAATATCCATTTTAAAATCATATTACTTTCCAAAATTATATTGTTTTCGAAATCATAACACTTTCCTTTTTAAACAGTCTAGACATTAAATTTTCGTTATAAAATAAATTAGTTTCTTAAATTTCACAAATCGATTCAAATTAACTCGAATTCCAAAAATTTAATTTAATCCAATCTCAAATCATACGTTTCAACTCGATATAGATTCTAAATAAACCATTTCAATTTATCGATTTCAAGTACATATCTGAACCATAAAATAAGTCATTTCAATTTTAATATATTTCAAAATATTCAACATCTCAAAACTAAATTCAATAAATATATATACATATCAAATTCACTTTACAAATTTTTAGTTTTGAAATATTAACTTAACATTTCCATAATATTTGAATACGATTTCAATTTTACAATTTAAATAACCAAAATATCTCATCTAAATATTTATACGTTTGAAATATCCATTTAAGTCACCTTTTCAACTTTCAAGTTGTAAATCACCTTTTTAAATTTGAAATTCAATACATTTCGAATCAACTTATTTAAGTATAATTCTTAAATAAAATAAAATTTCAATCGATTTCATATCATTATAAATTCTATATTTCAAAAATATAGATATTAAATAAATACTTAAACATATTATTTATCAACTTTATTAAATCAACTTTAATGAATCTTTAAAATCAATATTTATCAAAACCATACATTTCTTTTCAAAACCAAAGAAATCATTTCAAAACATTTATATATAGACCAACGGTGTCTGTATATAATTTTCTACCCTATGGTCAAGTGATACGGATATTTATCATTTCAATCCGCAATTTAAAAATATATATACAGGTATATATCTTTTCAACCCGCAATCCCAAATTCAATTCAATGAAAATTGCTTGGGTTTATCATTTCAACCCATAACGATTTTCTCCTATTCTACAGATCGTTTGGGTATGTATCATTTCAACCCATAGTGATTCTATACTAACAGGGAACTTGCAGAGTGATAACAGGTATGATAATAAAATAACAACAGTAACAGGCATATATCAACAATAATAAATAACAGATAATGGTGTCAGATGTCACAGGTGAACAGATACAGAAAATGACATATATAACAATGTAAATAACTAACAGCAGCATATTTCAATTTACGTTTCAATTGAAATCAAATTTAATAAATATAAGAACATTAATCGTGAGTGATTGCTCACCTTTCGAGGCTAGAGAGAATAGACAATGAAATTGAGTTACGAAATGCAAGCACGACTTCCAACACAAGCTAGATTGGCACAAATCGACGAACAAAGCTGATAAATCGGAATTGATGAGACAATAAGAATCAGTTTAATAGAAACAGAAAATATATATATTATTATTATTGTTATTTCCATGAAATCAATATTTAATTTAAAACAAATATTAAAATAATATATATAGTTAAAATCATTGTTTTAATTAATCACGTATATTATAAATCACCTATATACATTATATATATCAAAATAACCACTCATATATATCACTAATATATAAATTATATACCATACAACATATAACTAATATATATATAAACTGTAACCACTACATATGAACTACAGACCTTACATAAACCTATATATGATCATCTATGCTTATACACATATCGAAATTTAAGACAACATAAGCACTGATAAAATCAAGTATGCAGTATACATAATATATACAAACTGACCTAAAAATATAAATACTAAAACCAAATTTTCTTTGATTTAAAACCCACACTTTCTTTCAACAATCAACTTCAAGGCAAATACTTACAGTCTCAATAAACCTTATATTATAAGCTACATATATATATAACATATACTTACAAATCTAGCAATTTTCAAAAACTGAACATTATATATATATATATACTTCTTATAGATACATATCTAGAAACCAAATAGACAAAAGGGATTGCATAATATATAAAACTCAGTACACAAATATATACGTTCAAAATACGGTCATATTCTAGTGAGCTTATAATATTTTATACACTATGTACTTACAAAACACGGTCCTACATTTAACAGTATCTGCCAACAACAATTTATAGGTATTTTGTTTGTAAAGCACTCATATATATGGGCTAACAAGCTACATGAATATAACTACCAATAATATATATGTAAACTATTAAAACTTGAACCTTAAACCCAAATAGTATATATATAAACTAATATAAGTTGTATAGACTAACATATATTCTTTATAAATTCTAACATATGTAACTAGCAGATTATAGATTAGGATATATATAAAGTTTTGGAAATATATATATATAAAACAAACTGAAGAACAACTTCCTATTGCTACTATTATATATATAAATGTAAATAAACAGTACTTATATATATATATATATATATAATAAAACCAAGTTCACTTATACAACTTACATTAAATGATAACTCATACAAATTCAATACAGCCCAATAACACTTATACATATATATACCAATATATCAACAGTAAACATAAAAAAAATATACTAACCAATACTTTAAAAATATATACAGTTTAGTCTTTAAAATATGCTACGGCTAATAATATAACTTATATGCATATACACTCATCCAGTGAAGTTATACAAATCATATTTAAAATAAAAGAAATCAAACTCCAAATCAATATATACCTCAAATGAATAATGAAGTGAAGGAGTTGCGTGAAAAGGAAGGTTTCGGGCTCGACGTTGGAGGTGGAGGCAGTCGAAAGGAGGAGGAAGGAGACGGCTGGTGGTCAAGGCACGGAGGAGGAGATGACTTGGTGGCTTACCATGGAGTGGGTGGTCGGCGGCACACTGGGTTCGGCAGGGATGGGCGAGGCGATGGGTTGTGGTAATGATCTGGCATGGGTTTCGGTGGTGGTTCTCGGCCTGGGGTTGCCGTGGTGTTGGCATGGAGGCGAATGGGTCAGGCGAAGGGGTTGGACGTGGAGTTGGTGACGTGGTTGGTGGATCTGGTGAGAAGTGAGATGTGAGGCTAATGGGTTCACGTGCTCGAGCAGTTCGGGTGGATGCAGTGAGGGGTGTGGGGTTCGAGGGCTGTGTGGTAGGAGTTGCAGCCAGAGGTCAATGGAAGTCTCGGCTGTAGTCAGGTGGAAGGACATGGGTGGAGATGGACATGGCTGTACGTGTGGAGAGTTGGTGTTGTTCTATTGGAAGAAGAATGGAGGAAATAAATGAGGAGAACAGTACCAAGTGGGCAGGAGAAAATGAATTGGTTTTAGCAAATGAGCTGTCCCCTTGAATAATGTAAACGAACAGACGAGTGGACCAAGTACAAAATATGAACGGATCTTGATTAAAGGAAGGAGTTTCCAAACGAATAGCACATTTGAATTTGAAAAGGTTAGGCTAAAATAAAAGGGTACGGATAGCACGTTTGAATTTGAAAAGGTAAGAAAGTGGAAAGTCACAAATTTTGCATCGTTACAATGGAACGTTACCATCGTTTTCGTCACCTACCGGACCTCAAAATATAGAAATAAATATACCGTAGAGATCAGCATGATGAGACGATTAAAATGGTATACAGATGTCAGTGGTACGGTCATCCGATCAAAAGTCGATAACCGGTACCAGAAATGCTGCTATTCTAACCGAATTAAGATAAACGGAGCAACAGAAGTCCAAATTTGACGAAACGAAAGATGACGTCTCACTCAGAAGATGATTTACAAATTTTCCATGTAAAAATATTTAGGTTTGGAAAACATTTTATTATCATCAATTTTAACTGATTAAATTGAAATAAATTTACGCGCAAAATAAATTTTCATATTTTCGGACGAAAATTTACCAGTTGCTATCTTTAGTTAGACGCATTCCAAATATCAAATTTATATTTCAAAATTTTACTGTTTAAAATTTCACAAAATTCAATTAATTAAATAAATAAAACCACTGAAATTAACGGGTCGTTACACTTATAAAATAATATTTATAAATCTATCCTTTTATACAACATCTTATATAAATGTTTCACCTATGTTTATTACAAAATATTTCTATATTCTTTTAAAAAAAATCACTTTCAAATAAAGGATAAACCTCTTTTATTTTTTGAAATAAACATTCATTATTATAATAACATTTCTATGGAAATAATTACTTTTCGAAATAAATTTAAAATATTCACATATATGCATATATTAGAAAAGAACAACAAAGGAAGTTGAATTAAAATAGAGAAGTACAAAAACTACTTTGAAATAAAATATCATAGAAGATCCAAAAGCTCAGATTGAAAATCATTTTCCAAATCGAAACCAATTCCAAATCAAAACAGCACTTAATAGTATTTTTCAAAATACTATAATGATGCCAATTATTACTGTAGCACTTAACCATTGCTATTACTACCTTTTTCTCTAAAGGTTCAACTTTTAACATATGTTGGTGTCACATCCAATATGGCCAAACTATCAAATTTAAGCATTTAACAATCTATATAATAGGTATGTAACTGAACTTAAAAACAATAGGTATATAACTGGAATTAAAAATCACAATGTCGCGAAATCCCGATTCAACATAAAATTCCTCGTATTTCATTTAAAATGACATTTGCTTTTCAAAAGCGGACATTTAACCAAACCAATCAATAATTCATTCAAACAAAAATAGTAAATTTTATCTACTATAAATCATATTGATTATCCAAAAAGGTAGGTTTAACTCACTAAAATTCCAGCGGATGCTTAGGCATTCCAATTTGAACTAAAATCGAATGACATTTGATTTTAGCCTAAAATTTCATTACTCCAAATTCAACCAAACCAATTCCACCCCGTAGCTATCGCCATTATGAGCACAATGCAAAAAGTCTGGCCTTGATTAGACGTCGTATGAGAAATTTATTATTTTTATAAGATTCTAAGAATTAATTAATTATTAATTCAACTAATTACAAAATATAAACTTGAATTACTCTCTAACCGTCCTTCTCCAAACCCTTATGATTCCCGCCTAAACCTGAAGCAAACCCGCAACTGCCATGCGTTCCTTCTCCTCTATCTACTTCCATGCTTTGCTAAACTTCAATCCGACTTCACCATTCAAATTCACATCGCTAAAGCTTCCACTTGCTCCCGACCACCACCCGTCCAGCACCCGACCACCACCCCTCCAGAACCTCCTTAAAAAATGCGACCACCCCATCTATACGCGACCATACAATCATCACTTCCCACAAGGAGGAGCCACACCACTCAAAACTCCACCGTAGATGCTCCTCCTCCCAACGAACCCAAAACTAACCTCCGTTCAGCCCAACATCAACCACAACTCCCGAAATCCTAAACCTTAGTTCATCTATGGCTCGCGGCTACACTGTTGAGCTTCTCAAATTGATGTCGCAACCTCCTAGAACCCATCAACATGTAGATCTATGCTACCCAAGTCTAATGATTTAAACTTTGCATTTGTTTGACGAGTAGATGTTTAGATTTTGAATTTTGAAATTAAAGAAGCTCACTTTCTTTCTTTTTTGTTTTTGTTTTACAGGATCATGCAAATGAAAGAGAAATAAAAGGAAAAGTCAAGCTGTGTTGAACAAGCTAAGTCTTTAGTTTGTTTTATATTGAAATTTCTGGCACCTCATTACACCGAATTTCATTCGCATATGACTTGCGATCGACAAAACAAAAATGCGACACGACCCCAAACCATTAATAATATACACTGGTTATCTTATTTTGTAAAATCACAAAACACTCGTTAAACGATAATTTAATTAATTTCCAAATTAAAAACTATGAAAAAAAATCAAATAAATCAAATTAAAAATAAGTCAATAAAAATTGAGTCGTTATATTAAAAATAAATTTTCTCAGTATTTATTAAATTTGAATCAAATTTGAATATTTAAGTAAAATATTCTCATTTGAAACGTTAAAAATTTCGGGCAATTACAATAGGTGTCGTAGGGATGCTAAAATATGGTTACAATCTTTCAGAAGTATTCATCAACGAAGAGAAGCAACCATAGGCGCGGAGAGATGTGAAGACACCTTTTCAAGAACTAGTCATTTTCTATGAATTCAGTTAACTGAAGATGGAGTTCAGTCGACTAAGTCTTTGTAAAAATCAATCCCGAGACCATAGCCAAAATCTATTTAGTTGACTAAGTTCACTTGACTAGGAAGTCATTCAGTTGACCGAGTCACTTCAAATCAAATCCTATATGGTGCAGTGGTAAAGACGTGTGCTATGTTCTCGACCCACCTGGGTTTGAATCCCACCTTGTATGTATAATTTTAACAATTTATTTTTCCAAATTTCTTTGCCTTTATGTAACTATGTGCCACCATTTGACTTGAAATAAATCAATAAACACATTATTAGCATTATCGTATGGTTGTTATCATCAAAACACCATAGAAGATGGTTCTTTCATTCTCACCCATTTTGATGATGACAACCACACAACTTTATAATATAAAATAATAACTCCCTTTAAATATATGTTATATATAATAAGTTTATTTCCCTCAACTTTATATAATGCTAGTATAAAATATGTAAAGCACACGTTCTTCTCCCTCTTTGTCATCAACAAAAAGAGAAAAGAGCAAAGACATATTATATGTTATAAACTCCTCAAAATATAACATTTATCTTCAGAAATATATCTATGTACTTTTTCTATATATGTGTACTTTTCTCCCCCTTTATAAAAGAGGTAGTCAATATCATAGATAAGCAAATAAAAATAATTTAACATGCAGTATTGACCTTATATCAAAGTAATGAGTATCTAATATATTAATCTATTACATGCACAAAGATACTTATATTTAAAAAATCTAGAGTTCACGTCTTAGGATACCATATCCAAGTGAATGTGGTTGATCCCTTGAGAATATAATTTTCATTATTTGCAACCGAGTCAAAATAGTCGCTAATATATAGTTGTTTATCATTTTTGCTTGAATTAGCGGAACCCGTATTTTGAAACCACGTGTCATCTGTTTTGTACTTAAAGAATGGTTTCTATTTTTAGGTAGAGTACTTTCATGACAAAAATTGGGGTTTTAGGACTATACTGGTGTTTAACACTTGCATTAAAACGTGATACATGAAAGCATATCTTGTACTATTTCTTCAATTGTCTTGTTTATAGCCTAAACCAGTTCTATCATTGTGGGCTTTGGTATTTGTAATTAAGGAAGATAAATCATCTTTTCTATTAAAATTTATGATTTTCTCATTTAATTTATCAAAAACAGCTTTATAATCACAAATTTCTTTTTGCAAAATAATATTATTATCTTTTAAAAGTTCGCACTCTTTAATTAATTCTAGATATTTATCATTCAAAGCACTATTCTCTTTTTCAAGAGACAAAAGCTTGAATTAGAATCATTTAAAGAATTTCCAAAAATATATTTTTATTTTGCAAAACTTTGATTTCCTTCAAAAGATCAATATTTTTATCATTTAAACGCTCATTATCTTTTAATAATTTTTTTTTATAAAACAAGTTCTTCCAATGTATTTTCAAAAACTTCAGTTTGTTTTACTAAAAAATTATTTTCTTCCTTTAAAATACTAATTTTATGCTCACGGTCATCTAATTTAACTAAAGCAATAGAATTGACCTTTTGTGATGCTTTAAATTTATAATAAATTCTCATGTATTTGTAAAAGATCACTATATAAATAATTTAAGCATACTGATTTTGATCTGAGATTAGCTACGTAGCACATATACCTTGGTTCTATAAACTGTTGCCTACACCTAGAAATTTACTTTTTCTCGACTATCGTTGAGCTCTTGCTAGATCTTCTCTTTCTGACCATTATTCCAGAATGTTGTTACGATCAGTAGAACATTAGGCTCTGGAGACCACTTGTTAGTCGCTATGCATAGGATTGAAGATAGCCAATAGTAACATATTGATTTAAAGATAGTCAGGTGATTTTATAGGTGTTGTAGGGTTGCTAAAATAGAGTTACAATCTTTCAAAAATATCCATCAATGAAGATAAGCAACAATAGGCACGAAGAGATGTGAAGACACCTTTTCAAAACTAGTCGTTTTCTGTGAATTCAGTCGACTTGAGATGGAGTTCAGTCAACTAACTCTTTGTAAAAATCAACCATAAGACCATAGCCAAAATGAATAGACTAAATAGTGTATTTAGTTGACTGGGTTCAGTCGACTGAGAAGTCCATTCAGTCGGCTGACACACTTCAAATCAAAACCTTGTATGGTGTAGTGGTAAAGATGCGTGCTATGTTCTCGGCTTGCCTGGGTTCGGATCCTACTCTGTAGGTATAATTTTAACAATTTATTTTTCAAAATTTCTTTGCCTTCATGTAATGGTGGTGCCACTTTTTGACCTGAAATAACTCAATAAACACACTAGTAACATTGTCATATGGTTGTTATCATCAAAACACTATGCATATGGTTCTTTCATACCTTACGTAAACTAATCAAACTATTATTTCAGCGATCGAGTTCTTAGGTCAATATTGTAGTTTTGGCCTAGTATTACATTTAACACAATATGATCTTTTATTATAATCAATCAAATTGAATATTCGATCTTGCACCATGGTTTATTTGCTTATTTCGGATGAACTAATTTTATCGATATAGTGTACATTACAAACCGTTCACCATATAACATTTATATGCATTTGTATATGGATCAAATATCCATAGTATTGTATTACTTTTTAGTTCGAAACTCATGGAATGCAATACACAGTCTCAACTAAACAAACACGTAAGGGACCAAATTACGAACATATTTAGTAGTTGTAGAATCAGATGCTTGCATGGGTGTTGAAACATTAACATGTAATACGAATTTATTAGTAAGTACATGTTATATTTCTATTTGTTAATCTTCAATTTAGTTCATTTGTATATTTTAATTGATAAACTTTTTATCAAACATATTAAATGCATAAATTTACCAATGTAGATTATTATAACATTATTGTCATATGTTCTTACAATATTAGAATGGTCAAATGGTATCATTTCCTTTTTCTAATAAGGATGCCACTAGTTTTTTATGTTTCACCAAACCCTAAATCGAAACGTAGAAGTCTTTTAACTTCACTAGTGGGTGTTACTATTCGTCCATCTTGGAATTCTGGCCTTGAGTTTTCTCAACAAGTCATAGCTCCATGGATGATGGATAACTCCTCATCTATTGTGCTGTACATAATTCCTAACCCTTGGTACCTTTTCCTAATTTCAATTCGACCTTGAGTTTGCTCAACAAATCAAAAGAAATTATTCACTCATACCTACCATTTCGCAATGACCTAAGTATAGTATATGCACCATGAGTTTGCTTAACAAATACATATAATTATCCGACCTTGTCTGTTTAATATATTAATAATGCTACACATAACATCCCTAGCTTGAATTTTCTCAACAACTAAGGAGTATCGAAGTAATTTATTATATATATAGTTTAGGAAAACATTATATTGAAGATTCATAATCTTCAATATACTATATTGAGTGATATCGACTTATGGAATAATGTATTTCTTTTGAAATACCCTCGTTATTCAAGTGTTAGACACATCAAAAATCACAATATACATACATTTACATATGTATTTATTCCTTAAGTCTTTTTAGTATTTGTTAATGTTCCACCTTTAATCTAGACATTAATATTATATAACTTTTATATTTCATATTACTTATATAATCGTCTTATGTATAATGTTTTATTAATTAAATCTTATTTAATTAATTAACATTCTAATTAATTTGATATTATCTTAATATAACATTTATATTGAATATTAAATATATAATACAACCTTTACAGTCTAACACACACATACACACATATATCTATGTGTGTATTATTTAATTAATTTAATTAATTAAACTATTTTAATTAAATTATTAATTTCAAGAATCATATTACATACATACATGTATACTTATGATATTTTAAACATTTCAAAATATCATAACATATATAAATAGTTCATAATACATATATATATTTTTCATTAATTAACTTATTTAATTAATTTATTCATTTTGTTAATATTATTAATAAATTTAAAACTTCCAAATTAATTTAAATTACTTTTCAAACATTTTGAAATTTTTTATTATATTATAACTTTTATAATCTATGTATATCTAATTTTAAATTTAACTTTTAAATTTAAAATCTTATATTTTAATTTCCAAACAATTCTGAAAATTATCCCAAGACCCAATTCAAATTGGGTTTTTTATATTAGGGACAACCTTTGGGCTCACATAACTGTTCGGGCCGGGCTGATAGCAAGGTTGGACAGAGTACTTAATTATCCAAACCCAATCCTAGACACTATCTTTCTAGACATCCTACTAACTGGGTTGTGAGCTTAATTAGTTAACCCTAACATGACCAATTTAAACCGTACAGGCTATTAGGCTCCGATACCATTGGTGGAACTGGGTCAGCCCGCGGCGGAAGTAAAGGGTGAATTTCAAAAAAAATTCCATATTAGATATTGATTGGGCCTATAAAGTCTAATTTATTTAGAACATTAATAAATTTTATTAAAATAAAATATTTTATTTTATTTAAATTTATAAAATGATATTGTATTATTCAATTTTATGTTATTTAAATATGTGTGTGTATCACATACACATATATAAGTGTGTTCATGTTTAACATATCGATCCATGTAAGGTATAACATGCCTGTATATAGATGTTGGGATTTACATCGCAACGGACAGGTTAGCTCATCAAATATGTTAATGTATTGCCCAAATGTATGTATATATATAGTTTTACTTTTAGAGTAAAATAGTTAATATATATATATATATATATAAATTAATACTTATTAATTTAGAATTTTATATAAACATACAAATATTTATATGAATATAAATATATAGTATGAACAAAATGTATAAATATATATATTTATATATATGTTTATATTATTTAAAATATAATAATTATTTTTGCTGTAATTTCGAAAATAATACTTATACAAATAGATAAAAAATTATGTATATTTACATGCATATAAATGAATGTTAAATACTTATATATAAATATGTATAATAATAATATATATATATATATCTATATTTATTAATATAAATAAAATTATAAAATCATTTTTTATTTATATATTGTTTACACAAAAAATGGGCAAACACCTCCAATCGATTAGTTGTAGAGCTATGAATATTGGGTGTATAACACAGCAGTTATATTTTTACTATGATTGATTTTCAGAGAGCAAATCACATATAAGTTATGCAGAAAGTAAGTTGCAATAAAGTAAAGAACACAGAGATTAATGCTGGTTCGATCAGAATGTGTCTACATCCACTATCTATTTTCATTATTCTTCTTATAGATCTTTGGTATAATGCCTGAGATACAAAACACAATGATTTGTAACTCAAAAGATAGTATTATATAGCTCAAAGGAGTTTGTTTGGCTATTCATGACCGACTATTCCTGCCTGCCTATTTCTATTTGGCTATCTCTGTTAGGCAGTTCCTGTTAGACTATTCCTGCCAAGCAAATATGGTTAGAAAGATCCTGCTAGAATGTTCCTATTAGGTAGATCTTGTTTGCAGTATCCTACTAGTTGTTCCTGTTAGGTAGATCTTGTTTGAAAGATCCTGCTAGCTGTTCCTGCTAGCCACTGACTTGTGTGCCATTGTTGCTATAAGCTTGGCTCTCCAGAATTGTATTCTATTGTTGTTGGATGCTTTGGTATTTATAGGAATGAAGATGTGGTGTCATTAACTCATAAAGTTAGGAAATTTCCATGTATATCTCTCCTAGATGGAATATTCCCGAGTATCAGGAATACGCTTGATGATTTCTAAACATACGTAGATTTCATTCCATATATAGCCTGTCTGGTTCGGTTGGAAGTCATGTCTAGGGTAGGCCAGTTTGGCGTTAATGTACTTGGACATATTTCTAGGAAAGTTCTTGCCTTAGTGGTTTAGTAGATTCCTACATGCACGGTTCGGTGAGATTCTGTAGGTGTGGCTCAATGCGCACATCCCTCCTTGGTTTGGTTTTCTAAACAATGCCACCCCTTTTAATCGTGCAAGTGATCTTGTTTGGTACTATGAGTGTTGAACAAGATTTCATGTTCGGTACCTTGGGTACCGAAAAAAGGGAGTGGGGTTCGCATTGCCTTTTCTTTCTCTTCTTGCTTTCGATTCCTAGGGATACCAAATAGGACTTCCTGTTGGATACCGAATAGAGGGGGTTGGATTGGTATTGCCTTTGCTTTCTCTTATTACTTCCTTCTACTCTGCCTTGGTCTTCGTCCAACCTTACATTGGAAATGGTTAAGCATTCAGATTCCCTACTGGACCATTCCTCATGTTCCATAAAAAGTAATGTGCTTGCCAGGTATTGAATTTCTGATCTATCCGTCGGAAGCATGGCGCTCAACCACTTGAGCTGCACAGTTTTTGTATCATAACTCCTTCATTTCAAGTCAGAATTGAATAAGAATTGGACAAATAACTTCATATCATTAAGTAGAGTGTTCATGTGCCTATGCATGTTCCCTTTGCCTGAAGTAGGAAGTAGCTCTCTAAGGTGGGGTCCGAGTCGGTTAGGTAGTGGACAAATTTTAAGATGATCATATCTTGCAATCTGTAACTCAAATCAAGATGCAGTTTCAACCTAGGTTCATGTATAATCTCAGGAACATTTTACAAGTGCTTTGACTATATTTTGCTGACTACGCCAAGTTTGCCTCTAGCACTTCGCATTGCCCATGTGATTATAAGATGGCGCCTTTATTATGTACCTTCCGGTCATTTCTGTGCTCCTTAACGTCCCTTCATACTCTCCATGCTATGGGAGAAAATGCCCACAACACTTGCCTACCAAAGCATACTTTTGTAAAATACAAAGTGTGCTTTGTTTCATCCAGACTCGTCTTTCTTTCTCATATGATGGTTATCTCGAACCTCAAATATATCTATACTGATCCCCGTCCTTTCGGTAAGTTTTCCACTGCTAATATATTGTAGAGCCTTGTTTACTCAGGGAAACCTTGTTGATCATTCCAAGATATCCTTTATCTGTGTGACATTTGCAGTTCATTCTTTCTTGGTAGCATAATCATCTAGCATGATTTCCCACCGATTCTCATCTCTGTTCGATAGACTCTTGCTCTCTCTGGTTCAACCTCCTTGCCCCCGTGTCTTGAGGGTAGCGTGTTGTCTTATGAATGTTCCAAGAATGTCGAGGTACCTTAGGGAAAGGAATATACAGTGGTTTCATGGCACGTGGATTTGACGATGTATATTTTGTTCCTTTAGCTTGGGTTTGGCTGATTAAGGTTAGTAGTCAGGACATATTTTCCTAGACGACTGCCACGTTATCTCACTAGCGACTCCTTCACCACTGCCATGCATACTCGTATAGATCCATCGCCACGATGTTTGGCTGGCTAAGTGGTCTCTGCTAAAGTTTTAATCATGGATTGATCATGCGCTTGTGCTATAAAGTTGATCCTCTTTTGATATTTATGCATTGTCGCGTCTGATATTTATTCATGTCGATGTTCCCCTTTTCCTATCTAGTAATCATGATATGTTTATTCCATATGATTGCTAGGTTTGCTTGTTCTGTTATCAGCCTTTCGTGCCGCTATCATGTATACTTGTATGGGATCAATCCTAAGAAGTTTGGTAGGGTAAGAAATTTCTATGGTTAATGCTTCCCTCGGCCCAGTAGTTTCTATGATTGATGCTTCCCTTGGCCCATACTTTATATTTACTATATGAACATTTACACAAACGCATATGTATTTTATACAAATTTTAAATGAAATTATCATACCTGATTAACTATCGCATTATATCTGTATGGTATCCTTGCTTAGCCATTAGCTTGTTACCAAGGTTGGGCCAATTGCTCTTGCAAGGTTGGGCCAAATTATCCTATCGGCCTTGAAAGGATGGGACAAAATTATCCAATCAGCCCAGAAGATTGGGTTAAATTATCCGATCGACCCTGAAAGGATTGGGTTGAATTATCCGATCAGCCTTAAAGTTTGGGTCGAATTATTCGATTGACCCTAAAAGGATTGGGTTGAATTATTAGATCAGCCCGGAAGGTTGGATCAAATTATCCGATCGACCCTAGAAGGATTAGGCTGAGTTATCTGATCAGCTCAGAAGGTTGGATTGAATTATCCGATTGACCCTGAAAGGATTGTACTGAATTATCCGATCAGGTTGGAAGGTTGGGTCGAATTATCTGATCGACCTTTAAACGCTTGGGCTGAATTATCCGATCAGCCAAGAAGGTTGGATCGAATTATCCGATCAACACTGAAAAGATTGGGCTTAATTATCTGATCAGCCCAGAAGATTGGGTCGAATTATCTTATTGACACTGAAAGGATTGGGATGAATTATTCGATCAGCCCAGAAAGTTGGGTCGAATTATTCGATCGACCCTGAAATGATTGGATTGAATTATCCGATCGGCCCAGAAGGTTGGGTCAATTTATCAGATCGACCCTGAATGGATTAGGCTGAATTATACGATCAGCCTGGAAGGTTGGGTCGAATTATCCAATCGATTCGAAATCACATTCCCCAACCATGATCCTAGGCTTGAGGAGCTTGTGTTTAAAGGATGGGGTTAAATTATCTGATCGACCCTTGAGAGCATACTCCCCATCAATTATCCAAGACCACAGAAGTATGTTCCCGATCGTACCGCTAATTGCGTAGCACGGGTGTCTGGCTTCCAAGAATGCAATTCCATTTGTTCAAGAAGCGAGCTTTATTGATGAATGAGAATCCTAGTTGGTCCTGCCTTATTGTCTTCCCCTATGGTCCTTGGGTGGCTTATTTGCAAAAATAAACCAAAAGGAGCTATGTATAGTAGTGCGCAACAGATCACTATTCCATACACACGGGATCGGGTTGCATAAATAACTGCTAGTTTGAATGTTCTGTCCCCAAGCTTTTGTTCAATGGCAAAGGGTCCTTTCCAGTTCGGACCAAGTGCTCTCGTACTAAGGATAATTCATTTCAGAATGAAACTCCCTACCACAAGGGTATGGTTTTAGAACTTAGCATTAAAGCATCGTGCTACCCTTTTTCGCGATCATGTCTTGATCATGGGTAAATCCAGTTCACTATTATCGGCCAAGGGTTTGTTTATTCTTTTTATGATGCGCTAGAGTTGGATGCGTCCAGTATGCAGCGACCTTGCTTGTATAGTCCTAAAAATCATGGACTTTATTTGGCATAGGATGATTGTTCTGGTGGTGGTTTGATAGCATCAGTCATCTATCATGGTTTCGCACACACCATCCATGAGGTTCGGTAAGACCATGATGATTAAATAATTCATGTAGTTGATATAGTCAGTGCACAAAAATAAAAAAAGAGGTTTTGAGCATTCCATGTTTTCTCGAATACTGCTCTGTCCATGGTGATAAGAATGTAAGCTCCATTCCCAGGATCCCTGCTGATAAAATATAATCTTTCACGGAATGGGTTAGGTGCCCCAGTACAAGGGGAAATTCGCTCTAGCAGTAGGTTTCCTTCCTGGAGCAGGTGATGCTCTATCCCAGAGTTGTATTGTTTCATTACTTTCCGCCAGAGCACCGCGATTTTCAAAGCATCCTCATCTTGCTCCTCCACAATCAGATCTAGGGACACGATTAGCAATTCCTCGTTTTCCTTTGAGTCTGAGTGGATTCTCTTATGGGATAAGATTAAAGTTTTGATATAAAGCATAATCTATAATTCATAGGTCAAAGCAAAAGTAGTATGTCCCATTGTAGCTTCGTGGGAAGTGCAATATGCATAAAGTCCAATGGTAGCTCATCCATCTGAGCTCCCTTGCCATTTTCCTAATGGTCGTTTATGAGAGTTTTAAGAACCTTGTTGATTTCTTCAACCTATCAATTGGCCTATAAGTGAGGCACTAGAAAAACTTTTCCTGATTCCATGTCATCGATAGAAGTTGGTGAATTTATGACTATCAAACTACTATCCATTGTTCGAGATCGTCTGAATGGAACTCCATACTTGATAAAGTAATCCAGAACCACTATTCATACTCAGCTTCACTTATAGCTATTAGAAATTCTCCCATCAATGCCTGTGATGGTTTGGCCCCCAATGTGGTCTCCTCGACTGCCTTGATGAACGTTATCTACCTCTCTTGCAGCCATGCATCTTAGCAGTGGGTTAGGGAAACCCTTATGCATAGGATGCCATCCGGTATAATGTACTGAATTGGCTTGCACATTTAAGCAAAGCCTTTGCCCTTTTTCTTTTTTTAGTAAGATGCCAATCGCTCTCCACTGACTTAGAATTCCCAAAATGCTTGATTCACAGCCATTTGCAGGTCGCTATGGATACAAAGTGTCTAGATCCTCAATTCTTTTGCTATTTCCAATTCTACTATTAGTATACCATACTCTGCCATTCCATCTAGCATGCAAGGTAAGAGGTCTATCCAACCCGTAGTGGTCAAGAACATTTGTTCTTGCCTGGCCATTAGTATTTTTTCTCATTTCCATGAGTGTCGCATAGTCATGTGGCATGTTGTTACTTATGCCTTAGGTATTTTTATTAAATATCATTTGAAATTTATTCATTATAGTAAGTCGTACCTTTACATTGTTGTCCCCATATGCTATAAGGGTAATCAGTCTTTGTAGATTCATGCTTCATAGTTATATAAAGTTGACAATGTCTCGGGGTTTTTTTTAAAAGATTATGCTCCACCATTTCTAGTGATGTCTGGTCCCGCTAATGAAATGGGTCAGAATCATGCTCCACTATCTTTGGAGATGCTGAACCTAGTCTCCCATTGTCTCTAATGGTGCGAACCCTATCTCCAGAATTAGGAAGCTTATATTCCGCTGTCTGATTAATCCGTTCTTCATAATTTCCATGCACATGTATCTTTGAATAACTAGTAGAAGGATATTCTATGATGTCCATGGGGGAATCCAACATTGTGCCCTCGAGTGTGGTTTATACCCTTCCTTTGCAAGGACTCAATTTCATCGAGGGATGGCAATCTATAGTTTATAGCACTCTCACTGGAGTTACCTTAGGTTTTACCCTAGAGCATACTGGTTTCAATCCCTACCATAGTTGGCTCTCTGGTTCTCAATTCACTATACTGCATGATTTCCCTAGTATTGAGATAGATTCTTTCAGGAGTCTCCGTAAGCTATGAATATGGAAACTTGCCTTATCTCCTGAAGTGTTTCCTTTCTCTAATCCTATCATCCATCTTTTACATGCCCCTATCCTTAGGCTTTTCGTCCCTGACGTGGTAGACATTTTCTAGTCCTATCTTGATATTAGAATCCTCCAAGAGCATAAACGTGTAGTCCCACTAGTATAAGTCATCCAAGTTGGCAGTTGGATTCTTCTTAGGTTCCCTGTATAACTATGTTTTCTTGTTAATTCCTAAAGGAAAAACAACATTTACAATTTTTTACTAAGATAATGCATAGCGGATATTATAGAACTGAGCCATGCTAAATTGTTCTGTATGTTTTATCCATCCTTTTACTTCTTTCGTAGCTCCAACTGCTTCCATATGTTGAATGTAGCGCCTTAAATGTGTCCAATGGTTGGATTTTCCAGCATATTACTCCATGACCAGTGCCTTAAAATTCAGGGGTTGACTGCATATCTGATGTTCCGAGTGAACTGATTATGGTTCATCTTGTTAAGATTTGGTCTCCTGCTCTGGTTGCCTAACAACCGACACATTAGTCCAGGGACTCGCTCCTTCGCTACTAGAATGCTTCGTTAGGTTTCATGGTGGGTCACGTTGTGCCCTCTGGGTAATGGATCAACCACATTTGTACCAGTCGGTATTAACCCATGTGATCTCGTTTCGGTAACCAAGTTGTCATTCCAACATCGGCGTTGACTTTTGGTGAGACATTCTCCCTAGCTCCGACATAGGCTATAACATTGGTCTAGTACGGGTTAGTTTTGCATCGGTCTGATTTGGTTCGAGCCATAGCGGGTTTAGTTTGTGGAAGTCCAGATTTTCATGGCTCCTTCCCGCCTTATCTACTTCTTTGCATCAATTCATAATGGTTTGGAAATAGAATTCCAAACTCGGTCTCTTTGGATATGCACTGCTGCTACTTGCTCCATAAGTCTTAGGAATGCTCCATTATTTCCAAATAACTAGCTAGGAAAGAAGCTACCATATTTTCTATCATCATTTGCAGTTGCTACTAGACTCTTCTCTAGTACTTATATTAGGTTGTCTCTCTGAATCAGCACATTCCAACCTCATATACTTTGCCGGCTCATAGACAAACTCCTCAAGTATGGTTGGTTTCTCTGTCGGTCTCTTAATATCGCACAATAATGAATTAATCCTTGGGGTAAACCATAAAACCACATAATGGCTAAGTCTGGTAAGAATAAAGGAAAGCACTTGCAAAATGCTTCCTCTGTAGCTTCGCTAATTAGCATGTGCCCGTATACAATTGTCAATATACTATGGGGTCGGTTGTCCTTTCTACGGCTCAATAGTAAGCATCTTGAAACCTCTGGGGTTCTTAGTAGTTCTATCCCTAAGGTGAAGGTACTGCTAAACCTAACCCTAATTCCTCATTCACTTGTTCACATCGAACACGTTATCGAATGATTCAAGCCATCCTATGCTTCGATCAGGTGATTAGCAATGATAACACATCCTTTTGTTTTAAGGGGAACGATTTCCTTCATCCTCCCAATGATAACTTGACCTTCAATTTTGAGCATGGCCACGGCTCCTACACCAATCACAGTGATCATTTTGTCTTATATTGCCACAATTTCAATGAGGGGATAACAAGAGTTCACTGCAGCTGCACCTGATTCGACATCATCCTGTTTGGTTTGGCGCCAAACCGCTTCCTTGATCTAGCTTCAGGCTGAACTCTTGCTTGTTTCCTCCCTTCAGCATTCCTTCTTCCAGCTCTTGGACCTTCTTCATCGAATTCTTTATCAGAGTGTAAACCCCTTCGTCTTTTGGATTTCCTAGACTAGGATTGCCCCCGAGTTCAAGTTTTGCGGCCAATAGTTTGCACCTGCCCCAAGCATATCATAAGTCGGTCCACCATTGCTTAATGTTGGATAATGAAACATTCATTTAGCTTGGCCACAACTCTATCCAGATTGCCGTTGGTAATTATGTATACTAGCACCGTAGTTCTTGCTGAATGATCATCCTGATTGACGATTATTTGGTTGGGTGCATGGGCATTCCTTGCATTCCCGCTGGTAGCACCAACCTTGTTATTTGATCTCAATGGCATGTTGAGAATCATCTCTCAGTGAAAGCACCAAAAATGTTTGCATAGAAAATGGGCAAACACCTCCAATCGATTGGTTGTGGAGCTGTAAATACGGGGTGTATAACATAGTTTTTATATTTGTATCATGTTTGATTTTAAGAGAGCAGATCACTTATAAGTTATTCAAAAAGTAAGTTGTAGTGAAGTAAAGAACACAAAGATTTATAGTGTTTCACCTAGAATGTGCCTACATCCACTGTCAATTTTCGTTATTCTTCCTATATATCTTTGATATAATGCTCGAGATACAAAATACAATGATCTGTAGCTCAAAAGACAGTAATATATAGCTCAAAGGAGTCCGTTCAGCTATTAATGTCCAATTATTCCTGCCTGCCTATTAGTGTTAGGCTATCTCTGTTAGGTAGTTCCTGTTAGACTATTCCTGTCAGGAAAATCTGGTTAGGAAGATCCTGCTAGACTATTCATGTTAGGTAGATCTTGTTTGGAGGATCCTGCTAGCTGTTCCTGTTTGGTAGATCTTGTTTGAAGGATCTTGCTAGCTGCTCCTACTAGCCTCCGACTTGTCTGCCATTGCTGCTATAAGCTTGGCTCTCCGGAATTGTCCTCCATTGTTGTTGGATGCTTTGGTATTTATAGAAGTGTAACGACCCGTATTTTTGACAACTAAAAATATTAAATAAAATAAGATTTTGGAATTTAACGTTGTCAGAAATTAAAATTTATGATTTATAAATGTAATTGAAATATTGCAGTTTATAGAAGAAAAGACGTTAATCGTAGAGTAATGAGTATAATGAAATGAAAACTTATGTTAATAAATTCGATAAGAGAATTGTTGACTTAATAATAAGAATGTAAATCAAAATAGAATAAATTGTTGGAAATTTAAATATATAACGAACAGGTTTTATTACAGTTGTAATTAAACGTTGAAATTAATTTAATATTTAAATATTAGATTTAACATGGAAAATTGTATTTTAAAAGATTATTAATTCCTGTTTAATCAAGAATGATGATAGAAAACTTTTAATTTAAAATTTAAAAGTGACTAAATTGATTTTTAAAATAGATTGTTTTAATTAACGTGTAAAATTAATCTTTTTGGGCACTGTCTCGGATTTGGTCGAAACTAGTTTCATCGGATTCGTAATAGTGAATTATTATAGGGTTTCAAGTTTCATAGCGATCAGACTTATCGTTTGATCGTGCGAGCTCGAAACGCGTGGAAATCAATTAAAGGAGTTTAATTAAAATAATTTGATTTTAAAAGCTAACTTCTATATACAATAGAATTAGAGTTTGAAATTAGTTTCATTGAGTTTAAAAATATTGAAAACCTATATTTCGACAAATAGGATGACCTACTTTTGTTTCGGGAACGAAACGGTCTTTTCGGGCCTTTGTTATCGCTTCGACCCAATCGATCTATTCCATCCATTTTTTGTTCCATCTGTGCCTATATATATATATGCTGTTATAAACCCTAGCAGCTTTCTATTCTATTTTCTGTACATACATTTCATTTCTTATCTGCTCCTCCTCAGTGGTGAATAACCCAAACCCTAAATTGCAATTCCAAATCAAATCCAAAAATCCAAATTGTTCAAACCCTATCAAATTATATATTGTCGTGAAGCTCTCGACGAATGGAATCTGCATCCGCAATTCGTTTTTTCAATTGAATCTCGGTTTGGCCGCAAATCAGCGAATCATTTGCAGCCATTTAAACTAGGGCTTGTTGATCAACGGTGAAACTTCAACCATATGACGATCGGAAGGCACTGGTGTGTAGAGGAGGCGAACTAGGCTTCATCCATCGACTTTGATCTGGTCAGTGGTGCTCAAATTCGCTAAATTCGATGAACATATGGTGGTGGTGGACCGTGTTTGGCGACGCCTGGAGGCCGCGCGTGGGGTGGAGCAGGTCGGCCTGGGGAGGGCTTCTCGGCGGCAACCTCCGATCGAGGGCCAATGCCTGTGGTGGCGCATGAAGGACGATGATAGTAGCGGCTGTTGGTTGTTGTATAGGTTGCACGATCGGTCTCTAGGGTTTGAGAGAGATGGTATAATTTACCTTTTTGCCCCTGCTTTATTTTAATTAAATTTAAAATTTAAATCTTCTAACGTGAATAACTTTTGCATACGAACTCGGATTGACGCACGGTTTCTTCCATTAGGGTCGTATCGAAATTCCGGACAAATTGGAAATGGTTTGGTTTAATTTGGCGACTGTTGGAATTTTGGGTTGTTATTGGATTTTTAATCTGCTATAAATCAAAGATGAATGATTTAACCCACTCACGAAATACTAAATCTTCTTATGTTAGTTGATTTAAATTTATGAATTGATAAGAATGTTATTGGTTGCTGTTTGAAAGTTCAAGTTGACATTTCAATTGAAACTGAATTTTTTTAATTAAATTGCCATTTAAATTAATATTGAAATTGAAATGCTAGTTAAATACCTGATATTGATAACCAGTTAATTGTTGTGATTTATTGGATGGTTTGGATGTTGATTGTGATGGATGTCTATTTGTTGATATTTTGGATGATTGGATGTTTATTATTTTTATATATCCATGTTATCACTCTGTATATTAAGTGACAGCATATAAACTAATATTTGAATTATTTCGAATAAATTAAGGAATAGATTGAAATGATATATACCTATGAAACTTTGATTTGGATTGAAATGATATATATCCATCCCTGAAATTAAAAATTGAAATAACCATTCACTTGGTCATAGAATAGAAAACTATATATGGATACCGGATTGGTTAAATTAAATGGTGTTAAAACCTTGAATTTGGATTTTGGTTAAAGGATTTTGTTTTAAAGAAAATAAATCGTGAATTGAATTATTTCTAATTCAAGCTTTGAAATGTTGGAATTGAAATTGGTTAAAAGAAATTGTTTTAACGAATTAAAATTGAAATATGAAGTTATAATCCATATATGACTTTAATTTTGAAATTGATTATTTTTATGTTTGAACCTTAAATTGAACAATGAAGTTTAAATTGATTTAAGGGGTTTGAATTAGTAAATTGAAATCAGACTTGAAATCGATACAAATTGAAATGGCTTAAAATCGGATTTGAATGGGAATTTTAAATCATTGAATTGAATTGTTGAATCGAACTTGAAGTTAAAAATGAATTTTTCGAAAATTGAAGTTAATTTGAATTGAAATTAAAATCAAGTTGATTTGAATCTAAATCGAAGTTGAGTCAATTGAATTGAAAGATTGAAAATTGAGTTTTGTTGATATGAAATTTGGACATGGGTCCAGATTTGTTGAAGTGGAAGGAAACTGTTTGATTTGATACTATTTTCAAAATAATTTATTTTAATAAAAACTGTTTAAATCTATCTTTTTAATATTCAGATTATCTATATTTTCCAAACTATTTTACTATGTAAACCACTTTCAATACTCAAACCATTTTATATCAAACTATTTAAACTATTTTAAACTATTTAAAATTATTCAAACTATTTTCTAAAAATTCAAACTGTGCAAAGTCGGAATGTTTATATTTAAACTGTTGATTTTAATGCAAATGTGGTTGAGTGAGGTTATAACCTATGTTGGATTTTGAAATGATATTTTCAAGTGAAAATGACATATTTTGAGTAAATAAGGTATTTTGAAATGAAGTGATATTTTTGAAGTGAAAAAGATATTTTGATTTCAAATATGAATCGTTTTCAAAATGTAAAAGAACCATCCTTGTGAAAAATGATGTTTGGTTGTTAAAGAGACCGATTCCTCTTATTGGCATACTCTCTGTCAATATTGGAACCACTTTAACAACTGTGTATGCGGTGGATGTTATCCAGAATGAAGTGGTTTAATTGGAGGCGCCTGCTGGATTTGAAGAAAGAGAACGATGATGGATGACCCTGACACTTGTCTCAATTTGAAATGACTAAAATATGAGCCATACCCGACCAATGAGGCTAGCTACCTCTAGCGACATCTGTTCTTCATATATCCATCCTGATTTTTTATGGACTCGATTGGTGAACCTTGATTTGATTATGGGATGGATGTTCGCGGTGGGCCGTTAGGGGTTACCACCAGTCAAGAAACGCAAAACGGTAGTATCCTACCTTAGGCATCGCCTTACGTGCCTTGTCATACTCTTTATCCTTATTCGCGACCACTACGGTTTTGTTTTAGTATGGTACCTATAGGGGACTCACTGGCTACTGATGTTACTGGTTGTGTTACAGGACCTTCATATACTACCTACTTAAAAATGCGTTAAGGGGGATCAATATAAAGCCTTAACACTATTTTAATACTTTACTTTACTAATAGACACTACATATATAGCATATCTTACTACATATAAATAGTTTAACGGATCCTTAGGAGTTGCAAAATCCTGTAACATCTCTTAAGTTATTGCACTCACGTTGTACACTTGATAGGAGATGGAAAATCTGGTAAACATCTCTAAAGCTATTACACTCATACTTACATAAGAACTTTTAGTCCCGACTCGAGTGTTTTTTCTTTTCATTACGCTCATGTCAGCTTGAGCTTTTTAGTGTTTGAAGACATTATTTCTGGAGGACGAAGACGGAGTTTGGTATATTATATTATTAGTATTATTCCACTGCATCATTTTGGTATGTTGTTGATTGTACTCTGATTATGTTGTAAAATTTGTGTAATCAAATGTATATTGTAAAACAGCTTCATGAACTGTTTATTTGATTATTATATTTTGTCATCCCGCTGCAAGATTCTATGTTTTATTTTCCTTCCTTTCTCTTATTTTCTTATTAAATCCCATTGATAATATGCCCTTTTGAATGGTTTGAGTTAGACGTGCGGTTTATTGTCGATTTAAACCATCCAAAAAGGTGGGTCATCACAGTTGGTATCAGAGCTTCAGTTTAGAGATACCTTAGCCTGTTGGGGTTAAACTCATTAGAGATAGGGTTAGTAATACCCTAGAATGTGTCTGAGAGTATATATATGAGAGAGCGTATTCGTTAGTGCTATAAAAATGTTTAGTATTGTGTTAATTTGTTCCATTGAGTATTTATGAATTCTGGTCGGTATATAGGACACTATGGCATCGATAGGGATTTATAAACACTTGAACAGGGTAAACCGACACAATATTGTTTTAAAATAGATAAATGAAATAATTTTACCTAGTATAATATTTGTATTTAAAAGAATAATTTTTCATAAATTAATAATATTTTGGCATGTTGGATGTTAGTAAATGATAATATTCAATTATTGTCATTTGTTATTGGTTAGTCATGGTTCTAAAAACTATTGACTATTGTATGTTATAAGAAATTGTAATTTTATAAATATGGTATAAATTATAATACCGTTGGATCGACAAAACTCGATCCTTGCCTTTTAAGAACCAGTATTGCTCTTGCAACATCGAGAAGGCCCCAATCAAAGCCGCACACCTCCATAAGCCGTGCATTGCTTCCTTAGTTGTGGAACCATGCTCTTGAAATTGGAAAAACTCGTGTTGCCCGAAGATTGGTAACGCCGAGAAATTCCAAACCATTCCGGATCGACGGGTTATATCGATCCCAAAAGCCACGTGTCAAAATAAAATGAATTTAAATGGAAATTTGAGAACTTAAAATCTGGTGTTTTGAAATTGGTTTTCAAAGATTTTTGGGAAAAATATATATTAGTATTATTTGGAAGTATTTTTGGAAAGAAACGTTTTAATAGAATTTTTTGAACAAGGAAATAAGTTCTGTGCTCCCCTTTTCTGTCCCTGGAAAATAATTTCGATGAAGGCGGCTGCATCATCGACATTCATTTTCGAGTCTCAAAGTGGGGGAGGCCACTTAGTAGCTTTCCTATGCATTTGGTTCAATAAACAGATTTTGATTTAAAATTTCTAACTAAATATGATTTGATATATATAAAATTATATCAATATTTTAAAATGATTTGAAATGAACCTGGTATTTAGTTCTTAAGTTCCTATTAAATTAATGATTTTCAGTTGTAGAGATAAAGTGAAACTTTAATAGCTGGAAACTTCTAAAATGAGAAATAAGAAATTGAAGCTAAGTGTTTAAAGGAAATATGAGTAGTTAAATTTAATAGTTGTAGATTATTGAACATTTTTGCTAAATAAAAAAAAATTAGATAAATTTGTGTAACACTCAATTACATTCTAAAAACATATATAATATTCTTACCAGAAATGTTTAGAAAGGTTGAACTGTTAAATATGAATATGTAATAGAATATTATACAAGTGAAAGTTTACGTAAGAAAAATTATTCATAAATAGATTTAATATAGAATGGTACTATATATGAAGAAATAAATGTGAATTAAAAGGTAGAAAAACTTAAGTATGAAATGATTCATTAATGAATATTAATATTAAATGGAAATCAAGTTATATAAGTAAATAAACGTGAACTAAACTGCAAGAAACTTATGTAACACTTTTAAGTATTTATTCATTGATGATTTTAAATATTGAATGGGAAATAATTTATCTAAGTAAATGAATGTAAATTAATAAAAGATGACCTCGTATGAATGAATGAAAATAAATGGAAAGTAAATGATGTGAAAAGAAACCAATAGAATAAACTTAAATAATATTTAAATTCTTTATTGTTTTGGCTTATGGAAAGTATGGGAAATGATACTTCAAATTGTTTGAGTTTGTGTGAATAATATATTAAGTAATTATCTAAGACTGTTGAGCGTAATATACACTTGGTAGTTTATTTATCACCCTTGTATAATGAAAAGTTTCTGAACCTGAACAAACCATTAGTTTTGGTTGCTATTGATGTGTGATGGATTCTTTTGTTACATATGATGGTTGTACTGCTTTTGTTTGCATATGATTATTATATATTGTATGTTGCTTGTGATATTAATTGAAACAACTAATATATTACTCTTTTTACATAGTTTTAACTCTTTTGGCTTGTATAAGTGAAATACAGGTTTATGGAAGCAATAGCTATCGCTTTTGGTTTCATAAAGAAAGTTTGTTGCCCGACAAATAGGTATGTTTTCGGATTACGATTTTGGAATGATATTTTATTGTTTTTCCCATGGTTTGGGATGTTTTATTATTGAAATATGATATATATAATGTAATTATTGATATTATTATTTTTCAGAACCTAATCGCGCAAAGGAGATGCTGCCGTAATTTTTCGTGAATTTAGAACTTAGAAATTTTTTCGTGGTAAATTGAGTTATTTTCAAATTTATGTTAAACTTGAATATGTAAGTTAATCGTTTATAAATTAACTATTTTGAATAAAATATATCAAATTTCTTGATTCCTTCTTGTTCCTTTTCGGGATAAAAAGTTTCGAGTAGGGGAGATTGTAACGACCCGTAATTTTGACAACTAAAAATATTAAAGAAAAATAAGATTTTGGAATTTAACGTTGTTAGAAATTAAAATTTATGATTTATAAATGAAAAAAATTATTAGAGTATAATTTAATAATATTGATTTAATGTAATTGACAAGTGTTTTAATGTAATTTCAATCAATTGTAATAATAAAGGTAAATAAGGAATAAAACAAATGATGTACCAAATGGTGGAATTATATGTTAATTAATGGAAATTGGTTTTAATATAGAATATGAGATCAATTATTTTATACGTAAATTTATTAGCTTTTGTTTGCAAACAATAAATTTTGAAATGCGTTTAAATTACTTAAATGTAATTATTGTTCTATTTCTCATCTTGTTATTTAATCCGTTTGAAATTAATTTGGAAATCAATTGTTGGAATTTAATGTAATTGAAATATTGCAGTTAATAGAAGAAAAGACGTTAATCGTAGAGTAATGAGTATAATAAAATGAAAACTTATGTTAATAAATTTGATAAGGGAATTGTTGATTTAATAATAAAAGTGTAAATCAAAATAGAAGAATTTGTTGGAAATTTAAATATATAATGAACAGGTTTTATTACAGTTGTAACTAAACATTGAAATTAATTTAATATTTAAATATTGGATTTAACAAGGAAAATTGTATTTTAAAAGATTTTTAATTCCTATTTAATCAAGAATGATGATAGAAAACTTTTAATTTAAAATTTAAAAGTGATTAAATTGATTTTTAAAATAGATTGTTTTAATTAACATGTAAAATTAGTCTTTTTGGGCACAGTCTCGGATTTCGACGAAACTAGTTTGATTAGATCCGTTATAGTGGATTATTATAAGATTTCAAGTTTCGTAGTGATCAGACTTATCTTTTGATCGTACGAGCTCGAAACGCGTAGAAATCAATTAAAGGAATTTAATTAAAATAATTTGATTTTAAAAGCTAACTTCTATATACAATAGAAATAGGGTTTGAAATTAGTTTCATTGAGTTTAAAAATATTGAAAACCTATATATCGACCTATAGGATGACCTACTTTCATTTTGGGAACGAAACGGGCTTTTCGGGTTTTTGTTATCGCTTCGACCCAATCGATCTGTTCCATCCATTTCTTGTTTAATCTTTGCCTATATATATGCTGTTATAAACCCTAGCAGACTTCTATTCTATTTTCTGTACGTACATTTCAGTTCTTATCTGTTCCTCCTCAATGGTGAATAACCCAAACCCTAAATTGCAATTCCAAATCAAATCCAAAAATCAAAAATGTTCAAACCCTATCGAATTATATATCGTCGCGAAGCTCTAGATGAATGGAATCTACTTCTGCAATTTGTTTTTGCAATCGAATCATGGTTTGGCTGCAAATCAGTGAATCATTCACAGCCATTGAAACTAGGGCTTGTCGATCAATGGTGAAGCTTCAACCATACAACGATCGGAAGCTACTGGAGTGTAAAGGAGGCGAAGCAGGCTTCATCCATCAACTTCGATCTGGTCAGTGGTGCTCAAATTCGCCAGATCCGGCGAACATATGGTGGTGGTGGCAGACCATGTTTAGCGATGCCTGAAGGCCGCACGTGGTATGGAGCAGGTCGGCCATGGGAGGGCTTCTCGACGGCGACCTCCGATCGAGGGCCAATGGCCTGTGGTGGCGTGTGGAGGATGATGATCGTGGCGGCTGTTGGTTGTTATATGGGTTGCGCGATCGGTCTGTAGGGTTTGAGAGAGATGGTATAATTTACCTTTTTGCCCCTGCTTTATTTTAATTAAATTTAAAATTTAAATCTTCTAACGTGAATAACTTTTGCATACGAACTCGGATTAACGCGTAGTTTCTTCCGTTAGGGTTGTATCGAAATTCCGGACAACGTGGAATTGGTTTGGTTTAATTTGGTGACTGTTGGAATTTTGGGCTGTTATTGGATTTTTAATCGGCTATAAATCAAAGGTGAGTGATTTAACCCACTCACGCAATACTAAATCTTCATATGTTAGTTGAATGAAATTATGAATTGATAAGAATGTTATTAGTTGCTGTTTGAAAGTTCAAGTTGATATTTTAATTGAAATTGAATTGTTTTTGAATTAAATTGCCATTTAAATTAATATTGAAATTGAATTACTAGTTAAATACCTGATATTGATAACCAGTTAATTGTTGTGATTTATTGGCTGGTTTGGATGTTGATTGTGATCGATGTCTATTTGTTGACATTTTGGATGATTGGATGTTTATTTATTTTTATATATCCCTGTTATCACTCTGTATGTTAAGTGACAACATATAAACTATTATTTGCATTATTTCGAATAAATTAAGAAATAGGTTGAAATGATATACGTATGGCACTTTGATTTGGATTGAAATGATATATATCCATCCCTAAAATTAAAAATTGAAATAACCATTCACTTGGCCATAGGATAGAAAATTGTGTACAGACACCGGATTGGTTAAATTAAATGGTTTTAAAATCTTGAATTTAGATATTGGTTAAAGGATTTTGTTTTAAAGAAAATAAATTGTGAATTTATATGAATTGAATTATTTCTAATTCAAGCTTTGAAATGTTGGAATCAAAATTGGTTAAAAGAAAAAATTTTAACGAATTAAAATTTAAATGTGAAGTTATAATCGATATATGACTTTAGTTTTAAAATTGATTATTTTTAAGTTTGAACCTTAAATTGAACAATGAAGTTTAAATTGATTAAAGGGGTTTGAATCAGTAAATTGAAATTGGTCTTGAAATTGATATGAATTGAAATGGCTTAAAATAAGATTTGAATTGGAATTTTAAATCATTGAATTAAATTGTTGAATCGAAATTGAAGTTAAAAATGAATGTCTCAAAAATTGAAGTTAATTCGAATTGAAATTGAAATCAAGTTGATTTGAAACTAAATCGAAATTGAGTCAACTAAATTAAAAGATTGGCATTTGAGTTTTGTTGATTTGAAATTTGGACATGGGTCCAGATTTGTTGAAATGGAAGGAAACAGTTTGATTTGATACTATTTTCAAAATAAATTATTTTAATATAAACTGTTTAAATCTATCATTTTGATATTCAAATTATTTATATTTTCCAAACTATTTTACTATGTAAACCTCTTTCAATACTCAAACCATTTTATATCAAACTATGTAAACTATTTTAAACTATTCAAACTGTGCGAAGTTGGAATGTTTATATTTAAATTGTTGATTTAAATGCAAATGTGGCTAAATGTTATAACCTATGTTGGATTTTGAAATGATATTTTCAAGTGAAAATGACATATTTTGAGTAAATATGGTATTTTGAAATAAAGTGATATATTTGAAGTGAATATGATATTTTGATATTAAATTTGAATCGTTTTCGAAATGTAAAAGAACCAACCGGTGTGAAAAATGACGTTTGGTTATTAAAGAGACCGGGGCCTCTTATTGGCATACTCTCTGTCAATATTGGAACCACTTTAACAACTGTGTACGCGGTGGATGTTATCCATAATGAAGTGGTTGAATTGGAGGCATTTACTAGATTTGAAGAAAGAGAACGATGATGGAAGACCCCGACACTTGTGTTAATTTAAAATGACTAAAACAGGAGCCATACCCGACCAATGAGGCTAGCTACCTCTAGCGACATCTGTTTTTCGTATTACTATTGATTTTGACTTGATTGGTGCCCCTTGATTTGATTATGGGACGGATGTTATCGGTGGGTCATTAGGGGTTACCACCAGTCAGGAAACGCAAAACAGTAGTATCCTACCTTGGGCATCGCCTCACGTGCCTTGTCATACTCTTTATCCTTATTCGCGACCACTACGATTTTGTTTTAGTATGGTACCTATTGGGGACTCACTGGCTACCGATGTTACTGGTTGTGTTACAGGACCTGCATAGACTACCTGCTTAAAAATATGTTAAGGGGGATCAATGTAAAGCCTTAACGCTATTTTAATACTTTACCTTACTGATAGACACTACATACATAGCATATCTTACTACAAATAAATAGTTTAACGGATTCTTAGGAGATGGAAAATCCCATAACATCTCTTAAGTTATTGCACTCATGTTGTACACTTAATAGGAGATGGAAAATCCCATAAACATCTCTGAAGCTATTACACTCATATTTACTTGTTATTGATTTAACTTACATAAGAACTTTTAGTTCTAACTCGAGTGTTTTGTCATTTCATTACGCTCGGGTCAGCTTGAGCTTTTTAGTGTTTGAAGACATTATTTCTGGAGGACGAAGGCAGAGTTTGGTATATTATATCATTGGCTTTATTCCACTACATCATTTTGGTATGTTGTTGATTGTACTCTGATTATGCTGTAAAATTTATGTAATCAAATATATATTGTAAAACAGCTTCATGAACTGTTTATTCGATATTTTGTCATTCCGCTATGAGATTCTGTATTTTATTTTCCTTCTTTCCACTTATTTTCTTATTAAATCCCATTGATAATCTGCCCTTTCGAATGGTTTGAGTTAGACATGAGCGGTCTATTGTCGATTTAAACTGTCCAAAAAGGTGGGTCGTCACAAGGAGTGAAGATGTGGTATCATTAACTCAGAAAGTTATGAAGTTTCCATGCATATCTCTCCTAGATGGAATATTCCCGGGTATCTGGAATATGCTTCATAATTTCCAAATGTACGTAGATTTCATTCCATATATAGGCTATCCAGTTCGGTTGGAAATCGGGTCCGGAGTAGGCCGGTTCGGTCTTAATTTACTTGGACATATTGTAGGGAAAGTTCTTGTCTTCGTGGTTCGGTGGATCCCTACATGCACAGTTCGTGAGTTTTTGTAGGTGTGGTTTTGTGTGCACACCCGTCCTTGGTCCGGTTCTCTAAACAATGCCACCCCTCTTAACCGTGCAAGTGATCTTGTTCGGTACCACACCGAACAAAATTTCTTGTTCGGTACCCAAAGGGGTACCGAACAGGTCTTCCTGTTCGGTACCTCGGGTACCGAATAGAGGGAGTAGGGTTGGCATTGCCTTTGGTTTCTCTTCTTGCTTCCTTCTGCTTTGCCTTGGTCTTCGTTCAACCTTACATTGGAAATGGTTAGGAACTCAGATTCCCTACTGGACCATTCCTCATGTTCCGTAATAATGTGCTTGTCAGGAATCGAATTCCTTACCTCTCTATTGGAAGCATGGCACTCAACCACTTGTGCTAAACACGTTTTTGTGCCATAACTCCTTCGTTTTAATTTAGAATTGAATGAGACTTGGACTAATAGCTTCGTATAATTGAGTAGAGTGTTCTAGTGCCTCTGAATATTCCCATTGCCTAAAGTAGGTAGTTGTTGTCCAAGGTGGGGCCCGAGTCGGTTAGGTAGTGGACAAATTTTAAATATCTTGCAATCCGTAGCTTGAGTTGAGATGCGGTTTCGACCTAGGCGCATGTCTTGACCTCAGGAACATTTTACAAGTGCTTTGACTATATTTCCTGACTTTGCCAAGTTTGCCCATAATGCTTCGCCTTGCCCTTGTGATTACATGATGGCGCCTTTATTATGCACCTTCCGGCTGTTTCTACACTCCTTAATGTCCTTTCATACTCACCATGCCATGTGCGAGAATGCCCATAACAAATATATTTATTAAACTCGTCTGGCGCTAGACCAGTTTTTTTATTAAATTATATATATATGTATGTATATTAAATAAACCGTATAAAATTATTTAAAATAAAAAATTATTTTTTTCATTACCAAATTTAATTTTAAAATTTCTAGCAAATTTTACACGAAATTTTATAATTTGAAAATTTAGTATATAATTTTAGAATTAAAACAATTTTAAAATTCAATTTTAAATTATCAATTTTTTATTTAAGTATTTAAAAATAAAAAAAAATGATTTTTTTAATTTCTGCCATAAGCTGAATATGCACAATAAAATTTATAAAATATAAAATATTTTATAATAGATATATTTATTTATATAATCATTTATATGATAAATTGATTTAAATATTATTTAAAAATATATGTAAATAAAAATATATTTTCTTTTGCCCAAAAATACTATATTTATTAAACATCTTATATGAAACTTTATTTTCATATTTTACATATGTTTAATATAGTATTTAAATTATAAACTAAACAAATATGTGTATATATTATATATTAATTTAATTTAATAATAAAAATTGTTTTTTTAAATTCTAAGCTGTGCTATACATAGATGAATAATCACAAAAAAATTTATAATCATATATACATATTCATACAACTAACTAAATTTGTAAAAATACATCTACATATTCGAATCGTCACCTAACTAACAATATTATTTACAGATAAATGAACATTATAATAATAAATTAATGTTTGTAATTAAATTATAATTGTACCTTGTAGCCAAAGCACTTAAGCACACCTTGAAACGATGTTATATGATCCTTAAAATGATTTCCGATCCAACCGAGGGCTAGTCTTTGAACCGTCGACCACCAGCTATTGACAACAGCTAAATTGATTTGATTTGAACGTAGGAGACTAGAGAGATGGAGGATGAAAGTCTGCCAACAAAGGAATGAGATAGAGGCTTTGAAAAAAAGGCATCTAAATCAAATGGAGAAGGGGATGCCTAAATATGGGATAGAAATGAGAGAATTTAGAGTCTAATCTTTTACTCTATCTCCTTTAATATTAGCCATCCATTTTCAAGCCCTCTAACCCATATCCCAGCTGCTCCTAGCTATTTTTTCAGCCAATCTTTTCAGCCCCATGATGGGTCTTAAACCCATCTGAGCCCGAATGAATATTCTGCCTTTTTAATCTAATTTAAAACACTTATCGATATCGTATATCGATTAATGTGTTTATAACTTTTATAAATACGATTAATATTCATTTATCAAATCAAAATAAAGTTTATAAATAATAGTTCATAAATATTATTTAATTTAATTAATTTGTAACAATTATAAATTAATTAAATCATTTGGTCAAAAGAGAATTCATCGTTTTCGGTTGTGCGGCTCATTAAGTATAAATTTGTTCAACAATTAATATCCAACTATTTTGAATATTAACGTTCATATGTCACTTAGCAGGCGGTGTGACATTTTGGCCAAATTTATCTCTTACATGGTTTCAGTAAAATCCAATTTTACTTTGTTAAGCATTACCCGGTTGTCATTGTTATTTACACCAATTCTTTTCGTCAAAACTATATCACTTTGGACTTATGCAATTTGGTATTGGTCAAAATTCTAATATCGTTCATATTTAACTCTATAGTCCAAACACAAAGTCCATGGTTCAATAATAACAATTATAATTAATCAAAATGCTCTGGCAAAGACTTTGACTTGATTTCAGTTGACCGTGATACTAACCCTATGCAATTGAGGATACAAATCTTCTCTTGAATAGCATTTTACTTCCAATACTTCGACTTGACCCAATTATAGTCACTCGATCGGTACCATGCCATGATTTGACTATAATCAAAGCAGAGCTTTCATATTGAAGATCGATGGTATTCTCAAGTCAAGAGAACTGTGTAAATCAATCACATCAATATTTTCTATTCGACCTTGGTTATATTATCTAACAGAAAACTATCCTGTAAGTTGTTCTACAGTTATCCAATAACTATTAGCACATAACTTCTAGGTGCCCCAGCAATTAGGAGTAATACACTACACAATATTTGAGAGCATTACGTACACTAGTCACAATGGATACTCTGATTTCCAGTCTTAATGCATCTTCACTAGGAACATGTGACGACCGCCCATGACCCCTGCACTAAACATGGAAATAGTGCGCTGAAAAGTGTGCCAGGCAGCCATGGACGATTGCCAAGGTTAAGTTAAAGCAGCAGAATCTATCGTATTACTCACAGCGCATGGATAAAATACAATAGAGAATATATATAGTGAAGCTTCACAAAATAGAATCTCATCAATTAAACTTCATAATAGTTGAATACAAACATCTGAATAGTCAATACATCAAACCTCACTACATATCACTCAGAGAATTATACAAGCAGCGGAACATCCAGTACATATAGTAAGAAATAATATGCAAGCCTCCAGCTCGTCTTCGTCATCAGCATCGTTGGAAACTAAGAACAGCACATGTCACCTGCTACCTAGTCTGCCCATCCCAAAATGGATGAACAGCCCAAGGTAATAAGAGTTGAACATAAAACCTTGAGTCAGACAACAGTCTTAGTGAGCGGTAAATTAACTAACAACATACCAAAAGAGCATAAAGGTAAAAGGAATAGGAATCCAACCCTCCCACTCCACCTCTTTCTACAGTGATAGCCCCCAAACACACTAAGCAGAAGTAAACATAGCAAAGCAGACATTTAAAGTAAAGCAATTATCACTCGAGTCAAGGTCAACATTTTCCAAGTACAAACCCCCAAGGCCTAAACCAAGATCAGATAAGCACCCAGAAAACATTGCTCTTGAGACCGAATGACGATACAACCAAACATCCATGACTCTGGCTATCACTGTTATCTTTGCTTCGATACCACCGTTAATTGAATGACCGGCACATTCTTTCAGCCGTCCGTCAAGGGTTAATGGCAATCCCGGTTCTAGACAGAACTCCGCACGTCGTCGCAGCCCGTGCCTAGGACTATTGAATCTGCCCAGAGTACTCGACTACAATCATAGTCTTTAGGGACTATCGAATCTGCCCAGCGTACTCTTGCTTTGAGTCTGCTAGAACCTTCAATAACGATGAAACCTTAGCCTTCTAGTCATCCTCCTCGACGACTATTTCCATACTAGCTCAAGCGCCTCTCGAGCAAACCATTATCCTCAAACCCGAACCATTTCACCGAGTTATCAACATGCTTGGAATGATCCCATCTGGATTAAACCAAGGCTATCTCATACCATGCCTCGCTTCATCTCATCATAGCAAAGCCTCATCTCAACATCAACATCATCAAATCTATCCATATGAGCTTCATCATCCGCCACATATGCCACGAGCAGCTTTTCCAATTCAAGAGCCTTTCCCTTAGCTTTTGAATCATCTTCGACTAACTTGTCCAAATCAAATCATCAATCAACTAATTTATAACAATCAATCAAGTCAATCATTAATCCAAGTAATCAAGCATTCAAACATGATCTAATAAACAATTATAACAATAATGGCAATTTTGTAAATAAAGAGTCCAAATCTAACAAGCATGAAACATGAGCACTATCTCTACAACTTGATGAATAAACTTGCATAGATTAACATGTAGTAAAATGGATGTCAAATCATCATGAACAATAGATCTATACTTAAGTTTATGAAAATGCATGGAAATCACTATTTTAACACATAATCAAGCCAACAATCCGATATACTCCTTTGGATCCGTGTGAGAGATAACCACCACTCACCAAATCTCATAAACACCTCAAAAGAAACACACTTCAGATCTGGACAGCGAAGGATCTAACTCGATCTATCAAAATTCCGCTTCAAACGATGAAATCTCTCTTTGAAGAATGTAGATCTTCAATATAAGCTCTTGGATCTTCGATTTGATCTTCAATTTGGATGGAAGGAATCACAAGATTAAAGTGGAGAAAAGAAGTGAACAAGTGTAGAACTCGAGCTCTCAAAATAGCAGCACTTCGTCGCTTCAAAATCCAGATCCCAAAAAGTGAGGAAAAACCCCGTATTTATAGGCAGAATCCTTAAGTCGTCTGCCTCCTTAAGTCGTCCACGACTTATCAAAACCCTACGACCTACGACTTAAAGACACCACAACTCAACACATCCTACGACTTAACTGAAATGGCCTAACGACTTAACAACAGTCGCGACCTAACACACACCCACGTTCCTACTTAAGTCGTTTAAACGACTCAACAACTTACGACTCATCGACCTTGCGACTTAACTACTCAGGCTTAAGCGCGACTTAAAACATACACGACCTAACCCCTTAAGCCTTCATGCGGCCTACTATAGAAACAACCTAACGACTTAAGCATCCATGCGACCTAACATAAGTCGTCTACGACCTAACATAGACACGACCTAAACTTCAACGACTTACCCAGAATCCTTAAGTCGCTCGAACGACCTAACTTCCTTAAGTCGTTGCCGACCTATCCTCCTTAAGTCGTTAGCTCGCCCAGTCTCCTAGGTCGCTACTCTTATGCCGCTAAACCCTTAAGTCGCCAACTCCTATAAGTCGCTCCACCGACCTAACTACTATATGACTTTAATTCCAACACGTCCCAATTTCCTTAAGTCGCCTACCCTTCTTAAGTCGGTCAATTCCTTAAGTCGTCTATCCTTCTTAAGTCGGTCAAAATCCTATAGATCGCTCCATTCCCTTTAGTCGCTCACGATCTAACTTCTACTCGACTTAAGCTTCGAATGACTTAAACTCTAGACGACTTAACAACACTACGACCTAATGACAACTGTTTTACAATCTTTTGATCCGTAAAAAAACGGGTCGTTACATTCTCTCTCCCTTAGGAATTTCTCCCCCGAAATTCCAAACAAACAAGAGCAATCAAAACTATTCCGCATGCCTACCATCCATAGCAATCAACAAACCATGCGTCCAATTCTAGCCTAGCATGCAGAATTCTAGAACTAGAACAAGTTACAATGTCGTGAGATGACACGACACCTCATGGCCATACCTTGAAGAGTTCAGGATGAGCTGCCTTCATCCTCTCTTCCACCTCCCATGTACAGTCGTTAACATCATCACTCCATTGTATCTTGAGCAACCTAACTACCTTCCTCCTAAGCTGTTTCGTGTCAGTTTCCACAACACGAAACGGCTTACGAGGCCTCTTCTCGAGTGGATAAATCTCAAAATCTTCACAGCTATCTGCAGAAACCACTGTATTCGAGTCGTGCACATACTTCCGTAGATACGATACATGAAAAACATTGTGCACACTCGACATCTTTTCTGATAACTCCAATTTATAGGCGAGCTTTCCAATTCGCTCGATGATCGGGAATGGCCCAACAAATCTCGAAGTCAATTTTCCTTTCTTCCCGAATCGAATAACATTCTTCAGTGGAGAAATCTTCACAAAAACCATATCACCTATGTCGAATTCCAAATCCTTACGACGCTTATCGGCATAACTTTTCTTACGGTCTTGGGCTGCCTTCATTCGTTGCCGAATGATCTCTATGAAATCCGAAGTTTGTCGAATCATTTCTGGCCCAAGTATCAACTTTTCCCCTGTCTCTAACCAACATGTCGGAGAGTTACACGGTCTTCCATACAATGCCTCATACAGTGCCATACCAATGCTTGACTGGTAACTGTTATTATACGAAAATTCCACCAAATGAAGGTGATCTTCCCATGATCCTCCGAAATCCAAAACACAAGCTCTAAGGAGATCTTCCAAAACTCGATTGACTCTCTCGGTCTGACCATCTGTTTGGGGGTGATAAGCTGTACTCAAACACAACTCGGTTCCCAAAACTTCCTGGAAGCTCTTCCAAAATCCACTAGTGAACAATGGGTCTCGATCGCTCACTATACTCTTCGGAATACCATGGAATCGGACTATCCACTTAACATACAGCTCAGCCAACTTTGATGCAGTCCTAGTTGATCGAACAGGAATGAATCTTGCACTCTTAGTCAAACGATCTACGATGACCCAAATCCCTTCATTTCCCGTTCTGGTTTTAGGTAACCCATCAATAAAATCCATCGATATTTGCTCCCACTTCCATGTAGGAACTTCTAATGGCTGAAGCAATCCACTTGGCTTCTTCTGCTCGGCTTTTACCAACTGGCAGTTCATGCACTTGGAAATAAAATTTCCAACATCCTTTTTCATACCTTCCCAGTAATAGGTTCTCTTCATATCCCGATACATCTTATTTCCTCCTGGATGAATTGTCAACTTCGAGTGATGACTTTCCTTCAGAACTTCATTTCTCAATTCATCTATATCGGGAACAACTAGTCGTCCTTGCTTCCGAAGCCAACCCTTTCGATCGACCTCGAATCCTTTATCCTTTTCTGGATCCAATCCAGATTCCAAATCACGGATAATCTTGACAAGCTTATCGTCTCACTTTTGGCTCTCGCCAATTCTTTCCACAAGAGTCGGTCTTATCGATAAGTTTGCCAATATCTCAGGTTCCAATTCACATCTAGGCCTGAAGTCAAATCCAGCCAAATACTCGAGACTCTTCCATTTCGAAAACATGGCTCCCAATCCTGCATGTCTTCGACTTAACGCATCTGCCACTGCGTTACCCTTTCCCGGAGTACAGGCTATACCAAAATCATATGATGCCAAAAACTCTAGCCATCGTTGCTGCCTAAGATTCAAATCCTTTTGGGAGAAAAGATACTTCAACGACTTAAGATCTGTAAACAACTCGAATCGAACTCCCAATAGATAATGTCTCCACATCTTCAGAGCAAAAACAATCGCCGCTAACTCCAAATCATGAGTCGGATAATTCCTTTCATGCGGCTTCAGTTGTCGACTTGCATACGCAACAACTTTACCCTTCTGCATCAGCACTGCTCCAAGTCCAGTACCACATGCGTCGGTGTAAACCACCATCTCATCATTTCCACTTGGAATAGTCAAAATAGGAGCACTTGTCAATCGCTCTTTCAGGATTCTGAAAACTTGCTCACACTTAGTATCCCATCTGAATACTTGGTTCTTTTTCGTCAATCCTGTTAATGGTGCAGCCACCTTGGAAAAGTCTTTGATAAATCGTCGATAGTATCCTGCTAATCGAAGAAAACTTCTTACATCAGATGCATTCTTAGGTCTACCCCAATCCTAGACTGCTGCTATCTTGGCGGGATCAACCGCTATTCCGCTTCTAGAGATAATATGACCTAAGAACCTCACTTCGCTCTTCCAGAAGTGACACTTCGAAAACTTAGCCTTTAGCTGATGTTTCCGTAAGATTCCCAAAACTATACGCAAGTGCGTCTTGTGCTCTTCTTCTGTTTTGGAATAAATCAAAATATCATCCACAAACACTAGTACGAACTTGTTCAACTGATCTCTGAACACTCTATTCATAAGATCCACAAAATATGCTGGTGCATTGGTGATGCAGTGCAGAAAGTTAAAGGCTTAGGTCGCTCACGACCTAAGGAATGTGTAGGTCGCTCACGACCTAAGGAGTTAGAGGGGGGAGCGAGTGATGCTGAGAAGAGTGGTTGCACAGTCCAATTTGGTGAAGTATTAGGTCGCATACGACCTAACAAGGCCTTTAAGTCGGAGCTACGACCTAACAGTCTGAAGAGAAAGGAGATACGGCTTAACATGTTTTTAACTCGTGTACGACTTAACGAGTTGGAAGTTAGGTCGCAAGAACTTAGGTCGCATGAAGAAGGTTCAGATGCCAGAATTCTTAAGTCACGTGAAGATGCTATGTTCTTAAGTCGCGAGGTTTTAAGTCGTACAGAGTTAGGTCGCGGAGTTAGGCATCTTAAGTCGCAAAGTCTCATCTTAAGTCGCGAAGCCCTGGATGCCATTGATGTGTCTGCCGAGTTAATCTCTGTCTTTGATTTCCTTAAGACGTTGATTCCTGATGCCGCTTTTGTTTTAGGTCACAAGGCTACGGATGCCGTCCATTCTTTAAGTCGCTGAAGTATGAAGACCGTTGATCTCTTTAAGACGTTGATTTGGGATACCGCTTATGTTTTAAGTCGCTGAAACTCTGGATGCCGTAGAATCTTATGCCGAGTTAATCTAAAACCATTGATTCTTTAAGTCGTGAAGAAGCTGCTGTTAAGTCGCCACCGACTTATACTAAGTCGTAAGTCGCATCATTTTAAGTCGTCTGAAGATTGAGTCGTGGGAAGTTGCTAGGTCGTCTACGACTTAAGTGTTGTAAACTGTTTGTATTCGTTAACTCGTAGCTCGTACCTGTTTTTAAGTCGTATGTTTTGTAAGTCGTATGTCGTCTTTTCATAAGTCGTTCTGTTTGTTAAGTCGCTGAAGGCAAGTGTTGTAACTGTGTTGTCTTAAGTCGTCACCAAGTTATGATAGGTCGTAGGTCGGAAGCTATAACTCGGAACCGACTTAGGAGATGTAAATTTTTGTTGTAATTTCGTGTGAGTTGTAAAACGCCTATAAATAGGCCGTGAGTCTCATTTGTAAAAGGTTGTTGATTTTTGAATAAAATTCTCTTTTGATTGCTGTGTGCTTTCATTCAAATTGGTAGTAGAGTGTAATCTCCTATCTCCTCTTTCGAATAATCGAGTGCGCTCGATTCAACGATTGTAGAAGTCGATTCGCGGAATCAAGTGCGCTTGATCAACGCTTGAAGAATTGAAGATCTTTGAACCCGGTATCGTGCGCGATCAACGAGTTCGGGATAGCTAGAATTCGGTATCTTCGGATCAACGAATTTGGGCATTTCAGTATCTTCCAATCCACCGATTACTACTTTCACCGATCGAAGATAGTTTTGATTAATCCGCTGCGTCAGTTTTGGTATCAGAGCTTGTTCTAACCAATCATAGTTAGATCGAGACTTGGAGCCTAATCATTTGAAGATTGAAGTTGTTTGGCCGAGAAGTTTGAAGTTTAAGCCGTGGCCGAGAGGAAGAAGTGTTCATCATTGTTCGAAGTTGTTTGATCGGATTTGAATTGGAGGCCGAAACTTTGTCCATCGTGTTCATCGCGATTTGCTACGAAGTGGAAGTTTTCGATCCGTTTCATTTTGGATCAAAATCCGAAAAGTGTTTGAATTTTGAAGTGTTGAAGTGTTTGTAAAGATTTCAAGTATGCCGCCAAGAAGAGCTAATCGCCACCAAAACGTAGAAGCTTTGTATCGAAGAGAAGAAGCTGATGAGATAGAACAAAGAATCAATGAAAACTTTAGTGAAAAGCTTAACGAAGGAATTGGCCGGTTAGAGAAGCTTATGACGGAGATAAATCAAAATCGGAGAAGGGTTTCACCAGAATCTAACCATGGGGTAGTAGAGTCTCGCCACATTCCAATCGAGACAGAAGTGTTGAAAATGATCATGGACGTGGGAGGAACTTGAATGATCGAGAACGGAGGAATGTAGATAGAAGGGATGATGGTGGAAGACGTAATGGTAGTAGAGATGTGGGTGGACGAGATAGACAATGATATACATCTGATTTTGAAGAGGAGTATGATGGTGGCAGTGTTCGAGGACAAGGACGAGGACAAAGAAGAAACTACTCTGAGTATGATCACAAGTGGGAGTCGGGGATGAAGACTGAAATTCCTGAATTCAAAGGTGGTATGCAAGCGGAGGAGTTTCTAGATTGGGTAGCTAATGTTGAAGAGATTTTTGACTTCAAAGAAGTTCCAGAACATCGTAGAGTGAAGTTGGTTGCTACAAGGCTGAGGGGTAGAGCTTTGGCATGGTGGCAGCAGACCAAACTTACACGTGATCGGATGGGAAAGTCAAAAGTTGAATCTTGGGAGAAGATGAAGAAATTGATGAAAGCAACGTTCTTATCTTACAATTATCAATCTTTGATGTATCAACGCTTGCAAAATTTGAGACAAGGGACGAAATCTGTGAATGACTATGCTGATGAATTCTATCAACTTATTGCAAGGAATGATATTATGGAAACAGAAGAGCAACTGAAATCTCGATTTATTGGGGGATTGAGAATGCAGATCCAGGATATGGTTAATATGTTCGATCCAAGATCTGTGGCAGAGGCACATCAGAAAGCGTTGGCTTGGGAGAAGCAGGGACGACGAGGAAGTGGTGTGTTCACTAATTCTAACAATCAAGCGAAGGGTGTTGGTGGAAATTCTAATGTTCCTAAACCTATCAGTAGACCAGTGGTGAAGGAGGTTGAGAAGGCAAGGGTTAACAATGGTTTCAAATGTTACAATTGTCAGGAAGTGGGTCATAAAAGCAGTGAGTGTCCAAAGCCGAAGAAACGAACCATGATTGTAGAAGTTGAGGATGAGGATGAAGAAGCTGAATGTTCCAATTCACCACCTGATGAGGAGGAAGAAGAAGTGTCGGGAGACGAAGGTTATAATCTCATGATGAAGAGGTCCTGTTTAACACCAAAGCAAGAGGAGGATTGTAGTTGGTTGAGGAGCAATATTTTTCAGTCAACATGTACTATTCTGGGGAAAGTTTGCAAATTTGTTATTGATGCTGGAAGCTGTGATAATATAATTTCATCAGAAGCTGTGAGGAAGTTGGCTTTGAAGACTGAGAAACATCCGAAACCATACAAGCTAGCTTGGTTGAGGAAACGCGGGGAGGTGAAGGTTGGACGAAGGGCTCGTGTGAAGTTTTCTATTGGGAAGAAATATAAAGACGAAATCTGGTGTGATGTTGTGGACATGGACGTTTGTCATTTGTTGCTGGGGAGACCGTGGCAGTATGATAGGGTGGTGCAACATGATGGGCGTACCAACGGTTACAGTTTCATGTTTGAAGGCACAAAGATTACTCTAGTTCCAAAGAAGCGACAACAGGAGGAAAACAAGTTGGAGGAGATTGAAGAGCTCAAAACTTTGTTATCGTTGAAGGAGTTTGTGAAGGAAGTAGAGGAGGAGCCTGAAGTATTTTTATTGATTGGGCGAGAGAGCAGTGAAGAGGTTGAGATTCCAGAGGAAGTTAAACCAGTTTTGAAAGAATTTGACGATGTATTTCCAGAGGAGTTACCAACGGAGTTGCCACCGTTGAGGGATATACAACATCAGATAGATCTTGTTCCAGGTGCTGTGTTGCCACACAGACCACATTATCGAATGAGTCCGAAGGAACATGAAGAGTTGCGGAGGCAGGTAGAGGAATTGCTTGAACAGGGGCGTGTGCAGGAGAGTTTAAGTCCTTGTGCTGTACCAGCCTTATTGGTACCCAAAAAGGATGGAACGTGGAGGATGTGCACTTACAGTCGAGCATTGAATAAGATTACTGTGAGATATAGATTTCCAATGCCGAGGTTGGATGATTTGATAGATCAAATAAGCGGAGCTACTATATTTTCGAAGATTGATTTGAAGAGCGGATATCATCAAATTCGTATCAGACCAGGTGATGAGTGGAAGACTGCTTTTAAAACCAGGGAGGGTCTATACGAATGGTTGGTCATGCCATTTGGTTTATCCAATGCACCGAGTACTTTTATAAGGGTGATGAATCAGATTTTTCGACCGTTCATTGGGAAATTTGTGGTGGTGTATTTTGATGATATTCTGATTTACAGTGGGAGTCCAGAGGAACATTTGAATCATCTGAGGGAAGTCCTGATGGTATTGCGACAAGAACAATTCTATGCAGCAACGAAGAAATGCGTGTTCATGACGCATAGCATTTTATTTCTGGGGTATGTTGTCTCGAAGGAAGGTATACAGGTGGACCAAAGTAAAGTTGAGGCAATCAGAGATTGGCCGCAGCCCAAGACGATAACGGAAGTTCGTAGTTTTCACGGGTTGGCTTCATTCTATCGAAGGTTTATACCACACTTTAGTAGTGTGATGGCACCTGTTACTGATTGCATGAAGGGTAAACAATTTGCATGGACGGAGGAAGCCGGGGTTGCTTTTGAACGAATCAAAAATCTTTTGACCTCTGCACTAATTCTAGTGCTACCTGATTTTCAGTTAGTGTTTGAACTACATACTGATGCATCCAAGGTTGGAATTGGAGGAGTGTTGAGTCAGAAGGGACGTCCAATTGCATATTTCAGTGAGAAGTTGTCAGGAGCGAAGATGAGGTACAGTACGTATGATGTGGAATTCTATGCTGTTGTACAATCTATTAAACACTGGAGACACTATCTATTTCAGAAGGAGTTTGTTCTGTATACTGATCATGAGGCATTGAAACATTTGCAAGGGCAAGACAAGATTTCAGCGAGACATGCATCGTGGATTGCATATCTGCAACAATTTACATTTGTTGTGAAACACAAGTCGGGAGTGACGAATCGTGTTGCGGATGCGTTGAGTAGAAGAAATCACTTGTTAACTACATTGAAGGTTGAAGTGACGGGGTTTGAAATATTGCCAGAATTATTTACCGATGATCCTTACTTTGCAAAGTTTGTTGATAAAGTCAAGGAGGGAGAGACGGATGAGTTCGTGATGGTAGATGGTTTTCTTTTTAAAGGAAATCGATTGTGCATACCGGAGGGTAGTCTGAGAATGAAGATTATCAAGGAGTTACACGAAGAGGGACATGTTGGGAGAGACCGTACCTTACAGTTGATTTCACAGTCCTACTTTTGGCCATCAATGAGAAAAGAGGTGTAAAGGTTTGTGGAGCGTTGTCATATTTGTCAGGTTTCGAAAGGAACTGCGACTAATGCTGGTTTATATATGCCATTACCTGTACCAATTAAACCATGGGTTGATGTGAGTATGGACTTCGTGTTGGGATTACCGAGGACACAGCGTGGTAACGATTCCATTTATGTAGTGGTTGACCGATTTTCAAAAATGGTACATTTTATTGCTTGTAAGAAGACGACAGATGTTGTTCATGTTGCTCAGTTGTTTTTCAAGGAGATCTATCGACTTCATGGATTGCCAGAATCTATTGTGTCAGATAGAGATACTCGGTTTTTGAGTCACTTTTGGTTGAGTTTGTGGAAAATGGTGGGAACGAAGCTGAAATTTAGTAGTGCTTATCATCCACAAACTGATGGACAAACGGAGGTGGTTAATCGATCATTGGGAAACTTGTTGAGGTGTCTTGTGCAAGACAACCTGAAGAGTTGGGATGTGAAGTTATGCCAGGCAGAGTTTGCTCATAATCATGCTGTGAATCGAAGTACGGGGTTCAGTCCATTTTAGATAGTATATTCAAGTTTACCGAAGGGACCGTTGGATCTAACGGTAGTGCCACAATCAAAGAAGCCAGTTAAGAAAGCTACTGATTTTGTTGAGGGGCTGACGGAATGTCATAAAATCGTTCAAGAATGATTGGAGACAGCAAATGAGAAGTATAAACAATCTGCAGATTTGAAACGAAGAAGTGTTGAATTTCAGGAAGGTGATTTGGTGTATGCAGTGTTAACAAAAGATCGTTTTCCAGTGGGCGCTTATAACAAGTTGAAAGCCAGGAAAATTGGTCCTGTAGAAATCATGAAACGAATTAATGAGAATGCCTATAAGTTGAAGTTGCCGGAGGATGTATACACTTCTGATGTTTTCAATGTTAAACATCTTATACCATATCATGGCGATGAGTCTATTGTAGAAGATGAGGGTGCAAATTCGAGGTCGAATTTTTCTCAACATGGGGAGGATGACGCAGTGCAGAAAGTTAAAGGCTTAGGTCGCTCACGACCTAAGGAATGTGTAGGTCGCTCACGACCTAAGGAGTTAGAGGGGGGAGTGAGTGATGCTGAGAAGAGTGGTTGCACAGTCCAATTTGGTGAAGTATTAGGTCGCATACGACCTAACAAGGCCTTTAAGTCGGAGCTACGACCTAATAGTCTGAAGAGAAAGGAGATACGGCTTAACATGTTTTTAACTCGTGTACGACTTAACGAGTTGGAAGTTAGGTCGCAAGAACTTAGGTCGCATGAAGAAGGTTAAGATGCCAGAATTCTTAAGTCGCGTGAAGATGCTATGTTCTTAAGTCGCGAGGTTTTAAGTCGTACAGAGTTAGGTCGCGGAGTTAGGCATCTTAAGTCGCAAAGTCTCATCTTAAGTCGCGAAGCCCTGGATGCCGTTGATGTGTCTGCCGAGTTAATCTCTGTCTTTGATTTCCTTAAGACGTTGATTCCTGATGCCGCTTTTGTTTTAGGTCGCAAGGCTACGGATGTCGTCCATTCTTTAAGTCGCTGAAGTATGAAGACCGTTGATCTCTTTAAGACGTTGATTTGGGATACCGCTTATGTTTTAAGTCGCTGAAACTCTGGATGCCGTAGAATCTTATGCCGAGTTAATCTAAAACCGTTTATTCTTTAAGTCGTGAAGAAGCTGCTGTTAAGTCGCCACCGACTTATACTAAGTCGTAAGTCGCATCATTTTAAGTCGTCTGAAGATTGAGTCGTGGGAAGTTGCTAGGTCGTCTACGACTTAAGTGTTGTAAACTGTTTGTATTCGTTAACTCGTAGCTCGTACCTGTTTTTAAGTCGTATGTTTTGTAAGTCGTATGTCGTCTTTTCATAAGTCGTTCTGTTTGTTAAGTCGCTGAAGGCAAGTGTTGTAACTGTGTTGTCTTAAGTCGTCACCGAGTTATGATAGGTCGTAGGTCGGAAGCTATAACTCGGAACCGACTTAGGAGATGTAAATTTTTGTTGTAATTTCGTGTGAGTTGTAAAACGCCTATAAATAGGCCGTGAGTCACATTTGTAAAAGGTTGTTGATTTTTGAATAAAATTCTCTTTTGATTGCTGTGTGCTTTCATTCAAATTGGTAGTTGAGTGTAATCTCCTATCTCCTCTTTCGGATAATCGAGTGCGCTCGATTCAACGATTGTAGAAGCCGATTCGCGGAATCAAGTGCGCTTGATCAACGCTTGAAGAATTGAAGATCTTTGAACCCGGTATCGTGCGCGATCAACGAGTTCGGGATAGCTAGAATTCGGTATCTTCGGATCAACGAATTTGGGCATTTCAGTATCTTCCAATCCACCGATTACTACTTTCACCGATCGAAGATAGTTTTGATTAATCCGCTGCGTCAATTGGTCAATCCAAACGGCATTGCCAGCCACTCAAAGAAACCGGATGGTGTCCTGAAAGCAGTCTTCGGCACACTATCCTTAGCCACTCTTAACTGGTGAAATCCTGTTGCCAAATCCATCTGAGAAAACACCTTAGCTTCGTGAAGCTGATCAAACAAGTCAGCTATTCTCGGCAATGGATACTTGTTCTTCTTAGTCACTTTATTCAGCTCACGATAATCCACACACAACCTCAACGACCCATCCGCTTTGGTTGCAAACACAACTGGTGCACCCCATTCGGACACACTACGTCGAATGAATCCTTTCCGTAAAAGATCATCAACTTGCACCCTCAACTCTTGCTGTTCCCTAGGCGCCATCCGCCTAAGAGGCATCACAATAGGTCTGGCTCCTTTAACTAGATCGATACGAAACTCAATCTCTATATGCGGCGGTAACCCTTTGACCTCATCAAAGACATCCTCAAATCCATTAGCGATTGGCACCGATGACAGTCCATCCCATGGAACAACCACCGAATACATGAAGCTCATGAAGACGCCTTCCTCATGCTTACATCGTATCACAACCTTTCGCCCTTCCACATTCTCGACTGTCACCTCCAACCTTTCACAATCAACCTTTGCCGCATACTTCCTAAGCCAGTCCATACCCAAAATGATTTCGAACCCCGCAAAGTTCAGAACAAAACAATCACAAACAAAAGAGCAATCATGACTCGATACAATCAGACCACGGCATAACATACACACACATGACGAACCCCCAACTGGATTTGTCACAACCAATGGCCTATCAACAATATCCGGTTCTAAACCCAACCGGCCTACAAGTTCATTACAAACAAAAGAATGCGACGCCCCAGTATCGAATAACACTTTAACTGGAACACCACATATGGAAAGAGTACCTTGAACCACCACACTCTTTCCTTTCTCTTCAGCTGTAGGAGCTTTTGAAGATGATGAAACAACCCCCAAAGCATAAGCTTCCACAATCTGCTTGTCCTTCCGCGGTTCTGGACAATTCCTCTTAATATGCCCCGGCTTGTCACAGTTGTGGCACTTCACCGACACCTTTGGATTCTTGCAATCTCTGGAGAAATGGCCCTTCTGCTGACAATTGTAGCAGGTCACTTCGCCCTTCGGCTTCTTCTGGCCATCCTTACCCTTTTGCTGCTGTAGCTTCCTCTTCTTGTTTCCACCCTGCTGTGGTTTAGACTCTTCCTTGGTCACAGCAACAACAGATCCTTCTCTAGGAAACAGATTCTCGTGCCTGAGAGCCTTCTCTACAAGCTTCTCAAATGAATCGTCTAAATGATCCACCAACTACCTCCCAAGATAACTGTCCAAGCCTGTCACAAACTTCTCGTTCTTCTGATAAGGAGATTCAATATACGACCGGGCATACTTGGACAAAGCTTCAAACTCAGAAATATACTCAAGAACTGGTCTTCCACCTTGCTTGAGCTCCACAAACTTCCTGAACAGAACATATTTCTGAGCTGTAGAAATGAACTTAGCCTCAAATCTGGCTTGGAATTATACCCAAGTAATCTCTTCCTTCGGAGTATCAATGGTGATAGAGTTCCACCAATCAGAAGCTCTTCCTTGAAGTTGTCTTGATGCGAGCTTCCTTTTGGTTGCATCTTCGATTCCCAAGTCACTAAAGATCCTTCTACAAGCATCTATCCATCTCTGGACTTCAATAGTTGACTCTGTTCCCAAGAAAACCTTTCCTCCAAGAGCAGTATAATCTTTACACAGCTTAGCAAAATCCACCGATTTTGGAGTTTGAACTTGAACTCCAACATCTACTGATGGCCCCGGAGCTGACATCCTTCTCATGATCGAAGTCATCATAGCCTCGAACGTAGCAGCATAATCAGCAGCCCCCTCAGTAGCACGGCCTTCCCTAGCAGCTGGTCTCCCTCTTTGACTCATTCTCAATATCTATAAAAAGGAATGATTAACACAACTTGAGAAACAACTGCATAAAGGACTCAAATCCTTCTAAGCTACTATATTATATATGGTAATCATCAATTAAAATACAATTACGTCTCTCATACGTAGTTACGTCAGCGAGCGTTGGGTAAAATCGATTAACCAAAGCTCTGATACCAAATGTGACGACCGCCCATGAACCCTGCACTAAACATGGAAATAGTGCGCTGAAAAGTGTGCCAGGCAGCCATGGACGATTGCCAAGGTTAAGTTAAAGCAGCAGAATCTATCGTATTACTCACAGCGCATGGATAAAATACAATAGAGAATATATATAGTGAAGCTTCACAAAATAGAATCTCATCAATTAAACTTCATAATAGTTGAATACAAACATCTGAATAGTCAATACATCAAACCTCACTACATATCACTCAGAGAATTATACAAGCAGCGGAACATCCAGTACATATAGTAAGAAATAATATGCAAGCCTCCAGCTCGTCTTCGTCATCAGCATCGTTGGAAACTAAGAACAGCACATGTCACCTGCTACCTAGTCTGCCCATCCCAAAATGGATGAACAGCCCAAGGTAATAAGAGTTGAACATAAAACCTTGAGTCAGACAACAGTCTTAGTGAGCGGTAAATTAACTAACAACATACCAAAAGAGCATAAAGGTAAAAGGAATAGGAATCCAACCCTCCCACTCCACCTCTTTCTACAGTGATAGCCCCCAAACACACTAAGCAGAAGTAAACATAGCAAAGCAGACATTTAAAGTAAAGCAATTATCACTCGAGTCAAGGTCAACATTTTCCAAGTACAAACCCCCAAGGCCTAAACCAAGATCAGATAAGCACCCAGAAAACATTGCTCTTGAGACCGAATGACGATACAACCAAACATCCATGACTCTGGCTATCACTGTTATCTTTGTTTCGATACCACCGTTAATTGAATGACCGGCACTTTCTTTCAGCCGTCCGTCAAGGGTTAATGGCAATCCTGGTTCTAGACAGAACTCCGCACGTCGCCGCAGCCCGTGCCTAGGACTATCGAATCTGCCCAGAGTAATCGACTACAATCATAGTCTTTAGGGACTATCGAATCTGCCCAGCGTACTCTTGCTTTGAGTCTGCTAGAACCTTCAATAACGATGAAACCTCAGCCTTCTAGTCATCCTCCTCGACGACTATTTCCATACTAGCTCAAGCGCCTCTCAAGCAAACCATTATCCTCAAACCCAAACCATTTCACCGAGTTATCAACATGCTTGGAATGATCCCGTCTGGATTAAACCAAGGCTATCTCATACCATGCCTCGCTTCATCTCATCATAGCAAAGCCTCATCTCAACATCAACATCATCAAATCTATCCATATGAGCTTCATCATCCGCCACATATGCCACGAGCAGCTTTTCCAATTTAAGAGCCTTTCCCTTAGCTTTTGAATCATCTTCGACTAACTTGTCCAAATCAAATCATCAATCAACTAATTTATAACAATCAATCAAGTCAATCATTAATCCAAGTAATCAAGCATTCAAACATGATATAATAAACAATTATAACAATAATGGCAATTTTGTAAATAAAGAGTCCAAATCTAACAAGCATGAAACATGAGCACTATCTCTACAACTTGATGAATAAACTTGCATAGATTAACATGTAGTAAAATGGATGTCAAATCATCATGAACAATAGATCTATACTTAAGTTTATGAAAATGCATGGAAATCACTATTTTAACACATAATCAAGCCAACAATCCGATATACTCCTTTGGATCCGTGTGAGAGATAACCACCACTCACCAAATCTCATAAACACCTCAAAAGAAACACACTTCAGATCTGGACAGCGAAGGATCTAACTCGATCTATCAAAATTCCGCTTCAAACGATGAAATCTCTCTTTGAAGAATGTAGATCTTCAATATAAGCTCTTGGATCTTCGATTTGATCTTCAATTTGGATGGAAGGAATCACAAGATTAAAGTGGAGAAAAGAAGTGAACAAGTGTAGAACTCGAGCTCTCAAAATAGCAGCACTTCGTCGCTTCAAAATCCGGATCCCAAAAAGTGAGGAAAAACCCCGTATTTATAGGCTGAATCCTTAGGTCGTCCGCCTCCTTAAGTCGTCCACGACTTATCAAAACCCTACGACCTACGACTTAAAGACACCACGACTCAACACATCCTACGACTTAACTGAAATGGCCTAAGGACTTAACAACAGTCGCGACCTAACACACACCCACGTTCCTACTTAAGTCGTTTAAACGACTCAACAACTTACGACTCATCGACCTTGCGACTTAACTACTCAGGCTTAAGCGCGACTTAAAACATACACGACCTAACCCCTTAAGCCTTCATGCGGCCTACTATAGAAACAACCTAACGACTTAAGCATCCATGCGACCTAACATAAGTCGTCTACGACCTAACATAGACACGACCTAAACTTCAACGACTTACCCAAAATCCTTAAGTCTCTCGAACGACCTAACTTCCTTAAGTCGTTGCCGACCTATCCTCCTTAAGTCATTAGCTCGCCCAGTCTCCTAGGTCGCTACTCTTATGCCGCTAAACCCTTAAGTCGCCAACTCCTATAAGTCGCTCCACCGACCTAACTACTATACGACTTCAATTCCAACACATCCCAATTTCCTTAAGTCGCCTACCCTTCTTAAGTCGGTCAATTCCTTAAGTCGTCTATCCTTCTTAAGTCGGTCAAAATTCTATAGATCGCTCCATTCCCTTAAGTCGCTCACGATCTAACTTCTACTCGACTTAAGCTTCGAACGACATAAACCCTAGACGACTTAACAACACTACGACCTAATGAAAACTGTTTATAATCTTTCGATCCGTAAAAATACAGGTCGTTACAGAACATTTAAAATGATGTGTTTTATAATATTGTGATACAATACTCATGATTTCAACTACTTGTAATTGCTATCACAAACACACCATTTACTGATTTTCAACTAGAAATACTTTTAATTAAATTAATTAATTAATATATAACACATTATATATATATAATAAAAAACACCTTTTAATTTAAACTAGATTGGTTATCGAGTTAGATATATGTAACAAATTACATAATTACCCTTGGGGCATACCCTTAACTCTATCAGTCCATATTCAACTCTGTACTCCAAACACAAAGTCTTTGGTTCAATAATAACAATTATTATCAATCGAACTACTTTGGACAGAGATTTTGACTTTGAGTTGACTTTAGTTAACTGTTATACTTGTTAATACCACATATATTAATTTTGATGACAACAACCATATAAATATAAGTAACGATGATTTTTCAAGTTGTATAGAATATTTTGCAGGATATTATACAGGTTTATACAAAATACATGATAATCAGGTTTGAAGACTAATCAATAAAAAGACTAGAGATCAAGATTCAGAGATAATCAAGATATTTGAAGACTCATGAGTTTAAAGACAAAGACAAGAAGAGTTCAAGACTATAGTTTATAATTTATGAACATTAGATTAATTTATTAAAGTCATTGAATAGCAACTTTCTTTTCTTTGAATACTCTCTTATCAATATTATTTTATATCTATTTTCAATTTTTTTAAAATACTTTTTTTATTTTTAAATTATATTTTTGCAAATATTTTATAAGAGTTTTATATATTAAGTATTGGTAACCCGAAATTTGGTTTAACACCCATGGTGCTATGTTGAACCAAACTAAAACTTGGTTTTATACCCTCAGTTCTATCAAGGCGATATCGTTTGGTAAGTCATAAGGGCGTCGATAAACCAAGGATTAATTCAACATCCAAGATTAAGTACAAAATGTGGTTTGTCAAAATGATTCCATGTTGCCTATGGGCTTTTGATTAAGTTATAGAATTGCTTAAAAGTTCATGTCACATGTCCAAGGGTAAAATAGGCAAGGTTGCATAGATGTGAAACAGTCCATAATCATTTGTTAATGGAGAAAATATGCAATATATTAGCCTAATCCATTGTTTATATGAGAATGGGCTAAACAGTAATTATGCAAATTAAACATTCATTTGGATAAGGGCTTAAGTGGCCTTGTTCAAAATGAAGGCCTTTAAGTCAAGTCCAAGTCCAAAAATTAGTTATATGCATGTCCATGTTCAATAAGAATTAAATTTGCACAATCGAGGTAATTAGGCTATGCTAAATCATTTGTCCATGTCTTTGTTCATAAGTTCAAAAAGTTACAAATCAACTCTTGATTTTGCCCTAAATCGATTTAGGGTTATAATTCTTAGTTTTGAGAAGTAGAGAAAGACATTAATCACTCCTTTTACATTGCCATGGGGTTCATATTTATTAGGGTAGGATTAGGCGACATGGCTGCCATGTGGCTCCCGAAGTGCTTGACATTTGACATCATTGCTTGCTCGAATGATTTATGTCATCTGTGTAATGCTACTGGCTTTTGGCATCTCATTTCAGGGTAAGCATTCGACATCCTTCCGTATTGCTCAATATATGGCAAGCTTCTTTGCATTGATGGAGTATGGTATCTTGGTCATATTACTAGTTTACGATATCTATGTCATATTACAACTATTCGATTTCCTTCATATTCTCTTGAAGTTTGGCATCCATTTATACACCGATATCTTACGACATCCCTTTGACGTTCTATTAATACATGACATCCTCTTATGTATTGATGGTACACGACATCCATCTTCATTTTGATGATGTTTGGCATCCTTTGTCGCTTATAAAAGCTCAAAGTCCCTTGTCACTTATGAAAGCTTGTAAGGGCTTAGTGTCTACCAAACAACCGACATCCCCATTTTATGTTTAGATTTCTAATATCCTCAAGTGGTTCTGTATTCTTCGTTTGTCTTCATGCTCCACACATCATGTTGTAGAGGCTTTGTAGGAATTTGTTATCTTTTGATCTATAGAACCCCGATATCACTTGAGATTAAATATCCCTCTTTCACTAAGTATTCGACCACCCCTTCTGGTGTTCGCATTCTCTTCTGTAGTGATTTGACAACGTGTTTTTATAGCATCTTCATGTGTGGTGGCATTCTCCATTGTAGTAATACGATATCCCTTCTGCCATCAAATTTGTCATCCCTTATGGATCACTATCTTCATGTTAGACACTTGCTGGGTTATCGACTTGAATGCTTTCCCCTATCTATTAATTTGACATGTTCTTATTGTTGGAACTGGGCCAGCCCGTAATGGAAGAAATGAGTGAATCAATTTTTTTTACCATTTTGAATCTTTTGGGCCTATGAAGTCTAAAGGTACAAAGATCCAAACTAATATAGTTTTTAAACAAAATCTTATTTTATTTAAGAATTGACTAAAATAATTTTTTGATTAATTTAAATTTAAATATACAGTGTATCAAATACACCCAACAATTACTCATAAGAGTAAGAGTAAGAAACTTTTCATTTCTTTCTTCGAAACTAATGTAATTTAGAGACCTTCCATCTCTTTGTCTAAAAGTTACGAAATTAATTAAGAGCATACTATGCTTTATATAGAGAGAGAAACCTTCCATTTCTCTATCTTTAATTAAATTGATTAATACATTAACTGCCATTAATTATCAATTAATACATGACATAAAATGTAAGTTTGTCCAAACATATTCCAGTATGAATTATGAATGTGCAACATTGTGGTGTTTATAAATGATATGAATTTGCACATTTATTTACATATATTGATGCAGCGCAACCTATATTTGTCGAAGGCATAAGTCGTAATCGACTTAACATAATGGGAGATTTAAGTCGTGACCGACTTAACATAATGGGAGATTTAAGTCATGACGGACTTAACATGATGGGAAATGTAAGTCGTGACCGACTTAACATGAGGGGAGATTTAAGTCGTGATCGACTTAACAGGAGTAAAGGCATAAGTCGTGACCGACTTAACAGAGTGGAAGACCTAACTCGTGAAGAGGTGCGGGTTATCGAATATCTTAAGTCGCCAGGACGATCTACCGAGTTATGCAGTAAGAAGGCAGAGCAAATGGATGAAATATTAGGTCATGAACGACTTAACGAGTCAAGTGGTAAGTCGGTATCGAGTTACGACTTAGTTAAGTCGTACCATCTTAAGTCGCAGAAGCCAGAAGCCATGGATTCTCTTGTCGCTTTAATCTGAGCCGTTGATTCTGCAAGCATTGCATCTGTTAAGTCGCTGATTAGTTAGGCCGTTCTGTACGTAAGTCGTAAGTCGGTATGTGTTTAAGTCGACAATTCATAAGTCGTTCTGTACATATGTTGTTGAGTCGGAGCTGTTGAGTCGTAAGTCGGAGCTAATGTTGAGTCGGAGCTGTTGAGTCGTAGGTCGTAGGCTATGAGTCGGTGCCGACCTAAGTGTTGTACATTTTTGTTTTGCATGAGTTGTAATGCCTATAAATAGGCCGTGTGAGTCATTTGTAATAGTTTAGTTGATTTGAAATAAAACTCTTGTTTTGTTAGCTTTGTGCTTTCACCCAATTGGTAGTCGAGTGTAATCTCCTATCTCCTCTTTCGGTTAATCGAGTGCGCTCGATTCAACGACTGCAGAAGCCGATTCACGGAATCTAGTGCGCTAGATCAACGTGTGAAGAATCGCAGATCTTTGAACCCGGTATCGTGCGCGATCAACGAGTTCCGGGTAGCTAGAATTCAGTATCTTCGGATCAACGAATTTGGGCATTTCAATATCTTCCAATCCATCGATTACTACATTCTTCGATCTACATTGTCTTTGATTAATCCGTTGCGTCAGTTTTGGTATCAGAGCTTGTTCTAGCTAATCATAGCTAGATCGAGACTTGGAGCCTAATCATTTTGGAGTTTTGAAGAAATCAAGTTGAGCCGAGCATCTCCAATCAAGTCGGCCGAGTTAGTAGAGCTTGTTCGAAGTTGTTTCGATCGGATTTGTGTTGGAGGCCGAGAATTTTGTTCATCGTGTTCATCGCGATTTGCAACAAAAGTGGAAGTTTTGATCCATTTCATTTTGGATCAAAATCCGAAAGGTGTTTGAATTTTGAAGTGTTGAAGAGTTTTGTGAATTTTTCAAGTATGCCGCCAAGGAGAGCTAATCGTTACCAAAACGTTGAAGCATTGTATCGAAGAGAAGAAGCTGATGAGATGGAGCAAAGAATCAATGAAAACTTTAGTGAAAAGCTTAACGAAGAAATTGGTCGGTTAGAGAAGATGATGTTAGAAATGAATCAAAATCGGAGAAGGGTTTCACCTGAATCTAACCATGGGGGAAGTAGAGTCTCACCACAATCCAATCGAGAAAGAAGTGTTGACAATGATCAAAGGCGTGGGAGGAACGTGGATGAACGTGAACGGAGGAATGTAGATAGAAGGGATGATGTTGGAAGACATGATGGTAGTAGAGATGTGGGAGGATGAGATAGACAACGATATACATCTGATTTTGAAGAGGAGTATGATGGTGGTAGTGTTCGAGGACAAGGACGAGGACAAGGAAGAAATCACTCTGAGTATGATCACAAGTGGGAGTCGGGGATGAAGACTGAAATTCCTGAATTCAAAGGTGGTATGCAAGCAGAGGAGTTTCTAGATTGGGTGGCTAATGTTGAGGAGATTTTTGATTTCAAAGAAGTTCCAGAACATCGTAGAGTGAAGTTGGTTGCTACGAGGTTGAGGGGTAGAGCTTTGGCATGGTGGCAGCAAACCAAACTTACACGTGAACGGATGGGAAAGTCAAAAGTTGAATCTTGGGAGAAGATGAAGAAATTGATGAAAGCAACGTTCTTACCTTACAATTATCAATCTTTGATGTATCAACGTTTGCAGAATTTGAGGCAGGGCACAAAGAATGTTAATGATTACGCGGATGAATTTTATCAGCTTATTGCAAGGAATGATATTATGGAAATGGAAGAGCAGCTGACATCTAGATTCATTGGGGGATTGCGAATGCAGATTCAGGATATGGTTAACATGTTTGATCCCAGATCTGTAGCGGAAGCACATCAGAAAGCGTTGGCTTGGGAGAAACAAGGAAGACGAGGAGGTGGTGTGTTTACAAATTCCAACAATCAAGTGAAGGGTGTTAGTGGAAGTTCTAATGTTTCAAAAGCTGTTGCGAAACCAATTGTGAATCAGGTTGGGAAGGCGAAGGTCAATAATGGTTTCAAGTGCTATAATTGCCAGGAAATGGGCCACAAAAGTAGCGAATGCCCAAAGTCGAAGAAGAGAGCTATGATAGCGGAGGTTGAGGATGAAGAGGCTGAATGTTCCAATTCACCACTTGATGAGGAGGAAGAAGAAGTGTCGGGAGACGAAGGTTACAATCTAATAATGAAGAGGTCCTGTTTAACACCAAAGCAAGAGGAGGATTGTAGTTGGTTAAGGAGCAATATTTTTCAGTCAACATGTACCATTCTAGGGAAGGTTTGCAAATTTGTTATTGATGCTGGAAGCTGTGATAATATAATTTCTTCAGAAGCTGTGAGGAAGTTGGCGTTGAAGACTGAGAAACATCCGAAACCGTACAAGCTAGCTTGGTTGAGGAAAGGCGGGGAGGTGAAGGTTGGACGAAGGGCTTGTGTGAAGTTTTCAATTGGAAAGAAATACAAAGATGAAATCTGGTGCGATGTTGTAGATATGGATGTCTGTCATTTGTTGCTGGGGAGACCGTGGCAGTATGATAGGGCAGTGCAACATGATGGGCGTACCAACAGTTACAGTTTCATGTTTGAAGGCACAAAGATTACTCTAGTTCCAAAGAAGCGACAACAGGAGGAAAACAAGTTGGAGGAGTTTGAAGAGCTCAAAACTTTGTTATCTTTGAAGGAGTTTGTGAAGGAAGTAGAGGAGGAGCCTGAAGTGTTTTTGTTAATTGGACGAGAGAGCAGTGAAGAGGTTGAAATTTCGGAAGATGTGAAGCCAGTTTTGAAAGAATTTGACGATGTATTTCCAGAGGAGTTACCAACGGAGTTGCCACCGTTGGGGGATATACAACATCAGATAGATCTTGTTCCAGGTGCTGTGTTGCCACACAGACCACATTATCGAATGAGTCCAAAGGAACATGAAGAGCTGAGGAGGCAAGTGGAAGAATTGCTTGAACAGGGGCGTGTGCAGGAGAGTTTAAGTCCTTGTGCTGTACCAGCTTTATTGGTACCCAAAAAGGATGGAACGTGGAGGATGTGCACAGATAGTAGAGCATTGAATAAGATCACAGTCAGATACAGATTTCCGATGCCGAGGCTTGATGATTTATTGGATCAAATCAGTGGGTCCGTAATCTTTTCTAAGATTGACTTGAAGAGCGGTTATCATCAGATTCGCATTAGACCAGGGAACGAATGGAAGACAACATTTAAGATGAGGGAAGGATTGTACGAATGGCTGGTAATGCCATTTGGTCTATCGAATGCACCGAGTACATTCATGAGGGTGATGAATCAGATTTTTAGACCATTCATTGGGAAGTTTGTGGTGGTGTATTTCGATGATATTCTGATATACAGTGGAAGTGCAGAGGAACACTTGCAACATCTGAGAGAAGTGTTAATGGTACTGCGATAAGAACAATTTTATGCTGCAACGAAGAAATGCGTGTTCATGACGCATAGTGTTTTATTTCTGGGGTATATTGTATCGGAGGAAGGAATACAGGTTGACCAGAGTAAAGTCGAAGCAATTAGAAATTGGCCACAGCCCAAGACGATAACAGAAGTTCGTAGTTTTCACGGGTTGGCTTCATTTTATCGAAGGTTTATTCCACACTTTAGTAGTGTGATGGCGCCTGTGACTGATTGTATGAAGGGTAAACAGTTTGCATGGACGGAGGAAGCCGGGGTTGCTTTTGATCGAATCAAAGGACTCTTGACGTCTGCACCAATTCTAATATTACCAGATTTTCAGCTAGTGTTTGAACTACATACTGATGCATCCAAGGTTGGGATTGGAGGAGTGTTGAGTCAGAGGGGACATCCGATTGCATACTTTAGCGAGAAGTTATCAGGAGCAAAGATGAGATACAGTACATATGATGTGGAATTTTATGCTGTTGTGCAATCTATTAAACACTGGAGACACTATCTATTTCAGAAAGAGTTTGTTCTTTACACTGATCATGAGGCATTGAAGCATTTACAAGGGCAAGACAAGATTTCAGCGAGACATGCATCATGGATTGCATATCTGCAACAGTTTACATTTGTTGTGAAACACAAATCGGGAGTGACGAATCGTGTTGCGGATGCTTTGAGTAGAAGGAATCATTTGTTAACAACAATGAAAATTGAAGTAACGGGATTCGATGTGTTACCAGAATTATTTTTCGATGATCCTTACTTTGCAAAGTTTGTTGATAAAGTCAAGAATGGGGAGACGGATGAGTTTTTGATGGTAGATGGTTTTCTGTTCAAAGGAAATCGATTGTGCATCCCTGATTGTAGTTTGAGAATGAAGATTGTAAAAGAGCTACATGAAGAAGGACATGTTGGGAGAGACCGTACCTTACAGTTGATTTCACAGTCTTACTTTTGGCCATCGATGAGGAAAGAAGTGGAAAGGTTTGTGGAACGATGTCATATCTGTCAGGTTTCAAAAGGAACTACGACTAATGCTGGTTTATATATGCCGTTACCGGTACCAACTAAACCATGGGTTGATGTGAGTATGGACTTTGTGTTGGGATTGCCGAGAACACAGCGTGGTAATGATTCCATTTATGTGGTGGTTGACCGATTTTCGAAAATGGCACATTTTATTGCTTGTAAGAAGACGGCGGATGCTGTTCATGTTGCTCAGTTGTTTTTCAAAGAGATATATCGACTTCATGGGTTGCCAGAATCGATTGTGTCGGACAGGGATACTCGTTTTCTGAGTCATTTTTGGCTAAGTTTGTGGAAGATGGTCGGAACGAAGTTGAACTTTAGCAGCGCTTATCATCCACAGACGGATGGACAGACCGAAGTTGTGAACAGATCATTGGGAAATCTGTTGAGATGTCTTGTGCAAGACAATCTGAAAAGTTGGGATATGAGATTATGCCAAGCAGAGTTTGCTCATAATCATGCAGTGAATCGTAGTACGAGATTCAGCCCATTTCAAATTGTATATTCTAGTTTGCCAAAGGGGCCGTTGGAGTTAACAGCCATACCACAACCAAAGAAGACAGTTAAGAAAGCTGTTGATTTTGTTGAAGGACTGACGGAATGTCATCAAATTGTTCAGGAACGATTAAAGAAGGCGAATGAGAAGTATAAACAATCTGCCGATCTGAAGCGAAGAAATGTTGAATCTAATGAAGGTGATTTGGTTTATGCAGTTTTAACAAAGGATCGTTTTCCAGGGGGCGCTTATAACAAGTTGAAAGCCAGAAAAATTGGTCCTGTAGAAGTCGTGAAACGAATTAATGAAAATGCTTATAAGTTGAAGCTGCCGGAGGATGTATACACGTCGGATGTATTCAATGTTAAGCATCTCGTACCTTATCATGGGGATGAGTGTGTCATGGAGAAAGAAGGTGCAAATTCGAGGACGAATTTCTCCCAACCAGGGGAGGATGATGCAGCGCAGCCTATATTTGTCGAAGGCATAAGTCGTAATCGACTTAACATAATGGGAGATTTAAGTCGTGACCGACTTAACATAATGGGAGATTTAAGTCGTGACCGACTTAACATAATGGGAGATTTAAGTCGTGACCGACTTAACATGATGGGAAATGTAAGTCGTGACCGACTTAACATGAGGGGAGATTTAAGTCGTGACCGACTTAACAGGAGTAAAGGCATAAGTCGTGACCGACTTAACAGAGTGGAAGACCTAACTCGTGAAGAGGTGCGGGTTATCGAATATCTTAAGTCGCCAGGACGACCTACCGAGTTATGCAGTAAGAAGGCAGAGCAAATGGATGAAATGTTAGGTCATGAACGACTTAACGAGTCAAGTGGTAAGTCGGTATCGAGTTACGACTTAGTTAAGTCGTACCATCTTAAGTCGCAGAAGCCAGAAGCCATGGATTCTCCTGCCGCTTTAATCTGAGCCGTTGATTCTGCAAGCATCGCATCTGTTAAGTCGCTGACTAGTTAGGCCGTTCTGTACATAAGTCGTAAGTCGGTATGTGTTTAAGTCGACAATTCATAAGTCGTTCTGTACATATGTTGTTGAGTCGGAGCTGTTGAGTCGTAAGTCGGAGCTAATGTTGAGTCGGAGCTGTTGAGTCGTAGGTCGTAGGCTATGAGTCGGTGCCGACCTAAGTGTTGTACATTTTTGTTTTGCATGAGTTGTAATGCCTATAAATAGGCCGTGTGAGTCATTTGTAATAGTTTAGTTGATTTGAAATAAAACTCTTGTTTTGTTAGCTTTGTGCTTTCACCCAATTGGTAGTCGAGTGTAATCTCCTATCTCCTCTTTCGGTTAATCGAGTGCGCTTGATTCAACGACTGCAGAAGCCGATTCACAGAATCTAGTGCGCTAGATCAACGTGTGAAGAATCGCAGATCTTTGAACCCGGTATCGTGCGCGATCAACCAGTTCGGGGTAGCTAGAATTCGGTATCTTCGGATCAACAAATTTGGGCATTTCAGTATCTTCCAATCCATCGATTACTACATTCATCGATCTACATTGTCTTTGATTAATTTGCTGCGTCATATATCCATACTAATATAATTGTGGTATAAAATATCAAAATTTCTAACCATCAAAATAATACTTGTAAATTAGATTATAGTTTTAATTTTAAGATACCAACACCAAATAAAGGAATCCTTGAAGAAGTAATAATTGGCAACAAATGATTATTTATATTCTACATACTTATGACCATAAATGAAAGTTTTAAATACACATTCATACACTTCGAATGCATAATAAATACACTTAAATGCACTTTAAATTACAAAATAATTTTATAACTAAACAGATGTTTTTATATAAGTATATGAATATAGAGATAAAAACATATACTTATATATAGTCACATATATAGTTATAAAATATATGAACAAAACTTTCTTACACTAAACAAATTAACAAAACTTCCCTTTACATATAATCAGATATATGGTTACACAACACCTTAATAAAACTTTCCTTGCATAAAATAAATTAGCAAAACTTTTCCTTTTTTATTTTAAATCACATAATTAGTATCTAATAAAATATGTATATGAATTAAATTTTACAAATTTGCAAATAAACAATTAAACATGTATAAACATATACGATTAAATTTAACAACTACATATTTAAAATGCAATTTTCTTTGTTATAAAATAAAAGATATGAACAAATTCTGTTGATTAGGAAAATCATATTATCATACAGTTATATATGAAATTGTTTGTATAGATTAAAGTTAACCTAATAAAACTTATTTCAAAAATTGTCAAAATTAAAGTTAATAAGAAAAATACAATTATGAATTCATCAACAAATTTGTATCTACAAACATATAAACATAACAAAGTTTTAATCAAAATAAAAACATACATATGTTCATGCTTTCATCTCATGTTGACAATATATATGTACAGGGAATTGTGATAATGGATAAATTAATTACACAAAAGCATGTAATAATCAATTATAATTATTACTAGAATTTGTAAATCAAGATGATACCTTGCTATTGCCCATGAGAATACTTTGAATGATGAATCAAAAGCTCTTATATTCCATGAATCGATCTAATTCCCAAAGCCTTGAAGCACATCTTGAAAATGAATTCCCCTTAGGATGTTGCCTAGAAGTCACACCTTGAATGATGGTATCTCCTCAGATCTTCAAGATCCCCATCCAATCCTTGCAAGAGATGAATGAACCACTTTTGTTTTATTTTATTTGATCCTTTCGTTTGGAGTTGAATGATTTTGGGGATTTTTTTTTGTTTTTGCCATGAAAGTTAGGAGGAGAAAAAGAGAAAAAATGAATGAGGAAGAATGAATTGTATGTACAGAATGAATTAGAGAATATGTTTTATTTGAAAGAATGAAACTGTTTCTGTTCTTTAATTAAAACTTACCTAATTAATTCCCTTGATTGTTTCTCTCCCTCCAATTCTTTCTTTTTACATGATATGTCATTAAATGACATAAAATTTTCACAAATCATGCCATCAAATGACATAAAATTTTCATAAATCATGTCATCAAATTAATAAAATTTTCATAAATCAATTCATGCTATTATTTTTAAATTACATCAATATCGTATATAATGCATGCAAAAATAACTTTGTAAATGCATTAAAATAATTACAAACAACTTCCAAACATCAAATAAATAATAATTAATATTTCTCAAATACCAATTTATTTAATCAATTTACAACATTTTATAAATTAATTAAATCATGTGGTCTTTTAGAGAATTCATCATTACGGTTGTGCGACTCAAAAGGGTAAATTCAGTCAGTGATTAATATCGAACTATTCGAATATTAACATTCACAGGTCACTTCTCAGGTGGTGTGACATTTTGGCTAAATTTATCGCTTACACATTTTTGGTAAAATCCAATTTTTCTTATTATAAGCGGTACCCAATAGTGACAATATTTACACCAATTCTCTTCGTCAAAACTATATCACATTAGGACTTATGGAATTTGGTAATGGTCAAAATTCCAATATCGTCCACATTCAACTTTATAGTCCAAACACAAAGTCCTTGGTTCAACAATTATAATTATTATTAACCGAAATTCTCTGGCCATGGACTTTGACTTTGAGTTTTTAGTTGGCTGTGATACTAACCTTATATAATTGAGGAGACAAATCCTCTCTTGAATAGTGTTTCACTTCCATTGCTTTCACTCGACCCAACTATAGTCTTTCAATGGATGTCATGCCATGGTTTAACTATAATCAAAGCGGAGCTTCCACATTGAAGATCAACAGTATTCTCAAGTCGAGAGAACTGTGTAAATTAGCTTGACCTTTGTTATATTAACAAACAAAAAACTATCATATGAGTCATTCCATAGTTATCCAATAACTATCAGTACATAACGCCTTGGTGCCTTTAGTAGTCATGAGTAATGCACTGCCCAACATTTGGAGAGCGTTATTTACTCTAGTCTCAATAGATGTATTGATGTCCAGTCTCGATAAATTTTGACTAGAAATATTTAAAATGGTATATTTTCATTGTGATAAATTACTTACAGTTACAACACATTTTAACAACTATCACAAAACATACCGTTTATGGATTTTTTGTTAAATATATATTTAATTTAATTAATTAATTAATACAAATCATTATATCAAGTATATAATAGAAAGAGAACACTTTTAGTTTGAACAAGATTGGTTATCAAGTTAGATATACGTAGCAAATTACATAACTGCCTCTAGGGCATACCCCTAACTCTATCAATCTCCCACTTGCACTAGGGTCAGTTATGGAATCTCCTTCCGACTTCACCAATCGGTTTCCTCAAAACTAATCGGGTCAGCTCCTTTGTGAATGGGTATGCTATTATGTTTCAATTATCTACTCTATCAATCAACTCTCTCCGATGGTGATAATCTGTTTTATAATTTGGAACAATTCAGAGTATGTCTCTCGACTTCAAGTGAGTTCTAAGTTCTATTACAAACTTTATCTTACAATGTTATCATACAACAATGTTATGGGATTCTCAATATTTGGAATCACCTTTGACTCAGTTATAAATTTGTGCATTTACATATTTATATACATTGCTTTTATTACGGCGCTATTCAACACGGTGTACTTAACCTTTTTCATTGAATCAACCATGGTCTTTCATTTGGAACATTTCCAACTTAAAGATTTTTAATTGGAATTTATTATTGACATATTATACTCAATAACACTTATGAGTTTGAGTCCGAACACTCCTTCATAAGAAGTCTTTGTTTCTGTAAACAATTCTCTAATATTTCATAAATACACGAGAACACTTCAAACAACCATTTGGTGATATCAATTGGATCTGATATTTGCTTCATGTATCAAATACATAAACAAATCATGATATCATAGACAACATAAATGTATGATAATTCCTATTGCCAATGCATAAGGAACTAATCTCGTATGTTCTGTATTAAACAATTTAATATGGTGTCTTTGCATATCGATTTAGGACATTCCCAGTATCTTTTATACTCACTATGAAAGACATCATTTACAATCCAAAGTTGAGTATAAAAAAACAGGTTGATCTTAACACAAGTACATCGTTAAAATCAACAACGTGCTGTTTATTTATAGTTTAGAAATATCAATGTATCTTTTAACGTTCTTTCTTTTGAACACACGCTTCCGTTGCATTTTGATTGATAATTAAACTATATTTGATATTTCTACCAAAATATTTTTTCAATTTTGATGCTTATAGAATGATACTTTCTGTCATTTCTTGGATCGTATCCAAAGACTCACAAACTCAATATTGCTCCCACTGACGAGATATTTTCGGTTATTATATGTAAATAGTTTACTCTAAATCATTATTTATAATTTTCCGTTTCAATACATATGTACCAAATATAAAGTCACACTAAGTGGTAGTTTTGTGAGTATATCTGAATTAACTTAAGCATGTTGAATACCGAATCTATTACGCTAATTTCAATAATTGAAATTTGCGATATTATTCTTATCAATGTTGCTCATTTAATTCTAACTGCATTAGTCTTGCTCATAAAGAAACAATCGCGGCCGATAAATCACATCCCTTAGGTTACGACTACCAAAATAATATTTTGATAGCGTACTTGGAATTCTTTCAGATTTGCACATCATACCATATCATAGAGTCAACACTCTTATAGTTTAGTTAAATAAATGAGGATTATATATTTTCGACATTGATAAGAAATTCATAGTTTCTCTTCAAGGTGCGAGAATACATGTTAGACACTTTAATGCAATGTGTTCATTTAAGTTAGTCAATTTCATTTCATCTCATCTAATTAGTTCTATCTATGGATCGTATCCAATTCCATTTTACTACCAATAATTCCTTAAAGAAATTCCTACACAATGAAGTTGGCATTTCTTGATACCACAATTGTTTATTAGTGCAACAGAATATGTATTCATAAATGTTTTATGAATTTCTTTATTTATAAAACTGATTTGGTTTTAGTTTACCAAATTTATGTTCAAAACATAAATATGTCATCCAATGACAGTCTTTCCCAAAATCCTTTTGCAGAGATTCATACAAGAACCCTCACGAATAATTATTACGTGCAATCTTTCGACTCGCACAACCTGCTAACTCCTTGGTCTAGGATATGTTGAAGTTTCTTATAAACACTCATCTTGTGTGATTTTGTAAACTGTTATTTAGATGAAATAATATTAACCTTGTGTACTACTCTTAAGTACATGACCTTATAGAAAGAAACTAACTCAACTTCACTCACGATTAATTTTACATTACCCAACAATGTTCAATAACTCCTTATCGATGCATCATTATGTATCACATGGAGGAGTAACTTTTGAGATTGAATCTTTATTCATTTTTAGGTATGTTTGGAACTTTTTCCAATATACCCACTCATTCGATCAAATCGAATTATTTTTATCGCATGTTATTTTATTTACTTCTACTTTATAATCTATAAGTCTATCACAGACATACTACATATGCATCAAATACACATGTCCATGTCGATGATAACCCATCGGTGAATATAACCAAGTATGTCAAACCAATTTGGTATTAATAGACGTACGACTGCATACATCTATATGTATCATCCTAAGAGTTCATCATCTCTTATGATGCTCCCACTAAATGAGTGCATAGCCTTTTTCATTTGAGATAAAATTTACTGTTAGCTTTTGATTTATGATCGTATAATAAAATTATTTCTCAAAACTAGAGCTTAGTCAATAATTCTAAAATAACTGTAAATAATTTTAGATACTTTAGTATTTTCCAATGCATCAAGTATTATTGCTACAGTTTCATTTCACAACAAATATTCATAATATTCATTGAAATAAAACTATGTCTAATCTTTAGTCATCACTAAAGAATAGATATTATTTCGTAAATAATGTGCGGTACGTTTTGTGAAAACAATTTTTGTGACTTGATGCAATCAATAAGTGTTATTTGGGATGCTCCCACTATTTCCGCCATTCTTATAACAGTGTACTAAATTCAGAGGTCCATTATTCTTTTAATATAGATTATTTATTTCATATATTGTAGCTAGTTTATAGTAAAGAGTTCTTTGATCAAATATCTTGAACTCAAAGAAATAAATGTCATAGAAAATAATTTTCTGTATGAAAATATTTTTCGAAATAGAAATCATATTCCTATTCCAACGTTAAGTAATAATCATTATTATTATTATTACCATTCTCATTTCCAAAGTTTCTTTATAAAGCGGAACTGGCCATTCACTCTCTTCATTCCAACAGTACCATAAATCACATTTACTCTTATACATTCGTTTTCCTTTCTAAATAATTAAACCATTCAAAAGAAAACTCTTACTACGATATCATAACAAACTCTTTACAAAAGCGCATTTGATTATCCTTAGCATTTAAGGACATCAAATGTATTTCACTTTATGCAAATCGATCAAACTGACATTTCAGCGATCAAGTTCTTAGATTTATACTGTAGGTTTGGTCTTATGTTACAATTAACACCACATGGTCTTTTATGTAATCAATCAAATTGAATACTTGTCCTATAGTATTGTTTATTGGCTTATATCGAATGAACTATATTCATTGAAGTATCATACAATACGAACTGTGCTCGTTTACCATATAATATTTATATATGATAGTATATGGATCATTTAATGACCCACCCTTTTCGACCCCTGGAAGTCGCCACTAATACATCCACCGTATTCACGTCATGAGATTTCAAGTGTTGAAAAGGCAGATTATTGGGGAAAAAGAAAGAAAAGACAGAACAAAATCTCACATCATGACGAGTAACATATAATATACAAAAAAGCTTTACAAAAGAAAAATTGAACTTTATTACTATACATATATTAATCAAAGTCAACTAATCAATCAACAACCTGGAAAATTATAATAACTTATCCTCATAATTGCTGTTAAATAAAAAACTAATGCAGTGAAATTAAAATATATGTGAATACAACTTGGGCATCCAGCTCGTCTCCTAAAGCTCCAAGTATCCAACAGAATCTATAAATATGCTCGGTTTGACCCGAACATTATAATAAAATAACATCCGGATCAGTCTGGTAAACCAACATGAGAAATACACCTCAATTGAATTTTAATGTTATAAAAAACTTTCAAAACAAAGGTATCTCGTAAGACCATTGTAACGACCCACTATTTTGGACCATTCAAATCGACAATAAATCCACACATGTCCGACTTGAATAATTCAAAACAATAGATTGTTAATTTAAATTGGCAAAACTTAGCATATACAGTAAATAAAATAATCACAGATCACATACACAGAGTAATAAATGCAGCGAAAACAAAAGATAGTAGTTCATGAAGCTACTATATACATATCAGAGTCAAATAAGGTAAACAGATATCTCGAATACAATAATCAAATACAATATCAGAATACATCACTGGAATTAACTAAATATCTGAAAGCTGGATAGATAGCTGGATCTCCAAGCGAAGCTCCAACTCCAAAGGTGAGTCTCGAATACTGGTACACTCAGTCTGACCCGAGCGTAAAGCAAAACACAAAACACTCGAGTTAGGATTAACATTCTTATATTAATAAATCCAACTCAAGTAAAATAACACCCGAAATACAAGTAACTCAAAGGATGTTTGGGATAACCATCCTCTAAGGATCCATTGAACTATCTACTATGTAGTAGTGTACGCTAAGTAGATAATGTCTAATCAGTAAAGTACGATATCAAAATAGTGTTAAGGCGTTACCATAATCCCCCTTAACACATTTTATAATGCCATAGTCTATACAACACCGTAAACCCCACCGTAAACTAGTGGTTATCAGAGGGTACCCCATAGGTATAACACAAAACAAATCGTAGTGGTCGCGATAGGATAAACAGTATGACAAGGTACATGAGGCGATACCAACTAGGATACTAGTAGTTGCGTCATCCGGACTGATGTTGGGCATAGCAGCTACTACCCCAACACCGCGAAACAACACTCCCATAATCGAGGGGTGCACCCAAATCGAATCACAAAAGTAATAGATATGGTAACGAAGAAGTGTGTCCGCTAGAGGTGGCGAACCTCAATGGCCCGGAAGGGCTCCTGTTTTAGTCATGTCAGGGGCCATCCAAAATCGTTCTCTTTCTTCAGTCAACGCGTTCACCAAAACCATCCACTTCGTTCTGGATCAACACTCCGCGTATATTAGTTATTAAAGTGGTTTTCGGTATCGACAGAGAGTATGTCCATATCCGATCCCGGTCTCTTTAATAACTACGTATTATTACACCGATTGTCATTTAATAAAATTTCAAAATAGTTATATTTCAAAACCGATAGATCATTGCCATTTCAAAACCATATCAATACGATATCACTTCCACTTTAAACAAATCCATTTCCAAAATCATATCACTTTCCAAAGTTATATCGCTTTCGAAATCATAAGTCTTTTAAAATCAAAACACTTTGGAAATCAAAACCTTGAAATTCATAACACTTTGAAATCATAGCTTGAAATCATAACATTTTGGAATCCTAACACTTTCCTCTTAAACAGTTTAGATATTAAAATTTGTATATATAGAAAAATAGTTTATACAATAAAATAGTTTATATAAAATAGTTATAAGTTAAAATAGTTTATAATAAAATAATTTATATTGAAAATGATTTATATTAAAATAATTTATACTAAAATTTATAAAGTAAAATATAAATAGTTTTAGATATAGTTTAAAATACCTTATATAAAATAGCTTCCTCAAATTTCACAAAATGATTCACATAAACTCGAATTCCAAAATTAAAATTTAATCAAATCTCAAATCATCAATTTCAACTTGATTCAGCTTCTCAATAACCATTTCAAATTACCAATTTCAAATACATATTTGAACCACAAAATAAGCCATTTCAATTTCAATATATTTCAAAGCTTTAGATATTCACATTTCAAAACTAAATTTGGTAATTCCATTTATATCTCAATTTAATTTCATTACATTTTGTTTTCTGAGATATTTCTTTAATCATTTTAATACATCTAAATACAACTTCAATTTACAAATTTATATAAACAAAATATCCCATTTAAATTTATATAAGTTTGAAATATTCATTTAAGTCACTTTTAATCAAATTCAAGTTATAAAACATATCTTTCAATTTTCAAATTTAATAAATTTCAAATAAACCTTATTTAAGTAAAATTCTTAAATAAATATAATTTCAAATCAATTTCAATTTATCTTTCCAACCTGAATCATTATAAACTCTATATTTGAAATATAAATTTACATAAATACTTAACCTTATTTTATATTGATTAAATCGACTTTATTAAATTAACTTTATTATATCTTTAAAATCAATATTTATTACAACCATATATTTCCTTCAAAACCATAGAAATCATTTTTCAAATATTTATATATAGACCAACAGTGTCTGTATATAATTTTCTACCCTATGGTCAAGTGATACAGATATTTATCATTTCAATCCGCAATTTAAATATATACGGGTATATATATCATTTCAACCCGTAATCCCAAATTCAATTCAATTGAAAATCGCTTGGATTTATCATTTCAACCCATAACGATTTTCTCCTATTCTACAGATCGTTCGGGTATGTATCATTTCAACCCATAGTGAATTCTATATTAACAGGGAACTTGCAGAGTGATAATAGATATGATAAAATATAACAATAGTAACAAGCATATATCATCAGTGATAAATAACAGATAATGGTGTCAGATGTCACAGTTGAACAGATACAGATAATGATATATATATATATATAGAAATATAAATTACAGATAATGGTGTCAGATGTCACAGGTGAACAGATACAGATGATGGCATATATATATAGCAATGTAAATAACTAGAAGCAGCATATTTCAATTGTCGTTTCAATTGAAATCAAATTTAATAAATAAAAGAATGTTAATCGTGAGTGATTGCTCACCTTTCGAGGCTAGAGAAGATAGACAACACAACAAGCTACGATTTTGGATTACGGACTTGACGATCGACCAATCCAAACGAAAATCCCCTAGCAAAACATGATGGACACGATTCGATGAAGAAAACAGGCACGACGGACAATGCTGATAATGGGAAATCGATGAGAACAAACAGAATCAGTTTTGATATAAACTGAAAATATATATACATTATTATTATATTATATATTTTCCCAATATTTTAAATTAAGACAAATATTAAAATAGTTTAAAATTTCAAAAAAAAACATTTTTCTTAAATCTCAAGTATTAAGAATCGAAGATATATATATTATACTTATCTTTATAAATCCATGTATTTAAATCAATATATGTACTCTCCCAACCTAACATAAACATATTATACAGTTTCCAAATATCCACAAAAGCTCACTATGTATATATATATATAGTGTCAGATACTAAAATATTATCCTATATCTCATAATAAAACATGTTTTGTCAAAGTGTGCAAGACATAAGCCAAAAATGTAGATGGCAATAAACTACCGTAACTGTATATATATGAAAATATATATATGACAGTATAAGTTATATTTAAAACAATATTTGACATAAAATCTGTATTTATAAAAATCAACTTAACTTATATATACTGACACACCAAAACTAGCATTAAACTATAAATAAACTATATATATATATATATATAACATACCGTTTATACCAAATGTTGTAACTTATATATATACGGTTATATGAACCCACATATACCACAACCAAATCATATACAACTTATATATATCATTGCAGCATAATACAGTAACCCATAAGCTTCAGAAAAATATATGAAGGCAACTACTCAGATGTGAGAACAAGTTATATAAATCTACTACCCTATTTACTTTACAAATCATTTTAAACACACCTAAATTTAAAACCAAAACACGTATATATATGTCACAGTTTAAACAAATTATATGAAAACCTGTATAAACTTACACATAAACTGACATATGTTTAAACAAATGTACACCGTATATATATATATATATATATCTAAATTATAAACAAGTATGCATGAAGACCCGTAACTTAAACTACATATATGTAGATTAGTATATAACTAAAATATAAATCTCAATACAACTGTAAGTAAGAGAAACATAAAGCTACAGCAAGTAACGCCTAACCTATATACACTACAAACATGATATATATAACAATGAACAAAATACACACACACACATAACTTAATATATTATTTATATACTATACATATACATCAAACAAAAATTCACAATACCTAAAAAAATGAGAAAGAGGCGATCAGAGGGTAGGCTGCGCAGCTGAGTCGAAGCAAGGAGAAGGGAAGAAGGGAAGAGCTTGGCCATGGGAGATGAGATGCTTTCGCGGCATTGTCGGGCGAAGGAGATGAGCAGTGGAAGGTGAGGTTGACGTGGCATGTTCAGAAGTGGTCGGGATGGCTTGTGGCGGAGCTGACCTGAGGTGCGAAGGCGGGTTCGGCAGCGGTTTGTTGGTCGGCCATGGTTGCATGAGTTTCGGGTGAAGTGGAGTTAACAGCAAGTGATAGAGAAGGAGGTAGTGGGCCGAAGGAGGGTGTAGTTCGGTTCATGGGTGGATTGGCAATAGGAAGGTGGCGATGCAGCTACAGGCACAACAAATACAAACCTTCACTTTTTTTATATAAATTCTATTCTCACTGTTAAACCAGAGGGAGAAGATGATAGAGAGCAGGGAAAGAAAGTGAAGCTTCACAAATGCAGGAACGAAATGGAATAAATATTTGTGAATGGAAATAGTGACGATTGGTACCCAACACTGGAATAATAAAAGTTGATGACAGGTTGGAATAATAAAAGTCACGCACGTAATCTAGGAAGTGTCAGAGGTTTTGATTTTCCAACCGTTGGCAAATTTGAATGGACATAAGAAAGTTAAACGATACCGATGCATTGGACCATTACGCAGTTTCCGCTGCGTACCGAACTTCAAAACACAAGATTGAATATATCGCAGAGATTAGCACGACGAGACGATCAAAACGGTATACAGATATCAGTGGTATGATTGAATTATAAAATTTCGAATTTTCTACTATCGAAAAATGCAAGAAAAACGCAGAAAAATAAGATCGACGGAGCCAAAGAAGTCAGAATTTGGAAAAACGAAAAATGACGTCTTGCTCAGAAGATGGTTTAGAATTTTTCTATATAAAAATATTTGGATTTCGAAAACATTTTATTTTCATCAATTCCTAACTGATTAAATTGAATAAATTTACGCACGAAAATAAACTTCATATTTTCGGATGAAAATTTACCAGTTGCTATGTTTAACTAGACGCATTCCAAATATCAATTTTTTATTTCAAAATTTATCGTTCAAAATTTCACAAAATTTCAACTAATTACGTTGTTAAAACAGTTAAAATTTACGGGTCGTTACACTCTCATGGTTCATACAAAAACAGACAAGTTTTACCTTATGATAACCAAAACATTTCATACGAAATCTTTTGATATTATCATAGTGTTTAGGGTTTAAAGTAAATATTGAATATAGCTAGAAATTTTACATTAATTAAATTTCAGCATAATAGGTGTACAACTAAGTCTGAAGGCACATATTGGAGGATGGATTTCCATATAATGACAAGGCACCGGGGTACCACCTTCCACAGTACACCTCTAGGAAATGTACCGAGAGTCACACATGGACTCCCTGCCAACACAGGACTGGCCTACCCCTTACTGGATTGTACTGAATATTTCATCACCCCGGCTACTTTTGCAACCTTTCCAAGAGCTCTCATCCACAACCAAATCCATAAATGAATCTATCTAGAAAAGTGATGACAATACTCTAATGGCTGCGATCCACTTAGCCCTACTGCATCTCCCCTGATTTTACTCATTCCCTATTGATGATGCTAGAGGCTACATTTTACCTTTTATATAGCAAATCCCACTAGGAATGCTAACACCGCTATCTGGGCAGAAATGCAATGTCAACATTCATCCATACAAGTTTGTTTTGGGTCTGAACAAAACTGAAGACACTTCTACTACATCCATTTTGGAGTCAGCCTTAGGATTAGTAACAAGTAGCCCTTGCACTTCAAAGAGCTTCGCCTTTAATTATCTTTAAAATATTCCAATTCGAAACTCTTGTGCCGGTTCGAAGTGGTTTTCGGATAATATATATGATCCCGACCACTTTGAACTGACAACGATTGTTTAAAACAGACCAACATTTGATAATCGGTTATTTAACTATCAAATAACCAATAATTCAACCAGAGATATAATTTCCAAAGGAAAATAACATTGGTTAAGCACAAAGCTGCTATTAGCCTCTTCAGTAATCTTTCATTAATTAAAATCACTTTGTATATACTTGTAACAAAATACTTTTACAAAGATATATCCACAAACCTTTTAAATTCCTTTCAATACTTGGAAAAATATCCATATATTTATCTCAATAGTAAAAGTATATTCACAGAAACACTACACTTTTCCTACTTAAAAAATGTATTCATATACTTATCTCAACGGTATATGTATATTCACAAGACATTATGAAAATTTTCTTATTTCAAAATCATATCAAAGGATTTAAATAATACTGTTTTAAACGAAACGAAGATGAGGATAAACCCAAACACTGTTCCTTCGGTGTTAAGCATGGAACGAACGTCCACACCACTAAAATTAAGAAGATCAATTTGAGGAAATCTAATCTTAATTTCTTTTATGAATTCCTTTTCTTTATACAATTCTAAAATCATTTATAAAACTCCTTTTATAAATCTCTAAAATCATTTATAAAACTCCTTTTTAAAGATCCTTTATAAAAATCCCTTCTAAAATCCTTTTATAAAAATCCTTTATAAAAATTCTTATAAATTTAAACCACATTTTCATTTATAAACTCTTTAATAAATCTCTTTTATTAATTGAGATTCCCTTTATAAATCAATTTATTATCTATAAAAACAATAAATCAGATAAATTGCTTTATTTAAACATACAAAATAAATAATCAATTAACTTTCCAACATTATTAATGAAAAAATTTATTAACTCCAAAACATTATTAATACAATAATTAATAACTTCAAAACATTATAAATAAGTAATAATTATTTACTTCAAAACATTATTATATAATAACAACTATTAACTGCTAAACATTACTAATAAAAATAATTATTAACTTCAATCATTATAAATATAATAATTAGTAATTTCAAACATTATTAATAAAACAATAATAATTAATCTTCAAACATTATTATAATAAATAATAATTAACTTCTAAAACATTATTAATAAATATTAATTATTAATTCCAAAACGTTATTAATAAATAACCATTATAAATTCCAAACATTATTAATAAATAATAATTATTAATTATCTTCAAAGAATATTAATTGTTTAAATAAATAACTTTTACAATATTAAAATATTAATAAATAACTTCAAAACAATTAAAATATAAATAAACAAACAACTTTTAACATTATTAAACAAAAATTAAACAACTTTAAAACATTTCTAGTTTAAAAAAGGCAATAAAAAGGTTGGGTTAAAATAGAGAAGTTCAAAATCTATTTAAATAGAAATATTCCAAAAAACTCAAGTGTGAGAGGTTCGAGGTTCGAGTCCCACTTTTGTGTGGGAGGAGATACGCCTTTCACATGGGAGGTTTGAGGTTCATTTTCGCGCCTTCCGCACCAAGTCAACCGAAAGGTCTAGCTAGCCTGGAATAGGGGTTGTGGCGGGCCAGCCATTTATTCCCTAGGTTTACTGTTTAGGAATCGCATGTCGGTAGTGATTGACCAGGTTTCCCTAGTTCCAAAAAAAAAAATATTCCAAAAAACTCAAAGGTTAGATTTAAAATAATTTTCCAAATCAAAAACCAATTTCAAGCCAAACGGCAATTGATAGTATTTTCAAAATATAAATTGAGGCCAATAGCCACCAAAGCACTTAACCAATATTGTTATTGATTTTTATCACTACAGAGGTTTCATTTTGAACATATAACAATGTCAAAACTAATAGTGCTAAACAATCAAGATTCAGCAATTAACAATTTATATAATAGAGTTATAACTAAAATAGAATCAAATGGATATTATTGGAAATTTAAAAGTAACAATGTCGAGAAATCCAGATTTCTCTATAAAATTCATGTATTTCGATTTTAAATAACAATCGCTTGTCAAAGCGATTGTTTAACCAAACATCCGATAATTTCAACCAAACTCAAACGGTAAATTTTAATCTACTATATATATCATACAGATTAACCAAAAAGGCGAGTTAAAACTCATTGAAATTCTAGTTGTAGCCGAAGCGTTTTGATTCAGTCTAAAATTTTAGCATGAAATTCCACAAGCTCCAATTCCTACCAAGCCAATTCCAAAATGTAGACAATGATTCCATAAGTGCAACACAACTGACCATGTTCGATTCTGACCTCGTATGGAATAGTTATGAGTTTTATAAGTTTTCTAACCAATTAAACTAATTAATAACTTAATTATACTTAATTAAATTAACATTTACCCTTAATTACAATACTAATCTTTCTTTCCTCGTATCAAATTCAAGGCCACCTGAACAAGAACAAATGCATACCAAATCATCGTGCATACATCCAAGTGATACAGAACTACACACGATGAAACGCAAATCTGATTCCACCGATGATCTTCTCGCTTCGAGCTTGATCCAAAGGATCCCACCATCTCGATTCCGCCTCATCCAGTCAAAAGACAGCATCTCCTCTTTGACTAGCTACATGAGATAGTCGCGTTTTCCAATTTAGCATCGCACATACCCGAATTTCACCAACCAAAGCCTTTTTCTCCGACAAACACAAGACCAAACTCCGATCAAGCTAATTCTTCCTTGATTCAAAAGATTGTTAACCCTAGCTACCTCTAAAACTGTCGAACTCCCAAAATTACCGCTGCAACCTCCATGAACCCATCGATATGATAATCTTGGCTTTCTACACTCAAAAATATCATTTTTATATTTTTCTATGATTTGATTTGAATTTCTCAAGGAGATGGATATATTTCTTTTATTATCTGCTAGAAATAAGAAAAGCGGAAGTGAGAAAAAGAAACACCAATTAATATTTGGGGTATGGGAAAGACAAGAATGAGGTAATGCCTGTACCAAAATGTTGTGAGTTAAGTTTTTATTTAAAATTTTCCGACATCTCGCCGCACAGACTTTTGATCACGTACGGGCTACAAAAAAAACAAAAAGATGGTTGCGCTCAGAAAAACGACACGACCCAAAAACGATAATAATATACACTGGTTTACTGATTCTGTAAAATAAAAAAATGCAGTCGTTTGTCGTTAAATCGTCAAACGATAATTTACAATATTTTCCAAATTATAAATTATGGAAAAATCAAATAAATTAAATTAAAAAAGGTTAAAAAATTGAGTCAATAAAATAAAAATAATTTTCTGATTATTTATTTGAACCATTTATTATTGCAAATATACTAACAAGACGAATTCACCGTTAATAGTTATCAAAATAAAATGAGTTAATAAGACCATTGACCCATTAAATAAATATTCAATTTAAAATCCCTACATTTAAATAACTATTCAAATATTTATTCATAATTCAAATATTTTAAAGAATCCTTATATTTGATTTCAAGTTATTAAACCATTTTAAACCAATATTTTAATATTTAAAATTAAGTAATACCCAAAATTCAATGAACCAAAATTCTAGGTTGTTACATACCCCCTCCCTTTAAAGAATTTCATCCCCGAAATTACAAAGGCAAGAAAAATGCCTCCAAAGCCTTGGTGTTCGCTCAACCTAAGCTCTGATACCACGTTGTAACGACCCGACCTTTTCGACCCTTAAAAATTGACGTTAATACATCCAGTATTCACATGTCGAGCTTTCAAGTGCAGTAAAGACAAATTGTTGGGGAAAAAGAAATAAAAGACAAAACATAATCTCACATCGTGACGAGTAACATATAATATACAACAGAGCTTTACAAAGAAAAAAATTGAACTTTATTATTATACATAATTAATTAGGCTCAACTAATCAATCAACAGCCTGGACAGCTATAACAACTTGTCCTCACAATTGCTATTAAATAAACAACTAATGCAGGAGAATTAAAACATACATGAATACGACTTGGAGGTATCTAGCTCGTCTCCTGAAGCTCCAAATATCCAATTGAATTTGTAAATATGCTTGGTCTGACTCGAGCAATATAATAAAATAACACCCGGATCTGTCTAGTAAACCAGTGTGAGAAACACACCTCAATTGAATTTTAAAGTTATAAAAACTTTTCAAAACAAAGGTATCTCGTAAGACCACACCGCACATAAACACGAACAAATTTTTACCTTATGATAACAAAAACATTTCATAGGAAATCTTCTAATATTATCATAGTGTTTAGGGTTTAAAGTAAATATTGATTATAGACAAAATTGCTACATTAATTAAATTCCAACATAATACGTATACAGCTAAGTCCGAAGGAACTTATTGGAGGATGGATCTCCATACAATGACAAGGCACCGGGGTACCACCTACCATAGTAACCTCTAGAAAATGTACCGAGAGCCACATATGGACTCCTTTCCAACAAAGGACCGACCTACCCCTTACTGGGTAGTGCCGAATATTTCATCACCCCGGTTTCTTTTGCAACCTTTTTGAGAGTTCTCATGCACAACCAAATCCATAAATGAATATATCTAGCAAGGTGATGACAATACCCTAATGGGTGCGACCCACTTAGCCCTGCTGCATCTCCCCTGATTTTATTCATTCCCAGTGGATGAGGCAAGATGCTACGTTTTACCTTTTATATAGCAATCCCACTTGGAATGCTAACACTGCCCTCTAGGTAGAAATGCAATGTCAGCATTCATCCGTACAAGTTTGTTCTAGATCTGAACGAAACCGAAGGCACTACTTCTATTACATCCATTTTTGAATCACCTTCAGGACTAGTAGCAAGTAGCCCTTGCACTTCAAAGAGCTCCATCTTCGATTATCTTTAAGATATTCCAATCTGAAACGCTTGTGATGGTTCAAACTGGTTTTCAGATAATATATCCAATCCCGACCTCTCCGAACTGACAACGATAGTTTAAAACAGGCCAACATTTGATAGTCGGTAATTTAACTATCATATAACTAACAACTCAACCAAAAATTTAAATTCCAAAGGAAAATAACGCTGGTTAAGCACAAAGCACCCATTAGCCTATTTAATTAATCCATTCATTAATTAAAATCACTTTGCAAATACTTGTATCGAAATACTTTTACAAAGACATATTCACAAACCCTTTAAACTCCTTTCAATACTTGGAAAAATATCCATATTCTTATCTCAACAGTATAAGTATATTCACAGAAACACTACGCTTTCCCTACTTAGAAAATGTATTCATATACTTATCTCAATGGTATAAGTATATTCACAAGACATTATGAGATTTTTTTTAATTTCAGAATCATATCGAAGGATTCAAATAAATATTGTTTTAAAAGAAACAGAGATAAGGATAAACCAAACACTATTCCTTCGGTGTTAAGCTTGTAACGAATGTCCACACCACCAAAATTAAGAAGGTCAATTTGAGGAAATCTAATCTCAATCTCTTTTATAAATTCCTTTTCCTTATACAACTATAAAATCATTTATAAAACTCCTTTTATAAATCTCTAAAATCATTTATAAAACTCCTTTATAAAGATCCTTTATAAAAATTCCTTCTAAAATCCCTTTATAAAAATCGTTTATAAAGCCTTTATAAAAATTCGTATTAACCTAAACCTCATTTTCATTTATAAACTCTTTAATAAATCACTTTTAGTAATCGAGATTCCTACCAAACCAATTTCAAAATGTAGACAATGATTCCACGAGCATAACACAACTGACCACGTTCGATTCTGACCTTGTATGGAATAGTTATGAGTTTTATAAATTTTTGGACCAATTAAACTAATTAATAACTTAATTATACTTAATTAAATTAACATTTACCCTTAATTAAAATACTAATCTTTCTTCCCTTTTATCAAATTCAAGGCCGCCTGAACAAGTACAAATGCACATCAAATCATTGTGCACACATCTAAGATGGAGCTACACGCAATGTAACGCAAATCTGATTCCACCAACGATCTTCTCGCTTCAAGCTCGATCCAAAGGATCCCGCCATCTCGACTCCGCCTCATCCAGCCAAAACGCAACCTCACTCCTTCGACTAGCTATAGGCGACGGTCGTGTTTTCCAATTTAGCATCGTACATCCCCAAATTTCATCAATCAAAGCCCTTTCCTCTGACAAAACCAAGATCAAATCCCGATTAAGCTAATTCTTCCTTGATTCCAAAAAATTGTCAACCCTAGCTACCTCTACAATTTTCGAACTTCTAAAATTACTACTGCAACCTCCATGAACCCTTCGACATGATGATTCAGGCTATCTACACTTAGAAATATCATTTTTTATACTTTTATGATTTTTCTATGATTTGATTTGAATTTCACAAGGAGATGGATATATTTCTTTTATCGTCTGCTAGAAATCAGAAAGAGGAAATGAGAAAAAGAAATACAAATTGATGTTTGGGTACGGGAAAGACAAGAATGAGGAGCTGCCTATAACAAAATATTGCAAGTTAAGTTTTTACTTAAATTTTTCCGGCATTTCGCCGCACAAACTTTTGATTGCCTATGGGTTGCAAACAATAAAACAAAAATACGACCACGCTCAGATTAGTGACACGACCCCAAAACAATAATAGTATACGTTGGTTTACTGATTCTATAAAATCAAAAAATGCAGTCGTTTGACGATAAATCGTTAAATGATAATTTACAATATTTTCAAATTAATTTTTTTGGAAAAATCAACTAAATTAAATTACAAATACGTAAAAAAATTGAGTCGTAAAAATAAAAATAAATTTTCTGATATCTATTTAAACCATTTACTAATGCAGATTGTTATCAAGGATTTTAACCCAATAGAATTCAATGGAAGTTAGAACATCTGCATCAAGTCAAAACAACTTATGAATCAACCAGAAGGATCAGAAGAAGGAACCAATAAAGCACAAGAGGAAAAAGCAAAAAATAGCTTGAGGGGATGGATCGTTAGCGATCCATCACCCATGGATCGCTAGCGATTCATAAATATTGCTCTTGGATCTTCCATTATTCTTGCATCATGAAGCGTTATCTTTTCCAAGGATGCCTGCTAAGTTTCATTGTATTCCAAATAAGCTAAATTGAGAAGTGGGCACTCATATGATTCCAGCAACAGTTCAATGCAACCTGTGCATGAATCATTATCAAAATAAGGCATCTAGTCATAAAATTACATGGAGAGCTTCTACACAAGGCAAGGACACACGATCCAATTGAAATGAGCTAAAAATGCACTAACTTCATGGATCGCTGGCAATCCATCATATAGGGTCGGTTCGCTGTGAAACTTTTGGAGCATCTCGTACCTTCAAATGTAGGCTTCCGACAAAGCGGCTTAGCCCAATAGCTCTCCAATCCATATAAATACTCACCCATTTGCAACATAAGGAGGATCTTCTAGACTGGTTGTTGAAACTCTGCAGAAACTATTCTTTACTCTTCTCCTCCCACACAATAATCATCTAAAGGGTTCACTGTGATTCTCCAGTGAACGATAACACTGGTGACTTGATCTAACTATGACGACCCGGATTTTTCATCATTTGATTTTGAATATTTAAGCGGTTTAAATATTAGATTTGGAATTTTAATTTTTGTTAGTAATATTTTAACACTGATATTTCAACTGATTTTGTCAATTTTGGAAACTGTCGATTTAATCGACGCGTTAAAATGGTGATTCGGGGCACATTCTTGGAATTTGACGAAACCAGTTCCATTAGATCCATAATAGTGTATTATTATTGGATATCAAATTTCGCAGCATTTAGAGTTATCGTTTGGCTGTACAGTATAGAAACGTGTTGAAATTAATATCGAAATTTAATATAATAATTGGGTCCAAAAAGCTATATTCTCCATACGATCGAATTAGGACTCGAAACCTTTTCCATTGCGTTCGGAATGGGGGTATAACATTAAAAAGCCTGGCGGCACGCCTCCATAGGGTTCAAAAATTTTGGGTTATGTAATGTGAGATATTTAGATTTAAATAAAGATATATATAATCAAATTGAAGTCCAACCAAAGCCGACAACATCGTACCCAAGCCCCCCTCCACGTTCAAATTACGTCTTTCCTTTTCTTTTCAGATCAAAAATCATGAGATAAAACATTAAAAACACACCATCTTCCTCCTTTTAAAACAGCGTTCATCTTTCATTCGTTCAAATCGAAAATTGTTCGTTCAAAAAAAATGTCGAACAAGCTAAGCTCAGATGCGCACGCGAGGTAGTGGAACCGTGACTCACCTTGGAGGCACGCAGGGAGGGCGAGGCGATGGACATCGCTATTGGTTATGGAGGGTTTGGGCTTCGTTTCGAATCGCGCACGTGCGTATGCGTTGGGAAAGCACGCACGCGAAGGCAGAGGATGGGGGAAACGACGATGGTCGAGGCGACGTTTCGGGAGGTGCGAACTGGAAGGAGCGACCGTCGTGATAAAATTCAGCTCGATGAGCGCGAGCATGGGAGAGATGGCGGCATAGTTTCGCGCGCGATATATGGGAACTGTTTGTAGGCGAGGTGTGGGTGTTTCGAGCAGCGATCGGAAATGATAGGGCTGCAAATGGTCGCTGGAAGAGCTTTTGTTGGCGGTCGATTTAGGGAGAGGTCGCGATCGAAGGGTTCACGATTAGCATGGAAGACAGGCGACATTCTGGTGGTAAGGTCACTGGTAGGCTAGGCGCGGTGGCATACAGTGGTTTGAGCGGCAGTGAGGTCAAGTGACTGTCAGTGTAACGACCCAGAATTTTTGATAATTAAAATTCGAATATTTAATTGATTTTAAATATTAATAAATGAATTTAATAAGTCGAATAATTTATTTAAAGGATATTGGATTTAATTTGGTCAATTAAATCGATAAATTAATAATTGAAATTCCAGAAATAATTGAAAACGAGTTTAATATGATTGAAAATGATTTGTAAAATTTTATTTAATCATACTGGAGTTATAGAAAGGTTATAGAACTTTTAAAATTGAATTTGGAGTTAATATGTGAAAATTGAATATTTTAATATTTAATTATCGACTGTAAAAATAGCCAATTTTTGAACAGTCTCGGATTTCGACGAAACCAGTTTCATCGGATCCGTAATATGATATTATTATAAGATTTCAAATTTCATAATTTTTGGATTTACCGTTTGTCCGGGGCAAGCCAAAACGCCTCGAAATCGATTTAAATCGGTTTAATTTAAATTGATCGTTTTATTTCATAACTCGCACAGACGATCGAATTAGCTTTCGAAACCTGTTTCATTATGTCCGGAACGCGGGATAAACCCTAGAAACGATAGTGACCGCGCGTAAATCGGAGTTCGAAAATTTCCGGATGAATAGTGTTTTTCGTCAAAATTCTATAAAAGGAACCCTTCATCGTTCACAATTTGCAAACCCTAACCCTAATCAGTAGCCGCCTCCATCCAAACGAACGGCCAGAAAACAACATCTTTTCTCCCTCAAATTCTTTCAATCCGCGCACCGATTCGAGAAATGTTCAACTGAAGAATGGTAGAGGGCAACGAGACGAAGATATTCAACGGTTGTGATCAAATTTGGAGGCATGAGTCAACAGGAAATCGCGAGCAAAGAGGGGCAGTTTGGCCTCGTCGTGCGTGCACAGGGGGCGATCGGATTTCAAGGCACTTGGCACGGTGGTAGATGGAGGCGAGGGCATCGATATGGTGCCGATATGATGGGTTTTCGTCATCATTTGTGGGTTGCGTGTGTTAGGGTTAGGGCCGGCTATGGGTTTGGTTGCGTTCAAAATTGCCTGGGAGGGAAACGCGATGGAGAAGAAGAAGCTTGAAGATGCGGTCGTGATTTCTCAACCTGGGGTGAAAGGTTCAGATCTGTTGAGGGTAAAAATATAAAAAGAAAATGTAAAAATAGTTATATTAAAATTTATATAAACTTCTGAATGCGATAACGTTTTGCTGCGAGGTTGGAAAATGACGAAACAAAATGCATTGGAATCGTATTGTCGAATACTTCGCGATGAAACTGGATTGGAGACGATCGGGGTCAGTGAAAATTTTGAGTGAGATTAAACGTCCGTTTAATTTCATTCGAAATAATCGCTATAAATTGCTATCAGAAAATCACGGTGAGATTTTTCTCACTCAAAATGAAAGTGGAATTTTCAGTTATTTATTGATTGATAATTTGATTGCTATTGGATGTGATATTAGATATAGTAGAATATATCTATTATATATAGAAATATATACATATTGGCATATGTATATATTGGATTGATTGATTTCCCGCCTCGTATAGCGGATGAGACCCTATTGCGCCGTTAGTAAGCGGATATTTTTATAAAAACCCATATACCGCGATATTCCACCTCGAAGTGGAATTGGTATTGTGCTAACATCTGTGATGCAGGGAAACAGGTGGGAGGGATCCAACTGGATTCCTCACCAGTATTTATTTATTTACAGATATTGATGTATATTCTGTTATCATATGTTGATATATGATGTTTGATGTTGTGATTGACTAATTGGTGCTGTTGCATCATCGGATCCATTTTTGAAGTTTAAAAATAACGATATTATTTTTAAAAGGATTTCAAAGTGAATTTTTGAAAGTATACGTTTTATTAAATTTTGGAATTGATTCATTTTAAATAAATAAGTGTTATAATTTTTATGTTATAAAAAATTAAGAATTTTGTGATATAAAACCAAAATTTGATGTTTGGGAATATGAAATGAACTATGTTGAAGAATAGTATGAATGAAGATTTTTGAATTTATTTATAAATGGTTTATAGATAAGATTTATAAAGAATTGAATTTTTATAAATCGGAAAAATGGAATTATAAAAGGAGTTTTTGTTAATGTTGAAAAAGGGTTTATAAATGGAATTTTTCAAGAAGTAGGATTTATAAATTTTGTAAAGTTATTAAAGGAATGACTTAAGTATAAAAATTGAGTTATAGATTGATTCGGTTTATAAAATTGATTTGTAAGTTGAAGTTGTTATAAATTATAAATGGGATTTATAAACGTTGTTTATAAATCCGAAATCACTTATTTTGATAAGTGAATTGTAGAAGTTAATTAAAGGAATTATATTCACAATTTTGGACAGTGGATAAGCCTTTAAATAAAACGTGTAGGAATGTTGAATTTGGATAACGAAGTATATTCACGATTTTGGACAGTGAATATATTATTAAATAAAATGGATATGTTTTGGAAAAGGGATATTAAAAATGAAGTTAATTATTTTAAACGATGTTTTAAAATGTATTGAATATCGAAATCATAGATTTCAACATTTATTGTTGAAATAGACGTTTTCGAGGAAGAAGGAAATGGTGGACTACAACACTGTTGTTATAGTAAATGATTTTCGAAAGGAAATGTTTTTGTCTAGTATTGGGATTTATATATCTATCTAAATTTCGAATCCCTATACTAGTGATTTTGAGTCGTCGTAACGATGTTTTACGTAACATTCGTTTTGACTCAAATAAATGTTGTTATAGTAAATGATTTCCTTAAAGAATGAAATATATACTTAATATTGATTTAAGTATATTGAATATTTTCAAATGCTGAAAATAAATAGATTTGTGAAATACTTATTTTTAAATAAGTATGAAAATGCTTTTCCAATATGAAATGAACTGTTTTGAGATTTTATCTTCAAAGATAAAATGAAATGTGGAAATTGATTTGAAATTGTTTTCAAATGGTGAAGTGTGGAAATTTTATATCTAATGAAGATATTTTTGAAGATGAAATAATTTGGAAAATTATTTGGAATCTGATAATGTTGCACATCTTTATTGATAGTTAAATAACCGACTATCAATAATTACCTTGAGTAGGTATTTGTTGTGAATTGGATGAATTTGAATGCCACACTTATTTTTAAATAAACGCTCACTATTCGAGTTAGCCGGGAAAGGACCATGGGGTCGTATAACCCATTCCGAATATGTGATACGTCGTTATGAATTGCATTCGAAGACCGGTGTTGAAGACCGGATATTTTTGAAAACGGAAGGATTACCGTCGAGTTACTCTACATCGGCTGATCTTCGATTTAGAGGTTTTATCACCCTTAGTGACGGGAAGTCCGGACGTGATTAGAAATTTATCCGGATATGCAAGGGCTTCGTGAGAAGTGCCTTCGGTTCTGTTCGATCCCGAAACAGACTTGGATGGATTGTATGTCTGACGTTACAAATTGAGATATAAAGCTGATTTCTTTCAAATACATTTCTGTTGGTGGCGGAGAATTTATTCTCTTAGCTTAACACCCTTCTCTGAGACGTACGAGCTCAGAGGTTATGTAGTTGAAATTTATCAGCGATATACTCCCAATTTGGTAACGTGGCATACTGAGTGTTGCTGTGAAATGATCAGTGTTTGATCATTTGCGATATGATCATTTGTTTGATCTTATATCTTTGTGATCATAGGTTGATCATTTGTTTGACCCGAAGCATGGATTTTTGAGAAGCGTAGCTTTGTGGATGAGACTTTGTCGAGCCTCACACCCCGGAAATGGTCAAAATAGGAAGGATGCAGCAAGGTTCTAGGGAGTAGCGCCCCTTAGTGTATGTCATTCCTTCTGGATAGAGGTGGTATCATGGTATGGAGCCCAGATACTTAACCTATGTGGTTGCTGCAAATTTATTACTTTGTGGTTGTTGGAAATCGGGGATCCTCGGGAAGATCGGTTACGATCGGGGGATGACATACGCGTGTCAGTAGTTACCTACTTTTGCAGAGGTAACCCGGCCTTGTGTTGGCAGAGATCTAACCGTAATGTTAGGTTATTTCTCGGGTCGTCTATTCCAGGGACGTACCCATCGTGGATAGGAAGTTCCTTAGCCTGACCATTTGTTGGAAATCCAAAGAAACAATACGAGCCTTGTACGGTTTTAGTTGTAGAATCTATCATTCACTTATGGTGGTCACCACTGTTTGGATGGTAGCTATTGTAGGCATAAGTGCGGAATGCCTATGCTGGCTAAGATTAATATTATACTTTCGAAATGTTTTCTACACTATGCACTAATAATAATTTCAAAAATGATTTGATTTTGCGTAGTAAGCATCTTTGACTATCATAAGAAGAAATCTCCTCCAATTCTGCGTTTGCATTGTGTGTGTGGTGGGAGGTCTTATGGTAGTCTCATTTTCCAAAAGCATTTCGAATTGACTTTAAAATTATTTTGTTGTTATAAAGAATAACTGTTTTACGATCTCACACCAGTCACCATGACTGACTCGGAGTTTATTGTTCCCTTCTAAACTCTGGGTGCCCACCAATTTCCACACGGGCAGCCTAGAGTTATGTTATCAGGATATTCTGGATATTCTGGAGCTTTGGAAGCAAGTTGGATGGCGTAACGTATCATCCGTATTTGTATCTGATATTATTTTATTCCGCTGTGTATTCTGTATGAGGACAAGTTTATATAACTGTCCATTGTTGTATATTGACTCTGATTGATGTATGTATAAACTGATATAGTTCTTTGTTTTAAAATACTAGTGATTATCTATTATATATTGTTCCGCTGCGATGTGTAAGATTCTGATATTGTTTTCTGTTCTGATGTTGTTCTGTTGTTCTTCTTTCTTCTCTTTTTCTTCTATCTTCTTCTTCTTCTGCCTTTTTCTTCTTTCTTAAACCCTCACTATTGGAGTTTCCGGCACTCGATTGCTCGACAGTCGATAAAGGGAGTATCGATGTCGAATTTTCGAAAGTCGAAAATTTCGGTATGTGATAGCATGGTATCAGAGCATATGGTTAAGCGACAACCCTGCTCTGTTGGGTGTTACTCATTAGAGATAGAGTCAGTAGTACTCTAGAATGAGTTGAGTGTAATAATAGATATGAGTGCGTATTTGTTAGTGAATATAAAATTGTTTTATATTGTGATGATTGGTTTGTTGAGTGGTATATGGATTCTGGTCGGTATTGTCCGTACAACTCTATCGATAGGGATCTCTAAACACTTATATAGAACAATTCGGCACAGTATTGTTTTAAATTGGGTAAATGGAATAATTTTACTTTGATTATATTTTGTATATAAAAGAAATGATTTTTCTGTAAATTATTACAGTATATGGTTGCATGGTTGTTAAAAGTAATATTAAACTATTATCATTGAAATTAAATGAGAAATTGAAATCATAACTCCAAAGTTAAGAAATAAATTCATATACAAATGAAATGTAAGAATATAAATTTTAAAAGTGATTTGTAATTTGAAACGTAATTCCAGAGAAGTTTTTGGAAATGTTTTGAAAAGAATTTGAAAATTTTGGAGATTTGGAAAGTTTAAATCTTTTTGAATTTGAAAATGAATTTCAAAGGTTTTGAAAAGTATTTTGGAAAGATAAAAGCTCTAAACTCTTTTCGGTCGCTGGAAAATAACTTCGGTAATGACTGCAGCATTATTGATGTCCATTTTCGGGTTTCCAAAAGAGGAATCGCTGCCAAATTGTTTTAAATGGAAGTTGTTTTGAAAATTTGGATTTTGTTTTAGAAAATTCAAAGGATAATTTGAACTGTTTTCAAAAATGGTTTTTGAAATGTTGGTAAACTCTGGAATACTATGTAGAAATATTTATGAAATATTATTAAGTTGATAACTTATACAATTTGAATTGATAGAATAAATTCAATTTAAAGGATGGAGTTAAATTAAATTAAGTATAAGTGAATCAATTAAATAAAGTGAAATGAATTAAATTCATATGGAATTTGAAATCCAGTTTAATACAAGTGGTTATAAACCAAAATAGTGAATTGTAAATAAATTTTGGGAATGAACAAAAGAATAAAACTGGAATTACAACTGAATGTTAAACTTAGTTTGAATTGGTAATTGATGAAATTCAATATTCAGAAGTTAAACTGAATCCAAATTAAATTGAAATTGTGAATTGAATTAAAATGAGAAATTGAAATGTAAAATTGAATGATAATGAATATGTAACTTCAACAGTGAAGTAAAAATGTATAAGTAGTTTATATTGAAAATTTTGTAATAGAATTTGCAAAATGGTTTGAATATATGTAACTAGATATTATGGCTAGTAGGATATACAGGTGTAAATAAATTGGGATTTTGATTTCAAAGATAAAGTGAATTGCTCGACAAAAAGGTAAGTATTTGAATTTCAATATGAGTTTTTGATTATTTCTTGTCTAGCCGCTTGGCTTTTTCTTTTCTTTTTGAAATCTGAGAGTCCGTAGGGACGTTTTGTAGTCGTACCATATTAGCCGCGCAAAGGAGGCTATGGCGAAATTTTTCGAAAATTTAAGGCGTTAGAATATTTTTGAGAAATTTGAAAATTTTGGAAAACTTAGTAAAAATGTTGTAAAAAGTTTAACTATGAATTTTGGGAAAGTTAAACACTTAAGAGATTTGAAAATCTAATTTGAACGGTTTGTTTTGAAAAGTTAACGGATTTTGTATCTTTTCCTTACTTGGTAATTTCGAGGACGAAATTCTTTTAAGGGGGGAAGTTTGTAACGACCCAGAATTTTTGATAATTAAAATTCGAATATTTAATTGATTTTAAATATTAATAAATGAATTTAATAAGTCGAATAATTTATTTAAAGGATATTGGATTTAATTTGGTCAATTAAATCGATAAATTAATAATTGAAATTCCAGAAATAATTGAAAACGAGTTTAATATGACCGAAAATGATTTGTAAAATTTTATTTAATCATACTGGAGTTATAGAAAGGTTATAGAACTTTTAAAATTGAATTTGGAGTTAATATGTGAAAATTGAATATTTTAATATTTAATTATCGACTGTAAAAATAGCCAATTTTTGAACAGTCTCGGATTTCGACGAAACCAGTTTCATCGGATCCGTAATGTGATTTTATTATAAGATTTCAAATTTCATAATTTTTGGATTTACCGTTTGTCCGGGGCAAGCCAAAACGCCTCGAAATCGATTTAAATCGGTTTAATTTAAATTGATCGTTTTATTTAATAACTCTCACAGACGATCGAATTAGCTTTCGAAACCTATTTCATTATGTCCGGAACGCGGGATAAACCCTAGAAACGATAGTGACCGCGCGTAAATCGGAGTTCGAAAATTTCCGGATGAATAGTGTTTTTCGTCAAAATTCTATAAAAGGAACCCTTCATCGTTCACAATTTGCAAACCCTAACCCTAATCAGTAGCCGCCTCCATCCAAATGAACGGCCAGAAAACAACATCTTTTCTCCCTCAAATTCTTTCAATCCGCGCACCGATTCGAGAAATGTTCAACTGAAGAATGGTAGAGGGCAACGAGACGAAGATATTCAACGGTTGTGATCAAATTTGGAGGCATGAGTCAACGGGAAATCGCGAGCAAAGAGGGGCAGTTTGGCCTCGTCGTGCGTGCACAGGGGGCGATCGGATTTCAAGGCACTTGGCACGGTGGTAGATGGAGGCGAGGGCATCGATATGGTGCCGATATGATGGGTTTTCGTCATCATTTGTGGGTTGCGTGTGTTAGGGTTAGGGCCGGCTATGGGTTTGGTTGCGTTCAAAATTGCCTGGGAGGGAAACGCGATGGAGAAGAAGAAGCTTGAAGATGCGGCCGTGATTTCTCAACCTGGGGTGAAAGGTTCAGATCTGTTGAGGGTAAAAATATAAAAAGAAAATGTAAAAATAGTTATATTAAAATTTGTATAAACTTCTGAATGCGATAACTTTTTGCTGTGAGGTCGGAAAATGACGAAACAAAATGCATTGGAATCGTATCGTCGAATACTTCGCGATGAAACTGGATTGGAGACGATCGGGGTCAGTGAAAATTTTGAGTGAGATTAAACGTCCGTTTAATTTCATTCGAAATAATCGCTATAAATTGCTATCAGAAAATCACGGTGAGATTTTTCTCACTCAAAATGAAAGTGGAATTTTCAGTTATTTATTGATTGATGATTTGATTGCTATTGGATGTGATATTAGATATAGTAGAATATATCTATTATATATAGCAATATATACATATTGGCATATGTATATATTGGATTGATTGATTTCCCGCCTCGTATAGCGGATGAGACCCTATTGCGCCGTTAGTAAGCGGATATTTTTATAAAAACCCATATACCGCGATATTCCACCTCGAAGTGGAATTGGTATTGTGCTAACATCTGTGATGCAGGGAAACAGGTGGGAGGGATCCAACTGGATTCCTCACCAGTATTTATTTATTTACAGATATTGATGTATATTCTGTTATCATATGTTGATATATGATGTTTGATGTTGTGATTGACTAATTGGTGCTGTTGCATCATCGGATCCATTTTTGAAGTTTAAAAATAACGATATTATTTTTAAAAGGATTTCAAAGTGAATTTTTGAAAGTATACGTTTTATTAAATTTTGGAATTGATTCATTTTAAATAAATAAGTGTTATAATTTTTATGTTATAAAAAATTAAGAATTTTGTGATATAAAACCAAAATTTGATGTTTGGGAATATGAAATGAACTATGTTGACGAATAGTATGAATGAAGATTTTTGAATTTATTTATAAATGGTTTATAGATAAGATTTATAAAGAATTGAATTTTTATAAATCGGAAAAATGGAATTATAAAAGGAGTTTTTGTTAATGTTGAAAAAGGGTTTATAAATGGAATTTTTCAAGAAGTAGGATTTATAAATTTTGTAAAGTTATTAAAGGAATGACTTAAGTATAAAAATTGAGTTATAGATTGATTCGGTTTATAAAATTGATTTGTAAGTTGAAGTTGTTATAAATTATAAATGGGATTTATAAACGTTGTTTATAAATCCGAAATCACTTATTTTGATAAGTGAATTGTAGAAGTTAATTAAAGGAATTATATTCATGATTTTGGACAGTGGATAAGCCTTTAAATAAAACATGTAGGAATGTTGAATTTGGATAACGAAGTATATTCACGATTTTGGACAGTGAATATATTATTAAATAAAATGGATATGTTTTGGAAAAGGGATATTAAAAATGAAGTTAATTATTTTAAACGATGTTTTAAAATGTATTGAATATCGAAATCATAGATTTCAACATTTATTGTTGAAATAGACGTTTTCGAGGAAGAAGGAAATGGTGGACTATAACACTGTTGTTATAGTAAATGATTTTCGAAAGGAAATGTTTTTGTCTAGTATTGGGATTTATATATCTATCTAAATTTCGAATCCCTATACTAGTGATTTTGAGTCGTCGTAACGATGTTTTACGTAACATTCGTTTTGACTCAAATAAATGTTGTTATAGTAAATGATTTCCTTAAAGAATGAAATATATACTTAATATTGATTTAAGTATATTGAATATTTTCAAATGCTGAAAATAAATAGATTTGTGAAATACTTATTTTTAAATAAGTATGAAAATGCTTTTCCAATATGAAATGAACTGTTTTGAGATTTTATCTTCAAAGATAAAATGAAATGTGGAAATTGATTTGAAATTGTTTTCAAATGGTGAAGTGTGGAAATTTTATATCTAATGAAGATATTTTTGAAGATGAAATAATTTGGAAAATTATTTGGAATCTGATGATGTTGCGCATCTTTATTGATAGTTAAATAACCGACTATCAATAATTACCTTGAGTAGGTATTTGTTGTGAATTGGATGAATTTGAATGCCACACTTATTTTTAAATAAACGCTCACTATTCGGGTTAGCCGGGAAAGGACCATGGGGTCGTATAACCCATTCCGAATATGTGATACGTCGTTATGAATTGCATTCGAAGACCGATGTTGAAGACCGGATATTTTTGAAAACGGAAGGATTACCGTCGAGTTACTCTACATCGGCTGATCTCCGATTTAGAGGTTTTATCACCCTTAGTGATGGGAAGTCCGGACGTGATTAGAAATTTATCCGGATATGCAAGGGCTTCGTGAGAAGTGCCTTCGGTTCTGTTCGATCTCGGAACAGACTTGGATGGATTGTATGTCTGACGTTACAAATTGAGATATAAAGCTGATTTCTTTCAAATACATTTCTGTTGGTGGCGGAGAATTTATTCTCTTAGCTTAACACCCTTCTCTGAGACGTACGAGCTTAGAGGTTATGTAGTTGAAATTTATCAGCGATATACTCCCAATTTGGTAACGTGGCATACTGAGTGTTGCTGTGAAATAATCAGTGTTTGATCATTTGCGATATGATCATTTGTTTGATCTTATATCTTTGTGATCATAGGTTGATCATTTGTTTGACCCGAAGCATGGCTTTTTGAGAAGCGTAGCTTTGTGGACGAGACTTCGTCGAGCCTCACACCCCGGAAATGGTCAAAACAGGAAGGATGCAGCAAGGTTCTAGGGAGTAGCGCCCCTTAGTGTATGTCATTCCTTCTGGATAGAGGTGGTATCATGGTATGGAGCCCAGATACTTAACCTATGTGGTTGCTGCAAATTTATTACTTTGTGGTTGTTGGAAATCGGGGATCCTCGGGAAGATCGGTTACGATCGGGGGATGACATACGCGTGTCAGTAGTTACCTACTTTTGCAGAGGTAACCCGGCCTTGTGTTGGCAGAGATCTAACCGTAATGTTAGGTTATTTCTCGGGTCGTCTATTCCAGGGACGTACCCATCGTGGATAGGAAGTTCCTTAGCCTGACCATTTGTTGGAAATCCAAAGAAACAATACGAGCCTTGTACGGTTTTAGTTGTAGAACCTATCATTCACTTATGGTGGTCACCACTGTTTGGATGGTAGCTATAGTAGGCATAAGTGCGGAATGCCTATGCTGGCTAAGATTAATATTATACTTTCGAAATGTTTTCTACACTATGCACTAATAATAATATCAAAAATGATTTGATTTTGCGTAGTAAGCATCTTTGACTATCATAAGAAGAAATCTCCTCCAATTCTGCGTTTGCATTGTGTGTGTGGTGGGAGGTCTTATGGTAGTCTCATTTTCCAAAAGCATTTCGAATTGACTTTAAAATTATTTTGTTGTTATAAAGAATAACTGTTTTACGATCTCACACCAGTCACCATGACTGACTCGGAGTTTATTGTTCCCTTCTAAACTCTGGGTGCCCACCAATTTCCACACGGGCAGCCTAGAGTTATGTTATCAGGATATTCTGGATATTCTGGAGCTTTGGAAGCAAGCTGGATGGCGTAACGTATCATCCGTATTTGTATCTGATATTATTTTATTCCGCTGTGTATTCTGTATGAGGACAAGTTTATATAACTGTCCATTGTTGTATATTGACTCTGATTGATGTATGTATAAACTGATATAGTTCTTTGTTTTAAAATACTAGTGATTATCTATTATATATTGTTCCGCTGCGATGTGTAAGATTCTGATATTGTTTTCTGTTCTGATGTTGTTCTGTTGTTCTTCTTTCTTCTCTTTTTCTTCTATCTTCTTCTTCTTCTGCCTTTTTCTTCTTTCTTAAACCCTCACTATTGGAGTTTCCGGCACTCGATTGCTCGACAGTCGATAAAGGGAGTATCGATGTCGAATTTTCGAAAGTCGAAAATTTCGGTACGTGACAGTCAGGGAGCTCGCGCTTGGGGGTCGAGCTGCAGTAGTGGGTAGGTTGTCGTGTGGTTTGGGTTGCTGTTTGATTTCTTGCCTGGAACGATCAATGGAGGTATAATTATGTAATTAAGTTTAATTTTATATTTATTTATTTAATTAAAACGTTTAAATTTGAGATAGCTAATTAATTTAAATAAAATTTGCATTCGAGGTCCCAAAAAAATGAAATCAAGACGAGTTTGTATTCGTAGATGAGAAATATACAAGCAGGAATTAAAAATTGATCGGTCAGCAACTTCGAAAAATAAAGGTGAGAATTTCTCAATCATTTTGATTACCACTTTAAATCTAAATGTTTAAATTTAAATTATTTGATGCTTAATTGGATTGATAAATTATAATTATCTGTTGGATGATCATATATATAGTAGTATATATATTAGTAGTTGGAGTGATATTCCGGCACATTATAGCGGATGAGACCTTAGGCGCCCCGCATAATAGCGGATGACCCTATATACCGCGATATCCCCTTAAAAGTGGGATTGGTATTTTTATTTTTGTCTAACATCCGTGGATGCAGGGAAACAGGTTGGAGGGATCCAACTGGATTCCTCAAATATGTTTAGTGCTTTCATATATATATAAAAATATATGATGTGATTGAATAATCTGCTGGATTATTGAGTGTTGTAAATTTTTAAATGTTATAATAGCATGGAAATTAACTTGGGTATATTAAATACCATAAATATTATTTTGAATTTTTAAGGAATTAAAAGGAGATTTTTAATATAAAAACATGTACATCGAAATTTGGGTTATTTAAAAGAGATTGATTTGAATAAGCAATAATGGATTTTTGATCGTATTAAATAATGCCGAAAAAATATTTTAAATAGAGATTTTACAATAAATTATGTAAAGGAATTTTTAAAACTAGATTTTTAAAATGATATTCGGGAAAGAATATAGAAAGAAGTTGAAATCGATATTAAAAATAGATTGGCAAAAATAAATGGAATTGATAAGGAACTGAATTTATAAAATGGAATTTTATAAATGAGATTATTTTTAGAGAAACTCAAAGGAGTTATAAAAATTTATAAATGATGTTTATAAATAAAGGAAATTGATATCAGATGATAAATTGGAAGTATAAATTTACAGGGAGAATTTATATTGGAATATGGGAATAGGATGAGAGAAAAACGAGTGGATACTATTTTGAAGTTGAAATGGTTAGGAGATCGAAATTAAAACGATGTGTTGGAAATCGAGAGGAACTTATAAAACCGAATTGGTTGTTGATATTTTAAAAATATATCTTTAATTTTTACAAAGTAAGTGTTTTTAAAAGGAAAATTTTATTTATGAAAACTATGAATTTTAAAACTAGTAGAATTTGGAATACATCGAAATGTGGATTCTTCAAATATTTATTATTTATTTTAATAAATTCTAATTCTCAAAAATCAGCTTTGAAGATTGATTTGTTTATCTAAAAATGAGTATTGATGTTTATAAAAAGGCCTTTCGATATTTTATAAAATTAACTGAACATGTCTTAAAAATAATAATTATTATTCTTCTAAATACTTATTAGGTATATATATATATATAGAGTTTTTGTAATGTTTTAAATTTATTTATAAACCTTCTCGAAAGTATGGAAATGGGATTATTCGGTATATGAGATTTATAAGAAAATTCTCAAAATGGAATTGGGAAAAAGTAAGAAAATTTTCGAAGTAGTTAAATAAAAGTGAACTTCGAAAAACGAAATATAATTCATAAAAGAAGTAGATAGGGAAATTGGAATTATAAGTGAGTATATTTGACTTTGGAAATATTGAAGGGAATTAATTAAAGAATTCCAAAACTTATAAAATTTGTTATAAACGAGTTAAGAAATTTACAAATAAATTGTAAATGATTTTGAGAAAAAGAAATAGGAAATAAATGGAATACTTCCTAAGTGTTGAATACAAAATGAAGTGGGGAAATATTAGAAGTGTTGGGAAAGGTTTCGTTGAAAATATAAGGATTTGAAAACAGCTTTCAAATGTTGAAATACTGGAAGTAATATCTTATAAAGATATTTGAAATAAATTTTGGAAAAGTTTGAAATAAGGCCCGATGTCTGCTTTTGGATGTGTATTGATAGTTAAATAACCGACTATCAATAATTGGCCAATTTCGTTAATCGTTTCGAAGAGGCCGGGATCAGATTTAATTATCCGAAAACGACTTCGATCTGGTTTGAACGTTACAAATGAATATCGTGAAGATGTTGAACACGGTGATTCGGTTTGTCCAGACCCAGGACAAGTTGTATGGATGAATGCTATCAGAACATCGTCATTGGATGACTATGAGCTTTCTAAGTGGAATTTTTCTCGAAAGGTAATCGTAGCCTCTAGTCTCATCAACCGGAATGGCTGAAAATCAGGGAGTAAGCAGCAAGGCTAAGTGGGTCATACCCAATTAGGGTATGTTATCACCTTTCTAGATACCCTCGGATATATTATACTATGGATACGGTGCATGCGAAAGAGCTCTCGATAAGGGTGGGAACACCCGGGGTGATAACATATTCGGTTCTATCTAGGTTAAGGATAGGGCCAGTCTAGTGTTGCAGGGGATCCCAACGAGGTCCTAGGTACATTTCTCTAGACATGTACCGTGATAGGTGGCACCCCCGTGCCTAGTCATTGTATGGAATCCAATCTCCAATAAGTGCCGTACGGGTTTGATTGTGCCCAACTATGCTGAAACGTGAGATGCAAGCATTTCAGCTATTTTCTATTTACTTGGTTTAGACACTATTATAATATCAGACGGAATTGATAAAAATGTTTTGGTTATCATAAGGTTAAAACCTGTCATGTTTATGTGTGATGTGGTCTTACGAGATACCTTTGTTTTTCAAAGGATTTTTAAAAAGTTAATAACTCAAATTGAATGTGTTTTTCTCACGCTGGTTTTCCAGACTGACTCGGTTGTTATTTTATTATAAAACTTGGGTCAGACCGAGTATTACAGATTCAGAATAGAATGCTATGGAGCTCAGGAGACGAGCTGGATGACAGAAGCGTATTTCCATACTTGATGTATATTTTCCGCTGTATGAGGACAAATTATTATAACTTTCTAAATTTGATGCAGTGATTGTTTCACTCTGATGATTGTAAGTATTAAACAGTTATACATTCTTTTGTATAAAAATATGTTATTATATGTTATATTTTGTTCCGCTGCGATTGTGAGATTCTGTGTTGTTGTGCTCTATTTTCTTCTTCCTTTTTCTTCTTCATCCCTAATGAACTGGTGTTTTTCGGCACTCGATTGGTCGGCATTCTATATAGTGGACGTATTGATGTCGATTTTCGAGGGTCGAAAATCCGGTCCGTTACAGTTGGTATCAGAGCTGGAGGTTAAGCGAGAACTTTGGCTCTGGTGGGGATTACTCATTAGAGATAGGGTCAGTAGTACCCTAGAACGAGTTTGAGTGTATTAATAGGTATGAGCGCGTATTTATTAGTGAATATAAATTTTTTATTTTGTGTTGACTTATCGGTTTAGTGGTTATAAATTCTGGTCGGTACAGTCTGGACAACCGTATCGATAGGGATTTCTTAACTCTTAAAACAAGGAAAACTGACACAATATTGTTTTAAAATGTGGGTAAATGAAATAATTTTACCCAAACCGTATTTTGATATAGAAGGAAAATTTTCTAAAAATATTATAGTATTGGAGTGTTTGGTTGATACTATTATAATCTAACAAGATTATGAAATTGGAAATAGTTATAGAAACCAAATGAAAATTGTATAAGTGTGATGTATACGAAATGAATTATAATTGGAATGGATTCGAACTCGAATTCTAGAATTTAAACCCCGGAAGGTTTAGAAAATATTCTCAAAAAGTTATGGAGATGAAATTGGTGTTATTTCGGAAACATTTTTGGAAAATAAATAATGGTGATATTATTGTGAAATGTTTTTAAATAGAAAATGTTTAAAAATGGATTTTGGAAAGAGATATAGCACTGAACTCACTACAGTCGCTGGAAAATAATTCCGATGATGATCGCGACATCATCGGTGTTCATTTTCGAGTTTCTAAGTGATGGGTTGCTACCATAGTGATTTGATATGTGGATTTTGTTGAAATTTTTTTGGGAAAGGAAATTTGTGTTGGATAAAACCAAATTGGTTTCGGAAATTCCAAAGAATGGTTTGTTAAAACCAAGGAAGAGCTATATATTTGAGTTTAAAATGATTTGAAATAAATATCGGGCGTTTAAAAAAAAGTTCTGGAATCCTTATTTGAATGTTTTAGGAAATATTAGAAGATAAGTTATGAACTTATAAACGGTAAATGATATTAAAGAAAAACATGGAAATTGAATTTTGGAAATAAAATTTAACTTGAGCAAGTTAAAATGAATGAAGCTTAACTTGATCTAAGTTAAATAAAATTAGATTGGAAATGGTATCGATGGGGATTGAGATATAAAATAAATAGAATTTAACTTAAGTTAAGTTGAAGGAATTAAATTGTAGAAATTTAATTGATTGCGATGGGAATGGTATAAATTAGTGAAGTGGGCTAATTAAATGAGTTAAATTGGGATGTGAATTAATTGGATGATAAGAAACTGGATGCGTATAAATGAAGGAAACTAATGATATGAATTGAAATAAATATTAATAATTGAATTAATTATATAAAATGGAAGATATCGAATATAAGGTTGAGTTGTGGAATGGGTATATGACTAAAAGTTATAAAATTGGAAATGTTATCGAGTGAACTGAATATAGAGTTTGAATTATAAAGTGACGGATAACTATAAGCTATAAATATTTTGAATGAAATAAAATTTAAAGGAAAAATTATGGAATAGTGAATAAATAAGTTGTATAGCTTATAAAAATTAAAATTAATGGAATAAAAATATACTTAGAGTATAAATAGATATATAAACTTGGGTTAAAAATAAAAGGTGAATATACTCGAGTAAAGAAGTGATGAAAATGAAAAAAAATGTTGGATATTTATTAATTTGAGAAATGAAATGGGAAATCAAGACGAAATAGTTAAATAATTGGATTAATAGAAGGAAAAAAATCCAAACTTGTATTTTAAGATGAGTTTGAGCTCAAGTAAATTAAGTGAAGTGATTTTTGAAATAATAATCAGATATTGAGTTGTAAAATGGAAGGGTACTAAATAAATGAAATTCGACTTATATATAAGCAGATTAAATATACGTTGAATGCGATTAAATAAGAATGGATTAAAATAATAATGGCTTGGGTTATAAATAAATTCAATTAACTGTAAATAAATTGAATATGGCCTTGAATATTATTTAAATGAATTCGAGAATGAATCTAAGTATGGAATTAAATTTGAAGTGAAATAAATGAGTGAACTAATTAAATTAATTAGTGAATGGGACCGAATTTGATTGAATGGGAATCAATCTAAAATTTGAATTGAAAACTTGATGGCAAGGGAAATAAACTTAAGTTACAGAGTTGAAATAATTTGAAATAAATGAGTTAACTTAGGTTAATATTTCGGATGGAGGTTTGGCTCAAATAAATTTGTGAAATGGCTATTTAATAAATTAATATGGAATGATTTCAAGCTAAATAAAATGGATTTGAATATAATATGAGTGGAAGGCAACTAAATTGATTGAGAATCAATCTGAAATGGAATAGAATTAAATATAAATTGATTTGGAATCAATTTAAAATAACTATGAACTGAAATGATTATTCTATTAAATGAATAGCGCCAAATTTGCATAGAAAAATTGTTGTTCGACACAAACGAAAGCAAATAAAATTCTATGAATAAAAAGAATGTGAATAAATTGATTTTAAATCAATTTGGAATGGATATGGGTTTGTTGATATAAAATGAATTGGATGTGAATAAAATTGGTTGTAAATCATTTCAGATTGAACAAGGTGATATATGGATCGATTGAAAGTAGTTAAATTGGTGTCGGAACCTTGTAATTACTTATAAAGATATGTTAGCATGCATTGCTTATGAAATTCATGTGTTAACTAGTTAAATAAATGAAATGTTATTAAAATTTCATGTTTTGGTACTTACGTGGTTTAAATTGAGTAAGTACAGGTACCCGAGGACTATCGGGCTAGATTTGGGTTGCGAAATTGCTTTTGAAGTAAATGCTTGCTTAATAATGCTTTAAAATGCTAATATAAGGTACGTTTTCGGATTAAATATCGCAAAATATAAATACTGATATATATTTTGATTTCCGACCGTGTGGGTCGATGTATATATATTTATCTCTCTTGTCAAATTGCAAAAGGCTCTCCGTACAAGGGACACTGCCAAAAATTTTCAGAAATTTAGGGTGTTAGAAAAATTTTGGAAATTTTTTTGTTAACGACAATTTGATTTCGAATTGTAATTGGAATAAAAAGGTATTGGAATTAGAATTGAAACTAATTGTTTGGTTGGAACTAAAAGATTAGAAAAGTGGAAAAGTAAGTTAACTAAGTGGGTTTTGGAAAAAGTAATGGGTTTGGAGCATTTTTCCTACCTTAGCAATTTCGAGGACGAAATTCTTTTAAGGGGGAAGGAATGTAACGACCCGGATTTTTCTTCATTTGAATTTTAATATTTAAGTGGTTTAAATATTAGATTTGGAATTTTAATTTTTGTTAGTAAGATTTCAACACTGATATTTCAACTGATTTTGTCAATTTTGGAAATTTTCGATTTAATCGACGCGTTAAAATGGAAATCTGGGGAACAGTCTCGGAATTCGACGAAATCGGTTCTATTGGATTTGTAATAGTGTATTATTATCAGATTTAAAATTTCGTAGCGTTTAGAGTTGTCGTTTGGCCGTACGGTATAGAAACGCGTTGAAATTAATATCGAAATTTAATATAATAATTAGATCCAAAAAGCTATCTTCTTCATACGATCGAATTAGGACTCGAAACCTTTTCCATTGCGTTCAGAATAGGGGTATAACATTATAAATGCCTGGCGGGATGCCTCCATAGGGTTCAAAAATTTCGGGTTATGTACTGTGAGATATTTAGATTTAAATAAAGATATATATAATCAAATTGAAGTCCAATCAAAGCCGACAACATCGTACCCAAGCCCTACTCCACGTTCAAATCACATCTTTCCTTTTCCTTTTAGATCAAAAATCACGAGATAAAAACGTTAAAAACACGCCATCTTCCTCCTTTTAAAATCGCGTTCCCCTTTCATTCGTTCAAATCGAAAATTATTCGTTCAAAAAAAAAATGTCAAACGAGCGAAGATCGTAAGCGCGTGCGAGGCAGTGGAACCGCGACTTCGCCTTGGAGGTGCGCAGGGAGGGCGAGGCGATGGACATCGCTATTAGTTGTGGAGGGTTTGGGCTTCGTTTTCGAATTGCGCACGTGCATATGCGCTGGGGAGGCACGCATGCTAAGGTAGAGGAAGGGGAAACAACGATGGTCGAGGCGACGTTTGGGGAGGTGCAAACTGGAAGGGGCAACCGTTGCGATAAAATTTAGCTTGATGAGCGCGAGCATGGGAGAGATGGCGGCTTAGTTTCGCGCACTATAGATGGGAACTGTTCGTAGGCGAGGAGTGGGTGTTTCGAGCAGTGATCGAAAATGATAGGGCTGCAAAGGGTCGTTGGGGTGGGAAGAGCTTTTGTCGACGGTCGATTCAGGGAGAGGTCACGATCGAAGGGTTCGCAACTAGTGTGGCAGACAGGCGACATTCTGGTGGTGGAGGCACTGGTACGCTAGGTGCGGTGGCATACAGTGGGTTGAGCGGCAGTGAGGTCAAGTGATTGTCAGGGAGCTCGCGCGTGGGGGCCGAGCTGTAGTAGCGGGCGGGTTGTCGTGCGGTTTGGGTTGCTATTCGATTTCTTGCCTGGAACGAACGATGGAGGTATAATTCTATAATTAAGTTTAATTATATATTTAGTTATTTAATTAAAACGTTTAAATTTGAGGTAGCTAGTTAATTTAAATAAAATTTGCATTCGAGGTCTAAAATAAATGAAATCAAGACGAGTTTGTATTCGTAGATGAGAAATATACAAGCTGGAATTAAAAATTGGATCGGTCAGCAAATTCGAAAAATAAAGGTGAGAATTTCTCACTCATTTGGATTACCACTTTTAAATTTAAATGTTTAAATTTAAATTATTTGATGCTTGATTGGATTGATAAATTATAATTATAAGTTGGATGATCATATATATAGTAGTATATATATTAGTAGTTGGAGAGATATTCCCGCACATTATAGCAGATGAGACCCTAGGCGCCCCGCATAATAGCGGATGGCCCTATATACCGCGATATCCCCCTCGAAGTGGGATTGGTATTTTTATTTTTGTCTAACATCTGTGGATGCAGGGAAATATGTTAGTGGGATCCAACTGGAATCCTCAAATATATTTAGTGCTTTCATATATATATATATATATATATATATATATATATATATATAAATGTATGATGTGATTGAATAATCTGCTGGATTATTGTGTGTTGTAATTTTTAAAATGTTATAATAGCATGGAAATTAACTTGGGTATATTAAATACCATAAATATTATTTTGAAATTTTAAGGAATTAAAAAGAGATTTTTAATATAAAAATATGTACATCAAAATTTGGGTTATTTAAAAGAGATTGATTTGAATAAGCAATAATGGATTTTTGATCGTATTAAATATTGTCGGAAAAATATTTTAAATAGAGATTTTAAAATAAATTATATAAAGGAATTTTTAAAGCTGGATTTTTAAAATGATATTCGGGTAATAGTATAGAAATAAGTTGAAATCGATATTAAAAATAGATTGGAAAAAATAAATGGAATTTATAAGGAACTGAATTTATAAAATGGAATTTTATAAATGAGGTTATTTTTAGAGAAACTCAAAGGAGTTATAAAAATTTATAAACGATGTTTATAAATAAGGGAAATTGATATCAGATGATAAATTGGAAGTATAAATTTACAGGGAGAATTTATATTGGAATATGGGAATAGGATGAGAGAAAAAAGAGTGGATACTATTTTGAAGTTGAAATGGTTAGGGAGATCGAAATTAAAACGATGTGTTGGAAATCGAGAGGAAATTATAAAACCGAATTGGTTGTTGATATTTTAAAAATATATTTTTAATTTTACAAAGTTAAGTGTTTTTAAAAGGAAAATTTTATTTATGAAAACTATGAATTTTAAAACTAGTAGAATTTGGAATACATCGAAAAGTGGATTCTTCAAATATTTAATATTTATTTTAATAAATTCTTATTCTCAAAAATCAACTTTGAAGATTGATTTGTTTATCTAAAAATGAGTATTGATGTTTATAAAAAGGCATTTCGATATTTTATAAAATTACTTGAACATGTCTTAAAAATAAATTATTATTATTCTTCTAAATACTTATTAGGTATATATATATATATATAGAGTTTTTGTAATGTTTTAAATTTATTTATAAACCTTCTCGAAAGTCTGGAAATGGTATTATTCAGTATATGAGATTTGTAAGAAAATTCTCAAAATGGAATTGGGAAAAAGTAAGAAAATTTTCCGAAGTAGTTATATAAAAGTGAACTTCGAAAAACGAAATAGAATTCATAAAAGAAGTAGAAAGGGAAACTGGAATTATAAGTGAGTATATTTGACTTTGGAAATATTAGAGGAATTAATTAAATAATTCTGAAACTAATAAAATTCGTTATAAACGAGTTAAGAAATTTACAAATAAATTATAAATGATTTTGAGAAAAAGAAATAGGAAATAAACGGAATACTTCCTAAGTGTTGAATTTAAAATGAAGTGGGGAAATATTCTAAGTATTGGGAAGGAGTGGAAATATTCCGTTGAAAATATAATGATTTGAAAACTGTTTTCAAATGTTAAAGTACTGGAAGTAATATCTTATAAAGATATTTTGAAATAAATTTTGGAAAAGTTTGAAATAAGGCCTGATGTCTACTTTTGGATGTGTATTGATAGTTAAATAACCGACTATCAATAATTGGCCAATTTAGTTAATCGTTTCGAAGAGGCCGGGATCAGATTTAATTATCCGAAAACCACTTCGTTCCGATTCGAACGTTACGAATGAATACCGTAAAGATATTGAAGATAGTGATTCAGTTTGTCCAGACCTAGGATAACTTGTATGGATGAATGCTATCAGAACATCGTCATTGGAGGACGATGAGCATTTTAAGTGAAATTATTCTCGAAAGGTAATCGTAGCCACTAGCCTCATCAACCAAAATGGCTGAAAATCAGGGGGTATGCAGCAAGGCTAAGTGGGTCATACCCAATTAGGGTATGTTATCACCTTTCTAGATACCCTCAGATATATTATACTATGGATACGGTGCATGCGAAAGAGCTCTCGATAAGGGTGGGAACACCAGGGGTGATAACATATTCGGTTCTATCCAGGTTAGGGATAGGGCCGGTCTTGTGTTGCAGGGGATCCCGACGAGGTCCTCGGTACATTTTTCTAGACGTGTACCATGAAAGGTGGTACCCCAGTGCCTATTGTATGGAATCCAATCTCCAATAAGTGCCTATGGGTTTGATTGTGCCCAACTATGTTGAAACGTGAGATGCAAGCATTTCAACTATTTTCTATTTACTTGGTTTAGACACTATTATAATATCAGACGGAATTGATATTAATGTTTTGGTTATCGTAAGGTAAAACCCGTCGTGTTTATATGTGACGTGGTCTTACGAGGTACCTTTGTTTTATCAAAAGATTTTGAAAATGTTAATAACTCAAATTTAGTGTGTTTTTCTCACGCTAGTTTTCCAGACTTACTCCTCTCACGCTAGTTTTCCAGACTGACTCGAGTGTTATTTTATTATAATACTCGGGTCAGACCGAGTATTATAGATTCAGGATAGGATGCTATGGAGCTCAGGAGATGAGCTGGATAATAGAGGCGTATTTCCGTACCTTATGTATATTTTCCACTATATGAGGACAAATTATTATAACTGTCCAGATATAGCTATGGATATAACTGCGAGGTTACCAGCTACAAGCTTGAAACTAGGAGCGAAAACCCCACCGGAAGATATAGCTATGGATCTCTCCGACTCAGAAGATGGTGAACAATTCGACGACGACAAGTTGGAAGGAATACCAATGCATTCAATGATGCTAAGGAGATCCAAACTGCCTTCATTAGACTAACCGCAAGCCAACGGAACCCTGTGTGAGTGGCTCTCCTGAAGACAGGAAAGCCTATGCTTCAGCCCACTCACCAAGATCGTTTGCAAAATCAAACACTTGGTGTAGTCACGGACATCCGACCCCCAGATTACCGGTCATCTGAGTCATATATTACAGACATGGTCAAGTGACCAATGGATGAAAGTAAGGATAGAAGGGATGATGAATGGGGATCTGCTCCCAGTCGGACTCCTTTCATCGATGACATTCTGAATGAGCGGTACCCTAAAAAATTCACTATGCCAACTATTCCGTCTTATGACAGAATGAGAGACTCGAAACCCCACTTGTATAAGTACAGTTGGTACATGAACAGAGCAAATGCTTCGGATGCCGTTCGATGTAGATGTTTCCTGATTTTTCTGGAGGGAATTGCTTCCATGTGGTTCACCAGGCTTCCACCAAGATCCATCTCCACCTACAATCAACTAGCAACAAGATCCCTTGATCAATTTAGACTTCACACGACACAACCAAAAGATGTGATGTTCTTATCCGACCTATTTCGGGGATAGAATGAATCTCTAAAGTCTTTCATGAATCAGTTCAACACTGCGGTAACTGAAGTAAGTAATCCAAATGATGATATGGTTTTCATGGCCATAGTCCATGCAATTCACCCTGAAACTGAATTCGGGAAATGGATCAAAATGAAACAACCAAACACTAGGAAGGACTTCAATCGAAAGGTGAGCCAGTACTTGAGATTGGAAGAGGCATAGGAATTAGAAAGGAAATCTGCTAACTTACAACCAACCAACATCGGGTATAGTGGTATGGCGACAAACCAAGACATAAATACCTCCAGGACCGCTAAAGGGAATGTAGGTAAAAATGGGAATCAGGAAAGGAAGAACCAAAATCCCAACAAGCGAAACGGAAGTACCATGCGACTCAAAGGTTTGAGGCCCGAAGAATACACCCACTCAACGATACTCCAGAAAACATCTATCTAGCGACACAGGGGACGGAAGAGTACAAGAAGCCGTCTAAAAAGGAAGCACTTGAACAGCAAAAGCATTCCAAAAAGTACTACTGCTTTCATGAGACACATGGTTACAACACGAATTAGTGCTGCTACCTGAAGAACTTGATTGAGGAGTTAATCCGAGAAAACAAGCATCAGTGGTATGTGAGGAAACCACTGAATCCTGACCAACTCATAGCGGTCCAAGCTCCTAGACATCAAGGGAATCAAGCTGCAACCAACAAAGAGAGACCGAGACGCACTGACTAGAGACTCATCATTGGAATGATATCTGGAGGCCCCATCCCACGCAGAAGAGTTGAGGAGAAATGGAGCGGTATGCAAGTTCATTAAAGCACGCTCCGAAAGATGCATGCTTTGCTATCGAAGATGGAACCCCTGCTAAGAAGCAAAGAACCCAGAATGACGACATAGTATTCCAGAATCGAGACACCGAAGGGATAGAAGCTCCAACTCTCAATCCCATGGTCATGACAGTAGGAATCAGACCCGCCATGGTTCAACGAGTATTGGTAGACAGTGGCAGTTCTATGAATGTCCTTTTTAAATGCACCTTTGGTCAAATGAAGATCGGCATGAAAGATGTATCCACTTGCCGATTAAAGATGCAGGGATTCACCGGTGAACCCAAAAAACCTGTCAAAACGATTGACTTGCCCGTAGAACTCGAAGAAGGTGACCGGAGAGTCACCCTCATCCAAACCTTTGCGATCGTAGATGAAGTTTCTGCACACAATGCCTTCCTGAGGCGGCCTGCCTTGACATATTTCAGAATTGCTCTAGCTCAATAGTGTCTAACTATGAAATTTTCTATGAGAACAGAGTCGGGGTGATCAAAGGAGACCAAAGTGCTACTAGAGAATGCTATATCATGGAACTACACGGGTTTAAAAGAAGGGAAAAGGGGAAGAATGTTGGGGGAACTCTCTATATTCGTGAACCTACCTAATAGCAACTATATTGCCACCCCTGGCTTGGGGACCATAGCCGATTCGATAAGACTTTAGACCGTAGAAAGAAGAGTCTAGGGGAGGAATAGGTAGCACCTGCAGAATTGACGATGTCTATCCCGGTTGATATGGATGTCCCAACACGGGTCCTCAAAATTGTATCGCATCTTGGAAACAAGATGCGATTGGAACTCATCAAATTTCTTCATGCCAATCTAGATGTATTCGCTTGGACACATTCTGATATGTGCGGGGTGTCGCCGAAGATAGCATGCCACACACTTAACATTGATCCCGGGTATACGCTAGTGAAGCAGAAAAGGCGCATTCTAGGGCCCGAGCGGTCCAAAGCACTAAGAGAAGAAGTGGACAAGCTGATGACGAATGGTTTTATCCACGATGCAACCTACCCTAAATGGATATCTAACCCAGTCTTAGTCAAGAAGTCCAATGGGAAATGGTGAACCTGTATCGTCTAGTCGGATCTGAACAAAGCTTGCCCAAAAGATAGCTTTCCTTGCCTATAATCGATCAGATTGTAAACGAGCCGGCTGGATATGAATCGCTATCATTTATGGATGCATACTCGGGATACAACTAGATCATGGTGCATGAATCTGATCAAGAAAATACAGATTTCATTACTGATTTAGGACTATACCGCTACAAAGAAATGCCATTTGGCTTAAAGAATGCCGGGGCAACTTACCAACGACTAGTGAACCCCATGTTTAAACATCAGATTGGGAAAACTATGGAAGTTTATGTAGATGACATGTTGGTTAAATCGCGTATAGCTGCAAATCACCTAGACAGCCTTACCGAAATGTTCGAAGTACTCCGCAAATATGGAATGAAGCTCAATCCACTTAAGTGTCACTTTAGGGTAGCCTCTAGAAAGTTCTTGGGATTCATCGTAAGTGCTAGAGGCATCGAAGCAAATCCTGAACAAATAACCGCTTTACAGGAAGTCGAGGCCCCGAGGAACAGGAAAGAGTTGCAAAGCTTGAATGGAAAGATTGTAGCGCTGAGCCGGTTAATCTCGAAAGCAATCGATAAATGTATACCATTCTTTGACGCGCTAAAGAAGGGAAAGAAGAACTTTGAATGGAATCAAGTTTGTCAAGCTGCATTCGAAAAGCTACTGCGACATATGGAATCCCCGCCAATACAATTCAAGCCGGTAGACGAAGAAGATTTGTACATTTACTTAGCAGTCTCGCCCCATGCATTGAGTGTCGCACTCGTTTGAGAAGAAGCTAAGATCTAGCGACCCGTATATTACATTAGTAAACGGTTCATTGGAGTAGAAATGAACTATCCAAAATTGGAAAAACTGGCGTGTTGCCTCTTGATCGCATCCAGAAAGTTACGACCGTAATTCCAGGCACACCCGATCATAATGCTGACAGATCAATCCTTGAAGCAAGTGCTATACCTCCTTGAGACCTCTAAATGGCTTATCAAATAGAACATTGAATTAAGTCAGTATGAAATAACATACCATCCTCGAAAGGTGATCAACGGGCAGGCGCTGGCAGATTTCATTGCCGAATTTACAATACGAGATAACGAGGAAGAAATGGCTTTAGAAGTGGAGACACATTGGAAGCTATTTGTCGATAGTGCATCTAACAACTTTTGCTCGGGAGCAGGGGTCATGCTTGAGACTCTCGAAGGACGATCCGTTTGCAATGCCTTGCGCTTGGAATTCCCTATAACAAATAACGAGGCAAAATACGAAGCATTGATAGCTGGGCTAAAGATTGTGAAGGAACTCGAGATAAAATCCATACACATCTATAGCGACTCTCAGCTAGTCGTTTGTCAGATAAAAGGCGAATACTAGGCTCGGGGGGAGAACCTTGCTCCATATCTATCTAAGGTGCAGGAACTACTAAGCGATATCGAGCATTACACCGTAACTCATATCCCAGGGAACAGAACACGAAGTCGGATTATCTGGCCAAACTGGCCAGTTTCGGAGAAGCTCGGTCGTTGGGGCTAGTCCCAGTTGAAACCCTGACCACTCCAAGCGTAAGCGAAATGGATATCGACTGGATTTTCGAGACAACCAAAAAACCAAAGACATGGATGACGCCGATCAAGAATTACCTACTCACAGAGATTATCCCCACAGATAGGAACCAGTAGAAAAAGATTCTCCGAAAGGCACTGCGATTCGCAATACAGGATGGGATACTTTACCGAATGGGATTCTCTACCCCCTTGCTTAGATGTGTGATAGACGACGAAGCTCGAAGGATCCTAAAAGAATTTCATGAAGATGACCATATAGATCATACCGGGGGGCAAATCCTTGCAAAGAAAGTTCTCCGGTATGGGTACTTTTGGCCAACTGTAAACCGTGATGCAACGAATTACGCCAGATGTGCGATCAATGCTAAAGATTCGACAAGATCAAAAGAACCCTCTCGACGGAGCTAACACAGATGCTCAGCCCATGGTCGTTCGCAATCCGGGGAATCAATTTGATTGGTGTATTACCCATGGCTAAAGGAGGAACCAAATATGTTATCGTTGCTGTTGACTATTTCACCAAATGGACCAAAGCGGAACTGCTGGCCTCTATTACCACAAAGAAAGTCATTAACTTTGTTACTAAAAATAATAATTGCAGGTTTGGGGTGCCACAGAAAATCATCACGGTTAACGGGACTCAATTCAAAAGCGTTGAGTTCAAAGACTTTTACAAACACTTCCGAATTGAGAAAAGCTTTTCCCTTGTTGCACATCTGCAAGCAAACGGGCAAGTGAAAGTAGTAAATAAGATCATCAAGTCCACCATCAAAAAGCGGCTAACTAAAGCAAAAGGAAATAGGGTCGATGAACTTCCACTCGCACTATGGGCCTATAGGACAACACACAAATCTGCAACTGGGCACTCTACGTTCGTCCTAGCATATGGTTCAAATGCGATGATCCCGGTTGAGCTAGAAGTCCCTTCTCATCGGTGGTGAAACTTCAATCAAAGGTAGAACAAACAGCTCCTACTCGAGTCACTCGATATGGTCGATGAGAAGAGGGAAGAAGCTGAATTAAGGACTGCCGCTCACCAAAAAAGGGTCGCACGGTACTTCAACTCCAAAATTCATAACCGCACCTTCAAGGTAGGAGACCCTGTCCTTAAGAGGGTCTAACCTATACTGGGAGAATTCGGACCAAACTGGAAAGGACCCTATGTGATCGGTCAGAAGCTAGGGGATAGCACATTCAAGCTAACAACTGTTGATGGAGCCCAAATTCCCCGAGCATGGAACAGTGAATCGCTGCATCCTTACTTTATCTAAGACTATTTATGTATTTTTTATTTCCAGCAAACAAGCCACCCCAGAATACCGAAGGCATTGTAAATAGGCAGAAATTGCCGAACTTTCAGTAATGAAATTGCTTTGCTTTCTGAACCAATAAAACTGTGTTCACAAAAGTAACATGCTGAGTCGATGGGGTCAAATCGACTCAAAACCATCTGATCGCTGCTTGAGATAGTGAAATCGGGCTCAAGCATGCCCCACCTACCCGCCGGGTCAACGGAAGCAAATCGTCTCAGACAGTTGGATCGGCGGAACCCGATCCCGACCTTTTAAGAACCGGTGTTGCTCCAGTGATGCTGGGAAAGCCTAAATAAAAGTCGTGCATTTCGTAAGCCGTGCACCACTTATTGGATTATGGTATCACATCCAAGTAGCACAACCTTAAAAGCAGCGCGCCCCATAAGCCGCACATTAATTTTTGAGCCGTGGAATCATGTTCTCAAAATATGAACTCCTCATGTTGCTCTAAGATTGGTAACGTCGAGAAATCCCAAACCATTTCGGATCGACGGGTCATATCGATCCCAAAAGCCATGCATCCCATAAGCTGTGCACACTCTTAAAAGCCATGCATCCCACAAGCCACGCACACTCTTAAAAGCCGTGCATTTTACAAGCCACGCGCACTCTTAAGTACCGACATTGTCCCGGCGGTGCCAGGAAACTCATCTATTGTAGGACCAACAAGAATCAATCCACTCCCACTATCAGGAGTAATGGGCAAGAATAAGAAATGACAAACGACTAGGAACCGACGAAGAATTCCGATTGTTGACCGATGAAATCTCTGGAATCGAGATGCTCAAATCACAAGTTCCCAAAGATAAGAATCACAAAATAGACTCGGTTGCAAATATCTGAAGAGTCACATGAATCAATCGGTCATTTGTCAAATGTTTGAAGTAAACAGCCCCGTGAACTGAGGGGAACACACACCAATACTAAAAAAACAAAGTAATTCACGGTTCTGTCACTCCAAACAAAGAAATCCAAACAAAGAATTTTGGCGGTAATTACAGGACTAGATAGAATAGTAGTAAATAAGATTGGCGTAAGTGCATGAAAGCAATAAGTGCAGACTCTGGACTTGTACAAAACGCATATCAAACAAATCGGAATGTCCCTAATATGGCTCCACTACTACTTGAGCCTATCAATGTTTCTGTTATCCGAGTTTTTAACCCAGCATAATCCAATAGAACAACTTAATCAAGTTAGAATAGCACAAAGGCCAACCAAAAGGACTAGAACAAGGAGCCAGAAGAATTCATAAGTAAAGAAAGAATAATACTCTAAGGACATGGATCTCTAGCGATCCATGGCCTATGGATCGCCATCGATCCATAGCATTAACTCGGGAGTTCGTAAACAACGTCAACATAAAGACAATGAAGATATCCAGAAGGCAAGGTCCAAAATTAGGCTAAGTTTATGTATCGTTGGCGATCCATACACCATGGATCGCCGGCGATCCATACATCATCATCGGATCGCTACGACTCAAATGGAACAGAGCAAAGGGAATTGCTATGGAATTGGATCACCTTCGAGCATATTCTATGGATCGCTAGCGATGCATCACTTTGGCTTGGATCGCAATGCAAACTACAATGTGCTTTCCTGTGATCATCTACAAGCATCTGGCGAACAGGCTTGGCCTAGTAGCTCCCCAACCTCTTTAAATACAATACTACCTGCAACATAAACGAGATCCAGTGGATTGGTGGTTGAAACTCTACTGGAAGCTTTCTTCACTCCTCATCTCCCTCACAACAGTCTTCAAAGTGGTTCACTGTGATTCTCCGGTGGATTCCAACCTAGGAGATTCAATCTAGCTAAGGATATTCAAGAGCTTTGTAATCAAATACATCTTGTAACAGCCATCAGTCTATAATAAAAACTATAAAGTGGACGTAAGCTTCGTTAATAGTCGAACCACTATAAAAATCTTCTTATCTTCTTTCTATTTCTGCTGGCGTTTTATATCTATTATCCATATTGTTGTCCTATGAGAACAGGGCTGGTGTTCTCACAATCAAACCAGGATGTTGATCCATTTTTTGGGTTAACGTTTTGGTGCTTTCACTGAGAACCCAACTTAGGCTTAGATCTAGCTATCTACTTTGGATCAGATAGGTTCAGAAGTTAGATCTTCAATCTCTGCTTAGAAGATTTGCTATGGAGAATCAACAGCACCAGGAAGAAAGAGAACTACCTCCGGAAGATCCATAGGAGCTACCATTGCTGGAGAAGAAACAAACCCTCAGCAAATTGAAGTCAACAACCCTAGCAACCTACTAGTAGGAGCAAACTTTGGAGACCAAGCTCCAAGATCCTCCACATAGCATGAAGTTGTGACTAAGGGAGAGTTGAACAAGATGGTGGAGAAAATTAACCATAAAATAGCAAACGGTCAAAAGGCTCTTATGGAAAAGATAGATGCTCTTTTAGCGCTCCAACCACTAACTACTCCTAGAACGGTGCTTGAAGCCGTGGCTACTACGGAGCAAGAGCATTCTTCTATTTCTGGCTTGAACGGAAGAAACAGAAGGCAAAAGCAAAAGGATGCAATGGGCGGAGCTCCAAGAATCATGACGGAAGAAAACATTAACACTCCACCTACTGCAAAAGCACCTGCTACAAACCCGAACATAGGGGTGAAAGCCCCACAGGAGGATATAACGATGGCTCTCTCCGGCTTTGAAGATGACAAGAAATTTGAGGAAGACAAATTAGATGAAAATGCCAACGTGCAAAACGCTAGAGAAAGCTCTAAAATCCATGCCGCAGCAAAGTGCCAAGCAATGGACGAGTAACTGCTACCAAACGGTACTCCTAGAAGCAGGAGAACAAAGAAGATATGATACAAACCGAGATCGATTACAAGGCCAAGCTCCCACGGTGTATTATGACCAATCCCAACTGACCAGCTTCCAATCCCACCATGGAGCTCCCATCGTCGAATCACGAATGGTCGTCGTCGAAAATCATCAAAACTCGTCAATCGTCGAAAAACTCACCCAGGGTTGACTCTAAGTCAAACTCGTGTAATCGCCTATTTGACTCGAAGCAAATTCTAGAAGTCCTGACTTGAAATCAAACTCGGGCAATCACCCATTTTACTCGAAGTAAACCTAGGAAATTCTGGTATGAAATCAGACTTGGATAAAACCAAGATTTTCTCCAAACAAACATGCAAATGGCTCCAAGCAACATTTGTCACCAACCCCGTACTTCAAATTCTGTGATTCCAAGCGAACCACGTGCTAACCCCAACCAAATGGCAAATTTTCTCGGATCAGACTCCAAGTAAAATAACACCGATCCATCAATGCCGATCCATCTTCTTTTTCCCATAACTCAAACATGCGAACTCCAAATACCTTGAAATTTGGAATGCAACGTTATGGGGCTTTCTTTGCCACCCAGACCGATCTCACCTAGTTTAAAATTTTTTGGGGATAGCCACTGATCCATGACCCCATCATAAGTGATTTGTCATTCAGTCAGCATTTCCAATCATTCAAGCATAGGTCAATCATGCATATATCATTCTCAAACATTATAAATAGTCGTAATTTGAAAACGAACTGGTCCGACAACGATTAGAGCATCTTCCCCAATCGAAACCCATTCACCGAAGTCGTTCAACATACAGAGAAGTATGACTAGCATATGGATGAAGCGAGGGCGACGAATGCAGTCTACTGCAAGGCCCTCGGTAATCATTAAAGGATGAAACAACCTACTACTCTGGAAGAATTTTATGGGAAGGCAAACCGGTTTTGATGACTAGAATTAGTGCAATTGGAAGAAGGAAAACTCAGAAATTTGCCAAAGAACATACCAAACGGTGAAGGAGCTACATGACATTAGGGACTTTCTACCGAAGCAAGGCTACTAACACCCAGTAGAAAAGCTCCCCAGCCAACTAACGAAATCAGACAAAAGAATGATTATCAAATAACACTCGAGCTAGCTAGCAACTAAGGAATAAGGCAACAACCTAAAGCGATGACTTCTCATCCATCCTTGTCTACTTTCCTTTTCCAAATGAGCCGTATCGGGACGATAGGGGCATTACAGATAGCACAGCGAAAGAAATGGTTCTATGCCCTCGACGAGTCATGTCGACCCCCCTTCTAAGAACCAGCGTTGCTATGGTAGCGTTGAGAAGTCTTGTCCAAAGGATCGTCGAATAAACAGATCCGACCCCTTAGTCTCCAAGAACCGATAAAACTGTGTTCCCATGAGTTGAATCCCAAAAATTCCTCTTAAAGTCAATGAATCATCGCTTTAATACCGTTGGGCCGTCGAACACACGACCTAAAACTCTTCTTAAAGTCGATGAGTTATCGATCCAAGGCCGTCTGATCGTTGGAAATCCGACCACAAAAGCTCCTTCATGAACTAAAGCATCGTGAAGGTCTTTTACGAGCTAAAGAGTCGTGAAAGTGAACCAGTAGATCAGCGGCCATCTGATCCAAAAAACACTTCGTAGACGTGAAGGTCTTTCACGAACTAAAGAGACGTGAAGGTGAACCGGTAGATCAGCGATCATCTGATCCAAAAAACCCTTCGCAAACGTGAAGGTCTTTCATGAACTAAAGAATCGTGAAGGCGAACTGATAGATCAGCGATCACCTGATTCAAAAAACCCTTCACGAACGTGAAGGTCTTTCATGAAATAATGCATCGTGAGGGCAAACCGGTAGATCAGTGGTCATCTGATAAAAAAATCCTTCGCGAACGTGAAGGTCTTTCATGAACTAAATCATCGTGAAGGTAAACGGTAGATCAGCGGTTATTTGATCAAAAAAATCCATTGCGAACATGAAGGTCTTTCACGAACTAAAGCATCGTGAAGGCGAACTAATAGATCAGCAGTTATTTGATCCAAAAACCCTTTGCGAACCTGAAGGTCTTTCATGAACTAATGCATCATGAAGCCGAATTGACAAATCAGCGATCATCTGATTAAAAAAATGCTTCGTGAATGTGAAGGTCTTTCATGAACTAAAGAGTCGTGAAGGTGAACCGGTAGATCAGCGGTCAACTGATCCAAAAATCCCTTTACGAACATGAAGATCTTCCAAGAACTAAAGTGTCGTGAAGGCGAACCCGTAGTTCAGCGAAATTTATGTACGACTGATATCTGCGAAGATGAACTGGAAGATCAACGGTCATCTGATCTAGAGCCCCCTGAAGTCAATGAAGTCACACTCCGAGGCCACAAATTGACAATCATACCAGTCACTTCGCATAATTAACACAATCACTTCCAATGATCAATGAAACGAACAGTGCTAAACTCCAGAGCTTCAAATTCGCTCAAAGGAACTAAGCCAAAATTGAACCGACCTTATGGTTAATAAATGGCTGACTTGAATCAAGCCAAGACTTAGAAACCGGGAGAACTGCACCCATGGACTAGGGGCAACCAGACGAGTTGTGGAGAGACCCTAGATACAGTTCAAGCGCGCCAATAGCCTTGTGGCATGGCGGGCACCACACACACTTGAATAACCATAAGAAAGGCCAAGACTAATCATACCACAGTTCTGTTATGCCCGATCAAAAATTCTGGCATTTTGACAACTGCGGATGTAATGACCTAGTTAGTACAACAAACGAAATAGAAGCATAATACTTGCTTACTTCTTCCCAGTTCCTCCATTACCACCCTTGGTGACCAGATCCTTTTCCTCTTAGACCGTATGCCAGTTGAAGATCAATTCTCTAAAGGCAGTTTGGACCAAAAACTGAGAGTATTGCCCCGAACTCCCTTAAGCTCTTTCTTCATAACCATCTCTATGTGGGCGGCTGTAGATCTCTCCACTATGGCAATCTTATTTATTTGGCCATGCACATCTACCCGAAATACGGGAGGATTGTCCAAGCCACGGTTACCTGATCCAAAAACCAATTATCTCTTAAAACGAATGAAATCGCGTTCCAGCGAAGTCAAATTGTCGGATCGACGAAACCCGACCCCTGCGTTCTAAAAATCGGTGCTGCCCCGGCAACATTGGAAAGGCACAAATGAAAGCCGCGCATCCATAAGCCGCACACTAACTTTTCGAGCGTGAAATCACGCTCTTAAAACATAAACTTGTCACGTTTCCCGAAGATAGGCAAAATTGAAAAGTATAAAAAGCCGCGCATCCCATTAGCCATGCACTAACTTTTCTAATCCTTTAATAGTTAATGTTATAACTATATATTCTGCACTCAATTTACTTTTTATGCACGTTTCTAACATACATATGTTACACACCATAGACTGTATACTAAAGTTGTAATACTTACAAAGATTCAAATCGTAACTTAGTTTTATTCCAAGTTTTGGTATGTAGGCTGTTCAAACCATAAGTTACAACCCGTTTGTTATGTGTTCGAATTAAACAACCATGTGAACTAAGGGGCATACACCGGTGCTCGAATAGAGATACAAAAAAACACTTCACAAGTACTGTTACTTCAAACAAAAAAATTTGGCAGTAATCATAGGACTAGATAAAAAAATAGAGGTAAGCAAAGTAGACATAAGTGCACAGAATACAGATAAGCAGACAAGTGAAGTTACAATCAAAATGTCAACAATGTATTACCTATAACTGTTTTTCTGTACATGGTCAAAACGCGGGGGCCGTATCCACACAACACCGACCAATTAAAGAAAAAGTACAAACAACACAACACAAGCAGTGAGTACAGACCTTGCACTTGAACAAAACAACACAAAATGACTCAAAATAAGATTAACCCCCGTCCAAGCTTCTCAATGCCTTTTTCGGCCACTCCCCTTCTCGCCTCTCGTTTGAAGTTTCTGCTTCGCCTTAGGAGTGGTATCGCTACCGGTAATGTCAACTATTTCCTCGGTGCTGATGTCTTCTTCCCGCTCCTTAATGTTCTCGGATGTTTCTCCTTTATTCTTGCGCTTCTGAAATCTGCGAGAACTCTTAGAGGACTTTATCGCTTCAACTTTCTCCTTCTTGATGGCAACCAGTTGTTGTTGAGGTTTGCATGGCTGCTCTATCTGAATCTCCTGCTCTCGAACTTCGGCTGCTGTGAAATCATTCTCCGAAGATATGGAAGGATCATTCAAGCCATGTAATGTGGCAATTTTCTCGGACTCCGGCTCCGGCTTAGAGCCGGACATGGACACGGCGACCTGAGAAGCTACAAAGACGAGCACGGACGCGGTTGAAATAGCGACAGGTCCAAGCACTAAGCAAACCGGTAGATCGACAAATAAGGAAGACGGACCTATAAGATCAAAAATGAAAGCGTTAAGTTCATCATGCTCTTGCGGTGTGAGTTGAAAGTTCTCAAACTCAGGGAAAACAAGAGGATTACTTGCACAAGAGAAGTGACCTAAAATATCAACCTCATATTCACCGCCTTCTCCCTCCTTGGATGGTTCCACAACCCACGGAGAAGCTTCGAGCCTAGAACTTGTCGGTGGATCGCAGGGCTGCCTTGATGATTCGCCGGGGGCGGAAATAAAAGGCTCCGGCAACACTTCTGCAATTACTATCATGGCAGCATCAGCAGCTTCCTTTTCTCTTTCAATTCGCAAAATCTTTCGACCTTCTAGAAACGCTTTATTTGATTCTTCATTGAGATAAGCGTTCTCTAGCTCTCACTCGGTATAAACATCCCCGCAATCATAGAAACGGGTCAAGATTTCCTTCCAAACCACGACAAGGGTGCACGGGAATTTAGGGCCCAAGTAACTGAGACTCCCCTAGTGCAACAGGAAGTTGGCATAAAAGTTTAGGATAGTCTCATCCATCTTCTCCATCCTACTCTCGAAGGTGTTTTGAAGTTCCAGATAATCCACCGTAATGGTGGCCTTTTCAACTTCGACATGAGTTTTAGCGGCGCTAAACTGCGCAACTGATCCTGGAGCATTGCGATCGTCTTAGCCTGGTCGGAGATGGTTTTATTGCATGACTTCATGACTTCTTCATATTCCATGATCGTTTTATTATGCCCCTATACGATCTTGTTGTGGTCGGAAACGATCTTCCTCTGGGCTATGATCGTATCGCGAGCTTCAAGTTTTGCTTGCAACTTAACTTCTTCGGGATGCGCTTTCTTATTTTCGTCTCTCAGGACAATCTCGATCTTTGCATGCGCCTCTTTTAGTCTTTTAGCAAGCCGGCGTGGTTCCTGCTTTCTCAAAGTGCCGCGTCCCTTTCTTCTTCCAGCCGTTTGACTTTGGCATTGCATTCCTTCAATGCTTTTTCGAAATCATCCTTCTCCGATTCAAAGGAGAGGATTTCTTGATAGTTGTTGCGGTTCATGTCCGCTAGTTGTTTGCACAATTTTTCCCATCCCTTGGCTTGCTTTAAATCATTCTAGATTGCTTGAAGGTGGAGCTTGTATGTATCTTTGCGAACTGGATGAAGATCATGATCAAATTTGACTCCCCTTAAAAACCACCCGGGGAGCGCCGCTTCAAGCCTGAGAGGACCAAACGAAAGAACATAGGCAGATCTCTGATGCGGGCGTGAAGAACCGAGGGCAAGCACCACATGAGATGAGGGAACTTGAGATAAAGATGGGATGAAGACAGAAGAAATCAGAATTTCAGCACCAATTGAAGCGGGTGCCGAAGCGAAGGCCTGTTGTTCCGAGGAATGAGAACCGTGATCAACTTTTGACTTTTTAGATGGCTCCTCTCGCTCATCGAAAGTCTTTCTTTTCTCGCATCCACCTTTGTACACTCGACCCCATTCCCTCTCCTCTCGGCGACGAGCTTCAACCTCCGAGTCTTTTCTTCTTCTCTATTCCCCTTCTGTTTTGCGAGGCTGGTGACGGCTAGAGGATCGTTTCGACCAGCGTTGAGAGTCGGGAAATTCCTCAAAATCGTCGTAGAGACCGCGTCCTCTCATGGTACCTAACATGAAGAATAAATAGAGAACCTTTGTAACAGAGAATAAGCATGGAAAATATGTGTATAAGTAAGTGTAACCCTAGTGAAACGTGTAATGTGTTTGGGGATGGGCCTAAAACAACGTCACAAACCAGATTGGGTAGCCATCGTGGAAGGAATCGGACTGACTACGGGCACAACATGGCCTAGACGAGGAGACATCTCTTCAAATTTGAAGTCTTCCCCCATGAGTGCGTCAAAATCGACGTAAACATTGCTCAAATCTCCAAAGTACATGCCAGCATCTTTGATCGGGGAATCCCGATGTCGCCCGACTTTTGGAGCATCATCTTTATCACTTGTGTCTAGGGGAGGCGAGCTCAGAACAATGAGACTCGTCCCTGGAGTCTCGTCACATGACTTTGAATCCTTATCGTAGATTCTACATAGAAATCATCATCGTCACTGGAGGAGGACTCATCGCTATTGCTCCCAATCTCACCCTCCTCCTTTTCTATGTCAATCATGGCCTTGCCTTCCCTTTGATTAAACTCCTCTTCCTCCTCTTCTAGAATCGAAGCATTCTAGCTGGGTAACTGGCTTCGGTCGTGGCGTCTTTTCCCTTGTGAGTCTCTTCAGCGGACTCGCCGAACAAGCCTCCCCCCTATTGAAATACAACCTCTTCGGTACCATGAGACAAAGAAGTGGACCGCGTACGTATCCTGGATCAAGTAGGAGATGGGACCTCAACTGGGACTATAGATCTTCCTGGATGCAATAGCCCGTATCGAAGTAGGTTTTCGTCTGTCAACAAGAATTTAACTGATCTCTCCTCAGCAGCAACAACCTTCAGGGTTCGGAAAGTTTCTTTGAGAGATAAGTTCTTGTTCGGCTTCAGAATAACTGTAGAAAATATTCAACTCGTTATAAATTCCGTGGCAACATATCGGAGCTCTATAAGTAAGAAAACGAACTTACCCCCCGTTGTCCAGAGACGATTGAATCCCTCAGGACACCTAACAAAGAAGTATCGAGTCTTGAATTGGGATAAATTGCTCTACAATCGCAACATAATTTTACGGGTTCTCCGAGCCTCGATCACAACCAAGGATGGACACTCATCTCTTCTTTTGAATGAGAGAAAATATCTCAACTCGTTGAAGTTCGGGTGCAGGGTTGAAAGTCCGCATGAAAAGAACGTGTAGGCAGGTTAGGATAGATTATCCATTGGGATGAATCTAGAATGGAGCGATTCCCAAGTTCAAGAGGGTTTCTCTCAAAAAGTCATTGAAGAGGGGCACTGCTCCGTTCAGACATATATACCGATGACAAGCAGTATATCCCGGAGCCGGCATATGGGCAAATTCATCCTACTCTGGGAAGCGTACGTCTTCCTCCGGAATGCCATGCTGTAAGCAGATGTTGTGCAATACTTTATTTGAAATCACCGAGGAAGCTCTCTCCGGCGTATTTAGAAGTACTCTAAAGTTAGGAGGAGTTCGGTCCAAAACCGGACCGACTCGAACTAGCTAACCATATTCAACCCGTGAAGCAGAAGAAGGAGGGGTGAAAGACGATGACTCGGCCTCCAAAAGCGCAGGACTTCCTTTGCTAGACTTGCGGCGAGACGATGGGTACTTCATTCCAAACAACAGAACATGCGTCCGAAACAGTCAGGTAATTCTACTCTAAAATAAGAATTCCCCGTACTACACTTGAATTCTGAAGAAATATCGGTTCATACTGATATGTCAGATTTGAAGTATGTACCGGGGCGAGTGCGATGTGTTATCTATTGGTGGTGGGCTCGGTGTCCTGAACACTACAGATGCTCTATCCTATGTAGATAGTACGCTCGCAGTTGAAGGGGAAAAAGGCTTCTCGTATCGCTTTCTTTTTAAAATTACTTCTTCTACACTTACCCGTTATCGATCAACGATCGATAACATATCCATTTTCCGAATTGGCGCAGAAAGTTCCTTCCAGTGCAGGTACACCATGCGTGTAAAAGAAAGCAAAACCAATTCACGATATGTCATGCGGTACCGGCAATGGGACTTGGCACAAGTCAATTCTGGTTCAATGGACGAAGACAGCAAAATATGTCATGCATCAGGGCAACGCCCGGATGTCATTCCGTGAAGAACTCAAGACTCGATTTACTATCTTCCTCCATTAAACCGCAATCGACTCGGACTTTTCACAATGAACATCATGAGTGCAACTCCGTCACCAAATCAATAAACAAACACCACAATCATTAAACCCACCTAGAATCCATAATCAAGAGGCAATGATGATCAAAGTTATTGGCCTAGCAACCTAGTCACTGGATCAACATCGATCTATGCAAGGAAACAAGCTAGGCTTGGGATTGTTCGACGGTGGCTAAGCAGGGACTGGAAACAACGGCGGAGCAACGGCGGCAAAGCATTGGAGTCAATGGTAGGATGAATGATCGGTGGCGCTGGAGAGATGGCTGAAGTTAGGGCATGATCGAAGTGGGTCGAATCGCAGGAAGGTGATGGCTCAGGTTGCAAAGGAAAGCTCGGGTCGTAGAATAGGAATGGAATAGGTCGACCCGTAGGGTATAAATAGGAATGAATGAAACATAAAAAAATCCTAAGTCATTGGATCGCTAGCGATCTATAAGATTGCCTGCGATTGGTTACATACTTGTCTGGCGAAAATCATATGCTACTTCAAGGCATGTCAGGAAGCTATAGAGTAAGGTTCGGTCCGTTATGATAAGCAATGGCAGTCTAGGTCAAAACTTAACAAGCGACAGTCTAATCTAGTTCAAATTCGCATGGCCCTAATACGACTACTAGAAATTAGACAACCAGAAACCGAAAAGCGATAACTTCCATAGCATGCCTTGTTTTAATTGAAGACATACTTTAGGGGGAAAATGGTATCTGGGTTTTTAACCCAGCAGAATTCGGAATAGTTTGATCGAGTCAGAATAGCACAAAGGTCAACCAAAAGGACTAGAACAAGGAGCCAGAAGAAGTTAGAAGAAAAGAAAGAATAATACTCTAAGCACATGGATCGCCAGCGATCCATGGCCTAGCGATCCATAGCATTAACTTAGGAGTTCGTGAACAATGTCAACCCAAGAAAACGAAGATATCCAGAAGGAAAGGTCCAAAGTTAGGCTAAGTTTATGGATAGCTAGCAATCCATAAACCATGGATCGCCAACGATCCATACACCATCATCGGATCGCTGCGACTCAAATAGAACAGAACAAAGGGAAGTGCTAAGGAATTGGATTGCATTCGAGCATATTCTATGGATCGCTAGCGATCCATCACTTTGGCTCGGATTGTGATGAAAACTCCAATGCGCCTTCATGTGATCATTTGCAAGCATTTGGCAAACAGGGTTGGCCCAATAGCTCCCCAACCTCTATAAATACAATCCTACATGCAACATAAATGGGATCCGACAGACTGGTAGCTAAAACTCTGCTGGAAGCTTTCTTCACTCCTCATCTCCCTTACAACAGTCTTCAAAGGGGTTCACTATGATTCTCCACTAGATTCCAACCTTGGAGATTTAATCTAGCTAACGATAACCAAGAGCTTTCTAATTAAATACATCTTGTAACAACCATCAGTTTATAACAAAAACTATAAAGTGGAAGTAGGCATCGTTAACAGCCGAACCACTATAAAAATCTTATTGTCTTCTTTCTATTTATGCTGGCTTTTATATCTATTACCCATATTATTGTCCTGTAAGATCAGGGCTAGTGCTTTCACACTCAAACCAGGGTGCTGATCCATTTTTTGGGTTAACAGTTTCTTTCCACCACTCCCCTTCCCACATTTAGTTGGAAGTTTCTTCTTCCTCTTAGAATCCCTACCAGGAGATGTGTCACTACCTAAATATCAACTATCTCCTCTGTGCCAGCAACTCCTCCCTGTTCTTCAAACTTCTCGGAAGACTCCGCCTTGGTCCTGCGCTTTCTGGACTTGCGGGAGCTCCTTGAAGATTTTCTCTCCTCGAACTTTTCCTTCTTAATGGGCACCATCTACTCTTCAGTTTTATTTAGCTGGCTAGTTTGGTCTTCCTGATGTCGAGCTTCAACTACTGTGAAATCGCCCTCTAAAGATACAGAAGGCTCATCCAAACCGTACAATGCAACAATCTTCTCGGATTCTGACCGTGGTTGTAAGCCAAACACAGGTGCAGTAATCGAAGCGGCTATGAAAACAAGTGTCAAGGCAGTTAAAATAGCAGCAAGCTCAGGGACCAAAGAGATCGGCAGGTTGTTAGGTAAAGAAGATGGACCTATGAGATCAAAAATGAAAGCATTTGGTTCGTCTTGTTCTTACGGCCTGAGCTGAAAATTCTCAAACTCGGGGGAAATAAGAAGGTTACCTGCATCAGAAGAGTGGCCGAGAATCTCAACCTCATACTACCCACTTCTCCTTCTTTGGATGGCTGTACGATCTTCGGAGAAGTTTTGGGACCACTCGAGGCTTCCGAGATAGCTACTGGAAGGGCAGACAACAAGGCAGTACCGGTTGAGCTTGCTAACTAATCACAATGTTGTTTTGATGGTTTGCCAGGCCAGGAAATGAAAGACTTCGACAACGCTTTAGTAGTTGCAGTCACAGCAGGATCGGCGGTCTCCTATTCCCTCTCAATTCGAATGATCTCCCGACCCTTTATCAATGCTTTTCTTGACTCTTCATTGAGATAGGCATCCTCCAACTCTTGCTCGGTGTATACATCCCCGTTCTCTCGCAAACGGGCCAAAATTCTTCCCAAACCACAGTAAGAGTACTCGGGAATTTGGGGCATAGATAGCTGAGGCTCCCCTGATGTAGCAAGGAGTTAACATAGAAGTTCAAGATGGTGTCATCCATCTTTTCCATTTTCCTTTCAAAAGTATCATGCAACTCCAAGTATCACTGTCATGGTGGTCTTCTCAACTTTAACCCAGGTCTTCTCAGTCACCGGCTTCATGCTCCTCTTTCAGCTTAACCTCAACTGAGTGGACCTTCTTGATTTCGTCTCAGAACATGATCTCTATTTTTGTGTGGGCCTCTTTCAATTCCTTCAGCAAGCGGGCGTTGCTCTTACTCTCTTGGAGTGCAGCGTCCCTCTCCTTTATTAATTGCTCGATTATGGTGTCACGTTCCGCTAACACTCTCTCATAATCAACCTTTTCTGATTCAAAGGAAAAGATCTCTTGGTAATTGTTGCGGTTCATGTCTGCCAGTTGCTTGCATAACTTTTCCCATCCTTCAGCTTGATCCAAATCGCTTTGAATTTCCTGAGGATGGGGCATATAGGAATCTTTACGATTTAGGTGCAGGTCGCGATCAAATTTAACTCCCTTCAAAAACCATTCGGGGAGCGCAACTTTGAGTCTAAGAAGATTGAATGAGAGAATATAAGACGACCACATACAAAGACGTGAAGAACCAGAAGCAGGCACTACATGAGTTGACGGAGCTTGGGATCAAGGTGAAACTTGAACAGTGGAAGCCGAAACTTCAAATCTGATAGAGATTAGAGCTAGGGCAAATGCTTGGTGCTCGGAGGGATGAGAACCGCGATCTACCTTTGGGTTCTTGGGCAGCTATTCTCGTTTGTAAGGAGTTTTTCTCTTCTCATAACCACACTTGTAAACCCTACCCCGTTCTCTTTCGCCCCGACGACGTACTTCAGCTTCCAAGTCTTTCCTCCTTCTCCACTGTTCCTTGGTTTCACGGGGATGATGGCGTCTTGAAGACCGTCTTAACCAGTGTTGTGAATTAGTGAATTTTTCAAGGTACTTGTAAAGTCCACGGCCTTTCATAGTACCTGATATAAAAAAATAAACAAAGAGCTTTAGCGATAAGAAATAAACATAAATAATGCATATGTAAGTGGATGTGACCCTAGTGAAATGTGTAACATGTCATAGGCGGCCTAAAAGTACTTCACAAACCGGATCGAAAAGCCACCCTGGTGGGAATCGGGCTAATTCTACACATAGCATGACCGGAACGAGGAGAGAATCACTCAAACTCGAACCCATGAGCTCATCGATATCTACATAAACGTGAATCAAATCCTCAAAATTAATATCAGTTTCCTTAAGCGGAGAACCATGAATTCGCTCTGCTGTTGGGGGAGCATCTTTATCACGAATCCCTTGAGGAGGCAAATCCGGGAGAATAGACTCATTCCCAGAGTTTCATCACATGATTCGAAGTTTCCATCGCTAGAATTTGCATCGAATTCTTCATCACTAGAGGAGGAACCATTGCTGCTGCTTTTCTCAACTTCACCCTCCCCCTTTTCCGTTGTCACCGCGGCATTGCCTTCACGTTGCTTGAATTCTTCTTCCTCCTCCTTTGGGATTAGGGACATCCTAAGCGGGCAACTAGCTTCGATCGTAATGCCTCTTCCTTCATGAATTTCTTTGGTGAACCCACTAGACAGACCTTCTCTTTCTCGGAGATCGCCCCTTTTGGAGCTGTGTGATGAAGAAGTGGAACTTGTCCGAAATCAGGAACGGAAAGGAGACAGAACTGTTAAAACCTCCAATTCAAGTTTCAATGATAACAACCATACAATCATATACATATATAGACCTTATCAAGATTGTAGGTATATACTACAAGAAGACACCATGATCGAAGATATTGAGACTCAAAGAGAAACGAAGATTCATTGATCATACTAAGGTTATTCTACTATAAACGAATTGCTAAGGTCTCCTTGAGTATATATTCATAAACGATCACACACAATTTTATATATCAAAATGAAAGGTAAAAAACTGTTTTTCCATCTCACAACGTCTAAGATAAATCCACAAACGTCTATGAAAATTTTTAGGTTAAAATTAGAAACAAGTCACAAACGTCTAAGGATTTTACCACAGACGTATGTCATGGGCTAAAAATGTCAAATATGGATAGACACTTCTGTTTTTAAACTAAAGTAAATCACCTTTCAATGAAAGGTTGCAACCATTAAAATGAATAGTATTTCTTGAATAGTAACAATTCTATATCTGCACCTTTTTAAATCTTTTAATTCCACTTTGATTGAGAAGGAGAAATCATCTAACTTGAATTAATCTATTCTTTACTCTCTTGATTTCTAAACACTCTCTTGCATATATATTGCTCACATACTCTCAATCTACTATAACCAAAATAGAATTTTGGTTAAATCACTTCCTACAACTCAAAGCGTTCACATTCATATACTCATAAGGAGATCATAGAAAGATTTGTATTATAAGTCAAAAACCGTGTTATTTGTCACACAAGATTGTTAGAGAAACTTTTGTATTAGCCTATTCCTCTGGGCGAAGTGAGAGTAGTTTGTATAAAGGAAATACCGAAGGGGAGCTTTGGGACTGGACGTAGGATGGGAGGTCCAAACCAGTATAAAAACTCTAGTTTGCACACTTTTTATACTTTACTATTTATTGCCTATTATTACATTAACTGATACACTTGCATATTATACACAAGTTATACAATATAGATCCACAAGACTTTCATTTGGTATCAGAGAATGGTCATTTTAAACTACAGCAACATGTAATTGAAATATAAAAATGGCAAGTAAATTTCAAGAAGATCAATCAACTGCCTGTCTCCTACTATTTACTGGTTCTAATTATGCTTATTGGTCAATATGTATGTGAATTTTTATGGAAGCAAATGGAATAGAAATTTAGCTAGTAACTCAAAACAAATATGAAGCACCTGGCATTGATATTGGCATATGGACTGATGCACAAAAAGTAGAGGCATCTAACAATGCCAAATCTATGAATGTTTTATTTTGCTCACTCGATAAAAATGAATTTTCACGAGTTATGCTTTGTATTACTACTTATGATATATGGTGTATATTAGAAATTACCCACGAAGGCACAAACAATGTTAAGCAAACAAAAATTCCTATTCTACAAAATCAATTTTCATCTTTTAAAATGAAATCAAATGAGTCGATTATTGACATGTATGCTAGATTTCAAACTATATAACACGATCTTATGACACTAGGAGTTAAATTCACTGATTTTGATTTAGTCACACGAATTTTAAACTCTTTTACAAATGAATGCGAAAGAAAAGTTTTAGCCATCGAAGAAGCTAACAATCTTTCCCAACTCAAAGTTCAAGAGTTAATATTAAATTTGATGTCGTATGACGCTAATTTATAGGCAAGAAAAGAACAAAATCAAGAAAAGAAAAACATCATATTTCAGGCAAGTAATAACAATTCTGACTTGGAAGAAGATGAGATTGTTTTCATAGAAAAAAATTACAACCAGTTCAAGAAGTTTAAAAAGATGACGAAATTTCAAAACAACAGCAACACAAATTCCTCAAATCAAACATCAATGAAGTGCTTCGGGTATGATAAATTTGGCCATACGAAGAATTACTGTCCACTACTCAACAACGATAAAACGAAAAAAAAATTCAAAAATTTCAAGAAAAAGAGAAGAGCATTTCAAGTAACTTGGGATGATTCCGACTCTTCCTCATCATCTGATAGCGACAGTGACTCAGAACAAGCAAATGTTTGCTTCATGGCTAACACAAATAAGGTGCCTAAAAACAAAATTAATAATAAGGGGAAATGGATATTCGATAGTGGATGCTCCAAACATATGACAGTAAATGCATAGATGCTATCAAACATCACTTACATGGACGGTGGCGTGGTCACTTTTGGGGATAATTCCAAAGGATGTGTTATCGGAATTGGAAACGTCATCAATGTCGGTATGTCTACTTCTCCTATTATTTCAAATGCTTTATTAGTTAGAAACTTAAAACATCATTTACTTAGTATAAGCCAATTATGAGATAAAGGATTTAAAACCGATTTTGAAAAAGATAAATGCAATGTCTATGATTAAAATAAAACTTTAATTTTTGAAGGAACAAGAAATCGAAATATCTATATTCTAAACATGAATATTAATCATAATAATGATTTAAGCTTAACCGCAAAGCATGATAGGATCCTTACTATACTTAACCGCCAGTAGCCCAGATATTACGATGAGTGTTTGTTTATGTGCAAGATTTCAAGCACAACCTAATGAATCACATCATCGGGTAGTAAAACGGATTTTACGATATTTAACCAACACTAAAGATTATGGTCTATTTTATCCAAAAGGAAGTACGTTTGAACTTGTATCTTACAGTGATGCAGATTTCGATGGATGTAAATCGAATAAAAAAAGTACAAGTGGCACATGTCATTTTATTGGTCAATCTTTAGTTTCGTGGTTTAGTAAAAAGCAAAATTGTGTTTCTCTTTCAACATGTGAAGCCGAATATATTTCTGCTGCCTTAGCTTGCGCTCAAGTAATATATATGCAAGAAACACTTAAAGACTATGGAAAAAAAAAAACAAATCTCCAGTATATTGCGATAATACTAGTACTATAAATTTATCTAAAAATCCAATTAATCATTCACGAACAATACGTATAGATATTCGTCACCATTTTCTAAGAGATAATGTTGAAAAACATATAATAACTCTAGAATTTGTTAATACCGAAAATCAAATAGCTTATATTTTTACAAAACCATTAAGTGAACTAACTTTTATTAAGTTAAGATGAAATCTAGGAATTTGGTCGTTCAATGAATTGGTTAATTAAAGTTATAATGTTTTGTTCACTTAAGTTTGTAATAACATATAAAATTTAAACTGAACAATTAATTTTATAACTTAGAATTAACTACAACATAATTTTTTTAAATAACAACCTCTTACAAACAAACTAATACCTATTAAATTCCTTTGATTTAACTCATTTTTCTCAACTAATTTTCTAAATATAACTAAAGTTTATCTTATAAATTCAGTTATATACTACTTAAAATTAAAGAAACACAACTAAATTATTATAGCAGATAATACAATGTCTTCCGATCATGACTCCACCTATTCAACTATCGACTCTATATCCCCCTCGTCAAATAGCACTTACGTATCACCAACAAAATCCACACCAACATCAACTCATTTAGACTCTTTAAATATTGTAGCATAATCAACATACCACACTGGCTTTTCTCCTAAAGGAAAGAAAGCCAAACAATCAATTGATTTGAAATCAACATCACTCACCTACAAAGTTCATGAGATATATCACTATCAACAAGAAATGATTGGGGTTCAATGTGAAATGTATTACGAGTAATGACGTCAAGGATCTCATCTAAATTTTCTCAAAAAATGTATTTTAGCAATTTGTGGTCATTCACCAACAAAAAATTACATACATCAAAAGTCTCCTCGATTACAAGAAACTCCTACAAAAGCGCATAACATTACTCCGAGAAATTTGTGCAAACCGGGACCATCAAACCAAGCCTGGATTGACTCTCCAGCTTGTCCAAGTTGGTCTCCACTAAAGCCATTACTTGACGATACAAAAGTTGAACCAAATTCGCGGGTTATACAACAAATAAATAATTTGAAATTCTCCAACAAAAACTAAAAATTATGTTACACATCATATAAATTATGTTTACTTATTAATTTTTAGTATGTATACTATTTATTATATTAAAATTTTAATAATATTTTCATTCATATTGAAATATTCCTTCAGATGTCAGAAATTATATATCACAGACGTCTATGAATATTCCACAGACGTTTGTCATCAGTTACGGGAAATTTTTTCTTGTAAACACAGACATATGTGGAAACCTCATAGACGCCCTTGAAGACTCTCTGTTTGAAACTTTTGTAGCCACAGACGTCTGTGGAACCATCACAGACCATTGTCATATATCTTTGCTTCATTTTCACTGAAGCTACAGACGTCTATGACTTCCTCACAGACGTATGTCGCTGCTCAACCAACAATTTTCCCATAGCCGTATATAAAGAACTTTACCCCTCTCTTCACTTTACCTCCATTTCAACCCTAATTTCTAGAATCCTAGTTCTCAAAAAAATTCAAATTCTCAAATCAATGGCTCCCAAGAAGGTTACAGTCTCCAAAAAGCAAAAGCAAGGCCAATCTTCATCCTCCTCTCAAGCACCGGTAATGCAAGCACACATTAACCAATGGCTCAATAATAATCCAAATGTAATCAAAAAATTCGAGGCGCTTACCCAAAAGAAGATCCACTCTAGTCCTTTTTATCGCCTTAGCAATGTGATGGAATATGAAATCCTTGAAATTACTACAGATGCCAGCTGTTGCAATTTGATTAGCTATGATGCGAATAAGGTAATCATTGATCCTCTAGCAATTTACCTCTTTTACACCAACCTATGTAGTTCAGAGATTTGGAATCCGATGAATGATGATGGTTGGTTATGGTCAAGTGTTTATGGAAAAGAAATTAAATTTGATGTTTATACCGTCGGTCGTATTTTAAGATGTTTTTATGAGGGGATTGATTTAACTGATATACCGGATCACAGTCTTCTACCTAGGGATGAAGTTACTCATCAAATACAGGAAGATAGAATGCCACAATGGAAATCAATTTATCCTCGACCAGGAGCTAGACTATTAAATCAAACGATAATTAATACCATCATTCCTCGTCTAGGTAGTCATGAACAAATTTATCCCAATGACCATAGAGCTTTGTGTGCAATATTTGGTCGCCTACGGGTTAATTGGGCAAAACTTATTCATGACCAAATTAAAGGAATTTGGTTTACGCATCATTGTTCCATTGTTTACACTCTATATATAATGCGCATCTTGCAAAATCTTGGAGTTCCTTCGTATATCTCACAATACCAAGAAATTCCAACCAAAGATAGTGGACCACGATATCTTTCACTAATGCATCTTCCAAAGAGTCCACCTTGTTTTATTCCCTTCAACCAACGTACTCAATAACAACAAGAACAAGAACATCATGGTCCTTCTCAAGCTAGCGCTCCTCAACAAACCTACTCCCCTCATCCTTCCCAACATCCACCTTCCTCTAGTCATGGTACTGAATATTATTCGGACTTGGAAATTCAAGAATCTCAGGTTGAACTAACGCCAAATGAATCTCTTCGCGATTTAGAAATCCAAAACCAACAAATAATCACTGCCAATCAATGAGCTTTAAATAGAAAAATGACTGGATTAGAACTCTCTTTCTCCACTAGGATGACAAAGATGGAGAAGACTCTGGACAAAGTGGTCTCCACATTGGGGAAAGTGATGCGCAAAGTACATGGTCGATCTTCCTCACGCTCATCATCTTTGCCTTCCCCGACACCTCCACCTTGGGTTCAAACACTAGTTTATCATTCTCAAGCCTCGCCCGAAGGTACGTCACACGATAGAGGTGATCGATGGAAGACTCCTATGCACGCGCAAGCCAAGGAAGAAGAAGAAGACAATGATGAAATGTACGTCTCTGATACTCCATATTTTCAACAACCATCTTACATGGCATTTCAAGGCCTTTCAATTAACGAAGATGAGGAGTACAACGACCAGACACATGGCTAGGTGCATATGAGCAGATCCATCCACTTACTAGGAGTATTACGAAAACTACGGAAGCCTATCTTATTCCCAAAATCAGTACAATTAAACTTTGTTTTCTTTTATTTTGAAACTATTATGCTTGTTTGTTTTCCTATGTATAACTTTTGATACAATTCCTTCTAACTTTTGCTTTGAATTTTCATATTTGATTTTCCATAATCTGAAATGATGACATGCTATGACCATTTATATCGTTTATATGTGTATCGTATATTGTTTCACTCCATTTTGATAATGACAAAGGGGGAGAAATTCATGCATATACATAGGGGGAGACACATATACACAGGGGGAGACAAACATAAACAAACATAATAATACTTCCATTCTATAGTTGATATTTTGATCATATAGTTAATATTTCACTATATAGTTGATTTTTGATTGTACAATTGTTATCATTAAAAGGGGGAGATTGTTAGAACCTCCAATTCAGATTCCAATGATAACAACTATACAATCATATACATATATAGACCTTATCAAGATTGCAGGTATATGCTACAGGAAGACACCATGCTCGAAAATATTTAGACTCAAAGAGAAACAAAGATTCATTGATCGTACTAAGGTTATTCTACTATAAACGAGTCTTAGATATACTATTGTTAAGGTCTCCTTGAGTATATATGCATACACAATCACACACAATTTTATATATCAAAATATAAGGTGAAAACTAATTTTCCATCTCACAGACATCTGAGATAAATCCATAGACGTATGTGACAAGTTTCGGGTTAAAAATAAAAACAAGTCACATACGTCTGAGGATTTTACCACAGACGTCTGTCATGGGCTAAAACTATCAAATATGAATAGACACTTTTGTTTTTAAACTAAAGTAAATCACCTTTCAATGAAAGGTTGCAGCCATTAAAATGAATAGACTTTCTTGAATAGTAACAACTCTTTATCTGCACCTTTTTAAATCTAAAAATACCACTTTGATTGAGAAGGAGAAATCATCTAACTTGAATTAATCTATTCTTTACTCTCTTGATTTCTAAACACTCTCTTGCATATATATTGCTCACATACTCTCAATCTACTATAACCAAAATAGAATTTTGGTTAAATCACTTCCTACAACTCAAAACATTCACATTCCTATACTCAAAAGGAGATCATAGGAAGATTTGTACTATAAGTCAAAAACTGTGTTATTTGGAACACAAGATTGTCAGAGTAACTTTTGTGTTAGCCTATTCCTCCGGGCGAAGTGAGGTTAGTTTGTTTAAAGGAAATACCAAAGGGGAGCTTCGGGACTGGACGTAGGACGGGAGGTCCGAACTAGTATAAAAACTCCGGTTTGCACGCTTTTTATACTTTATTATTTATTGCCTACTATTGCATTAACTTATACACTTGTATATTATACACAAGTTATACAATATACGATCCACAAGACTTTCAGGAACTTCAACATCCACGACAGATCTCCCAGGATAAAACAGCCCATACCGAAGTAAATTCTCGTCTATTAGCAAAAACTTGATCGATCTCTCTTTGGTGTCTATGGCCTTCAAAGTATGGAAAATTGAATCGAGTGATGGATCTTTGTTCGGCCTCGAAATAACTGCAAGAAGTATTCAATCTATCAAAAACCTTATAGCGACATATTAAATCTCAATAAGTAAAAGAGAAGACTTACCCTCATCGTCCAAAGACGATTAAATCCCTAAGAACAACTTGCGAAGAAATATTGGGTCTTGAATTGGGAAAGGTCGCTTTGAAGCTGCAGCATGATCCTGCGATTTCTTTGGGCCTCGATGACCACGAGGGACGGACATTCATCTCTCTTCTTGAATGAGAGAAAATATCTAAACTCATCGAAACTTGGGGCATGATTAAATGTCCATATAAACAAGACATGAAGGCAGGTCAAGATCGCGTATCTAGTATGATGAATCAGAAATGGAGCAATTCCCAAGTTCAGAAGAGTTTCTCTCAAGAAGTGAGTGAAGGGAGGCACTGCTCCATTTAAGCACATATACTGGTGGCAAGCGGTGTACCTCGAAGGCAACATATGTGCAAACTCATTCTTCGACAGAAGTCACACGTCATCGTCCGGAATGCCATGTTGTAAACAAATGTTATACACAACTTTAACAAAGAGTACGGAGGAAGCTCTCTCCGGAGTATTGAGTAGAACTATAAAATTTAGAGGAGTTTGGTCTATAACCGGACTAAACAAAATCGATTGACCATATTCAGCTCGCGGTACAGAAGATGTAGGCACTACTGAAATTGTTTGTGAAGGTGCAACTGATGACGATTCAGCTTCTGAAAGTGCCAGATTTCCTCCACTGGACTTACGATGAGATGACAGATGCTTCATTCTACCCAACAGAACTTGTAAATAACGCGGTCAGGTAATTATATTTTTAATTAAAAGTCTCCCTATGACACTTGAACTCCAAAAGAATATCAATTTATGCCGACAAATCGGGTTCCAAGTGTTGACTGGGACAATTGCAGTGTGTTATCTATGTAGGATGGGCTCAGTGTCCTGAACACTACAAATGCTCTATCCTGTGTAGATAGTTCACTCGTAGTGAAGAAAGAAAAGAGCTTCTCGTATCACTCATTAAAGTTATTTCTCCTATACTTACCCATTATCGACCAACGATCGATAACAGATCCGCGGTCTGAAGTGACGCGGGAAGCTCTTCTCATTCTAGGTACACTGACTGTGCAATACTGGGACTAATCCGAAGTGAGCAACTATAGATTGATGGGTTCAAATCAAGAAGAGAATTCTCAGCATAAGTCAATCTCAGCTCTTTGAAAGGTGATAACAACATAAGTTACACACAAGAAGCAACCCTAAGCTATTATCACCTCTCAGAAAAACCAAAACTAACCCGCAAGACATCGGGCCGGATCAACAATGTAACTTGGTGCAAGTTACTTCTGATTCTTTGGACGAAGATAGGAAAACATGTCAAGCACCGAGGCAAAGCCCGGATTTCTTTCCATGAAGAACTCAAGACCCGATTTGTTATCTACTTCCACAAAATCGCAATCAATTCGAATTCTCCATAATGTCCACCGCCAATACAACCTCATCATCAATTACTAAACAAACGCTAAAATTAGCATTACCCACCTCTAGTCAAAAGGTAAACACGGTTGAACTTAGGTTGTTGGCGACTTAAGGCAGGAATGATCGGCGGCGATCCAAGTGGATAAGGTCGACGACGATCCAAAACGTCGAAGCAATAGGAACAAGGGGCTAGGTCAAGGCGACAGTGAAGTCCAGTATGGTCGATGGCAAGAAGCTCCGGCAGGGGAGATCAATGGTGGCGATGGCAAAAGAGAATTTAGGGTTTGAATGCTTTGGATCGGGTCGTAAGGCAGAAAGCTCAGTTTGCAAAAGAAAATAAGGTACAGAAGGAAGGATCGGCTCGAATGGTTGAAGATTGAATGAAAAACTGCTAAGTCTTTGGATAGCGATCCATGGACTATGGATCGCTAGCGATCCATCAAATTGCAACCAATCTCCTATAAATTGCCAAACATGATCCATGTGTATTTGTAAGCATCATGAAAGTTATAGGACCAAAATTGGTTTATTGTTATGAGCTATGACGATTCACATCAGAACTCAACAGACGACTGAATAACCAAAGCCAAATTTGCATAATAGCCTCAGCATGATAAATTAAATCTCACAAAATGGGAACTCAAAAGCAATAACTTCCAGAGCACGCCTTGTTTCCAACGAAGGCATACTCTAGGGGGAAAATGTTATCCGAGATTTTAAACCAATAGAATTCAATGGAAGTTAGAACATCTGCATCAAGCCAAAACAACTCAAGAATCAACCAGAAGGATTAGAAGAAGGAACCAAGAAATACATAAGAGGAAAAGCAAAAAATAGCCTAAAGGGATGGATCACGATCCATCACCCATGGATCGCTAGCAATCCATACATATTGCTCATGGATCATCCATTCTTCTTGCATCATGCAGCGTTATCTTTTCCTGGGACGCCTGTTAAGTTTCATGGTATTCCAACCAAGCTAGATCGAGAAGTGGGCACTCATCTAATTCTAGTAATAGTTTAATGCAACCTGTGCATGAATCATCATCAAAACAAGGCATCTAGTGATGAAATTACATGGAGAGCATCTACACAATGCAAGGAACGCAATTCAATTGAAACGAGCTAGAAATGCGCTAATTTCATGGATCACTAGCGATCCATGCCCACGGTCGGTTCGTTGTGAAACTTTTGAAGCATCTTCGCACTTTCTAATATAGGCTTCTGACAAAGTGGCTTAGCCCAATAGCTCTCTAATCCCTATAAATACTTACACATCTGCAACATAAGGAGGATCTTCAGGACTGGTTGCTGAAACTCTGCAGAAACTATTCTTCACTCTTCTCCTCCCACACAATAGTCATCTAAAGGGTTCATTATGATTCTCCAGTGAACTCAACACTGGTGACTTGATCTAATTTATAAGATCCAATCAAATTGTAATCAGATTCAACTTGTAATTGCAGTCGGTCTACAACAAAAGTTATAAAATGGACGTAGGCTTCGTTAACAGCCAAACCACTAAAAAAATCTCTTGTCTCTTTGCTTTATCTACAAGTTATTATTCCTTATTTCTATTTTATTTGCCTTACTAAATAAGGCTAGTGCTTTCACACTCAATCCAGGGTGTTGATCTATTTTTTGTGTTAACATAAATAAATTAACAAGATGAATTCACCGTTAATATTTATCAAATTAAAAGGAATAAAATAAGATCATTAACCCATTAAATAAATATTCAATTTAAAATCCCTACATTAAAATCACTATTTAAATATTAATTCACAATTCAAATATTTTAAACAATCTTTATATTTGAATTCAAGTTATTAAACCATTTTAAACAAATATTTTAATATTTAAAATTAATTATATCCAAAATTCAATGACCCAAAATTTTGGGTTGTTACAGATCAAATATCCATATTCTTGTATTGTTTTTAGAGTTCAAAACTCATAGAATGCGGTACATGGTCGCAACCAAATAAACAGTAAGTGACTGTATTACAAACATATTAAGTAGTTATAAATATTAGGTACTTGCATGGTTGTAAAAAATATTAACATGTAATAGGCATTTAATTGTGATTATAATATTTTCATTTTTAATTTTCAATTAAGTTCACTTGTATATATTAATTGATAATCGTTTTATCAATCATATTAAATCCATAAATTTATCGTTGTAAATAATCATAATATTATTTAGCATATGTTTTTATAATATTAGAAAGGTTAAATGCTATCATTTCATTTTTTTAGTAAGGCCCCCACTAGTCGTTTATGTTTCACCAAACCCTAAGCGAAAATAGAAGTCTTTCAAATTCACTAAGGGTGTTAGAACTCGTATGTCTTGGGATTCTGACCTTGAGGAAAGCCCAACAAATCATAGTCCCGCATATGATGGATAACTCTTATTAGTTGTATCACATACAACTCCTAACCTTTGGTACCTTATCCTAATCCCACCTTTACCTTAAGGACAACTCAACAAGTAAAGTGGGACTATTCACTTGGACCTATCATTTCGCGACGGTTTAAGTATAATGCACGTGCCTTGAGGAAAGCTCAATAAATACGTGTAGTTATCTTATCTCGTATATTCAATATATTAATAGTACTACACATAATATCCCTAGCTTGAGGAAAGCTCAACAACTAAGGAGTATGCAAGCAATCTATTAATATATAAATGATAGAGGAAAACATTATATAGAAAATTCATAATCTTCAGTATATTATACTTAGTGATATCGACTTATGGGATAATGTATGTCTTATGAAATACTCTCATAATTCAAGTGTCAGGCACATCAGAAATCGCGGTATACGTACATTTACGTATGTACTTACTCCTTAAGTCTATTTGAGTTTCTTTAATGTTCCACTTTTAGTTTATTCATTGATATTATATAAGTTTTATTATTTTATAACTTTTATATTTAATATCACTTATATAATAGTCTTATGTACAATATTATATTAATCAAATATTATTTAATTAATTTTAATTAGTTTTAAATTAGTATTCCAATACAACTTTTATATTGGACATATCTGCTATAACCTTTATAGTGTAACAAATATATATATATATATATATATATATATATGTTTATTTAATTAATTAACCTCTAATTAATTTATTTAATTAAAAAATTTTAATTAAATTATATTAATTTTGAAAATTTATCTTATACACATACATATATACTTATGTTATCTTAAACACTTTAAAATAATATAACATATATAATACATGCATATAAGTATTAATTAATTAAATCATTTAATTTATTTATTTTATTAATCTTTTTAATAAATTTAAATTTCAAAATTGGTATGTAAATAGTTTTAAACATTCTGAACTTTTCATTAAATTTTTAAACATTTTGAAAAACTATGTTATATATAACCTTTTATAGTAAACATGTTTCTATTTTAAATTTAACTTTTAAATTTAAAATCTTGTCTTAATTTTCAAAATTATTTTGAAAATTAGCCCAAGACCCAATTCAAATTAGGCCTTTTCTATTAGGGGTAACCTTTGAGCTCACTTCACCCTTTAGGCCAGGCCGGTAACCAGGTAGGACAGGGTACTTGATTACCCAATTCCAATCCTAGACATCACCTTTCTAGACACCGTACTTAGTGCACAAACTTAATTAGTTAGCCATAATATGACTAATTTAGACCGCTTAGGCTATTGGGCTCTAATACCATTGTTGGAACTTGGTCAGCCCGTAGCGGAAGAAATGAGTGAATTTCAAAAAATTTACCATTTGAATCTTTTGGGCCTATGAAGTCTAAAGGTATATGGATCCAATCTAATAAAGTATTTAAATAAATCTTATTTTATTTCAAATTGATTAAAAGAAGTTTTTGATTAAATTTAAATTTAAATATACAGTGTATTAAATACACCCAACAATTACTCATAAGAGTAAATTAAGAGTAAGAAACTTTTCGTTTCTTTCTCCAAAACTTATGTAATTTAGACAAGGAAACCTTATGTCTCTTTCTTTAAAAATTATGAAATTAATTAAGGGCATAATACGCTTCATATGGAGAGAGAAACCTTCCATTTCTCTCTCTTTAATTAAATTGATTAGTACATTAAATTCCATTAATTAGCAATTAATACATGGCATAAAATGTAAGTTTGTCCAAATATATTCCCGCGTGAATTATGAATTTGCAACTTTGTAGTGTTTATAAATGATATGAATTTGCACATTATTTATATATACATGCATAGTAATACAATTGTGGTATAAAATGTCAGAATTTCTAACCATCAATACAATACTTGTAAATTAGACTGTAGCTTCAATTTTAAGATACCAACACCAAATAAATCAATCCTTGAATAAGTAATAATTGGCAACAAATGACTATTAATATTTTACATACCTACGACCATAAATGAAAGTTTCAAATACACATAAATACACATTGAATGCATATTAAATACACTTAAATGCACTTTAAATTACAAAATAATTTTATAACTAAACAGATGTTTGTATATAAGTATATGAATATAGAGATAAAAACATATATATATATATGTTTATATATATGTATATATATAATTACATATACAATTACAAAATATATGAAAAAAACTTTACTTACACTAAACAAATTAACAAAACTTCCCTCTACATATAATCAGATATATGGTTACACAACACCTTAATAAAACTTTCCTTGCATAAAATAAATTAGCCAAACTTTCCCTTTTTACTTTAAATCATATAGTTAGTATCTAATAAAATATATATGTGAATATAATTTGACAAATATGCAAACAAACAATTAAACATGTATAAATATATATGATTAAATCTAACAACTAAGTATTAAAAATGCAATTTTCTTTGTTATAAAATAAAACATATGAATAAATCCTACCGATTAGCAAAATCATATGATTATACGGTTATATATGAAATTGTTTGTATAGATTAAAGTTAAACTAATAAAACTTATTTAAAAAATTGTCAAAATTAAGGTTAAGAAGAAAAATACAATTATGAATTCATCAACAAATTTACATCTCCAAATATATAAACATAACAGAGTTTTAATCAAAATATACACATACATATGTTCATGTTTGCATCTCATGTTGACAATATTTATGTATAGGGAATTGTGATAATGAATAAACTAATTAGACAAAAACATGTAATAATCAATTATAAATTATTATAAGAATCTGTAAAGCAAGATGGTACCTTGCTATTGCCCAAGAGAACACCTTGAATGATGAATCAAAAGAACTTAGATTCTGTGGATCGATCTTATTACCAAAGCCTTGAAGCACGCCTTGAAAATGAGTTCCCCTCAGGATGTTGCCTAGAAGTCACACCTTGAATGATGGTATCTCCTTAGAACTTCAAGATCCTCATCCAATCCTTGCAAGAGATGGATGAACTGCTTTTGTTTTGTTTTATTTGGTCCTTATATTTGGAGTTGAAAGATTTTGGAATTTTTTTTTCTGCCATGAAAAGTTAAGAGGAGAGAAAGAGAAAGAATGAATTTATGTACATAATGAATTAGAAAATATGTTTTATATGAAAGAATGAAATTATTTCCATTCTTTAATTAAAACTTCCCTAATCAATTCCTTTGATTGTTTCTCCTTCTCCAATTCTTTCTTTTCATATGATATGTCATCAAATGACATAAAATTTCCACAAATCACGTCATCAAATGACATTAAATTTCCATAAATTAAATCATGCAATTATCTTTAAATTACATCGATATCGTATATCAATGCACGCAAATATAACTTTTATAAATGCATTAAAATAATTACAAACAATTTCTAAGAACCAAATAAATAATAATTAATATTTCTCAAATATCAATTAATTAGTCAATTTACAACATTTGCCCTCCTTCTTGTAAAAAAGAAGCATTTTTACACTTTAGTATAAAACAAAGAATTTTCTTACTTTTCTAACTTTGATGCAGCCCACCATGGTCACGAGATCGAAGCTGCTCCAGAATTCATGAAATCCCATAAGTCGTGAATCTTAGGTTGCAAACAACCTAATAAATTACGAGCTAACGAGATACAAAGGGATGTAATAAACTGTGCTGAGTCATATGCCTTAGGTCGCCAACGACCTAGCAGGAAGCCACATTATCTTAGGTCGCTACGAACCAACGTGTTGCAACCTAATGAATGGATAAGTCGCTCCAGCGACCTAATGATGGTAAAGAGAAGCTTTAAGTCGCTCCAATGTAGGTCGCGAATGACCTAACTCCCAACACATAATGAAAGCAAATTCTGTCTCTAGGTCGTTCAAGTTTAAACCGCTTCTGAAGTTAGGTCGCTCGACCTTATGCCGCGTCTCTTCTTATGCCGCTATGGAATTTAGGTCGCTTACTGAAGAGAAGCTATTTCATTATGCCGCTCCAGAGCTTAGGTCGCTCAAATGATAGGTCACGTGAAGAGTTCCTGTTGCTGGGTTGATTAGGTCTTTTCAGGTGTTAGGTCGTAACTCGTATGTTGAGGTTAAGTCGCTTGGTGTTGTAATATGTTGTAACTTGTACATATGTTAAGTTGTAAGTCGTCCATGTTGTAAGCGTTAAGTCGCGTATGTGTTGAGTCGCGTTGTCTTTAAGTCGTTAACGACCTATGTTAGGTCGGTCATGTGTAAATATGTTAGGTCGTGATGGCCTTGTAATGTGTTGTGCTTTGTGATGTAAGTGTTGTGTTGTGTTGTAAGCCTATAAATAGGCGAGTTGTGTCATTTGTAAAAGTTGGTTGATTTTGAATAAAACTTTGTTTGTGTGCTTTGTGCCACTTTGAAATTGGTAGTTGAGTGTTATCTCCTATCTCCACCTTCGGCATTCGAGTGCGCTCGAATCAACGATTGTTGAAGCCAATTCACGGAATCAAGTGCGCTTGATCAACGTTCGAAGAATTGTAGATCTTCTTTCACGGCATCGTGCGCGATCAATGTGACGAAGATAGCTAGAATCCGGTATCGTTGAGATCAACGGATTTGGGCGTTTGGTATTTTCAATTCACCGATTGCTACTTTCATCGTTGTATTCATTTCTGTAATTTTTCCGCTGCATCATTTGGTATCAGAACGAGAATTAGCCAATCATAGCTAAGACGAGCCTGTTAGAGCAAAGAGAAGTGTTTGTTCAATTTCAATCGAGCCTATCAGTGTTAGATCCGAGAGCTAGTTGAAGCCGTGCATCATTTTGTAGATCAAGACCGAGTTTGAGTTAGTTGGAGCCGAACCAAATCCTTTTCAAAGCTAAGTATTGAAGTGTGTGTTTGAAGATTCAACAATGCCTCCGAGAAGAGTTAATCGATTTCAGAATGTTAAAGATACGTATAGAAGAGAAGATGCTGAGGCAATAGAGCAACGAATTAGTTATAACCTCGAAGAGAAGTTCAATAAAGGTTTTGGAAAGTTGGAGAAGTTGATGATGGATTTGAATCAAAGTCAAAGAAGAAGGTCACCAGTCTTGAAATATGGAGGAAACAGAGTTTCGCCATCAGTTACGGAAGCAAGGAGGGTGTCGCCATAATCTCATCAAGATAAAAGAGGATCGTCAATTTCAATGAGACGAGATCACCATGGGTACAGAGATGAAGAGAGAAGAACTCCACGTGAGTTTGACAATGAACCATGTCGTGATGTCAAAAGATCGAGTAGAAGGGATTTGCAGGATCATAGAGACATACGTGGTCATAGAGACGAAGGGTGTAATTTGCCAAAGCATGAGAATGATTCTATTTGGCTAAGGAACAATATTTTTCAGTCTACCTGTACTATCTTGGGAAAAGTTTGTAAATTCGTTATTGATGCGGGAAGTTGCGATAACCTTATCTCTGAAGAAGCTGTTAAGAAGTTAGGGTTGAAGACTGAAAAACACCCTAGACCGTATAAACTGGCATGGATAAAGGAAGGGGAAGAAGTGACGATGGGAAGACGAACATTGGTTACATTTTCTATTGGGAAAAAGTACAAGGATGATATATGGTGTGATGTTGTCAATATGGATGTATGTCATCTACTATTGGGAAGACCATGGCAGTATGATCGAGCTGTACAACATAATAGTCATGCCAACAGCTACAGTTTCACGTTCGAAGGAACCAAAATTACCTTAGTTCTTAAGAAGCGTGAACAAAGTGACTGCAAGCCAGAGAAGAAGGTGGAAGCAACTAATTTAATATATTCAAAAGAATTTGTTGAAGAAGTGAAAGGTAGTGTTGAAGTGGAAGATGAAGTCGATTGTTCTCAACCGCTGAAGTTTGATGAAGATAAAGTTGATGATTTTCAACCAACAAAATTTGATGAACATGAAGTTGAAAATTCACAACCAGCAAAGTTTGATAAACATGAAGTTGATGTTTTTCAACCAACGAAGCATGATGAACGTGAAGTTGAAAATTCACAACCAGCGAGGTTTGATGAGGATGAAGGAAATGTGTCAGAAGATGAAGGGGGTAATTTATCAGTGAAGAAGGTGGATTCGATTAGTCTATTATCTACATAAGAGTTTGTTAAAGAAGTGGAGGATAGAGCGGAAGTGTTTATGTTGAATGGGAATGAAACCAGTAAAGATCTCGAGACTCCTGAGGAGGATAAGCCAGTGGTAAATGAATTCGAAGATGTACTCCCTACAGAGTTGCCCAAGGAGGTACCGCCACTGAGGGACATACAATATCATGTTGATCAAATGCCAGATGCTATTGTACCACTGAGACCACGTTATCATATGTGTCCAATAAGGCAGGAAGAGTTGAGAAGACTGGTTATTGGGTTTCTGTTCGAAGGAAGGCAGTTGTATACTCCTGATTACAGTCAGCAAATGAAAATTATCAAAGACTTGCATATAGATAAAATCGTGAGCCGTGATCGTACCATGCAGCTAATCTCAAAGTCTTATTTTGGGTCGTCACTGAGGAAGGAAGTTGAAAGGTCTGTTCAGAGGAGCCATAATCGACAAGTTTCAAAGAAGACCACGACAAATGCAAGTTTATGTATGTCGTTGCATATACATGCTAAAATACGAAAGGAGGTTAGTATGGACTTTGTTTTGGGATTACCGCGAACGCAATGTGGCAATGATTCTATTCATGTGGTGGTTAACCGGTTTTCAAAATTGGTACATTTCATTACCTATAGGAAGACTGCAGAGGCCGTTAATGTCATTCAGTTATACTTCAAAGAGATAGATAGACTTCATGGGTTACCTGAATCTATTGTTTCGGAGAGAGATACTCGTTGTCTGAGCCATATTTGGATGAGTCAATGGAGAATGGTAGGGACTAAGTTGAAATTTAGTAGTGCTTATCATACACAGACGGACGGACCGACTAAAGTTGTGAACAGACTCCTAGGTAAGCTATTGCAATGCCTCATGGATGACAATTTGAAAAGTTGGGATCCGAAGTTATGTCAAGCGAAGTTTGCACACAACCATGCAGTTAGTAGAAACACTGGGTTCACTCCATTCCAATTGTTTATTCAACAATTCCTAAAGGACCGTTAGATTTATCGACAGTGCCACCACAGAGAGAGGTGATTAAACGGGCTAGTGAATTTGTGAATAAGTCGCAAGAATGTCACAAAGTTGTACAGGAACGATTGCTTAAGGCAAATGGGAAATACAAGCAGTCAATAGATATTAAACGACAAAGCGTTGAATGCAAGGAAGGAGATTTTATGTATGCAGTGTTTACCAATGATCGATTTCTTTTTGGAACTTACAACAAGCTAGAAGGAATGGTCATTTAGAAGTCGTGAAGGGAATTAATGAGAATGTTTATAAATTGAGTTTACGGGAACATTTTCCTATTGCTAACATTGTCAATGTCAAACACTTGGTGCCATTTCACGAGAATAAGCTGGTCGGAGAAAAAGAAACTGTAAATTCGAGGACGAATTTCTGTCAACCGGGGGAGTATGATGCAGCCCACCATGGTCACGAGATCGAAGCTGCTCCAGAATTCATGAAATCCCATAAGTCGCGAATCTTAGGTCGCAAACGACCTAATAAATTACGAGCTAACGAGATACAAAGGGATGTAATAAACTGTGCTGAGTCATATGCCTTAGGTCGCCAACGACCTAGCAGGAAGCCACCTTATCTTAGGTCGCTACGAACCAACGTGTTGCGACCTAATGAATGGATAAGTCGCTCCAGCGACCTAATGATGGTAAAGAGAAGCTTTAAGTCGCTCCAATGTAGGTCGCGAACGACCTAACTCCCAACACATAATGAAAGCAAATTCTGTCTCTAGGTCGTTCAAGTTTAAACTGCTTCTGAAGTTAGGTCGCTCGACCTTATGCCGCGTCTCTTCTTATGCCGCTACGGAATTTAGGTCGCTCACTGAAGAGAAGTTGTTTCATTATGCCGCTCCAGAGCTTAGGTCGCTCAAATGATAGGTCGCGTGATGAGTTCCTGTTGCTGGGTTGATTAGGTCGTTTCAGGTGTTAGGTCGTAACTCGTATGTTGAGGTTAAGTCGCTTGGTGTTGTAATATGTTGTAACTTGTACATATAGTCGTAAGTCGTAAGTCGTCCATGTTGTAAGCGTTAAGTCGCGTATGTGTTGAGTCGCGTTTTCTTTAAGTCGTTAACGACCTATGATGGCCTTGTAATGTGTTGTGCTTTGTGATGTAAGTGTTGTGTTGTGTTGTAAGCCTATAAATAGGCGAGTCGTGTCATTTGTAAAAGTTGGTTGATTTTGAATAAAACTTTATTTGTGTGCTTTGTGCCACTTTGAAATTGGTAGTTGAGTGTTATCTCCTATCTCCACCATCGGCATTCGAGTACGCTCGAATCAACGATTGTTGAAGCCAATTCACGGAATCAAGTGCGCTTGATCAACGTTCGAAGAATTGTAGATCTTCTTTCACGGCATCGTACGCGATCAACGTGATGAAGATAGCTAGAATCCGATATCTTTGAGATCAACGGATTTGGGCGTTTGGTATTTTCAATCCACCGATTGCTACTTTCATCGTTGTATTCATTTCTGTTATTTTTCCGCTGCATCAAACTTCCTGCAAGATTTTCTCTTTAATCTTGTTTTTCTCGAATAACATAAAATAAAGGATGATAATGTTCATTATTAACTTCATATTGAGCTCTAAACAATCCCTTTTGGATTTGATAAGATATGAGTTAGCTTATCTCCTTCTTCATACAAAGAAGATTCCGTATTTTGATGCAAATTAAGTTTAGTTGAGAAGACCAGGGATTTGTTCAATAAAAGGCCAGAAATCTATTTATTAATCGTAATTTTCTAAATTGCAGGCCAGAGATCCATCTGGTAATAATATCCGAAGATAAGAGCAGAAATCCATCTGGTAATAATATCTGAATGGAAGACCAGAAATCCATCTTGTAATAATATTTGAATAGGAGACCAGAAATCCATCAGGTAATAATATCTGAATAGAAGACAAAAAATCCATCTTGTAATAAAATCTGAATAAGAGATCACAAATCCATCTAGTAATAATATCTAAAAAGAAGACCAAAAATCCATCTAGTAATAATATCTGAATAGAAGACTAGAAATCCATCTAGCAATAATATCGAAATATAAGACCATAAATCCATCCGGTAATAAAATGTTTTTGACCTTCCTTTGAAGGCTACTTTAACTTTGTCTTGATGCAGAAATAAATGTGTTAGACTGTTCTTCCTCTATAAGAACTTGTTTGATTGATTTCTTTTGCTCCTTGCCACTCTTTGGGTGGTGATTTAAGCTTTAATTCTCTTCGTCCCTTATCACTCTTTGGGTGATGATTTAGGCTTTAATTCTCCTTGCCCCTTACTACTCTTTGGGAAGTGATTTAGATTTGAACCCCTTATTACCTTATAGGTAATAATTTAGGCTGATCGGTGCGTTTGGTTAGTTATCTTAAGCAGAACTAAAGTCTTATCCATCCTCCCTCTAAAAGGGACTCCACTTAGGCCTTATAGGCAGAACTGAAGGCTGGTTCGATGCTTTGGCCAAGCCTTCTTAGGTCGAACCAAAGACTTACTTCATCCTCCCTCTAGGAAGCATTCTGACCAGGCCACGTAGGCTAGGCCAAAGGCTTGCGGTGCTTTGGCCAGGCCATCTTAGGTGGGACCAAAGGCTTACTCTGACCTCCCTCTAGAAGGTGCTTTGACCAGGCCCTTGTTGCAGGATCAATGGCTTACTTTCGCCCCTTACTACTATCTTAGGTAGTTATTTAGGCTTTTCCTTTTAGTTCCTTTCTTCCATTTGACTATTCATTTCATAGATATGCCTGTCTTTATTTTCCTCATTCATCCATTGTTGGGAAGTAAGGTGTTAACAAGAAAACTTGTCAATACCCCAAAGTAGAGTTAAAGGTGCAGAAATGTCCTTCTATGCTTCTTTTGATTAAGTAGAAAAAGTTTAGATCTTATTGCTTTCTTTGATTAACCTTTCGAATAGGTCTTTGTTGTGAAAACTCTTCCTTGTACGACCTTTCGACCCAGTCGAAACACTTACATCCCTTATTTTAAGTCTTTCGAGCTTGCTGATGTAGTTTAGTTATCCTTTCGAAACCACTTGTAACATCCCCTATCTGGAGGCCCGAAGCTAAGCGCTACAGATGCTGTAGTCATCCATAGTGTTAACTTCCGGTGACCAAATACGGTAATGTTAATGGAATCCATAATATTAGAAGCACATGATTATGAAACAAAATCACATATTACAAAAAACAACATTTTAAATTACATTTCCACAACATGTTCCATATTCAAATTAGATAATCCCAATCATTTTCCATGTTTAGATCAAATATAATTATTACAAAATACGCCAATACCGACATAAGAAGATGCTCCCTTGGTTGAACAGAGTACTATATAGTCATAACTGACATATTACAACATAGCGGAAGCGAACAAAATAAAACATCAACTCCTAAGTAGCTATCCGTCGGCCACCTACTCGTTTTCGAAAGCTTTATTCGCCAACATACTAATAACCTAAAAATTCTCAACCCTCGGCCTACTCAAATTAATTTTGAGCACCCGAGAGTTTAAGGGGAAAAACATAAACTTCGAGTTAGACATAAAGCCTAATGTGAAGAATACTATACATCTTGGTTATTTGATATTAAGTGAGACCGCGCCGCTTAGCGGAATGGGTTTCCCCCTCACTAATATTCTTTTTAAAACATGTTTTTGCAAACCATAATCCTGCAATCAAAACTGGTTAAAATCTATAAAGCATTATCATGTAAGCATACATATCAGGTAACAAATGCACTATCTGTCCGAACACTATAGTTTTGTTTGGCTAACTACTAACCTTTGGCTGACTCGGGCCTACCAAACAATGTAAACAAATAATCTAACATTTATTAGATACTCCTCTTCTGGACGGTCTGTCCCTAACTTACTCTCTTCAGGTGAACTGATCCTAATGGTTTTGTGGGCTCACCAATAACCTACCTCTGTACAAATATATTCCCTTCTGCGTGTAACATCATTTTAGTCTTACCTGTGGCAAAGCCCTACACACTGGAATTTTGGACAAAATTTGCTGAGGGCTAATAGCTAATATATAGGGTGCAACCCTATATAAGACCCATCTGGTATACAAATATCTGAGTCATTTTACTTAGGGTAACCTTCCTTTTAATTTTCCCTAAAAACCTTTTCATCTCAAATTGACTTAAAACTTTTAAATAAAACATAAACAAGGAACATATATACGCTATGGTTTACTCAAAATCAACTTGCTATGTTATATATACTTTACTCAAATCTTTGTTGATGAAAATGTTTAAACCTTTGAAAGTACCCCTTTCGAATCCTTTGAATGTACCCCTTTCGAAACCAAATAAACCCCTTTCTTTCACCTAGGCCGAAAGGCCAAAACATTCCTTTCGAAAACATTCATGTAAACCTTTTGAAACCATTGAAAAATCTTCCCCCCGAAAGCTTTAAAACCTTAGACATCCTATCTTTAAACACTTAAACATTGCCTGTAACGACCCGATATTTTGGACCATTCGCGTCCATTATAAGTGTATAGATAGACACTCATGCCGGAGTTGAATTGCTCAAAATACCGCGTTGTTAATTTAAATTTGGCAAAACTGAACATATACAGTAAATAGATATAATCACAGATCACAGACACAGAGTAATAAATGCAGCGGAAATAAAAGAGATAGTAGTTCATGAAGCTACTATATGAATATATAAAATACATCAGAGTTTACAACAGAAGAGTAAAAACGATACATCATAGTTAAACCAGATACAACGGAAGAGTAATATGATACATCAGATACAAATCCGAATACATCGCTGTAATCATCGAATACTGAAGCAGAATAGATGGCTGGATCTTCAAGCAAAGCTCCAACTTCAAAAGGTGAGTCTCGAATACTGGTACACTCAGTCTGACCCGAGCGTAAAGCAAAACACAAGACACTCGAGTCAGGATTAACATTCTTATATTAATAAATCCAACTCAAGTGAAATAGCAATTGAAATACAAGTAACTCAAAGGATGTTGGAATAACCATCCTTTAAGGATCCGTCAAACTATCTACTATGTAGTAATGTACGATAAGTAGATAATGTCTATCAGTAATATAAAAATATCAAAATAGCGTTAAGTCATGGCCCATTCCACCCTTAACACATTTTTATTCCCACAAGCATATAGAAGACCGTAGTTTCCCCAAAACCGGAAGTCACCAGAGGGCAATCCATATACTCAAGGTACAAAACAAATTCGTAGTGGTCGCGCATAAATGGAATACATGTATGATAAGGCACATGAGGCTATACCCAAGGTAGTGATACTACCGTTCGCCTGATCCGGACTGGTGAGAACGCAACGCCGCAGCGCCCGCAACACCGTGAAACAACACTCCCAAAATCAAGGGTGCACCAATCGACAACAAGTATAAGTAGTTCGAAGAAGTGTGTCCACTTGAGGTATCAATCCTCCATTGGCCCGGCACAGCTCCTGTTTTAGTCATTTCCAATTTGACACAAGTGTCAAGGCTATCCATTATCGTTCTCTTTCTTCAATCATCACGAACATCATTTCCAACCACTTCATTCTGGATCATCACTCCGCGTATAGTTATTAAAGTGGTTTTTGGTTTAGATAGAGAGTATATCCATAACCGAATTCCGGTCTCTTTAATAACTTCCGTAATTATTACACCAATTGGTCATTTATATATTTCAAAAACCAAATCAATTTCAATTTCAATGTCAATTCGTAAACCAACATTTCATTTGTCTTTCAAAAACCAATTTCCAAAATTTACGTTTCAAAACTTCAATTTACCATTTCAAAACCTTATAATTCAATTTCAAATTTCTATTTAAACAATTCAAATATTGATTCAAATTCGTATATAAGTTTCATTTCGAAATCATCTAAATTAATTTGATTTAACATTTAAATCAATTTAAATTTATTTATCGATCTCATTCGATATTCATTTAGTAAACTTTCCATTCAAAACAATTTCTATTAAATTTCCAATTCATTAAATCCATTATTTACATTCAACTTCCTTATTTCAAAACTTACAATTTTGAACTAAATTAAATTCGTCAAATCAATTTCTTTAAATTTCAAGTCTTACATTAATTTCAATAAATCACATTTTATTTCTTGTTAAAGAAAATTCATTTCACTTATTTACTTTCTTAAATAATTTTCCAAAACTTAATTAATAAAGAAAACTCAATTTCAATTATTTACGAAGTACAATTCACTTATTCAAAAATTCAATTTAATTTAATCATTAAATAATTCAATCTTATTTAATTATTAAATAATTCAAAACTTAATTATTAAATATTTCAAAGTTTAATAATTTCAACTTAATTATAATTTCAAACTTAATTATTAAATCATTTCAAAGTTTAATAATTTCAAACTTAATTATAATTTCAAACTTAATTATAATATCAAATTAAACAACATTCTTACATCAATTACATTGTTAATATTTTATTTCATATTTACATATTAACATTTTCCTTTCGTTACATTCAAATTCCAACTTCATTTCAAAACCATATTATTTATTCAAATAAAATCTTCGTTTTATTTTATAATCAAATTATCGACCAATCGGGTTTTATTTAATTTTCTTTCCTAGGTCAAAGTTCAATTTTGGGTATTTATCATTTCAACCCGATTCCAATTCAATTCCAAAATCAAAGCATAGTAAAGGGAACTTGCAGTGTGATAACAGGGATGGTGTCAAAGTAAATAAACAAGCAATAACAACAAACAATATCAATCCAATAATCAATTCAAATAATCCCGAAATAATCGTATTAATTCACATTGTTATTTGTGCAAATTAATATAATTATTTCTAGAATCTACACTATCATTTCATGTAGATTAAGGATTATTACATTACGGTTTCCACTTGTCATTCAATTTCAAATTTACACTACAACGATTAATCCAATATACGTCGATGGTTCAAAGTGTAATTATCACTATTCTACATGTCAATTAATTTAACAATTAAAAGGGGTCATATTCAACTAATCAAATTTAACATATACATCAGTTTAAAATCGTCAACTATCCTATATCCATTTCAATTTGGCATACTATTTATCATTTAACACTAATAATTTAACGTCCAATATAAATATCAACAATCAATCAATTATCAGCCAAACTGTATTATCATCGCATAAATAATTAACAGATAATAGTGTCGGATGTCACAGGTGAACTGATACAGGTAATAGCATATATAACAGTGTAATTAACTAACAACAGTATATTTCAATTGTCGTTCCAATTGAAATCAAATTTAATAAATAAAAGAACGTTAATCGTGAGTGAGTGCTCACCTTTCGAGGTTAGAGGACCGACCATGAGGTTGAGTTACGAAGCGCAAGCACGAAATCTCAGAGCAAAACTAGACTGGCATGAATTGACGACAAAACTGATAGATAAGAACCGATGAGAACAAGATAATCAGTTTTGATATAAACTGAAAATATACATCAATATTATATATATATTTTTTTATATATATTTTTTTTCCAAAAATTTTGAACTAGACAATACTAAAATAGTATAAAATTCAAATACCAAGTCACAATATATAAATTACATTTTAAAGTCCAATATCCTTGCTTTATTCCAATACATAGAAACCATCCCTTAATCTATACATATATCTATAAACTAACTTATTCATACAAAAGAAGTCTGCAGTTTAAATGATAAAGCGAACCATTATATACATAGCGCGTACACTATATACAACAACAAATTATTTCAAATCAAAAGACCGCAGGCAAAAAAAATAAGTATAAATGTGCCTATATATGCAGGCCATTCACGAAAACTTATGTATATTACAAAGTATCAATTTATAAACTTAGATATACTAATATATTATACTGCCGCAATTATTTAAAGAAAGAGGACTATATATATATAACTCGTACAAAACCCACGAAAACTTATGTATACTTGAAATATAACTAACGTACTGTATAACTTCCATATGCTTATATATATAAACTAACATAAAAAATACTTTACCGTGATATATACGGATCCTTTACATAAAAGGGTTGTTATAAAATGCTTGTATTCAGTTGAAGTGTAGAGATAACAACTAGTAAAAGCTATAGATAGTAGTATGTACAAATAAACCATTCATGTAAATCGGCTATAGCAAAAGTAGAAACTGAGTAAAGCAAACCAGGATCCACTGGAACGAAAACTATACATTTATAAATTTAATCATTAAAACCCAATAGACTTTTATATAATTTAAAATATAACTAGCAGCATAGGTAGACTACAACATATATATAATATGTAACTTGTAAACTTGTCAACAACTAATCCATTACTGTTCTAATTACATACGTAACAATATATATATTATAACTTTATATAAAACATATATATATATACTAATATATAACAAGTATATACAAGAGGGGAGGGCTTACGGTTGAGGAGAACAGCTCGCAGCAAGGGTAGGAGCTAGCTGGCGAGGGGAGTTGGTGGTCAGGCAGCGGTGGATCCGGGCTGGCGTGGGTTGTCAGGCGAGGGGAGGGCTGCAGTGTCGAGTCAGAGCGGCTGCATTCGTATGAGGCGAGGCGGTGTGGTAGTTTCGTGTTGCTCGGCTGGAGCTAGAGAGGAGAGGCAAGGTGGAGATGTTCGGTCAGGCTATGGAGTTTGGTCGGAGGGATGAAGGGGGATGGCGAACACGTGGAGATGGATGTGGTCATGCGTGGATGAGGGAAGGCTCGGTTGATGACGGAGCACGACCTGGCTGTGCTTGGGTCACGTGGTGGCGGCGTATGGCGGAGAGGGTGGTGGCTGGCACTGACGCAAGGCAGGCGACTGGAAGGGGATGGGCTGGTGAGGGCGCAAGGTCGGTGAAGCATGATGGATGGGCGGACAGTGAAGGGACGGGGAGAGGAGAAGGCGGAGACGATCGACATGGAGAAATGCAAGCAGCTTTACAATTGGAATGAACGAGATATTTAGGAACAGATACGAGCAGGTTGAAATATATATTTTGTAACAAAATGAAAGAAGGGGAAGATGGATGGAGATCTGAGGAAGGGGAATGGGTTTTTGATGAGCTCTGTGCCAATTGAAAGTTTTATTGTAACTTGTTCTATTATATATTTTACATTGTATGTTGTAGCTAGCAGTTTTACAGCAAAGAATGCTAATTGACACAATATAAACTTATACACGTTACTATAAAAGATGTTGTATCTTTTCAAATTCAAAAAAAAACGGTATGTATTTGAATGGGCATTGATTCGGCAAAATAAATGCTAGAAGCCGTTTTCTTATTCCGAATGGGCACAACTATCAAAAGGTTGAAATTTTGTAACCGATACGGATATCTATTTCACGGTTTTTGCTGCAAACCGGACACCGTAACGCAGAAAGGAATATACCGCAGAGATCAGTACGATAAGATGATCAAAACGGTATACAGATATCGGTGGTTTGATTGAATTATAAAAATTCGAATTTTCTACCAGCGGAAAATGCAAGAAAAACACTGAAAAATAAGATCGACGGAGCCAAAGATGTCCCAATTTGGAAAAACGATAAACTGACATTTTGCTCAGAAGATGGTTTAGAATTTTTCTATGTAAAAATATTTAGGTTTCGGAAACATTTTATTGTCAACGCTTTTTAACTGATTAAATTGAAGTGAATTTACGCGCGAAATAAACTTTCGTATTTTCGGACGAAAATTTACCAGTTGCTATGTTTAACTAGACGCAATCCAAATATCAAATTTATATTTCAAAATTTTATCGTTTAAAATTTCACAAAATTTCAACTAATTACGTTATTAAAACGGTTAAAATTTACGGGTCGTTACACTCTCCCCCACTCAAAACTTTTCGTCCCCGAAAAGGAACGAGGTAGGAGAATGGAAACAACCAGAAAAAAAACAGATTTTGAAATACAAAATAACAATTAATTTAAACCATATAACTTCAAATTTTAATTAATTGATATTCAATAATTGATTTAATCCATTTGATTTCACTAAAATCAATCTCACTATTTCTAAATTCATTATCTTATTATCCAATTATCCTCAATTTACAATTTCTAAAACCATAAATTTGAATAATCTTTTATTATAATCATATTTTATTTTCAACAATTTAAATTCTTCTTTATTCCAAATTATTGTTAAATTTATTCTACTTAATATATCTAATCACATATATTTAACCCATATAAATTAAGTTAAACCATATAAATTTCAATTTAAATTAATTTATATTCATTAATTTCTTTTAAATTCAAGGTATTTTCATATGTTGATCAAATTTAATTTATTAATTAACCTTCAAACAAAATTTATTTTCAATTATCTTATTGTTCTATTTATCTTTCTTAGCATAATTAAAATTCAAGTGTATAACAATTGTTATAACCACTCAAATTTTTATTTATAAATTCAATTTATATTATATATATTATCCAATTACATATTCAACTTCTGAATGATTTAGGTAAGTTGTATTAGAATGCAGTTGAACAATATACAAATAAAATTTTCACCAAATTCAATTGTTCAAGTTTAAATATTTATTCCAAATTTTTGGTTTTACTATAATTAAAATCATCTTTTAACAATATTTAAAGATATATATAATATATTTATATCAAATCAAATTAAATTTTAAAATAAGATACCTATATATATGTGAATCAAAATATACTGAAGAAATTCAAATCAAAAATATATTTTTCTCAAAACAAAACCGTAGCAAAGCTACAGAATGGTTTCTCCACTTCGAAACTCAAAAATGAATGTCGATGATGCGGCCGCCATCACCGAAATTATTTTCCAACGACAAAGAGAAGAGCACTGATTTCAACATTTAAATTTTTCGAAAATGATTTCTGTTTGAAAATATTTTCAATACTATATACTTTAAAATTTTAAAAACCAAAGTTCGAAATCATCGGAAACTAATAAATTCTCAAATTTCTGAATTAGATTCATTTCAAATTTCAATCAATTTATAACCAAGTTTATAAATTCATTTAGAACAATAAATGATAATCAAATATTATCATTTCAAACAAACAATTTAATTAACCTATTAAATTCCAGAAAAATTTTTACTTATATTTTCACAATATAATCAAACAAATTTATTTCATTTTCCAAGTTTGAAAGTAATATTGTGTCAGTTTGCTCTGTTCAAGTGTTTTGGAAATCCTATCGATAGCGTTGATCAGACGAATCGATCGGAAACCCAAATCAACATCAACAACTCAAACAACACAATATATAAATCATTTTAAAATTAATTTACAAATACACTTCTTTGCTTGACGATACAGGAATGGATTTCAAAGCAAGGATAGGGATTCAATTTTGATAGAAATCAAATCAAAGAGAATTTTTGATTCGAAGATAAGTCCGAAACGGAAGATAAGATGATTTAAATAACAAATAAGAAGATGGATGAGTTTATATAAATCGCGGGCAACCTTGACCGGATCAACCATGACTTCAAGAATAAGATCGATGCTGAATTCCGAGGTAAATCGACATTCGATCTCACGAATTAGAATTCAGATATAGCAGGAGATAGATAGCATCATAAACCGAGGATACAGAAATCTCCGGTAAATCAATGCCTATTATAAAGGAGTTTTGCTCCTTTACGAATCATTCGAAGATTGGCGAGACCGCCGATCTATATAGATATCATTCAAAATGGAGTTATGGGGTGCTCCAAAATTTGAAAGAAGACGAATAGTGAGGGACACGAATGAATTTCGGAACCGAGGGGAACGTCCCAAAATTCAAAGAAATTGAGTCAAAAGGAAGAGATTGAAACTCGAATGAGAGTGATTCTGTAAATACATTTACTTTATATGTTAAGTTTTGCCTAGAGCTACCAAAGCTCTGATACCAACTGTAACGACCCGATATTTTGGACCATTCGCGTCCATTATAAGTGTATAGATAGACACTCATGCCGGAGTTGAATTGCTCAAAATACCGCGTTGTTAATTTAAATTTGGCAAAACTGAACATATACAGTAAATAGATATAATCACAGATCACAGACACAGAGTAATAAATGCAGCGGAAATAAAAGAGATAGTAGTTCATGAAGCTACTATATGAATATATAAAATACATCAGAGTTTACAACAGAAGAGTAAAAACGATACATCATAGTTAAACCAGATACAACGGAAGAGTAATATGATACATCAGATACAAATCCGAATACATCGCTGTAATCATCGAATACTGAAGCAGAATAGATGGCTGGATCTTCAAGCAAAGCTCCAACTTCAAAAGGTGAGTCTCGAATACTGGTACACTCAGTCTGACCCGAGCGTAAAGCAAAACACAAGACACTCGAGTCAGGATTAACATTCTTATATTAATAAATCCAACTCAAGTGAAATAGCAATTGAAATACAAGTAACTCAAAGGATGTTGGAATAACCATCCTTTAAGGATCCGTCAAACTATCTACTATGTAGTAATGTACGATAAGTAGATAATGTCTATCAGTAATATAAAAATATCAAAATAGCGTTAAGTCATGGCCCATTCCACCCTTAACACATTTTTATTCCCACAAGCATATACAAGACCGTAGTTTCCCCAAAACCGGAAGTCACCAGAGGGCAATCCATATACTCAAGGTACAAAACAAATTCGTAGTGGTCGCGCATAAATGGAATACAAGTATGACAAGGCACATGAGGCTATACCCAAGGTAGTGATACTACCGTTCGCCTGATCCGGACTGGTGAGAACGCAACGCCGCAGCGCCCGCAACACCGTGAAACAACACTCCCAAAATCAAGGGTGCACCAATCGACAACAAGTATAAGTAGTTCGAAGAAGTGTGTCCACTTGAGGTATCAATCCTCCATTGGCCCGGCACAGCTCCTGTTTTAGTCATTTCCAATTTGACACAAGTGTCAAGGCTATCCATTATCGTTCTCTTTCTTCAATCATCACGAACATCATTTCCAACCACTTCATTCTGGATCATCACTCCGCGTATAGTTATTAAAGTGGTTTTCGGTTTAGATAGAGAGTATATCCATAACCGAATTCCGGTCTCTTTAATAACTTCCGTAATTATTACACCAATTGGTCATTTATATATTTCAAAAACCAAATCAATTTCAATTTCAATGTCAATTCGTAAACCAACATTTCATTTGTCTTTCAAAAACCAATTTCCAAAATTTACGTTTCAAAACTTCAATTTACCATTTCAAAACCTTATAATTCAATTTCAAATTTCTATTTAAACAATTCAAATATTGATTCAAATTCGTATATAAGTTTCATTTCGAAATCATCTAAATTAATTTGATTTAACATTTAAATCAATTTAAATTTATTTATCGATCTCATTCGATATTCATTTAGTAAACTTTCCATTCAAAACAATTTCTATTAAATTTCCAATTCATTAAATCCATTATTTACATTCAACTTCCTTATTTCAAAACTTACAATTTTGAACTAAATTAAATTCGTCAAATCAATTTCTTTAAATTTCAAGTCTTACATTAATTTCAATAAATCACATTTTATTTCTTGTTAAAGAAAATTCATTTCACTTATTTACTTTCTTAAATAATTTTCCAAAACTTAATTAATAAAGAAAACTCAATTTCAATTATTTACGAAGTACAATTCACTTATTCAAAAATTCAATTTAATTTAATCATTAAATAATTCAATCTTATTTAATTATTAAATAATTCAAAACTTAATTATTAAATATTTCAAAGTTTAATAATTTCAACTTAATTATAATTTCAAACTTAATTATTAAATCATTTCAAAGTTTAATAATTTCAAACTTAATTATAATTTCAAACTTAATTATAATATCAAATTAAACAACATTCTTACATCAATTACATTGTTAATATTTTATTTCATATTTACATATTAACATTTTCCTTTCGTTACATTCAAATTCCAACTTCATTTCAAAACCATATTATTTATTCAAATAAAATCTTCGTTTTATTTTATAATCAAATTATCGACCAATCGGGTTTTATTTAATTTTCTTTCCTAGGTCAAAGTTCAATTTTGGGTATTTATCATTTCAACCCGATTCCAATTCAATTCCAAAATCAAAGCATAGTAAAGGGAACTTGCAGTGTGATAACAGGGATGGTGTCAAAGTAAATAAACAAGCAATAACAACAAACAATATCAATCCAATAATCAATTCAAATAATCCCGAAATAATCGTATTAATTCACATTGTTATTTGTGCAAATTAATATAATTATTTCTAGAATCTACACTATCATTTCATGTAGATTAAGGATTATTACATTACGGTTTCCACTTGTCATTCAATTTCAAATTTACACTACAACGATTAATCCAATATACGTCGATGGTTCAAAGTGTAATTATCACTATTCTACATGTCAATTAATTTAACAATTAAAAGGGGTCATATTCAACTAATCAAATTTAACATATACATCAGTTTAAAATCGTCAACTATCCTATATCCATTTCAATTTGGCATACTATTTATCATTTAACACTAATAATTTAACATCCAATATAAATATCAACAATCAATCAATTATCAGCCAAACTGTATTATCATCGCATAAATAATTAACAGATAATAGTGTCGGATGTCACAGGTGAACTGATACAGGTAATAGCATATATAACAGTGTAATTAACTAACAACAGTATATTTCAATTGTCATTCCAATTGAAATCAAATTTAATAAATAAAAGAACGTTAATCGTGAGTGAGTGCTCACCTTTCGAGGTTAGAGGACCGACCATGAGGTTGAGTTACGAAGCGCAAGCACGAAATCTCAGAGCAAAACTAGACTGGCATGAATTGACGACAAAACTGATAGATAAGAACCGATGAGAACAAGATAATCAGTTTTGATATAAACTGAAAATATACATCAATATTATATATATTTTTTTTATATATATTTTTTTTCCAAAAATTTTGAACTAGACAATACTAAAATAGTATAAAATTCAAATACCAAGTCACAATATATAAATTACATTTTAAAGTCCAATATCCTTGCTTTATTCCAATACATAGAAACCATCCCTTAATCTATACATATATCTATAAACTAACTTATTCATACAAAAGAAGTCTGCAGTTTAAATGATAAAGCGAACCATTATATACATAGCGCGTACACTATATACAACAACAAATTATTTCAAATCAAAAGACCGCAGGCAAAAAAAATAAGTATAAATGTGCCTATATATGCATGCCATTCACGAAAACTTATGTATATTACAAAGTATCAATTTATAAACTTAGATATACTAATATATTATACTGCCGCAATTATTTAAAGAAAGAGGACTATATATATATAACTCGTACAAAACCCACGAAAACTTATGTATACTTGAAATATAACTAACGTACTGTATAACTTCCATATGCTTATATATATAAACTAACATAAAAAATACTTTACCGTGATATATACGGATCCTTTACATAAAAGGGTTGTTATAAAATGCTTGTATTCAGTTGAAGTGTAGAGATAACAACTAGTAAAAGCTATAGATAGTAGTATGTACAAATAAACCATTCATGTAAATCGGCTATAGCAAAAGTAGAAACTGAGTAAAGCAAACCAGGATCCACTGGAACGAAAACTATACATTTATAAATTTAATCATTAAAACCCAATAGACTTTTATATAATTTAAAATATAACTAGCAGCATAGGTAGACTACAACATATATATAATATGTAACTTGTAAACTTGTCAACAACTAATCCATTACTGTTCTAATTACATACGTAACAATATATATATTATAACTTTATATAAAACATATATATATATATACTAATATATAACAAGTATATACAAGAGGGGAGGGCTTACGGTTGAGGAGAACAGCTCGCAGCAAGGGTAGGAGCTAGCTGGCGAGGGAAGTTGGTGGTCAGGCAGCGGTGGATCCGGGCTGGCGTGGGTTGTCAGGCGAGGGGAGGGCTGCAGTGTCGAGTCAGAGCGGCTGCATGCGTATGAGGCGAGGCGGTGTGGTAGTTTCGTGTTGCTCGGCTGGAGCTAGAGAGGAGAGGCAAGGTGGAGATGTTCGGTCAGGCTATGGAGTTTGGTCGGAGGGATGAAGGGGGATGGCGAACACGTGGAGATGGATGTGGTCATGCGTGGATGAGGGAAGGCTCGGTTGATGACGAAGCACGACCTGGCTGTGCTTGGGTCACGTGGTGGCGGCGTATGGCGGAGAGGGTGGTGGCTGGCACTGACGCAAGGCAGGCGACTGGAAGGGGATGGGCTGGTGAGGGCGCAAGGTCGGTGAAGCATGATGGATGGGCGGACAGTGAAGGGACGGGGAGAGGAGAAGGCGGAGACGATCGACATGGAGAAATGCAAGCAGCTTTACAATTGGAATGAACGAGATATTTAGGAACAGATACGAGCAGGTTGAAATATATATTTTGTAACAAAATGAAAGAAGGGGAAGATGGATGGAGATCTGAGGAAGGGGAATGGGTTTTTGATGAGCTCTGTGCCAATTGAAAGTTTTATTGTAACTTGTTCTATTATATATTTTACATTGTAAGTTGTAGCTAGCAGTTTTACAGCAAAGAATGCTAATTGACACAATATAAACTTATACACGTTACTATAAAAGATGTTGTATCTTTTCAAATTCAAAAAAAAACGGTATGTATTTGAATGGGCATTGATTCGGCAAAATAAATGCTAGAAGCCGTTTTCTTATTCCGAATGGGCACAACTATCAAAAGGTTGAAATTTTGTAACCGATACGGATATCTATTTCACGGTTTTTGCTGCAAACCGGACACCGTAACGCAGAAAGGAATATACCGCAGAGATCAGTACGATAAGATGATCAAAACGGTATACAGATATCAGTGGTTTGATTGAATTATAAAAATTCGAATTTTCTACCAGCGGAAAATGCAAGAAAAACACTGAAAAATAAGATCGACGGAGCCAAAGATGTCCCAATTTGGAAAAACGATAAACTGACATTTTGCTCAGAAGATGGTTTAGAATTTTTCTATGTAAAAATATTTAGGTTTCGGAAACATTTTATTTTCAACGCTTTTTAACTGATTAAATTGAAGTGAATTTACGCGCGAAATAAACTTTCGTATTTTCGGACGAAAATTTACCAGTTGCTATGTTTAACTAGACGCAATCCAAATATCAAATTTATATTTCAAAATTTTATCGTTTAAAATTTCACAAAATTTCAACTAATTACGTTATTAAAACGGTTAAAATTTACGGGTCGTTACATTGCCTTTCGAAAATACTGGATAACCTCTCCTTTCAAACCTTTCAAAACCATTGGGGATCCACCCCTTCGAAACCTTCATTAAAACCTTTCGAAAGCATTAAAACATCAAATCTTCCGAAAGCCTTTGGGTTCAAGTAAAACATGTGAAAAACCTTTCGAAACCATTTAAAACTAAACCATTCGAAATCTTCGGGTTTTACCTTCAACAGAGCAAAAGGGTCATAAAAAATCTAAGTTGAAAGCACTCTTTCGAAAGCATTTCCTAAGTAAAGAAGTGATGGTGTCGAAACCAACCATTCAAAAGCATTAGAGAAGCGGTTTGGGTTTTAAAAAAAGTATACCTTCCAAAACCATTTGCTTCAGAAGGTAGAAAAGCGGCCACAATTCGACCCCTTCGAAAGCATTTATTTAAAACAAAGGCGCAACCTCTTTCGAAACCATTTCTTAAACTAATTTGACTCAGTCGGAAGCCAACCAACTCGAAAGCATTCCTTTCGAAAACAAATAAGGCGCATTTTCATTTGAAAGCAAAGTAGCGCTTCGACCCCTTCGGAACCCCTGGTTTCGATCCAATATTTCCGCCTATAACCAATTCGCTACGCACAAAGTTTTTGATGCCATGCACAATTGTTTCGATGGTGATAGTGGCAGAACTACTAAGTCCGAACCTAGGCGCCGAAAGTGGTGAAACATGCTAAAAGCATGTAAAAATGATTTTAACTTTAAAAATAAATTATTTTCAACTAACCTGCCTTGTTTGTTAAAATATTATTGGTTGCTAATTTCTTTTCTAAAATTGCTGCCAATATTTCAGAAATAAAAAATTTAATTAATTTACAAAATATCCCTTCTCCTTTTATAAATATATAAAATATTTAAGTCTCATACCTTAAATAATTTTATACATCTATTAATACACTTAGAAAAATTCTACAAAAATTCTAGAAAAACATTTTTAATATGTTTTGTAACATATATTAATTTCAGACCCGAAAACCTATATTATTTAGCCGTAAATAATTTTAAACCGAAATAATCATTTTCCTCACTCGAAAATTAATATAAAATCCACATCAATTCAAAAAAATATGAAAATTGAAACCCATCTCTATATTTTCATTTTAGATCTAAATCTAAAATTGCAAGTCATTTGGATATCATTAAATAGGGTTTCCACATTAAAACATATCATAAAACCTATATGAATAAGCATAAATCATCAACAAGCATATATAAACATTTTATCCTTCAAAATCATGGCATAACATTGCAAAATAAATCGGATTAACCTTAAAACCGAAAACACTTAAGAAATATGAGATGTAGTCATTATTCACCTTAGTTTTGAGATTAAGGATTTGAGATTTGATCTTGATTAATTTGCTTAAGCTTTTCCTTTGAAATCTTGCTTGTCTTCTCTTTTCTTCCCTTAATGGTGGCCGACATCAAGTTTTTTTTTCTTTTGATGAATATAGAAATGAACGTGTGAACGATGCAGTTAAGGGTTTAGGGTATTAGAATACTCTTATGCCAACTTTGCCCCTTATCTATTTGCCTTAACATTTTAATTCTTTAGTTCATTTGTATATGGCACGGCTTCTCTTACTAATCACAAAACACAATCCCCTAATCATTACATTATTTTATTTTATTTAGCTAATTAAATATCCTACAAAATGTAACCAAAAATTAGGGTCATTACAGTCTCCCATCCTTAAAGAATTTCGTCCTCGAAATTACGGTAAGGTACCCAACAAAACAATCAAAAAGGTAAGATATACCATCAAACAAATCAGGATAAGCGTCTCTAATCCTGCTCTTAGTCTCCAAAGTACAATCTCTCTCATCGTCACTCCATTGGACTTTAACTAATCTAACTATCTTGTTCCTTAGCCTCTTCTCATCTCTCGCGGTTATACGAACCGGCTTTCTAACTATAGTCAAGTTTGGTTCTACTGCCAAGTCATCTAACACAGTCGGTGCTATAGTAGACTCCGGATCTCTAACAAACTTCCTTAGATGAGAAACATGAAAACGTCGTGGACTCCTGCCAAACTATTAGGTAACTCTACTGTATACGCGAGTTTCTCGATCCTCTCTACAATAGGAAGTGGTCCTATGAATCTTGGTGCCAACTTCCCTGATTTCCAAAATCGAATCACACACTTCATCAATGATACCTTAATGAAAATCTAATCTCCAACTGAGAACTCTAAGTCTTTCTGTCTTCTATCTCCATACTTCTTCTGCCTAGACTGAGCTTCCTTCATTCTTGCCCGAATCAACTTAATCTTCTTTTGCAGCTTCTCTAACCAAATCTGGACCAAGGACCAACCTATCCTTGGTCTCTAACCAACAAACTGGAGATTTGCATGGCTTTCCATACAAAGCTTTAAACGGTGCCATCCCTATACTAGTTTGATAACTATTGTTATACGAGAACTCGACTAAGTGTAGATGGTCTTCCCATGATCCCCCAAAATCTAACACACAAGCTCTTAACAAATCCTCCAAGGCTTTGTTATCTCTTTCCATTTGCCCATCGGTCTGTAGATGGTAAGCCGTACTCATCTTGAGTTTGGTTCCTAAAATCTCCCGTAGACTCTTCCAGAACTCACTAGTGAATAAGGAATCTCTATCACTTACTATACTAATAGGAATTCCATGAAGTCTGACTATATTCTTCATAAATAACTTAGCCAAAATAGGTTTCGTCCTAGTTGACTTAACTGGAATGAAATGGGCAATCTTGGTTAATCTGTCCACTATGGCCCATATACTTTCATTTCCTCTATTTGACCTTGGCAACCCGTCTATGAAATCCATAGAAATAGAATTCCACTTCCATACTAGAATATCTAATGGTTGAAGTAACCCACTTGGCATCTGATGTTCGGCTTTCACCTATTGACAGTTCAAGCACTGCTTCACCCATAAGCCTACATCCCTTTTCATACCTTCCCAAAAGAAACTCTGCTTCATGTCCTGATACATCTTAATTGCTCCCAGATGAATAGTGAACTTCGAATGATGGCATTCCTCCAAAACCTCTTTCCTTATGTCTCCCACATTTGGAACACATAACCTACCTTTATTTCTCAACCACCCATTCTGGTCAAGACTATAATCCTTCAAGTCATCGCTCTCCGTTGAAATTCTCTTATTATAGATAATGTATAATTTTTATAGCTTTAAATTAATTATAAATGTTGTAAAATATTTATTTCGAAAACTAAAAAAAAATTCTTCCAAAAAGGATTTAGAAAATAGTTTTAAAAGCATGTTTTGCTACAGCTATTGACAGTGAAATCTGGCTGCAAGTCCAACTTTGAGAGATCATATCCCTCTCTTTTCTTATCCAATTGTATCCGTTCTTTTTTAAATTTAAAGTAGAGTTGTTGAACTCTATGCCTGAAAATTTTCAAGGCTTTTAAACCTTTATAACTAGTTGAAAATTTGCTTGGAACTTTGATTCGGAGCATGTTTTGCTCCAGCTGAACATTTGAATTGTTTTACATGAATTGTTTTGATCAGTTCTACCAATACTGGATCCTCCATCTGTTTAGAAGCAATATTTTCGATCATCACCGGTCGAACTTATAAACAAGACAGCACAACAGATCCTCCACTAGACCCAACTTCAGATCTCCACTTCACTTGCAAGTCAACAACGCCTCCAAATCCTTCCACTCTGCTATCATTGCCAACACTACATTCTAATGCTTTCAGCTAAGCGCATCTGCGACCTTATTACCTTTCCCTGGTGTGTACTCAATACTAAAGTCAAAAGTAGCTATAAATTCCAACCATCTCTTTTTTCTCATGTTCAGCTCCTTTTGAGAGAACAAGTACTTCAACGACTTATGATTTGTATATAGCTCAGATCTCTCTCCCAAAAAGTAATATTTCCACACCTTCAATGCAAAAATCATCGTAGCTAATTCCAAATCATGCGTTGGATATCTAACCTCATGTGGTCTAAGCTGTCGAGAAGCATAGGCAATCACTTTACCTCTCTGCATTAACACAACTCCTAACCCAGTTCCACACGCATCTGTATATACTAACAAGTCCCGATTCCTTTCCGAAACAACTAATACAGGTGCATGAGTCAATAAGTGTTTATGGCTCTGGAATGCTTCCTCACACTTAACGTTCCAAACGAACTTCACATCCTTTCGCGTTAGCTTGGTCATCTGTGCTACTATCCGTGAAAAATCCTTTATGAATCTCCGATAATATCCAACCAATCCAAGAAAACTCTTTATCTCAATCAATGTCTCGGGTCTCTTCCAATTATTCACTGCTTCAATCTTAGCCGGATCTATAGACAACCCTTTCTCTGAGACTACATGACCAAGGAACTTCACTTCCTTCTTCCAGAAATGACACTTCAAAAACTTCGCCTTCAATTGATGCTGGCTCAACGTCTCAAGCACAATTCTAAGATGAATTTCATGTTCCCTTTCATCCTTAGAGTATAACAAAATATCATCTATGAAAACCAACACGAACCTGTCTAAGTGCTCTCGGAAGATTAGGTTCATCAAGTCCACAAAGAATGATGGTGCATTAGTTAGTCTAAACGACATCACTAACCATTCGTACGATCCATATATAGTTCTAAACGCCGTCAAAGGAATACTATCTTCAGCAACTCTAAGCTGATGAAATCCGGTCGCCAAATCCAACTGGGAAAATACTTTGCTCTGCTCAACTGCTCGAACAAATCGTCAATTCTAGGTAACGGATATTGATTCTTTATCATCCTCTCATTCAACTTATGATAATCGATACATAACCTCAACAATCCGTCCGGCTTCTTGGAAAACACTACGACTGCTCCCTAAGGTGAACTACTAGGTCTGATAAAACTCTTGCCTTCCAAATATACCAACTGCACCTTAGCTCTCTCATCTCTGTAGGTGTCATCCTACTTGGCGGTCTAATCACTGATTCTAATCCAGGCACCAAATCTATCTGAACTTAATGGCTGGTTTCGATGGCAATCCTACTACCGGCTTGAAAACATCTGCGAATTCTCTAACCACGAAAACTCGATTGAACTCGTCTTCCAACTCTATAACACCCAACAAAGCATTCACCTCACAACTAGGGCTTTCTATGGTATATACAGTTTGATAACTGTAGTCAGGGTGTCTAAGTGATATTTTCCTATCATGGCAAAATATCCTAGCATCATACTTACTTAACCAATCCATACCCAAAATAATCTCTAACCCTACAAAGTCAAACACATGCAAATTGCAAAAAAAGGTATGACCTAGCAAATCAAACTCTAGGTGGTCACACTTCATCCCAAGTGTCGCACACCCTCATATTGGATTTGCAACCCTTAAGGAAGTAACTAAATATATGGGTTCTAGGTTAAACTTATCTACCAAACAATGAGATATAATAGAATGCTATGCACCAATGTCAAACATAATGCTAAGAGACATACCATGGATCTGAAGCGTACCTCCCAACACTGCCTTCCCTTTCTCCTGCGCTGTTGGTCCCGATGTAGCAGGTTCCAATGCAAATACTTTGCCCCTTCCATCCTTAGCAGGCTCTTTGCACTAGTTCTTATACTAACCAATCTGATCGCAGTTGAAGCATCCGATATTCTTCTTCCTGATCACTTCTTGTGCCTTTCTAGTACGACACTCATTAGCAAAATGCCCTTTCTTATCGCACTTGAAGCATGCAACCTTCGACTTCCCTTTCTTTGTGGCTCCACCTTTCTGAGCACCATTCTTATGAATGAACTTCCTTTTCTGACTTTGCCCCACCTGGACCTCCTTTGCCTTATTCTTCTCCAGAGAAGCAAGTATCTCCTCATGTCTTCAAGCGATCTCCACTACAACATCACAAGGATCTCTAAGATGAGGTAATGTAGCCCTTGCCGATCAGGCTTCAACCCTCTTATGAACTTCTCATTCCTCTTTATCACGGTATCCACCCATACCTTGCCAACTACTCGAACCTTCTAAAATATTCCAACACAGACATCTCCCCCTGCTCCAACTCAATAAAATTTCTAAGAAAAGCGGACTGTGCCATCACAGATATGATCCTCTCCTGGAACCTTCTTCTAAACTCAACCCATGTCATCGTTTCTTCATTCACTCCAGCTGTCACACTATTTCACCAAAATAAAGCTGCTCCCTAAAGCTGTCTCGAAGCAAGCCTCATCTTCTGTTCATCATTGAGCCCCAAGTCAGCAAAAATCCTCTCATAATGTAATAACCAGTTTTCCACCTCAATAGCATCTTCAGTCCCAATAAATGGCTTCCCACCAAGCCTAACATAATCTCTGCTCAAGATAGCATAATTATTGACCACCGGAGCTTCCTAAACTCCTACTCCAGCATTTCCTCCTACTACTCTAGCAGCAATTCCAGCTTGCATCATGTTCACGAAAAACTGATACATAGCTCCCATATCCACTTGTGGAACCCCAACATTTACATTCCCAACTTGTGCCTGACCTTGGTTCCTTCTAGTATTCGGTCTAGCATTACCATTTGTGGTGATGCTTCCTCCAAGATTCACTCTTCCACTTCTAGCATCCATATATGTATACAAGCCTCGTGAGATACAGAAGAATAGCATAAGAGAGATAGGAGAATAGAGATATAGCGTATACTAATATATAGCAAATACATACTATAGCGTTATCCCATACCCAAATCTTACTCTAATTCCTTAGGATTATGTGTTCAAAAATCAATTTAGTTTAAAGTTTTTTCATAAATCTATGCTTTGATACCAAGTTGTAACATCCCTTATCTGGAGGCCCGAAGCTAAGCGCTACAGATGGTGCACTCATCCATAGCATTAACTTCTAGTGACCAAATATGGTAATGTTAATGGTATCCCTAATATCAGAAGTACATGAATACGAAACAAAATCATAGATTAAAAAAAACAACATTTTAAATTACATTTCCAAAACATGTTCCATATTCAAATTACATAATCCCAATCGTTTCCCAGGTTCAAATCAAATATAACTATTACAAAATACGCTAAGAGTGACATATGAATTTTCCCCCTTGGTTGACCAGAGTACTATATAGTCATAACTGACATATTACAACACAGCGGAATCAAACAAAATAAAAAGCAACTCCTAAATAGCTATCCGTCGGCCACCTGCTCGTCTTCGGAAGCTTTATTCGCCAACCTACTAAAAACCTTAAAATCCTTAACCCTCAGCCTACTCAAATTAATTTTAAGCACCCGAGAGTTTAAGTGGAAAAATATAAACTTCGAGTCAGACACAAAGCCTGGTGTGAAGAATACTATACATCTCGGTTATTTGATATAAAGTGAGACCACGCCACATAGCGGAATGGGTTTCCCCCTCACTAATATTTTTTTTAAAACATGTCTTTTGCAAACCATAATCCTGCAACCAAAACCGGTTAAAATCTATAAAGCATTATCATGTAAACATACATATCAGGTAACAAATGGACTATTTATCCGAATACTATAGTTTTGTTTGGCTAACTACTAACCTTTGGCTGACTCGGGCCTATAGACAATATAAACTAATAACATAACATCTGTTAGATACTCCTCTTTTGGATGGTCTGTCCCTAACTTACTCTCTCCAGGTCAACTGATCCTAATGGTTTTGCGGGCTCACCAATAACCTACCTCTGTACAAATATATTCCCTTATGTGTGTAACATCATTTTAGTCTTACCTGTGACAAAGCCCTACACACTGGAATTTTTGCCTAAATTAGCTGAGGGCTAATAGGTAATGTATAGGGTGTGACCCTATATCAGTCCCATTTGGTATACAAGTATCTGAGTCATTTTACTTAGGGTAACCTTCCCTTAAATTTTCCTTGAAAACCTTTTCATCTCAAATTGATTTAAAACATTTAAATCAAAATTAAATAAGGAAAACATACTCTATGCTTTACTCAAAATCACCTTGCCATGATATATATACTTTACTCAAATCTTTGTTGATGAAAACATTTAAACCTTTGAAAGTAACCCTTTCGAATCCATTGAAAGTGCCCCTTTCGAAACCAAGTAATCCCCTTTCTTTCACCTAAGCTGAAAGGCCAAAACATTCCTTTCGAAACCATTCATGTAAACCTTTCAAAATCATTGAAAAACCTTCACCTTGAAAGCTTTAAAACCTTAGACATCCTATCTTTAAAACACTTAAACATTGCTTTTCAAAAATATTGGAAAACCTCTCCTTTCAAACCTTTCGAAACCATTGGGGATCCACCCCTTTGAAACATTCATTAAAACCCTTCGAAAGCATTAAAACATCAAACCTTTTGAAAGCCTTTGGGTTCAAGTAAAACATGTGGAAAACCTTTCAAAGCCATTTAAAACTAAACCATTCGAAACCTTTGGGTTTTACCTTCAGTGGAGCAAAAGGGTCATAAAACATCTAAGTCGAAAGCACTCTTTCGAAAGCATTTCCTAAGTAAAGAAGTGATGGTTATGAACCAACCCTTCGAAAGCATTGGAGAAGCGGCTTGGGTTTTAAAACAAAGTATAGCTTCCAAAACCATTTGCTTCGAGAGGTAGAAAAGCGGCAGCTAGGGGTTTGGACCCCTTTGAAAGCATTTACTTAAAACAAAAGCGCGACCTCTTTCGAAACCATTTCTTAAATCAATTTGACTCAGTTGGAAGCCAACCAAATCGAAAGCATTCCTTTCGAAATAAAAGCAGGCCATTTTCATTTGAAAGAAAAGTAGCGCTTCAACCCCTTCGGAACCCCTGCTTTCAATCCAATATCTTCTGCCTATATCTAGTTCGCTGCGCACCAAGTTTTTGATGCCATGCGCATTGGTTTCGATGGTGATGGTGGCGGAACTACTAAGTCAGAACCTAGGCACCGAAAGTGGTGAAACATGCTAAAAGCATGTAAAAAACGATTTTAACTGTTAAAAAATTCTTTTCAACTAACCTGCCTTGTTTGTTAAAATATTATTGGTTGCTAATTTCTTTTCTAAAATCATTGCCAGTATTTTAGAACTAAACAATTTAATTAATTTACAAAATACCCCTTCTCCTTTTATAAATATAAAAAAAACATTTAAGTCCTATACCTTAAATAATTTATATATCTATTAAGACACTTAGGAAAATTCTACAAAAATTCCAAAGAACCATTTTTATAATGTTTTGTAACATATATTAATTTCAGACCCAAAAACCTATATTATTTAGCCATAAATAATTTTAAACCGAAATAATCATTTTCCTTACTCGAAAATTAATATAAAATCAACATCAATTCAAAAAATTATGAAAATTGAAACCCATCTCTAAAATATCATTTCTAATCTAAATCTAAAATCGCAAGGCATTTGGATGTCATTAAATAGGGTGTTCACATTAAAACATATCATAAAACCTACAGGAATAAGCATAATCATCAACAAGCATATATAAACATTTTATCCTTCAAAATCATGGCATAACATTGTAAAATAAATCGGATTAACCTTAAAACCGAAAACACTTAAGAAATATGAGATGTAGTCAATATAGACCTTAGCTTTGAGATTAAGGATTTGAGAATTGATCTTGATTAAGTTGCTTAAGCTTTTCCTTTGAAATCTTGCTTATCTTCTCTTTTCTTCCATTAATGGTGGCCGGCCTCAAGTTTGTTTTTCTTTTGGTGAATATAGAAATGAACATGTGAATGATGCAGTTAAGGGTTTAGGGTATTAGAATACTCTTATTCTTACTTTGCCCCTTATCTATTTGCCTTAACATTTTAATTTTTTAATTCATTTGTATATGGCATGGCTACCCATACTAATCACAAATCTCAATCCCTTAATCATTACATTATTTTATTTAATATAGCTAACTAAAAATCCTAAATAATGTTACTAAAAATTAGGGTCATTACACCACCTTTCGATATGATTGTGAAACACTAAAGGTTGGAACTAAGGATTCAAGAGTATGGTTTATGTGGATAGGCTTCGACTTCATTGAAAGCTGGTCTTATAAATGGCTTAGGTTCAGTCCTGATATCTAAGGGAAAACAAGTTGGGTTTAAGGTTTCGACTTACTAAAAAGTGAGTGCTTGGTGAGTAGTAGTTTGGAGCTAAGGACTTATGTGTAATGGTAAGTGAGAGGTTTCGACACACTCGTAAGGTATCCTTTCGATTATGTTGATTCAAGCAGAACACAATTGAATCAAATAAAATCTCGAAACAGTTGCATAATAACAAATATCAAAATCTTGCCTTTATTAAACTAATGATGTACAAACTGATTAATTTTCACTAATTTGATTTCCAAATTAGGGTTTACAAGTTTACAAAATTCAGAAAGTATAAGAGATGAATCAACGAATTTGGATCCCCAAAACCATGCCCCTAGGGTCTTATTTATAGGTGCAGGTTCGCACCTTTGGACTTGGAGCTCTCGACCTGGTCGAAAGGTGGCTTTATAATCCTTCTGTCTCCTTTGACACTTGCGCATCCCTCTGCAATGCTTTCAAATGGGTTTGTATGCCTCCGTCTTCATCAAAAGGGAAAGATTGTGTCTTTTTCCTTTGTGTTGCTTTATTGTTGCAAGTGGGAAGTAGCATGAGCTTTCGACTTTTTTAGCAGGTATATTCTTAGGGTTTCAAAGATATTGCAATACTCTAGGTTTCGATGTAGAAGGCAGCTTTCAAAGACATGCTTCCGGATAGATGCGGAACCTTCCCGGGATGTTAAAGACTTCGACCGGTTCGAAAGGCTTGATTATGCTTTTGAAAGGGTTGTTCTGATCAAGGCATCTTTCTAAGTAGTTTGAATGAAGGCGAAACCTTTGGTTTCAAAAGGATTGGCATGCATGTGAGGGATTGTTATCCGTTGCCTTCAAAAGGCACTACTCCTTTTATTCAAAATGTCTTCATGTAGGCGAAAGCATATGTTTTGAAAGGTAGACATTGATGCGAAATGGGGCTTTCGACCACATTGACCCCTTCGAAAGCTTGTAACACATCTGGCTTTTGGCTGTAGCATCCCTTCGACTCCTTCGAAAGGCTTTGTTGGTGTTTTCATCTCTCATTCCTTTTTCCCTTTATTCATTTTGGTTTCGACAAGGTTGAAGTGGGAATTGGTGGCAACATTTGCTCCCCCCACCTTGCGAAGGGATGCTTTTGACTTTTCAAGTCAATCTTTCGAAACCTATTACACTTCCCGCCTTTTCATATTCATGCGCAAATTCTGGTCGTTCATTTAAATTTGATCGTACGGCTTGCCGTCCATGCTGACTTTTCTTCTAAAGCAAGTTCCATTCTTCCCTTCTTTCACTTATCTGCAATTAGACGAAATTTCCAGTGAGAATCAAAGTTTTCAAATTCTCAAACAATTTCTATTTCCAACAGCGGAAACTCAAATCTAAAGTAAGTTTTTATTATCTCTGCTTAACTTTTCATATTAAACTTCGATTTCGACATTCGCCCAATTTGAATTCGAAATTCTGATTGAATCTCATAGAGATAATTTTAAGTTTCTCGTTTGTGAAAATATCCATCGATTTGTTTCTATGGCTTTTCTTGTTTCATTTCTTACTTCAATTCATTTTTTGAATTCATCTGAAACATAATTTTTTGATTCTTAATTTTATTATTATTATTTTTTAAAAGGTTCGAAAAATTTTTTTGGGGATTTTTAAGATTTACGATTGTAAATCCGTGTTCAAATCAAGTTAGTTATTGATTTTTTGAAGTTCTGGGTTAAAATTGAATTTGGGAAAGAAGAGGATTTCCAGTTGCTTCATAGAGAAGCTTTTGAAGTTTGACCGTATTTTGGTGCTACGATTTTACCTTTCTACCCCTTCGAAAGGGGTTAAGGCAGCAACTTTTGTTTTGCTTCCTCAATCTCTTTCGATGGGGTCGAAAGGTAATTCAACACATCTCTTAATTGACCTCATCGAAAGGTTGAGGCTATTAATACGAAGTGGACTTCTTCAAAAGCATAGCTATTCTTTAGTGTATTCTGGTACCTTTCGAAGAAGTTACCTAGTGCGTCTTGCTACATAATTGTCTAATGCATACTTTTGAAAGCATAATCTTTATTCTATAGGTTTCGAAACCTTTAGTACATACTTACTCCTATTTTAGGGGATGTATGGAGTTAGAAATTCATCATTCATTTTATAAATTGGGTTGAGAATATTATACTTTGTTTAAGTCGTAAATCAAATCAAACGTTTCAACTTAGTCGAAACCTACTGTATCGACCCAACTTTTGTCCTTGGTATGCTTTCGAAATCAAATACCCCTTTCGACTTGCTCGATACGCCTTGTAACTAATTGGGGATTTGACCATTGTTTTACACAAATGTTGTCGAAACGTCTCAAATCCTTTTCATTTATATCAACATTACTCAAATTCAAACCTTTCGACCCAATTGGCATATGGGGTTTTGATAACATTCGAATTCTCTTTGAAAAACTAGTTTATGGGTTTCAATAGCGTCGAAAGGTTCTTTATCTTGTTTATTGAATGTTGATAGCATGCATTTTATTTAAATTGGTTGTGTAGGTTTCAACTATTTCCTTCAATAAAAAAATTATCCTTGAGCTTTCGACATTTTTGAAGGGTGTTTGTTGGGCGTCAACCTCTATTCTCCCTTTCAACTCTAACGAAAGCTCAACAAATTTCATTTTTCTAACTCTAACATTCTTTCAAGAATATGTAATTTCATGTTTTGTTTGATATTAAAATTGTTGTAATAGGTTTCCAATAACCTTGAAAGAATGTTAATTTCATAAAAAATTATAATTTCTAACTGAAATGATTTCAACTGGTAGGATCATGGGCTTGAAAAAGTCTTCCCAAAACCAGAGAAGGACACAATACCAGTGATGGAATCTTCACCCAAGAAGATTGAAGCCACTTCCAAACATTCCTTAATATCTACCCAAGATGAGGTGGATGCAATTCTCAACGACTTCCACATTACTGGGATGGAAGCTATTCCCCTAAGTGTTAAAGACACCATTTACAGCTCTCTTGAAGGCTACTTTGCCTATACCGCAATCCACATATTTCATGGAGGCTTCTTACCCTTCCAGGATTTCTTATCCAAGTTCCTTACCCATCTAGGTATTGCTCCTATACATCTATCACCAAATGTTTATACATATTTTCTATCCCTTGAACTTGTGGCACTGGTATCCGGAATTCCTTCACTCAACGCTGAAGTCTTGAACTATCTTGTTCGATCAGTTAAGCTTAGAAACTTGAATAACCATATCTTTAGAGCCAATCCCCCAAAAAAGCTAATATCCGAGGGGGTGAACATATTCAGGGATTAAGAAACACAATTCTTCTTTGTTAAATGCTTTCCCAACATCAGTAGGGTTTTCTCTTCCCCCCGTAAGTTGATCACAGTCTTTATTTTTCCATTTAATTACTTTCCTTTGCTAATCTATGCTTCTTTGTCAGGTGCTTCTGTTAAAGAGCTGAATGAAGAAGATAAGAAAACTGTAAAGTCGCTGATCGCCGCTTCAAGTAGGATCGGAAATAGACTAACCCTGTTGAATCCTTCTAATCTACAAAAGCATTCCCTCCTACCAACGGGTCAGACGGTACTTGGTCAACCTCCTTTGGTTCAACATACATCTAGAAGCAAGCGCTTTCTTTCTTTGGGTGATCCGAAGAATTTCTCTCCAATGTCACCAATCTATCCCGACCACTCCTGTAGGTTTAAATGTAGTACTTGTAGTTTGTTGTTGTGTTACCTTTTAAATTGCTCCTCTGACTTGTAGTTTTTTTTTGAATTCTCAGCAGCTGCTTCCCAGGTTGAACCAATTATAACTAATCCAACTCTCCTCACTTCTACAACCCGTGCATCATCTTTGTCTCAAGCCATTGCTAGATTAAAGATGGCTACTAAAAGAAAGCTGAGTAAAGCGGCCGTGGCGGAACCATTCCCTAAGAAGACTAAGATCGTTGAAATTCCCGATTCTCCACCACTAGAAGAAGGGGAGTCTGTTGACATTGATAAAACTCTGGAAAGTCCAACTATCGAAGCTTCTCTCAATAAACACAAGAAGACTCCCTCTAAGGTTGATCCCTTATCACGCATCGTCATTTCCAGCCCTCCTCGTGTGATTGATCAAATGCAGAAAGACTTGGGGACTTCGATAACCTATCAGGAGTTGCACTCTCCCAGATCTACATCACCTGCGTCTTCGAGTGATTTTGAGAAGATGGTACAATCTATTCTGATTCTCTACCCCTTACTTCTGTCTGTTCGCCTTCGTCCATTTCTGATCCAGTGGATCATTGTCAATCTTTAGTTGAACAACAACTCTTTGTATGCTTCATATCTCTTAATTTTATTATTATTTTTTTCTCTCAAAGTTTTTGACTTATGTTATACTTTTTCTTTCAGATTTCCAAGAGTTGGCTCTCATTGCATGAAAACGTATCAAAATCCTTCGCTGAATCGTCTAAGCTTCGAGGTGAAATTTCAAACTTAAATAGTCAAGTTTCCTCCCTATTCGTAGAGAAAAATGAGGCTATGATAGAATTAGTGCGATTGAGGGCTTCTTTTGCCTAATCAGAATCTATTATTTCTGAGGAGAGGAAAGCTCATCAACTCCTTGCTAACGAAAATTTGGCCTTGAAAATGGCCCTTAAAGAATCCAAGGATGAAAAAGCTCGGATGGAAGCAAAACAATCTTCTCTGGAGAAAAAGATGAAGAAATAAAGTCTCTCTAAAATCGGCTATCAGTGTTATTTCTGATGTGAAGCAACGGGTGTCTCAATTCCTTGATACTTCTCTTGAGGACATCATTGTCAATTCTATTGAAGACGTTATGATGTTTGCTTATGCCGACAATGTCATAAATTCCTAGACCTGAGCTTTTCCTCACTTGACCCTACTCTTGTCAAAAGGGTTATGGACAAAATAAAAGAATGGAGCAGAGGGCTGAAGTTGCTGAAAGAGAGGAGATCGATGCCTCTAAAATTCTTTCCTTCGAAGTCCCTTCCTTTGAAGTAGACTTCGACTCTATACATGAAGGCGATAAAGATGAAGTTGCCAAGGAAGAGGGCGGTAACGACGACGACGACGACAATGACGACGACGATGTAGATGGTGGTCAAGGTTCAGGTGGTGACAGGGGTGGTCACACTGATGCTCCCGAAAAAGATGATGATGACAACACCAGGGCTTCTTAAAAGGTCAATCCTGATCCATCCATTCATAAAGCAAGCCCACCTGAACCCCCTATATCTTCTGACCCTCGAGAGGAGCCTGCTAACATTAACTTCGAAGAACTAAGAGAGAAGAAGCATGTTCTTCAAGCATGATCTGCATCCTAGAGCATGTTGGAACTTACCTTGAGTCAGATCGATTCCCCAAGAACTGCCTCCTAATAAACTTAAATACTATAAGGACAAGTTTATTTCGGAGTTATTTACAAAGTCGATTTTGTATGAACCGGATGAACATTAGTAATTATGTAATAATATTTGTTTGTGAATTTTTGCTTTACTTTTCCTTTTATACTTAGCTATATTTTATTACATTATCATAGAATGAATGTCCCTCAGGCAACTTTGTTTCTAGAGATTATCTAAGCTAGTATGTTAAACTAAGAAGAGATTATCTCAAAAAGGTATCAATTTTGAAATCTTCAAAATTAGCCAAATATTGCTTTCTTAGAGATTTGCAAAAACTTTACATGGAACATTCTCGTCTCCGTTTCGATTTTCTCAGTGAAGAAAAAGAAAAGCTACTTAAGGAAATTTGGACATATCATACCAAATTAATATATGGTCGTGATAGTCCTCCTACCGGGGAATAGGACTATAGCAAATATCCTCCGGTTATTACTCCGAAAGGACTTAATGTTCCTTTTGACTCAATAGTTATTCTTTCTGCTAATTCCTTGAGTAAAGTTAGAAATGCAGTTTCCCAACTTTAAATATGTAATAAACGTCTAATTGTACTTTTTAGTTTCATTTTTACTTGAGTTGTAACCCTTTATTGTTGCAATAAAGAGATTGATTATTCTAGTCTTAACTTCATTTTCCTTTTTCTTTTTGTTTAAATAGGAGATACAGTTATTTATAATGCCATTCTCATTAGATTTTCCATCTCGTTTCATCAACATCAAAGATCGTCTATTAACAGGTATTGAAAAAAGAAAACTCGCTAATGATCCTTTATCCTTTTGCTTTTAAAATAATTCCGCAGCTCTTGAATGGTACACAAGATATCTGCTTCAAAAGATGATCGTTAGAAATCTCAGTGATCAGATTGCCAATTTTGAAGCGGATGTTAAGAGTAAGAATGAAACGATCTCTATACTGAAGCGCCAAATTAAGTCAAATCCTTCAATTGACTTTGACCACAAGATGTCGGAACTTCTACAACAAGTAAGTGTGAAAATTAAGTGGAAAGATAGCCAAGCTCAGTGTGAATCGCTTGAATTAATTATTGGAGATAATACTTCAAACATCGATTCACCAGCTTCTTCTATTGTTCCATCTGCTGCAAAATTAACAAGGTCTACTTCCCTTGCCATCCAAAAGCTCCCTACTATGAAAAATCCTCCTTCTAGTTTAGACGAAAAAGTAGTAGGAGAATGGTGTAGGAAAGTTAAATTTGAGATGATGAAGTATTTTGATGAACTATAGAAAATGAGACACTCGCAGCGCATAAATGAGTATGCTGCTAAGATTCAAAAGCTTGAACGCGAGAAGTAACTTCTTCAGAAGTGTATCGCTGATTTGGAAAGAAAGAATAAAACTCTTAAAGGCACCAACAAAGCTTTTAATCGTGCTTTGAAGACCAACATTGAGTTCATTGATAACGAAGACAAGATGAGGAAGAAAGAGATGAAACTTAAAGAGGTTCTTCACATTGCTATTCATCACATTGTGGATCCTTTAATTGCCGAGAATTTAAATAAAGCTGTTCAAGACTCATGAACAATTTATATTAATGAAATGTATATACTTGTTCTGTATACTTGTAATAATTTCATAATGTATGTAACTATGAAATTTTGTAAATATCACCTAGTTTGTAATCCTTTCTTGTTGTTTCGGAATCAGCTCTTTAATAACTTGTACCATGATTTCTGTATTTGCTGGATCTTTCAATCCTTTTACTGATTTGGTTTTCCTAAAAAGCACGAAGTAAACAATATTTCTTATCGTTAGCTTGAAATTTTTACAGATGTTTATTCATGTCATTTGTAGAATTTAACGGTATCATCATGTTAACACATGAAAAGTAATCCCATAATTGAATATGATTATATGTCTTGAAATCCATCTCTGGTAATGATGAGAGATAACCAAGAATTCAACTTTAATTATATTGAAATCTGATGGTAGAAAATCGTAGATTCAACCAAGGTTTTAATTACAGATGTTTAAAAATCTCACTTTTGGAGATAACCAAATAGAAAATTGATAATAATCGTGCAATAGAAGTCCAGTGACCCAGATTTGGGCATTTATGAATGAAATTTTAAAGTTAGAAGATCTAAAACCCGGATTCAGGTATTTGAAGATGATGACCAGGAGTCCATAATAATGATCTTCTTAATAGAGGTCCTTAGCCCAGATTCAGGCATTAATGAGTGAAGTTCAATTTTAATAGTTATAGCCTCGAACCCAGTTTCGGGTTTGACGAAGACCGTAAATTAAAAGAACCAAAACCCAGATTCGGGTATTAATAAGTGAAGTCCTGAACTCAATAATGAATGACCCAAAACCCAGATTTGGGTATTAAATAGTGAATTTTGGAAATTCCTCATTGAGGATTAGTCAGAGGCCGTAGATTCTTATTCACGCCTTCTGTTCTGTTCTACTCCTTGGGCCGTCTCTTTCGACATGTGTTAATCCTTTAGGCCTTGTATGTAGTTGCTATTAGATTAGCTACTTCTCGAGCTTGGACGTCTTAGTCCATCATTTAATATGCCACTTCTCGGGCTCAGACGTTTTAGTCCGTTGTCTAATATGCCGCTTCTCGGGCTTGGACATCTTAGTCCGCTGTTTGATATGCCGCTTCTTGGGCTTGGACGTCTTAGTACATTTTTTGATATGCCGCTTCTTAGGCTTGGACGTCTTAGTCCATTGTTGTCTGGTGCATTTGGTTAGCTTATCTACAAGCAGGACCCAAGGACTTACCCAACCTCCCTCTAGAGGGCGCCTTGACCTGGCCATAGCGTGGTGTGGCCAAGGGCGTGTCGATGCTTTAACTTGGCCATAGCGTGGCATGGATAAAGGCTTACTCTAACTTCCCTCCAAAAGGTGCCTTGACCTAGCCATAACATGGCGTGGCCAAGGGCTTGTCGATGCTTTATCCTGGCCATAACGTGGCACGGATAAAGGCTTACTCTAACCTCCCTCCAGGAGGCGCCTTGACCTGGCCATAGCGTGGCGCGACCAAGGGCTTGTTGATGCTTTATCATGGCCATAGCGTGGCGCGGATAAAGGCTTACTCTAACCTCCCTCCAGGAGGCGCTTTGCCCTGGCCAACTCGGCGCGGACAAAGGCTTTGACAATTTAAGGTAATGTCCAAGTGCAAGGAGTATTTCACTCCTAACTATGTAGCTTCTATCTAGTAAAGTAGTTATTTATTGACTTCATCTAGTATCTCTTTACAAATCCATTAATCTTACCTTGTCTGAAACAATTGATTATCACTCCTTCAAGTGTTCGTCATTGATTTCTTTCATGACCATTCATAATATGGTAGTGGTAATAGGATACTCCCAAGTTCCTTTCATATTTAGGCTTTTTCTCTAGGATGGCCAATAGTTGAGTTCATCCTTGGTTAGTAAATAGACGTTCTCTATAGATGTTGTTAAGTTGCATTCTTTAGGAAGTCTCGACTTAAATCTTGTTTCTCGAGGATGGTTTCTTGGTATTTTATTATTTGGCACTGGAGTTCCATCCTTGACAATTGGTTTTCTTTTTAAAACCATTTGGAGCTCCTATGTAAGAAGTGTCTCACTCGTTACTTGACTCCATTTGTGTGCAAAGGCATTGTAATCAGCCATCATTCCTTCTTCAAAGATTGTGCCTTTGGTATAGTGTTGAATTGTTTTCCTCATTTGATCGAACAAGTTATCACTTTCATTTTTCCTTCCTCCTAAGGCATAGATTGGGGTAGGGCCAATATGAAATGGGTTTAAACTCCATTTAACTGGATGATAGGCTTCAACTTTCTTTTTCCTTATGGTCCTTAAAGCCTCCATTCTTAACAGTTGTTCTTCACGTAGATTTGTATCATTAATTGTTTCATGGGAGAATCCAATTGATGTGGCTTCGAGGAACCTTGCTCGGATCTTTTGACTTTGCCAATCATGAAGAAGTAAAGTCTTAAGTGAATAGGATCGGAATAGAATTGGGTTAGAGGAAAATGGTATGGAAGTTTAACAAGATCGGAGGTTCAAGCCCTCCTTCTAGTTCCAAAAATGTTAACAAGGAAACTTGTCAACACGCCAAAGTAGAGTTAAAGGTGCAGAAATGTCCTTCTAAGCTTCTTTTGATTAAGTAGAGGCCATAAACTGGAGAGTCTTGCCCAATTCGAAAGATCGTTTAATGTAGTTGAAATAACGGAATTGGGGGTTGTTTGGTCAAGTAATGGAAAATCAATCAAATTCATAACTGTCTCAATATAACCTTTTCCTTCCTTTTTCTTTTTTTTGTTGTCTGAATATTTAGTTAAGACCATTCTAATGCTCCTTTTCGCCATGCATAAACTGAACCAACAATTAGGATAAGCACGAAAATGAAAGCTTCTATAAATACGGATACACCCAATACATCAAAACTCATCGCCCATGGATAAAGTAAGACCGTGAAAGTTTGGATCTTATTGCTTTCTTTGATTAACCTTTTGAATAGGTCTTTTTTGTGAAAACTCTTCCCTGTACGACCTTTCGTTCCAGTCGAAACACTTATACCCCTTTCTTTTAGGTCTTTCGAGCTTGCTGAAGTAGTTTAGTTATCATTTCGAAACCACCTTTTGAAACGGTTGTGAAACACTAAAAGTGGGCACTAAGGATTCAAGAGTATGGTTTGACTGGATAGGCTTCGACTTCGTCGAAAGCTAATCTTATAAATAGCTTGGGTTCAATCCTGAAATCTAAGGGAAAACAAGCTAGGTTTAAGGTTTCGACTTACTAAAAAGTGAGCATTTGGGGAGTAGTGGTTTGGAACTAAGGAATTAAGTGTAATGGTAAGTGAGAAATTTCGACACACTCGAAAGGTATCCTTTCGATTAAGATGACGCAAGCAGAACACAGTTGAATCAAATAAAGTCTCGAAATAGTTGCATAATAACCAATATCAAAATCTTTCCTTTATTAAACTAATAATGAACAAACTGATTAATTTACTGTGACGACCCACATTTCGGAAGGTTTAAATCGATAATAATCCACACATGTCCGACTTAAACAATCCGGAACATGATACATTTGATTATATTATATTATACATTTGATTATAATTTATGCAATATTTATCAGAGTGATATATACATCAGGGATAAATAAAGTAATGCAGCAGAGAATATGATACATGAATAATAATAGTAATAATATACCAAATATTCATCTTCGTCCTCCAGAATAATCTCCAATGCACTGAAAAACTCAGAGCTGATGCTAGCGTAATGAAAAGACAAAACAGTCGAGTTGGGACTAAAATATTCTTATGTAAGTCAAATCGATATTGCATATAACATGAGTGTCATGGCATCAAAGATGTTTATGGGGTTTCACATCTCCTATCCAGTGTATAACGTGCGTGCAATAACTCAAGAGATGTAACGGGATTTTCCATCTCCTAAGGATCCGTCAAAATATTTATATGTAGTAGAATACGCTGCATATATAATGTCTAATTAGTAAAATAAATATCAAAATAGCGTTAAGGCTTTACATTGGTCCCCTTTAAGTGTTTTTAAGCATTGTCGTAAAGTTTGCATATAAAACACCGGTAAACCGTCGGTGGATAGGGATGCGCCGTGATACGTCAACACTAAACCAAAATGGTAGGGGTCTCGTATAAGGATAAAAGTATGACAAGGCACGTGCGGTAATGCCCAAGGTAGGATACTACCAGTTTACCCTTCCCGGCTGGTGGTAACCCATAACGGCCCACCGCGTCTAACACTCCTAAAATCCGATGGTGCGCACCAATCAATAACAATGTCATGATAGTAATACAAAGAAGTGTGTCCGCTAGAGGTAGCTAACCTCATTGGCCGATACAGCTCTTGTTTTATTTATTTCAATTTGACACAAGTGCCAAGCCAATCCATCATCGTTCTCTTTCTTCAAATCCAGCAAACGACGCCAAATCCAACCACTTCGTTCTGGAGTCTCCTCCGCGTAAATAGTTGTTAAAGTGGTTCCAATATTGACAGAGAGTACGCCAATAAGAGGTCCGGTCTCTTTAACAACCAAACATTGTTTTACACACCGTTGGTACTTTTACATTTTGAAAATAATTTGTATTTGATATCAAAATATCATATTCGCTTCAAAATAAAATTCATTTCGAAATCATCATATTTACTCAAAATATACTATTTCACTTCAAAATCATGTTTGTCTTAATATCTCGATTTCAGTTCTAATTCAACATTGCTTCGAATTTTCATTTGGGCTATAACTTCAATTTAACACAGTTCGTATTTAAATCCATGATTTAAATATAAACCTTCCAGCCTTTTGACCAGTTTGACTTTTTAGAAAATAGTTTAAACAGTTTTAAAATAGTTAAATAGTTAAAATAGTTTAATAGAAAATAGCTTGAGTATTAAAAATGGTTTATATAGTAAAATAGTTTGGAAAATTAAAATAGTTTGGAAAATTAAAATAATTTGAATATCTAAAGAAAATAGATTTTAAACCGTTTATACTAAAATAATTCATTTGAAAATAGTTTCAAAGCCAAACCAATTCAATTCCAAATTTCCCAATTCAATTCAATTCCAATTTCCATTTCGATTTAATCGATTCAATTCCAATTTCAAGTCGAATTTTACTTTGTTTCCAAATTAATTTCAATTTCAATTCCAAATTAATTTTAATTCCAATTCCAAATTAATTTCAATTCCAATTCCAAATTAAAACCATTCCAATTCCAAATTAAAACCATTTCGATTTATATCAATTCCGAGTTCGATTCTCAAAATATCGATTCAAAACACTTAAATCCAATTAACCTCCAATATCAAATTTAAAAATCCAAATCTTCCAACAAAATACAATTCCGAGCTCAATTTTGAAATATCGTTTTATATCACTTTTACTTAGCAATATTCAAAGTTCGAATAAAAATCCAATCTTTTAGAACAAATCAATTTCTGAAATTCAAATCATATTTCGATTATAACTTCAAAATCTCAACTTCAATTATTTAAACAATTCCTGTTATCAAATTAAATTTCAACACTTCAAGCTCAAGTTCGAAATTAGTTCGATTTCCATAAATTCGATTTTTATTTCTTAAAATCAAATCAATTAAATAATTTCAATTTTTTTTCAAAATCGTTTAATTTAACCAATCCGATGTCCGTATATAGTTTTCTATCCTATGGCCAAGTCAATCCGTAATTCCAATTTAATTCAGGGATGGATATATATCATTTCAATCCAAAATAAATGCCATAGGTATATATCATTTCAACCTATTTCTTAATGTATTCGAAATAATTCAATTTATAGTTTTATATATTGTAAATAATATACAGGATGATAACATGATATATCAAAATAAATAAACATCCAAAATATCAACCAATAGCATCCATCACAATCAATCATCCAAACAGTCAATAAAATTCACAACAATTTCATAGCTACCAATATCGGGTATTTTACTGGCAATTAAATTCTAATTCAATTTAACTGTCAATTCAAATTCTATCAACTAATTCAGATGTCCATTTAAATGTTAACTAAATTTATTAAACAAAAATCAATAAATTCAATTCACTTCACGATATAAATTTTACTAACATAAAAATATATTAGTCAAACGTGAGCGTATAAAACACTCACCTTTTATTTGAAACTAAAAATATTTCACCTTCAAATAAATGACACATTGATTCTACGCCAAAGCCTTCATCGATACGATTCCAACGCAACTTATTTCGTCTCAATCGGACCTCGTACGAAGAAGATACACATTTTTAAAGATTTTGATTTATAATATAATCAATTTACAATTTTTTATTTTTATATTTTAACCTTGGAAATAAATCTGGGCCATTGCTTCACTGAAATCGAGATCTGGCAGCCCATCTATTCTTCCTCGTTTTCGTTAGTCTTCACTCATGAAACCCACACCGCCGCGTCAAAGTTGATTGCCGCACCCACCATATTCCGCTAGAGCACGACCGACTAATACCACCACGCAACCCCTTCCACCACACTCCATCGTCGGCAAACTCGACGAGCTTAGCCTTGTATTCACTTCGAAAAATACGCTCGAACGCGGCCCCTTCACCACCATATTTTGGCTAATCCCGGCCTCTACATCAAAAATCTACCGTTGGATGTCTTTAGCTCATCATGCTCTTCGACTTTCTAGTTGATGACAAATCCTGATATCACTTGGATCGAGAGGATTCGAGGGAGAAAGTTTGATTATTTTCGGCCATTAGTTTTGGATGGTGGCGGCCGTAAGATAATAGAGTTAGGGTTAAACGTTTTTCAGTATATATATAATTTACTATTTGAAAACCCTGTTCACACTTGATTTTTCCCGACCTCCAAACGAAGCATGTTGCTAGGCATTTATAATGTTTTACCCCTATTTCGAACGCAATGGAATATGTTTCAAGGCCTAATTAGATCGTATGTGGAAGATAGCTTTTCAAAGTCAATTTATTTTAATCAAATTCCTTAAATTAATTTCTACGCGTTTCAAGCTCGCACGGCCAAACGACAAGCCCGATCGCTACAAAACTTGAAATCCTACAATTATTCACTATTACGAATCCGATAAAACTGGTCTCATGGAAATCCGAGACAGTGGCCTAAATGTCTATTTTTACTCGTTAATTATAAAATAAAATTTCTAATTTCTAATTATTCACTTTTAAATAAAATTTTAAAAGTAAACAATCTTCATTGTTGTTTAAATAAAATTTAAAGCAACTTCCGATATCATTTTCAACCATATTAAATTCAGACTTTAATTATTCAAATAATTTCCAATATTAAATTTAAACAATGTAATTATCCAATAAATCAATATTGATAAATCATTAAATTTTTATTTCTAACCATTTTTATCCAATAATCATATTAAATTTAAGAATTTAAAATAGTTAAAATACGGGTCGTTATATTCTCCGCCACTCAAAACTTTTCATCCTTGAAAAGGAACTAAGTATAGAATTTAACACTTGATATATTTTATTCAAAATAATTAACTTATAATTAAATCTCATTTATAGAACCATTACTATGTTTCTACTACGCTACTCCGATATCGGTTTTACAGGAAATATAACTTATATATAAAAACAAGCTATAAATTTTTTAAAACTTCAAAAAATTTCTAACTTCCGGATTTACGGAAAAATTTCGGCAGAGCCTCCTTTGCGCGGCTCGATCGGAAATTTTTTACAATATAATATATAACCCAAAGATATCCAATATATATCAAATATACATCTCATCTCAACGATGAGGTATCCCGTAGAGGAAAAATATATAAAAACGCGGTATGGAATCCAAGATGTGTACCTTATTATTATTAATACGAGCGAGTTCGCTCGTATTAAGCAAGCAAAAGCATAAAAAAAACCCACGTATGTGTCGAAACGGTCTTCGTATGTACCTATCTCAACTCAATTTGAAATATTAGTTGCATATAAAAGATATTTTAGCATGTATAAGTTTAATATAACTATATAACATGAATTTTGAATCCAAAGCAAAAGAACAAGCATCGATACACAACCATAACCATCATACGCAATAAAAAACAGTAATAGCAATGGTTTGCAACAAAAGAAACCATTCAACAATCATTAATATTCATCTAATTAGTCCAAACTACCACAATTTACATCTCCAATGTCCATATTAAATTACATACTTTGTTTCTCATTAATATTCAATTTTTATTAACATTAAATTGGTTTGCCTCCAATTTATTCAAATCTATTTCATTTACATTTGATTTATTTAAATTTCAATTATTTCACATTTTTGTTTAACACATTTCATATATATTCATTTATGGACCATTTTATAACTCATTTCATTCAATCTTATTTAAGTTAAATTTTATTTCATTACACTTAGTATATTTTCTTTGATACCATTCTCATTTGTAAACCATTTAAGTTTATTGCAACCATTTTATAAAATGCACTTCATATTTGTTTTTCATAGCTTAAGTTCATATTAATTAATTGATTCACTTTGTTAGTTCATTTCATTAATTCATATCATTAAAAAAAAATTACTTAAGTGAATTTTATTTTTATACTCATATTCATATTAATAATTTTTCTTAGGTAAATTTTATTTTATAAAACAATTCGCTTCATTAGTCTATTATTAACTTACTTAAGAAAATTTTATTTTAGAGCTCAAATTCATATTAATAAATTTCCTTTTATCACACTAAATTTTATTCAACTTCTCTTAAGTTAATTTTCATCTTTCAATTCATTTCATTAACTTATATTTCTTATTCAATTAGTTAACATTCAATTTTTTTATTATTGAAACTCATTCCATTTGCATTTAATTTATTTACATGCAATTTAATTTAAATTCAATTACTCATGTTAATTTTTCTTACACTCATTTTTTTCAATTTCTTCACAATTCAAATTGCATTTCATTTTATAATTCATGTTGTATTCATTCTATTAATTCATTTTATAGCTTAAATAGGATTAATTCACTTTACAAATTTATCTAATTATATTCAAATCCTATTCAATTCATTTAATATTAAGTTAAACTTTATTATATTTAATCCATATCAAATACAATTCACTTTTTAATTAAACTTTGTTGAATTAAACTTCATTTCATTATTTTTATCCACTTTATTTCAAGTTCAATTCACTTTTTATTTATGCTTTCTTAAGTTAAACCTCACTTTACTTATTTCACTTCACTAACTCAATTTATTTAACATTTCTTAGGTTAATTCTTTTATTTCATATCTCGAATTAATTTTTTATTTTTATATTTTAACCTTGGAAATAAATCTGGGCCATTGCTTCACTGAAATCGAGATCTGGCAGCCCATCTATTCTTCCTCGTTTTCGTTAGTCTTCACTCATGAAACCCACACCGCCGCGTCAAAGTTGATTGCCGCACCCACCATATTCCGCTAGAGCACGACCGACTAATACCACCACGCAACCCCTTCCACCACACGCCATCGTCGGCAAACTCGACGAGCTTAGCCTTGTATTCACTTCGAAAAATACGCTCGAACGCGGCCCCTTCACCACCATATTTTGGCTAATCCCGGCCTCTACATCAAAAATCCACCGTTGGATGTCTTTAGCTCATCATGCTCTTCGACTTTCTAGTTGATGACAAATCCTGATATCACTTGGATCGAGAGGATTCGAGGGAGAAAGTTTGATTATTTTCGGCCATTAGTTTTGGATGGTGGCGGCCGTAAGATAATAGAGTTAGGGTTAAACGTTTTTCAGTATATATATAATTTACTATTTGAAAACCCTGTTCACACTTGATTTTTCCCGACCTCCAAACGAAGCATGTTGCTAGGCATTTATAATGTTTTACCCCTATTTCGAACGCAACGGAATATGTTTCAAGGCCTAATTAGATCGTATGTGGAAGATAGCTTTTCAAAGTCAATTTATTTTAATCAAATTCCTTAAATTAATTTCTACGCGTTTCAAGCTCGCACGGCCAAACGACAAGCCCGATCGCTACAAAACTTGAAATCCTACAATTATTCACTATTACGAATCCGATAAAACTGGTCTCGTGGAAATCCGAGACAGTGGCCTAAATGTCTATTTTTACTCGTTAATTATAAAATAAAATTTCCAATTTCTAATTATTCACTTTTAAATAAAATTTTAAAAGTAAACAATCTTCATTGTTGTTTAAATAAAATTTAAAGCAACTTCCGATATCATTTTCAACCATATTAAATTCAGACTTTAATTATTCAAATAATTTCCAATATTAAATTTAAACAATGTAATTATCCAATAAATCAATATTGATAAATCATTAAATTTTTATTTCTAACCATTTTTATCCAATAATCATATTAAATTTAAGAATTTAAAATAGTTAAAATACGGGTCGTTATATTCTCCGCCACTCAAACTTTTCATCCTTGAAAAGGAACTAAGTATAGAATTTAACACTTGATATATTTTATTCAAAATAATTAACTTATAATTAAATCTCATTTATAGAACCATTACTATGTTTCTACTACGCTACTCCGATATCGGTTTTACAGGAAATATAACTTATATATAAAAACAAGCTATAAATTTTTTAAAACTTCAAAAAATTTCTAACTTCCGGATTTACGGAAAAATTTCGGCAGAGTCTCCTTTGCGCGGCTCGATCGGAAATTTTTTACAATATAATATATAACCCAAAGATATCCAATATATATCAAATATACATCTCATCTCAACGATGAGGTATCCCGTAGAGGAAAAATGTATAAAAACGCGGTATGGAATCCAAGATGTGTACCTTATTATTATTAATACGAGCGAATTCGCTCGTATTAAGCAAGCAAAAGCATAAAAAACCCACGTATGTGTCGAAACGGTCTTCGTATGTACCTATCTCAACTCAATTTGACATATTAGTTGCATATAAAAGATATTTTAGCATGTATAAGTTTAATATAACTATATAACATGAATTTTGAATCCAAAGCAAAAGAACAAGCATCGATACACAACCATAACAATCATACGCAATAAAAAACAGTAATAGCAATGGTTTGCAACAAAAGAAACCATTCAACAATCATTAATATTCATCTAATTAGTCCAAACTACCACAATTTACATCTCCAATGTCCATATTAAATTACATACTTTGTTTCTCATTAATATTCAATTTTTATTAACATTAAATTAGTTTGCCTCCAATTTATTCAAATCTATTTCATTTACATTTGATTTATTTAAATTTCAATTATTTCACATTTTTGTTTAACACATTTCATATATATTCATTTATGGACCATTTTATAACTCATTTCATTCAATCTTATTTAAGTTAAATTTTATTTCATTACACTTAGTATATTTTCTTTGATACCATTCTCATTTGTAAACCATTTAAGTTTATTGCAACCATTTTATAAAATGCACTTCATATTTGTTTTTCATAGCTTAAGTTCATATTAATTAATTGATTCACTTTGTTAGTTCATTTCATTAATTCATATCATTAAAAAAAATTTACTTAAGTGAATTTTATTTTTATACTCATATTCATATTAATAATTTTTCTTAGGTAAATTTTATTTTATAAAACAATTCGCTTCATTAGTCTATTATTAACTTACTTAAGAAAATTTTATTTTAGAGCTCAAATTCATATTAATAAATTTCCTTTTATCACACTAAATTTTATTCAACTTCTCTTAAGTTAATTTTCATCTTTCAATTCATTTCATTAACTTATATTTCTTATTCAATTAGTTAACATTCAATTTTTTTTATTGAAACTCATTCCATTTGCATTTAATTTATTTACATGCAATTTAATTTAAATTCAATTACTCATGTTAATTTTTCTTACACTCATTTTTTTCAATTTCTTCACAATTCAAATTGCATTTCATTTTATAATTCATGTTGTATTCATTCTATTAATTCATTTTATAGCTTAAATAGGATTAATTCACTTTTCAAATTTATCTAATTATATTCAAATCCTATTCAATTCATTTAATATTAAGTTAAACTTTATTATATTTAATCCATATCAAATACAATTCACTTTTTAATTAAACTTTGTTGAATTAAACTTCATTTCATTATTTTTATCCACTTTATTTCAAGTTCAATTCACTTTTTATTTATGCTTTCTTAAGTTAAACCTCACTTTACTTATTTCACTTCACTAACTCAATTTATTTAACATTTCTTAGGTTAATTCTTTTATTTCATATCTCGAATTAATTTTTTTTTGTTTGCTTAACCAAAATGTTTAACCATTTTAAATTTGGTTTTATTTTCCTGTTCAAATTAGAAGTTATAAACTTATTTTTATTTATGCTATTTCAACTTATAAGTTCAAAATTATTTTCATATATTTATCAAATCATACTTGGAATATTTTTCACAATCAAAACTTTTTTTAACTGGAAATAAATTTCCCTTGGTAGCAATTCTCACTCAGAAACTCGGAAATGGATATTGGCGATGCTGCAGTCATCCCCATAATTATTTCCCAATGACTAAAGCGAGTTCAATGCTTTTATTTCTTTCAGAATCTTTTCAAAATATTTTTCTAGTTAAAACTCTTCCAAATAATATTATTATTAATTTTTGAAGGCTTTGAAATTTTTTTTGAAAGCAACAGGTTTTAAATTCAAAAATTCTCGACTTTTAAATCCTTTTTATTTATAAGTTATATTATAAATATACTTATTCAATTTCATTGCCTTAGTTTGAAAATATTTCGTTAATTTACATCTTTGTTATTGTAAACAATTCTTATTGTAATTAGATTTCAATTCAATTTAATCATCGAACGCTTCGTGAAATAGAATTCACAAAGTATTCGTTTTATTTTAATTCATCCAATAATCGATGATAGTTAAATATTATCATTTCCTAACAACTAACATTCATTAATAAACTATTCTATATATAATATAATTTAGGTAAAATTATTTCATTTACCCGATTCAAAACAATATAATGTCGATTTGCCTCGTTAAAGTGTTTAGAAACCCTTATCGATAACATGGCGTCCCACGCACGGACCAGAATTCATAAAACTCAACAGATAAGTAAACACAATATAAAACATTTTATAACACTAACAAGTACGCTCTCTTATATATATACACTCAAACAAACTCATTATAGGGTATTATTACCCTATCTCTAACAAGTCAAACCCCACAAAGCTAAGGTTATCGCTAAACCAAAGCTATGATACCAACCGTAATGACCCACATTATTGAAGGTTTAAATCGACAATAATCCATGCATTTCCGACTTAAACGATCCAAAACATAGATAATCAATGGGGTTAATTGTAACGACCCCGAATTTTATATAAATTTAAATTGATAATTTATTTAATTTTTGAATTAAAATTGTATAGTTAATTGGAAATTTAAGCGAGTTTCCCCGAATACAAATAAATTTTGTATAAATCATTTAAAATTTAAAAGTATTGTAAATATTGTACATATATGTGAATATATATGTATACGTGATATATGAGAAAATTTGAAATTAATATATATATATATATATATTGAATTCGAGTTTAAATCTAAAATAAATGGTTTAATAATAATAATTTGAGTTTATAAAAATATATTTATAGAATTCAAATAAGTGTTGATGTTAAACAAATATTTTAAATAAATTTATAGTTATATAAAATGTGAAATGAACATATTAAATAATTCTAGAATTATATAAAAATGAAAATATATATACGATATAAAAGTGATAAAATAAACTAATGAAAAATAAATGAAATCTAACAACAAAGCTTTATTTAAAACGTAGCATTATAAAGACAAGTTAAAAAGGAAACAAACATATATATTCAAGTATGAAGTAACAACATCTCAAAGACTTAAATAAACTCATCAACCTGGAAATAAGAAAAATATATGTGAATAAAACTTGTAAAAGAAGCACATCAAACTATCTCATATTGTACAGCGGAAGTCAACAAGTATGCAAAGAAAAAAATGAAGACAACATCACTTCAGCCACAAAATTATCTTCATGTACATGCACAACCGAAATAAAAGAATAAGTATATGTACAACATAATAAATGCAAGCACCTTCGGCCATGCCTATTGTACAAAATATAATATCTCCTGTAAACATCTTCTTATATACATCACACTCTTCATCATTTCATCCATTCAGACTGTGTAAATCTGAAATAAGCTTCATCTCTAATTTAAATAAAACTTCAAGTTGAAACAACAATCCAACAAATATTTCAATACAAATTCCAGAGATCAAATTGAAGATTTCAACTTGCCAGTTTTTCAAAACCTAGTACAAAGAATAAGCACTTCAACTCTTCTCAAATCAAAGTGAGTAACTTTTGTTTTAAAATTTAAAAGTATGAATCTGCTGAATACTTATCTGTGAGCAAACTCTTAAACCCATATAGATACTTTGGTTTGCATGTGGTCAGTATTGGATGTTTGTTTGTGAAATGTGTTTACATGGGCATTTGAGTTGAACCTGTTCTTCTCTGTTTTGGGTTACAGGGTGCAAAATCACCAAGAAAATTCAATATATTTTCAATAAAACATTTGTAGCTTGGAGTTTAAAACAAATTAAGTTTGTTTAACTTGAATCATAAGCCTGGAAATTTGTTCAAAGCATAACAGTATAACATAGATATTGTTTATTCAAGTTACAGTATAAAGAAATAAATATGTTAAAATTCAAATGTTTTAATTTGTTAATTTGATCCCATATCTTGATTTATCATACAAAGTTAAGATTTTTAAAACAAGAACGATGATTTTTAAGTAAGAAATCAAGGGGCAGTTTTAAAAGGAACCGACAATGTCTTTTTTTTGTGAATATCTGATGATTCAACAAATATTAGATACTGTAATTCGTGTTGGAGCTTGTTTGATTCTCGTTGATAACGGGAAAAATGCCAGAAAAATTTTCTATTGCGTGATTTTTTGAGTCGAATCGAATGTAGGGATTAACAAGCAGATAAGTTGACGTGAGTTTAAAGGAGAAATTCATTGACGATGGTGGATCGGAGGTGGCCGGTGTGGGTTGGATCGATGCTGAAAGTTGAGGTGAAGTTTCGGTCGGAATGGCGTGGATGATCGAGGCTGGGATCGTCGGCGATGGGGTGGTATTGCCGACTGAGTTGGTTCTGATTGGTTCGGTTTTGAATTCGTGAAGGAATCGACGAACTGGGTAGTGGGGTTCGTCGACGAGGTCAAAGGTGACTTGTGGTTGGTCGCGACGTCAGTCGGAAATAGTTCTGGTGATCGTGCACGTGCACGCGTGAGGTTTCGTGCATCTAGGAATGATGTGAATTTGGGGAAGAAGCTGTTGTCTCGGAGTCATTCTCGAGAATGTTGCGTGATTTACTCGAAGATTTCCCATGTTCGACTCGAAGTAGGTTCTCGCGTGGCTCGGGTAGAATTTGCTTCAAATTTAAAAAAAAAACTGTTTTCTGCTTTGAAACTTGAAACTAAATTTAAATTTGAAAACAAGGTTTTTAAAACTGAGTTTGAACCAAAACTGTAAATGAGGATTCCAGTTTGAAATAGAATTCAGTTTTGAAGATAAATAAAGTTTTAAATTCAATTTGTTTATTTAAAATAAAAAGAAATTAAAGGTATGGAGAATTTGAATTTAAAATAGAATTTGAATTTAAATTTAAAGTGTAATGTTTAAAATACACTTAAATGTAAATGAAATCATTAATAAAGAAATTAATTATCTTGGAGATAATTAAGGTAATAAAATGATTTGAATTAATAAGGTAATTAAAGAATGATTTATTTAATTTATAAATAAATAATTTAGATTAATTTATAATTGGAAATGATTAATAATGAATTAATCTAAGATAATTTCTCAAGAAAGCAATTAAAGAAATGTTATTAGTTAATGAAGATAATTAACTAGAAATTATTAAGTAATCAAATTAATGTGATTAATTTTGATAATTAATTAGATTAATTAATTAAGATAATCAATTGTAAATTGTTAATTACTTAATGAAAGCAATTAAAGGATTAATTAATTATGTAATTGGTTTAAAGGTTAATTAATTAATATGATTTATTAATTAAGGTAATTAATTTGAGGATAATTAATTAATTAAAGGTTAATTAATAAATGATTAAAGGTCAATTAATTAAAATGGTTTATCATTAATTAATGATTAATTAACCAAGATTTGTAGTTATTCATAAGTAATTAATCTGGTATAAATTAATTATGATCAGATATTAATTGATCCTACTTGTGAATGTTTGGACGTGACTGAATGATTGAATTGTTTGATACTCTGATCTGTATTGCTTTGTGATATATTATGATTTGTGTGTGATCTGTACTGTAGTTCATTTATTTGGGACGAATGTAAATTATTATATGTAACTTATATATCTGTGATCAGTGATCTGTAAATGAACGATAAGCGTTATGATATACCACTTATCAACTATATTTCTGTATTCTGATCTGTGACGATTGAATGATATCGCACTACTGTGTGAAACCCCTGGACTACACCATACACACACAAATATGGATTTCACGTGGAAATCAGTTAAGTCGTAGATTTTTGATGATTTTAAAGATTGCATTCTTGAATCTATGTAACGACCCACTATTTTGGACCATTCAAATCGACAATAATCCACACATGTCTGACTTGAATAATTCAAAATAACAGATTGTAAATAAATTTGGAGCAAATGAAATCAAATACACAAAATCACAGACACAGAACATATCAGAATAACTCGCAGCGGAATATAAAAACCATAGTAGTTCATGAAGCTACTATAAAAAACTCTCAAAACATAATACATAATATCTGCTTGAAAACATATACAATAGACATCTCAAATAAATAGAAGTTTATGAATACCAGAACTGAAATAGAACAACTGAAATGAAAGGAACAGATAACTAGACAAGCAGAATCTCCAGCGATTCCTAGCTCCATAAAGAAATCCAAAGCTAAGCTGTAAATACTCAGGCTGACCCGAGCGTAAAGTAAAACACAAAACACTCGAGTCAGGACAATATATACTTATATAATGTAAACCAACTCAAGTGAACTGTAGTAGAAATGCACAATAACTCAAAGGATGCTTGGGATCGCCCATCCTTTAAGGATCGGTTAAACTATAAATTAAATACATCCCGTGGTTAAAATTTCAAAATGGTATTTTATAATTCGAAATCAAATATCATTTCAAAATTCAATATCCTTCAAAAATCCATTTCAAAATATCAAAATATCATATTTAAAAATAGTTTATATTTCAAAACAAATTACTTTATTTTAAATCATAAAAATGAAGTTATTGTATTTAATAATTAAATTATTAAATTTCCAAAATTTTAATCTTTCAAAGTTCATTCGTTCACTTAAATTAATTAAAACAATGAAGATTCAACTTTCGCAGCATTTAGAAAATGCTACGGAAAGTCACATTTAAAACAGTTCAATTTAACAAAAGACAGCATTTAAAATGCTGTAATAGGGTTACATTAGTTTCAAATAAACTTAGTTAAATTCAACCATTATAACAATTACAAAAATGCTATAATAGCCTTTAATTAAATTTAGCCATTTGGTTCATTATTATCAACTACAGCATTTACAAATGTTGTATTATCATTTACATTAGAATTTATAGCATTTCAGAAATGCAGTTAATTAACTTCAAATATTCAGTATAATTTCACAAACAATTATATTTTTATATAAATCATTTTTAACTTATAAAATCATATAATTTCACTTTAAAACAATCATTCAAATACCCTTATATTCATGATTTTATAAAGTTAAACCTCCATTCAAAAATCAAAATTTAATAATAATTCACTTATTAAATTCCAATATTAAATTATAAATTCATTAAATTAAATTAACTTAACACTTAAGTTTAAATTTTCAAATATAACTTAATTCCATTTTTATTGACTTAACTTAAAATTCACTTTTAAGCCAAATTCACAAATTTCCAATTTTAGTTATATTTCAAATTTTCAACTTAAATATTCAATCATTTTGCATTTTAACTTTATTCAAAATCATTAATATAATATAAAAATCATTTAAATTCACTTTAATCCAAATTATCATGAATTTATCACATTTCATATTTAATTTAAATTCCAATTATCACCAAATTAAAATTTCCCAAAATAACTTACATTTCAAATTTTCTAATTTTACCATTAATTTATTTCACTTATAAATTTTCATAAAATCAATAATGCTTTACAAAAATCATTTTTATTTAGTTTAAATCAAAATATTATAATATTTACATTTCTAAAATATTTTAAAAAAATTTATAAAACATATTTTAACAACGGGTCTGTATTTCATTTTCTAGCCTAGGTAAAGTGATACGGGTAATTTATCATTTCAACCCGTAATTTACAAAGATACCCGGGTTTGATCATTTCAAACCCGCAATCCCAAGTAAATGAAACTAATTGAAAATCATTCAGGCATATCATTTCAGCCCATAACGATTTTCTCCTATTCTAAAGTCCGTTCGGGTATGTATCATTTCAACCCATAGTAATTCTAATCTAAAGGGAACTTGCAGTGTGATAAACTGATAAAAATAATAGAACAGCATAATATAACAGTAACATATAATATAATAGGTGTTTAAGCATGGGTGAACATCATAAAATCATAACATAGCAGGTGTAACATGATAATGCATTTTACAGATTCAAAAGGGGTCAATTCACTAGTTATATATGTACATATTGTCTGGTGAGAATAACTCACATGTATAAGCTGGAGATGACAACCGAATGCACAAATAAGGAACTTCAAAAGCACGATAACACGACAATGATTTGAGAGTGGGAGAGCCAAGGCTAATTGCCTTGTTAAATATCAAACAAAACAAAAACAAACATGAATTACAAACCAAAATATTACAAACAATGCTAGGAATAACTACACAATTCAAAGCTAGAGCTTTTGCACTTGCATTTAACCACTTATACTTCAGCTATGGCCTGGAAAGACACTGTAATGGGATTGTATTGGATCAGGTTCAGGTCATATAGGGGTCGCCATAGCAATATAAAGAGGAGATGAAGGATATGTGCTTGAATTTCAAAACAAGGCAACACAACTACAAGCAACAACATAGATTTCAAGGCCTAAATGGGTTCGACCAAGGGACTATTGGGCATGGCCTGATCTGGAAGGATAAACTACAGGTGCTACAGAGGTCCAAGGCTCAGGTTGTGGCTGGTGGTGGTGGTGTTTGGCCGGCCAAAGTGGAGGAGAGAGGTGGTGGAACAAGTTAGGCTAGGCTATGAACATTAAGGTGGAGTTTTGTTTATTTTTAGGTGGATCTTCTTCATCAAGGGGCATGGCCATGGCTTGGGGCTGGGCTGGAGGAGGTGTTGACCAGAGGAGGCCAAGGTGGAGGAGGCCAAGGTGGAGGAGGAAGGAGGAGCTGAGCATAGAAGGTGAGAAAACAAGTGCAAAAATCATTATAAAAAAATCAATAAAAGTAAACAAAAAGAAAAAGAAGTTTACCAAAATCTTTCACAAGCTATGGCCGAAATTTTCTTTCAGGAAATGAGAAACAAAATTTTACGTGAATGACAAAATGATAGTCGGCTGAAAGAAGTGAGAAGTAATGGCCAATTGAATGAAAAGTTAAGTTACAAATATGAAAAGGTGGAAGATAAAAGGCCATAGGAAAATCAAAAGTCATAACCTTTTCAAATTTCTTTAATTTCATTATATAAATTTAAATAACTAAAGATACTTATAAATTCAGTTAAAATTCGAAAATATAACAGATAAACAAAATATAAATAAATAAATATTAATTATATATGATTAAAATAAGAAAATAGTACAGGAAATGAAAACCAGTCTAGAAAATTTGAAAATAAATGAAATAAACTTAGGGAAAATTGTATGGACTTGGAAAAATATTTATAAATAATTATAAGAACATAAAATAAAAATTCATTCACAAAAATAAATAAATAAATTTTTAATTAAATATAATTTAAATGAAGAATATAGCAGAAAAATAGAACTAGTCTTTAATAAATGCAATAAATTTTGGAAAAGTTTTATTATCACTTCAAAAATATTAAAAGACAAAAATATACATAAAATAACATATTAACACATTTTAAAATAAAATATGACAAAGAAAATATGATTTATAAAATTTAAAATCGGAAAAATTGCAAAATAAAACAAATTATACTCAAAATTGAAATGTACATAACTTTTACAATTTAATTCCGTTTTCAACGAAACAAAAAGCAGTATTCATGTTATTAAGTCTATTTTCATAATAAAAGATAAAATTTAAGATTTTAAACAATTTTAAATTTGAAGTTTTAAAAGTCAAAGTTTGACCAGTTTGACCAGTTTGACCAGAAATCCCTTTTTCAGGAAAATGTTCAATTTATACCAGTTTGAAATTAAAATTCACATAATAATCAACATTTATATTTAAAAATGAAATGTTTGAAATAAAACAAGTTTAAAATAGTTTTCAAAATATAATAAAGTCAAATAAAATATATACAAAAATCTAGGGCTGTTACAATCTAAATGGTTTTGGAAATTGAAATTAAGAGCTTTGTGAATGAGTTTTGAATGTAAAAGTTATTTTAAATAACTTAATAAACCTTGATATTTTAATAATTTGATTTAGATTTGAATTCAATATTTAGAATTGAATTCAATGATTTGGGGAAACTAATTGTTTCCAACTGATAAAAGCTCTTATATAAGAAATGAATTTCCAATTTGTGTTAAAAGGATTTCAAGATTGAATTGAAAAATGGTTTTCCAAGTTATGAATGAATTCTTCTTGAAAGCTATGAATTAAATCTGTTTATTTTTAACAGATTTAAAATGATGATTTGTTTAAACCATTTGAAATGGAATTGTTTTGAAAGCTATAAGTTAAATCTTTGTTTTAAAGATTTAATGAGTTAATCCAATTGAAATGGGAATTAATTTGGAAAATCTGTGAATGAATCTTTTGTTTAAAAGATTAAAGTGTGGAAATTGTTTAAACCGTTGAAGGTTGTTAAAATGAACCTTTTTGTTTAAAGATTTGAAAATGGTAATTTGTTAAACCATTTGAAAAGAAAGTTTGGGTTTAAGTTGTGACTTATCTGAAATTCCATCATCCATATGTTTTAAAATATCGCGCTCATTATTCGGTTTAGCCGGGAGAGGACCTTTGTGTCATTTAACCCGTTCCGAATAATGATACGTCATATATGGATGGCATTTGAAGACCGGTGGTGAAGACCGGGTATTTGCGAGAACAATAGGATAACCTATCGATTGTCTCTGCACCGAGTCGCGCCGGTATAGAGATTTCCTAAGTGATGGGAAATTCGATCGGGATTGTGAATACTCGGATTGCAAAGGCTTCTTTGGAAGTGCCTTCGGTTCTGTTCGATCCTAGAATAGACTTGTATGGTTACATGTCTGACATTACAATTTGAGATATAAAGCAGATTTCTTTCAAATACATTTCTGTTGGTGGCGGAGAATTTATTTTCTTAGCTTAACACCCTTCTCTGAGACGTACAAGCTCAGAGGTTATGTAGTTGAAGGTTATCAGCAATATACTCCCAATTTGGTAATGTGGCATGCTGAGTGTTGCTGTGTGATGATCATTATTTGATCATTTGTGATCAAAGTGTGGCTTTGTGAAAAAGCGTAGCTTTGTGGACGAGACTTCGTCAGACCTCACAACCCGGAAATGGTCGAAAGAGGAAAGATGCGGCAAGGTTTCAAGGGTAGCGCCCCTAGGGTATGACCATTCCTTCTGGAAAAGGGTAGTATCATGGTATGGAGCCCAGATACTTACTTATGTGGACACACTTTATTTATTATGTGTGATGTTGGTTAACGAGCGCTCGGATAAAGGTCCCAAAGGACCGGGGGTGGCATATCTCAGGTTTACTGCCCGAGAAGGGGGTAACCGGCCTTGTGTTGGCAGAGAGCAGGTTGTCTCTCGGGGCGTCCCGCCAGAGGCGTTCCTACATGGCATAGGAAGTTCCTTAGCCTGACCATTTATTGGAAATCCATCTTCCAATACGAACCTTGTACGGTGTTAGTTGTAGAACCTGCCATTTACTTATGGTGGCGCCCCACTGTTTAGATGGTAGCTATAGTAGGCATAGTTCGGAATGTCTATGTTGGCTAAGATTAATATTATACTTTTGAAATGTTTTCTGCACTATGCACTAATAATAATAATCCAATGATTTTGCGTAGTAAGCATGTTTGACTATCATAAGAAGAAATCTCCTCCAATTCTGCGTTTGCATTGTGTGTGTGGCGGGAGGTCCTATGGTAGTTTCATTTTCCAAAAGCATTGCGAAATTCAATTTTACTTTCTTTTAAATATAAACTGTTTTTGTTACTCACACCAATCCCACGACTGACTCGGAGTTTATTGTTCCTTTCCTAAACTCTGGGTGCCCACCATTTTCCACACGGGTAGTCTAGAGTTGGGTTTTTCAGATATTCAGGTTTAGTAGATTGGTTGGAGCCAGTTCAGTTCTTGGAGTTCATGGACTGACGTTGCTTATCTTGGAGCATTCTATTGGAGACATTCTATCCGATGCTAGTGTTATCTATTTTCTTTCCGCTGCTATTTCTTTTATCATATCTCTGATATTGTTGTATCATATTGATATCATTGTTGTATATCATATTGGATATTGTATTCATTTGAGTTATATATGATATCATTGATTTCTTTATTCCGCTGTGTTGTTATACTTAATGGTGTTATAAGCTCCGGTGAACCAGATTCGGCGTTTGAATCTGCGGCATTTTGAGTACAAGTGAAGTACGGGTGCCGATTTTCGAAGGCCGAGTTTTTGGGTCATTACAATTGGTATCAGAGCTGAGGGTAAAACTTTAGCTCAGGAGTATAACACATTAAGTAGCTCATTAGAGATAGGGTGAAGTATACCCTAGAATGAGTATTCCTTAGATATCCGTTCGAAAGCCTCAGTAAATTCTCTTACTATTCACTGACAGTAAGTATGAGAGCAAGAAGAGGATGAGATAGGGGATAGGGGAATACGACTATAAATGGTCAATACTCTGTAACAACAAGGAAACAAATTTTCTCTATCAATCTCTTTGGTTCGGCATCTCTTCTCAATTCTTCGATGATTTCTAGTAGATCCAGGAAGAAATTCGATATATTTGTATGGGACATAAAATCCAAATAAGTCAGTCGGAATTGTTTGTTTGGATGAATTGGTTGCTTTGTTTGCTATGGTTGAAAGGTATACTTTAGTTTCTAAACTAAAAGTTTTGAAATTGTATCCATATATATCTATCCATTCTTTGGGTCCCGATATATTCTATGAATGGTTAGTTATCCTTTGGAACTGACCAATGCCGCTGCATACTTCGTAGATCTGGATAACCCGAGTATCGTGTGATAGAATTCAATAGATTCGTTCTTGTATCTATTTTTGATATTCTGATTTGGTGAGCCAAATGCAGAATATATATTCATTTGATTTGATGAAACATTCATCATCTATCTTTGTGTCTCCTTGGCAATTTCGAGGACGAAATTCTTTTAAGGGGGGAAGTTTGTAACGACCCCGAATTTTATATAAATTTAAATTGATAATTTATTTAATTTTTGAATTAAAATTGTATAGTTAATTGGAAATTTAAGCGAGTTTCCCCGAATACAGATAAATTTTGTATAAATCCTTTAAAATTTAAAAGCATTGTAAATATTGTACATATATGTGAATATATGTATATGTGATATATGACAAAATTTGAAATTAATATATATATATATATATATGTATATATATTGAATTCGAGTTTAAATCTAAAATAAATGGTTTAATAATAATAATTTGAGTTTATAAAAATATATTTATAGAATTCAAATAAGTGTTGATGTTAAACAAATATTTCAAATAAATTTATAGTTATATAAAATGTGAAATGAACATATTAAATAATTCTAGAATTATATAAAAATGAAAATATATATACGATATAAAAGTGATAAAATAAACGAATGAAAAATAAATGAAATCTAACAACAAAGCTTTATTTATAAAGTAGCATTATAAAGACAAGTTAAAAAGGAAACAAACATATATATTCAAGTATGAAGTAACAACATCTCAAAGACTTAAATAAATTCATCAACCTGGAAACAAGAAAAATATATGTGAATAAAACTTGTAAAAGAAGCACATCAAACTATCTCATATTGTACAGCCGAAGTCAACAAGTATGCAAAGAAACAAATGAAGACAACATCACTTTAGCCACAAAATTATCTTCATGTACATGTACAACCGAAATAAAAGAATAAGTATATTGTACAACATAATAAATGCAAGCACCTTCGACCATGCCTATTGTACAAAATATAATATCTCATGTAAACTTCTTCTTATATACATCACACTCTTCATCATTTCGTCCATTCAGACTGTGTAAATCTGAAATAAGCTTCATCTCTAATTTAAATAAAACTTCAAGTTGAAACAACAATCCAACAAATATTTCAATACAAATTCCAGAGATCAAATTGAAGATTTCAACTTGCCAGTTTTTCAAAACCTGGTACAAAGAATAAGCACTGCACCTCTTCTCAAATAAAAGTGAGTAACTTTTGTTTTAAAAATTAAAAGTATGAATCTGCTGAATACTTATCTGTGAGCAAACTCTTAAACCCATATAGATACTTTGGTTTGCATGTGGTCAGTATTGGATGTTTGTTTGTGAAATGTGTTTACATGGGCATTTGAGTTGAACCTGTTATTCTCTGTTTTGGGTTACAGGGTGCAAAATCACCAAGAAAATTCAATATATTTTCAATAAAACATTTGTAGCTTGGAGTTTAAAACAAATTAAGTTTGTTTAAC